>CAWUFW010011070.1:0-644070 GCA_963921515.1 Calotriton arnoldi
CAGAAAACTGATCCAGGGGCGTACTAACAACAGATACTCCACTACCATATACTCACCTGGGCCCATACAACTCGCTTCCGCTAAACACCAAGTAGACCGCTGGAACTTTTAGTTTTAATGATTCTCATACTTTAAGATCTAGTTATTTCTTCTCCAACTAAACCTTTCTCTGATCAAATAGTTCTTTCCTCTGGTCAATGGACCATTAGGTGGAACTAGTTGATGGTGATAATTAACTTAACTTTATTAAACATTTCTCTTATAAAAATGAAATAATCACAGACTCGAGAAGTTTTAAAAACTTTATCTAAATTAGTTGTTTGTGAACCATCTCAAACGTTTCAGTACAAACACCCTCATTCGCAAGAGTGCCAATTCAATCAAAATGTCAATAGATATAATAATAATTCAGATCCACACAACAACTATGCTCAGAAAGAAGAGGATAGAGAGAGAAGAGCATTTATCAAGACGATGAATTTATAATTACCAAGTGTGGTGTGAAGAACAACCCACTGGCCAAAGGGCTGGTAAGGGTCCCCAGGACAGATCAGGAGACAAAGACTTCAGGACAGGAATCAGGACACGATACTTCACCTCTCTAGATACGGACGACTACGTCGCACCCCTCTCTGACACTCTCTTCCTCCTCGTGGTTCTTCCGCGATCTTCTTTCTAACCCACCCAAATTAAGTAGATGGTTCTGCATTCAGTTTTCTTCATCTGCGTCTCACAGCTCCAGCACCATCCCCAGCACCGACAGCATCCTGAGCTCTGTATTGTCTCTGCTGCTTCCGCTCCCAACAAGCTCTCTTAACTAACTAAACTACCTCAATTATACCTTTCTATTACCATGTACCACCCATTAATGTTTCAATTTTACAAAATACTAACTCTGATTGGACAGGCGAGGGGGGGATGATCATCACACCATGCTTACATTTTACTTATTTCTTTAAACCATTGTTTCAAAACTCCTCCCCTCAAACTTTATTCCCCCGCTTCCTTTCCCATACATCTTCCAACTTTATTAATACAAAGGTTGCGATCTCTTGAATAAAATTCCTTCATATGAACTCTTCACCCTCATGTTCTCAGGGCACATCTTCGCTGGCCTTGGACGCGTGACAAATCCTTAGTCATCTTTCGTACTTTACTCGCCAGGGCGCATGCGTTGTGAAAACGTCAGTCTGCTCCACTCAGACAAATTTAACAGGCCCAAACACGCACTAATAATAAAGTCAAAAGGAGAAATGTTATTCTCAAAAATAAATGATTTCACTGTATACCACCAACCTCTACTCTAGCCCATACCCTTTATTATTTCCCTTTCTGCATTTGCGTTAGTATAAAACTTATTTTCTAATTTCAGCAAGCAGGTGCCATGCATGTGAGTTTTCAAGCGGCCATTTTATGATTCTTTGCGCAGGCGCCAGAATTTCCCTCCAATTGTTAATACGTCATACTACGTAGATGCAGTAGACGCTTGCGCAGTAAAGATCCTGTGTTAGAATGCATCTTAGTCCTTCGTTCATGTTATTGCAGTTAGTAAACACATAGGCAAGCTTCATTTTCTCCCGCGTGTAAAGGAAATGCGTTTTATTAATCACAAAACACGTTGTTAATAATTCGTTAGTGAGTTTAAACGAGAGGATTGCTTCCGAGCAAGTCTCTTTTACGAGTCCGTGCTCCATCACCCCGAAACCGGTCCCAGGATGCTTGTTTCTGGTTCAGGGAAGACTTGGCTTGGCAGTTCTGGCTGGACTGTTCCCATGAGGCACAGGGTCAAGACTGATTTGCCGGGTCTGGTGGCTCAGTGGACTAATGCATCCACTCCAGGGACCTGTGTTCGGCCTCATGGTCACAGGTTCGAATCCCAGCGGGTCCACTCAGCCTTTCATCCATTTGAGGTCGATAAAATGAGTACCATTGAGTTGGGTAACAATAAACATCTGTTATTCAGCGCCAAGATGCCCTATTGCGGGGGTGAACGTGTGCTTTACAAATACACATGTTATGTTATTTGCATATGGCTGGGTCTGAACTGGGGTGGCGAAGTGAACTAAAGAACGATGATGGATTCAACCCAGATCTGTGACTGGGGGTGAGTGTCAAAAAAGTTTCAGCGCTCCGGCCATCATCTCCTTGTGTTTGAAATAAAAGAGCCCAGCATGTTATAGTGCCAGATGTAGAATTATTTGAATAACCTGCAGTTTTCCCATTCATCGAAATGTCTCCTTAGAGATATGTGCTTACAGCATTTATCTGGTTTCAAATTAGTTATGCATTCTAACATTTATAAACCCAAAGAGGTAGCTCAGTAGATTTATGCTCCTACAGTACAGATCTGTGAGAAACTTGAAGGTGTGTAGTTCCCATCTCAATATCTCTCAGATTGCTACAATGATCTGTCACAGACAAACAAATGAGTAAAATAGTGAAGCATGCTAATGTTTCTGATGCTAAGATACATGTGCAATGTGAATATCACTAATTCCAGTTAATGATGCAATCTCTGAGGTACGCATGCTCAGACATCCACCCCACTGAAGTTGTTCTGAATAATAATTTACAGGTTGTGACTAGTTGTCATTGCCATAGAGGAGCACAAGGCTGTTGTGGAAGCACTGGTGAATTACAAGATGGATTGTGACCAATGCTTGTACCTCTGCTTACCAGCTTACTATTTGAACAGACCATAGGCGCTGGAGGTAGGGGTAGAGGGGGTGCTGCAGCACCCCCAAAAATAATCATGCTGGAGTTCAGAGGGTAAATGAGCAACAAAGATGCCTTTAAATTGTGTGTTTATCTTGCCACATTTGCTGCATGTTCAAATACAAAGGTCAAATGTCAGGCTATGTTTTCTGACAAATTCAGGCTTATTTAGAAACTAGAGGGTACTTTTATTTCTCTTACTGCAAAGTGAAAGGATTTTGTAAAAGTGATCAAGGTGGCAATCCTGCTGGTGTACAGGAAACGAATGGAAAGACTGTAGGATGTCAGTTTTTTTCTAACACACAAATATCACTAAATGAACTATACACATATTTTAAATTATATTAGCAATTAGGAAAGCACAAATGAAGATCTTTTTTGTAATTCTGAAGTGTGATGAAAGCAAAGATTTTAGTAGGATCAAAACAAATCTAGACACTACTGGGTGATGCACAAATAATAAATATTTGCTGGAACCCAATTACCACACATTATCGTTTTTGTGCTATATAGTTTTACCAGTAAAACTGCATATCTATGCAAATATGGTTCCAATTTCAACAGTAAATGTACAGTCTGTAAATGACAGTGCGCTATCTCACCAGTGTTTCAAATTGCACCACATCTACTTACCACACCCATACCACTCTCCTGCGGAATGGTCATGGCACACTAGCAACACTTGTTTTTTGTATGATGCTTTGATTATTCACAGTCTCTATGACTTCGGTGATATAACATTAATGGCAACACCCCCACTCTGAAAATTGTTCCAATACCAATGAAGGCGTCACTCTCCAATAATAATCCACAATTTGACTAGTATCCTGATATCCCAGTAGGAAATCTGACCTGTTCAAAATATCCCATTTTGTTCCACTTTTTGGACCGCTACGTTTTGTTCTATGCTGCGATTTGCGACATTCTGAGCAGTCTTCAGCACTTGTATGCTATGTGTAGAATAGAGTTCACTTCGTATGCAATGCAGTCTGCTGTCGCTGGCCTACTTTTAAGGAGGCCATAGCATTAGCACTGGGGTGGAGGGAAGGTATGCAATATTTAATATCTATCAACCACCCACAGCTGTGCATACTGCCAGATCAGTTGCATTGGTAGCTATGGGGTGGGTGATAGGAATAGAATTTTTAACAATCACAAATCCCAAAGGCTTGTGTGTTTTAGTGGCTCACAAAGCAAGGAGGCAGCTGCCAACAGTGTGCTTTCATACCTCAATGAAGACATTCCAATTCTAAACTCAGAATGTAGATAGTATCTAATTTCCTTTTCACTACCTAACTGCATTTTTGCTTGAAACAAGCAAAAGTTTTTGCCGATTTCAGACACCTCGCTTGAATCTTTTCTTTATTGAAGATTTGCCACTGCATATACTTCCAAGTCAGAAGGCAATTTCTGTGAATATTTACATCTCCTTGGCTAGAGGTAAAACATATTGGTTTATTCTAGTGGACCTGCTTCGATCTACTAGTGGTTGGAAGATCAAAGGCCCAGCTGGACAAGGGGCAGGATGAAGAGCGAATTGTTAGGGGTCATCATTCTCTGGCTGCCATCTCCTATTTATTGGTTCAATCTTTGGAAAACTGCCGGTTGTACAACAACAATGCAAGTGATGAGCACCCTTCAATCCCAAATGTAGTTTATTGTGCCGTAATAGGTTCTTCCTTTTTAGAATCAGCTGTTTTCCAACGAGGTTTCAGTAGGATCTAGATAACCCGAAGGCAAATCCCAGAACTCTCAAATTAAATCACTTTCCTGAAAATATATTCTAAGGAAAGAAAATATGTTAGTAATGTTACTTCCAGATGAATGGTTTGATGAATCATTACCAGGTAAAGCACAAAACTTGTGTGCATTAAGGGCAAAAGAGCAGGTTAAGAAATTCCTTCTGTATTTGTGGAGAAAATACCTGGGGAATGGCCCATACCTACCACTTGATTTCTGCCTCCTGGACTTGGCTTTTCGGGGTATAGACTCTGGTGTCTGCTGCAGAAGGTGTGTTTGTCTGATGGTGACTTATGTGCTTGGAAGTTGTACCTGGAAAAGATCATGTTAATCCATTCTAAAATGCAGACCTGGTAGGATAGCAGGAGTGTCAAATTTCTATAAAATATGTACTTTTCCAATAGACAAGATGCTTCAGAAATCTACTTCTCCTGTAAAATTATGGCAGTGTTTGCATTATATCTGAGCTCTGATAATAACCTCTCTGATCATACAGGTGATAGAGCGCAGTGATATTCTGAAAATTGTAGGGGTACATTATATTCATGGATAGTCCGTACCCGCATATATTCTTATGTGTGCGTTAACCTTAGTTAGAACTCGTGTTGTAATAATCAGTGGTAAATGAAATGTTAAGATGAGTTGTGCCATTCAAGAAACGTAAAGTGGCATTTAGAGAGAATTATGTAACTTTTGATGTTCATTGCAAATGCTTAATGAAGTAGTTATGCGTAATGTAATGTAGTAGATTTAAACGTGCATCATGTTGAAGTTGCACACGCATAGGTGATTAATTGTGTTTAAATGTGATGAAATGTAGTGCTTATAGATGTAACATTTTAAATGTGTTTAAGCTGATGTTAAAGGCCTAGATGGAGTATTTACTCTTTCGTGCTAAGAAAGGCCTATTCGTTTTCTTATGTTAGCTGGTTTATGTAGGCCTGAAATTTATTTTTCCCTGGTGAGGCTCTCATTTGGAGACCGTCAGCGAAATTCATGTGCGTACAAGGTTGTTCTGTTCTCATGCTTTTGTTGCAGGTGCAAGGACACCGTCCTCGTTAGGTAGATTAACGCTTTTTGTTTTAGGAGTTAGGTATGGACGAAACCTGTTACAAAGTCTTCAGGAATGCCGATAATTGGGAGTCGTGCTGAAGAAGCCTGAGACCCAAGGACACACCAACCGTTGCTGGACCAAGTACAAGTTTTGGTGGAAAGTTACCTACGAGAGGTGCCTGACCAGAGGAGGTGTTTCAGGAGGCGTGGTTATTAAGTGTCCATTTTGTATTAGGGACAGTGCCCCGAGGGAGGAGGGAGCAGAAGGTAGAAGGAGACTGCAGAGAGAGGGAAGAGAGAGAAGGAGAGAGCTGTTAGAGGGTAAAAGGAAGGGATCGATTTTAGAATGAAGACTTAGACTGGCTTTTACAACGTGAGTGTACTTCTTAGGAAGCCTTCACGAGCTGACACTTTTTCTGGATCTTGCTTGGGTGATGTTAAGTAGGGATGTCACTTTAGGATAGTGTAGGGATAGATTTATGGATTTTCTTTACAGCTACTAATGAAGACTAATATAGATGTAGGTGCAGTCATTGCTTGTTTAGTATTCCTGGAATTGCTTATTCTCTTTATGCTATATCAGATTAGATTGGTTCGTAGGATGGACTTTGTATTAGTGCCTTTGTATTTTTGCAACCTCGTTCTGAGGTGTCTGTACGTTCAGTTATTTTTGGTTTTGTAATAAACCCTTAAACTTGGAATTCGGAGTCAGTGATCTTTTCCGAGATTTTCTTAAATTGCTTCATGACAGTTTTGGAACGAATGTATTGTTTCTCCCCTTTACACTTCTCAGCAGGTAATAAAGATTCAGTCGACTGAGGGTTCCTAGTAATTTGTACAGTGGAATCCGGCGTTATCAGTTGGTAGCGAGAGGATGGTTACCTCTGTAGTAAGGGGAGAAGTAGAGAAGGGTAGTCATTGAATCCCCATAGAGCCCAAGTGATGGTTATCCAGTGGATTGTGAGCGGAGGACGACGGCGTTTGATGGAAACCGACGGCGAGTGACGGTGCGGCGGCAACAGCAGTTCGTGGTGGAGTGAGTATGAACTGGGATGTATGTCTGTTAGATTGCGGTGTTGTTTTGATTGCGTGATGTCTTGCAGAGTTGGAATGAGAGTTGAGTGATTGTGGTTTTGGGCCGAACGCGTGCGGTCCATGAGATTTGATTATTGATATCCCGGGATAAGAGATTGTGGTGTAGAAGACATCCAGTGTTGAAATTGTCTGACTAGAGATTGTGGGAGTCATGAGACGTTGTTGACTAACCCACCGGTGATAGGTAAACGTGTGTGTGAGTGCGTGAGTAACCAACGCAGGTCGTGGGTTACTGCATGTGGAACATCGAATGATTGGATCCTATCGATTAAGTACGACTGCCGTTCGTGGGCAGATAGTCTGAGGCAGTTGTCCGGTCGTTCGCGGACAGACGGTTGCCAGAGTTGAGGTCGACAATTACGAGACTGTCCAGTCTTTTTGTGGACAGACAGTCAGAGAAGAGACTGTTCGGTCGTTTGGTGGACAAACAGTTATTTCAGCATATGAGAGAGATGCGTGAGTGTGCGAGAGACGAATTGTAAAGGAGGGGAACTGCTGCATGAGGAGGAAGAGTGACGTCAGAGAGTGTCGCGCTGTGATAGGTCGGTTGGTGTGAAGCTGCGCTGGTATTGGTGAATTGTCATCAGGAAGTCGAGCGAAAACAAGTGAAGAAAACGTTGATTTCATCATGAAATGTTTTAAAGTTTTACGAGATATGTGTAGAGGAGACAGACGAGTGGTTACTCAGAGGGGAGAAGAAGCTCCACCCGAGGATACCCCAGCCCATTATATGGCTACGAATGTGGGATTGCATACTATAATTTGGCTCGAAAATTGGCATAAAATGACTGAAAATGAGGGAGAATTGACTTTTCCGCGTTATGGCACTTGCAGGTTGGAAGTGTTGTACCAATTGAAAACAGTGATGTCTTCATTGCTACCTTTGCCCAGACCAACACAGTTTGAGGCGCTACATGCATGGATAAGAGCAGCACATGATATGGAAAGAGACAGAAGTCAGGAAAGGGTGTAAAAGTCAATCAGGGCGTTTCAGGACGCGCGATGGGATGCATCGGAGAAGAGATGGAGGGTGGAAACTATTGAAGGGGATAGGCTATTCCCATTGATGATAAACGTAGGAGAGGCCCAGAAGAAATGGGGTGAGGAAGACGATAGTGACACAGATGACAGCTTGCTAGATAGACTGCTATCAGAAAGACCACCTCCATATAATCCAGATTCCGTAGAGGGAAGGGCAGTAACGGCAGAGGGAACTGGAGAATCGCAGACTCAACCTAGTGCGAGAGTAGTCGGAAGAATATCAACCGGAACAGGAGGGATGGGAACACACACACCAGCAAGCATCGAAGCTAATGGAGTTACAGTTGTTACAAGGCTACCGGATGCTCTTACAGTACTGGTTACCATTGGCCCCATAGTGTCAGTATATGACCCAGATCAGGCAGGAAATGGAAGTCTAGCACGATCAGTAGCTGGAGAAGGAACTGGCTCTGGAGGGAATGGCATAGTGAGTGGAATAGGTCACCTTCCGAAACCCATGGAATCAAGTACTCCTTTGCCAGCCACGGCAGACGCCTCTAGAGGACAGGGAGACGTAAGAACGGCGAGACCAAGGTCTTTGGCCGATTCAAGATCTGACATAAGGATGTGGGAACCACCAGTGAGATACCCTAATGGTAGGATGACAGGAGACTGGGATCGCGGGAATACAGGAAGCCGACCAGTCCTAGGGAATATAGCGGAAGGGAACCAATGTGAGGATCAGGGCAGTGAGAATGGAGAGTCGAGTGGTGCATCAAGTCGAGGGACCCTTAAAACTGCTATAAGAGCAAAGATGTTGGATGTGATGAGGTTAAAAGCTGAGGTAGATGAGATAATTAGTGGGAACCTGCCATTGGAAAGAGTAGAGCTTTATGGACCAGACGAGCTGCTGTTTGTAGCAAAAGATGTAACTCGCAAGGCGAGATCAGCGCATGAGAAACTGACAGACTTGGCAAAGAGACACGAGGTGGATCTGTCCAAAACTAAGATGTTGCAGGGAAGTCACAGGTTACAGTACAGTGACCAGGAACTGGAAGAGAAGAGAGTGATAGGGCTGAAAACTCACATTCGAGAATTGATTGTAGGGATACGTGCATGGAGCATGCTTGACAAATGGGAGGAAAGATGGTCCAAAAGAAGAGCACCAAAAGAGTGTAGGAGAGACACCGCCTCCAGGAGGGGGGATGATAGGAGTGGTAAATTTTCCTTTGCGAGAGGTACAAAGCGGAGGGTATGTGCATGTGCCTTGGAGTAGAGGTGATTTGGCAGCGTTTACAAACGAATTTCCTCGGCTGAGGGAGAAGCCTGACAAGTGGTACAAGCAGGTCGACCGATTTGTTAAAATCTCGAAAGTGTTGTGGGTTGACCTGAACACATTGTTTGATATTGTAATACCAAGTGATTTGTGGGCAGCTTGTAAAGTTGCAGTTGATTGGCCAACTTCTGAACCAGACAGGGATTCTGTTACCAATGGTCCTTCACCAATTGTTATGAAAAAGTTTGAGCAAGTGATTACATGGCTGAAATCCAAAATCTCACCACAAGACATTGATTGGGTTAAGATAGATCGAACCGTTCAGGAACCAAAAGAGTCCGTACACGAATATTATGAGAGGCTCTTACAAACCTTTAAGCAGTACAGTGGGCTAGACACGTTAGACCCCAAAGACATGGGACAATATGTTTCCAAGTTCATCTTGGGTCTGAGACCAGAAATCAGCTTCATGATTCAGCAGCATCTGATCTGCTGGCAGAACAAGTCGGTGGACGAAATACTGCGGTACGCCAGGTACTGCAGCGATGAAGTGGACTCGAAACACAGGAAGCTTAAGGATAAGCTGATGCTGGTCCAAATGCAAAACGCTGACAGGGAAGTTCAGACACAGTCAAGTGGAGGGACGCTAGGGAGAAGACAGGGAAACAATCAAGGAGGGACCCAGAATGGGCAGGGTCCGGGAAGGGGGAAACCTACAGACCCTAAGACAGGGATGGATGTGGCAACACTGAAAAAGACAACTGCATGTCACTTTTGTCACAAGATCGGGCATTGGAAGCGCGAGTGTAGATTGAATCCAGCGCACCAAGTGCAACAAGAGGGAGAGACGGTGCAGGTATCTGAGGTCGTCAATACAGTGACGAGACCCAGGTCCATGCAAGGGGGGACATTGTGCCCGCAGGTGCAATTTCCGCAACCTCCGAGAATTCCACAGGGTAATCGAACGTACCAGCAGATGCCCCTTTTCGAGGATTGCGATGATTACAGCTCAGACCCGTTGAAATGACGGTGCCTGAGGGGGGAGGAAGACTGCACTCTTGGGGCAGTCTTAGAGGTAGACCAGAGGGGACCGTTTGTAGAGGCGGATGTTGACGGTCATCCCACCACCTTTTTGGTTGATACTGGTGCTACCCGTTCTACTGTGAGATCTGCAGTAGTTCCCAACCTACCCCTCTCGGGACAATCAATCCAAGTAGTAGGAGTGGGGAATAAGAAGACGACTAATCAATTGATTGAGCCGATTCCTGTGAGAATAGGAACTTTCCGAGATCGACACCAGTTTGTGGTGTGCGACTCAAGTCCAGTCTGTTTGCTAGGACGTGATCTTTTGTGCAAACTGAATTGTACCATCTATTGCACCCCCAAGGGAGTGGAATTACAGACAAATGATGATCATGCCACCTTCAAGGTTGCAAATCAGCATTTCTGCATAGAGATGTACCCTATGTTAACAGTGGAAGAGCTTCCACTTGACTTAAGAGACTCTGTTTCATTGGATGTGTGGGATTTTACAGGGGAAGAGATTGGACTGATCAGAGGTGTTGAGCCAGTTAAGATCCAGGTCAAGAAAAATGTTGAGTTTCCAAGAACACCCCAGTATAATCTGTCGCCTGAGACGATCACAGGGATCAAACCTGTAATCGATTCCATGATTCAGCAGGGAATTCTGAAGGAGATAATGGGCAGTCCATGCAACTCACCCATTATGGGATTGCAGAAACCAAGTGGGAAATTCAGATTCGTGCAAGACCTGCGAAAGGTCAACGCGATTGTGGTTCCGTGTTGTCCAGTGGTACCGAATCCATCAGTGATACTATTCCAGATTCCATGTGAAGCCGAGTGGTTCACGGTGATTGACTTGTGCCAAGCATTCTTTTCGATACCTTTGCACGAGGAGAGCCAATTTTTGTTTGCTTTCCGTCTGGAAGATCGTGTGTTAACATGGTGTCGTATCCCTCAAGGGTATACAGAGAGTCCAACAATCTTTAATCAGATCTTGAAGAAGAATCTCGAGAGTCTTGTACTACCGCAGAATTCTGTTCTCGTGCAGTACATTGATGATCTCCTCATCGCATCAGAAACGGAGGATGCTTGTAGGATTGATACGATTGCCTTACTGAATCATTTAGGGGAGAATGGACACAAGGTGTCCCCAAACAAGTTGCAGTACTGTCTGAGTGAGGTTCAGTACTTGGGTCATCGAATTGAGAAAGGCAAGAGAAAGGTGTCACCAGATCGAATTGAGGCGATCATGAACATGACTGTGCCTACCACTCAGAAGGAAGTCAGAATGTTCTTGGGAATGGTTGGTTACTGTTGCCAATGGATTCCCAACTTCTCATTGAAGGCAAAGCCTCTGCAGAGGCTGACGCATAAGGACATGAGTGATCCAGTACCATGGGACAATGACTGTCTGATTGCGTTCTTGGAGTTGAGAGAGGGCTTATGTTGTGCTCCGGCTCTGGGAATGCCTGACTACAACAAGTCCTTTTCATTGTTCTGTTATGATCGAGAAGGTTGCGCATTGTCAGTTCTGACTCAGAGTCATGGAGGTGTCCGTAGACCAGTTGCCTACTTTTCAGCTACTTTAGATCCAGTAGCTTCAGCGTTGCCCGGATGTCTCAAATCCATTGCTGCAACAGGTGTCAGCATTGAGAGGTGTGAAAGCATTGTTATGGGTCACCCGCTTATGGTATATGTTCTACATTCAGTTGAGCTCTTGATGACAAGGACTAAAACACAGCACCTGACGAACAATAGACTCACACGCTACGAGCAAGTCATACTTGCCGCGGAGAATGTGACTCTGAAAAGGTGTTCTGTTTTAAATCCTGCTACATTGATGCCATGGCCAAATGCAGATGAAGAAGATTGTGAAGACCATGACTGTCTTGATGTGACTGAACTTTGCACCAAACCGAGACCTGACATTGTTGATGAACCTCTGTCTGACCCTGATGAAATTTTCTTTGTCGATGGTTCATGCTTAAGAGACAATGTGGGTCATTTGAGAGCAGCGTTTGCTGTATGTACCATTACTAGAGTGGTCGAAGCTGCTTGCCTAGAAGGAGTATACTCCGCACAAGTGGCCGAAATCATTGCTTTGACTCGCGCCTGTTTGGCAGCTGACCAGATTCGAATCACCATCTACACCAACAGCCAGTATGGGTTTTGTGTGGCTCATGACTTCGGACAGCTATGGTCTCAGAGGGGTTTCTTGACATCATCTGGATCTCCCATCAGGAATGGAGAATATGTGAGACAATTGTTAGACGCTTTGCAACGTCCCAGGGAAATAGCAGTGGTAAAGTGCGCTGCACATGGGAGGGGGACGGATTTTGTTTCTATTGGAAACAAGTACGCTGATGAAATTGCACGTTTTTGCGCTGAACAAGGGTGTATATTTACTGGAGATTACACTGGAGAGAGCCAAGAAAGAACCAAGCTCAGCATGATGTTAGCCATGACAGACACTTGGGAGGAACTCAAGAGCCTGCAGGAAGGAGCCTCAGATCAGGAAAGAGATGTATGGATCAGATCAGGGTGTAAGAAGGGGGATGTTGGCATTTGGATTTCAAGTGATGGTCGAGCAGTGTTACCAGATGACCTATTGAGCCCGATGGCAAGGCAAATTCATGGTGCTGTGCATCTATGGAGAGATGCGATGGTGCAAGTGTTCAGACAAACGTGGTACAATCCATGGTTCCGTGCGTTTGCTGAAGCAGTGTGTCATAGGTGTGTTACCTGTCAACAAATGAATGCTGGAAAGAAAATTGTGGTTGCACTGAGTCACATTGGGAGGTCGGGAGGACCTTTCAATAGGATACAGCTTGATTTCATCAAAATGCCCAGGTGCAATGGACTGCGGTACATTCTAGTGGTGGTATGTGTCTTTTCACGATGGGTGGAAGCTTGTCCAACATGAAGGTGTGACACCCTTACAGTAGCGAAGCTATTATTGAGAGAGTTGATTCCCAGGTTCGGTTTTCCAACTGCATTGGAATCGGATAGAGGAACACACTTCCACAGCGAGATCATGGAATTGCTTTGCGCTGCTTTAAATGTTGATCAGAGACTCCATTGTAGCTATCGACCAGAGGCTTCTGGGATAGTAGAGCAGATTAATGGAACTTTGAAAGCACGGATGGCAAAAGTGTGTTCGTCTACATCTCTGAAGTGACCTGATGCGTTGCCTCTGGTGTTGATGAGTGTTCGCAGTGTCCCAGATAAGAGGACCGGTCTTTCCCTGCATGAGATCCTTATGGGGAAGGCGATGCAATTGCCAGCAATACCATTCTCAGCCTTGATAAACATCACTGATGATTTAATCCTTGATTACTGCAAAGGACTAGCTGATGTGGTCCATTCTATGTCTCAGCAGGTGGAAGCTGCTGCTGTTCCGGCTTCAAGAGATCTCTGCCACGACCTGTGCCTGGGGGACTGGATGCTCGTCCGTAAGCACGTGAGGAAGAGCTGTTTGGATGCTCGGTGGAGAGGCCCCTACCAGGTGATACTTGTAATGAACACAGTGGTGAAGTGCGGAGGGTTGCCAAATTGGATACATGCTTCCCACACCCGCCGAGTTTCAGAACCCTTGGAAGAAACAGCTCCTCTCGAGAATGAAAATCAAGCTGTGGCGGCAGGGCCACGAGAGAGGACAAGCCAAGCTGTGAGGGTTACTGACGAAGCTGGTTGCTCACCAGACCAGGCTGAGGAGGGTTACGCTACAGACAACCCAGGTATTGACTCTGAGGAAGAAGGTAACGTTGCGGGTGATATAGAGTCAGACTCAGCCGAAGGAGGTGGTGCGCAGAGTGTTCGAGAGGAGAGCAAAAGGGCTGACCGAGCAAGAGAATCGTGGCCTGAAAGACAGAGAAGGCTGAACTTGCGATTGGCCCCTGAAAGAGATCTTGCCCCTGTGTCTGAGACATCTGAATCAGAAGTGAGTGAAGAAGAGCAATCCCAAGGAGGCCTGAGAAGGTCGAGAAGGACAAGAGAGCCTTGTCAGAGATACGTTGCCCCGGAGTGGACTTATGTAGTAACTGATGCCGGGAGTAGTGAGTTCCGGGAGGCTGAGGTCTGTGCGAGTGATCAGCAGGAATCCTCTACTGAAAATTGATGTGGGACTGATAGTTCCAGGACTTGAATTTGAAGGAGTGCTGACAATCACGGTCCCAAAACCTCCAGTTTTGAGCAAGGTGCGAATTCTGATATTGCATAAATTAGTTTTCCCAACGTTTGGTTTTGAAGCATCACCTCATGAATTGGTAGATGTTCGTCTTGAGATTTTGCAACATGTTCTAGCTGCAATTGGATCTGAACTTATCGTAGATTGTGAATGAACTGTGCATTGTAAATAGGTGTTTCAAAGAAGATAACCTAGGCCCAAGTGGCAGAAGAATAAAATTAGGGTTTTCAGTAGAAGAAGAAAGAGGGCTAGGGAAGTCTTTTTGGACTGTGTAAATAAATCCAGAAGAACTGAACTTTAAACGAATTTCTAGGATTTCCATGAACTTTGTTTGAGCTTCTAAGCAGCAAATTGAGGTGGAAAGAAGAGACTTTTGTGTATCCTCTAATTTGAACTGCTGTAACGAGAGAAGATGGAGTCTGGAAATCCGAACCGTAGATCCAAGTGTATGATAGGGGCTTCCATAGTGGGAGTGATAGTTTTAATAGTCATAGTTATTGTCATATCAGTTATTGTTCCACATGAGGTAGAAGTCGTAGCGGTGAAAGGGACACCTACACCCAGTACTTCTAGCAAAAAGGAGGATATCATAGGAGCTGAAAAGGCTATGCTAGATCAAAATAGTCGTAGATTGCATGCAGATTTGTCTAGAGGTGATTTTAAGCTTAATGCGTATGCCAAGCTGCTATATGAGTATATTGAGGCAATGGATGTGAGTGACTGTTGTGTGTATGCAATTACCTGCATCAGTGGATGAGGGCATTAGATATCATCATCTTCCGTTGACTTATGGGATTTCATGTAGTTTGTTGCTTAGCATGTTTTATGGGAGAGGTCATTATGAATAATTCTTTTCCAATTACGATGCAGTGCTTTCAGAGGTTTCAGCATAAAAGCACCTGAATAAGTACGATTATTATAAGCAGGAGGATAGGATTGGGAAGTATTTCATACCAACTATAACGTTAGATACCGCTTATGCATATAGACATAACCTGACGTGTTCACTAACAGAGATAGAAAAGAAGTTTGTAGATCAAGTAGAGGATAGATATAGACAGCTAACTCAAACACGTAACACTGGAGAAAGTCCATTAGATTGGACAAAGGAGGAGTTGGCTCACAGAGCGAAAGGGAGCTGGCCCTATAGCATTAGATCTAGAGCAAAAAGGGAAGCTGTGTGTGAAACGTGTCCAGACCTACTATGATAAGGTTTATGTGGGACAGAGTGCGTGTGATCACGTTTTCACCATGGAAGAGTCAGCAAAGAACTTTTTGCAGGGTCCGGTACAAGTGGTGCCAACCGTATACTTTGTATGTGGGAAAAACGCTTATGTGAGATTACCTGCCAATTGGTACGGTACTTGTTACCTGGCAGCTGTTTTCCCCAAGATCTACCATGTAGAGGAGCTAGGACTCCTGGAAGGAGGAATGCATTCTAGGGTAAGGAGAGATGCAAGTGCAGGAGGAGTGATTGGAGATATTTTTGGAGCTGTAATACCAGGTTAGGGAGTGGTTTTGAATGATGTGAAGATTAGAAAGCTGGCGACTGTTGTGGACAAGTTGTCTACGAATACAGCTAAATCACTATTGCTCGTGGATGGAGAGATGTTGTCGATAAGGACAATGGTGATGCAGAACCGTCTTGCTTTGGATGTCTTATTGGCAAAAGAGGGCGGAGTCTGTAAAATGCGGAAGGTGCAAGAGTGCTGTACTTATATACCGGATAATAGTAAAGATCTGAAGAAGTATATAAGTAACATCACTGAGATTCATCATGAGATCCAGGATCTTGTTGAAGAGGGTGTTTGGGAGAAAGTTGGAAAAGGGTTTGGTAGAGTGGGGAGCTGGTTTGCAAGCCTGGGAAAAGGTATTCTTGGTTACATTCTGAGACTTATCATTATAATCGTGGTCTGTGTGATATGCCTGTGGGGTTTTGTGAGGGCTTATCAGTGGTACAGGGCAAATCAAGTCGAAAGATCCTTTAGGGAGAGGGAGGTAAGGATGTCTAGACTGCAGGACAGTCATTACGAGAATATCAAGAATCTGGAAAGGTTCCGACAGGGAAGATTGGCTACAAGCTCTGTTTAGGTTGGTTCTTTCTCCAGGGAGTTGTGATTTTGTTGATGACACTAGTCATCAGAGAGGGGAACTGATAGAGCGCAGTGATATTCTGAAAATTGTAGGGGTACATTATATTCATGGATAGTCCGTACCCGCATATATACTTATGTGTGCGTAAACCTTAGTTAGAACTCGTGTTGTATTAATCAGTGGTAAATGAAATGTTAAGATGAGTTGTGCCATTCAAGAAACGTAAAGTGGCATTTAGAGGGAATTATGTAACTTTCGATGTTCATTGCAAATGCTTAATGAAGTAGTTATGCGTAATGTAATGTAGTAGATTTAAACGTGCATCATGTTGAAGTTGCACACGCATAGGTGATTAATTGTGTTTAAATGTGATGAAATGTAGTGCTTATAGATGTAACATTTTAAATGTGTTTAAGCTGATGTTAAAGGCCTAGATGGAGTATTTACTCTTTCGTGCTAAGAAAGGCCTATTCATTTTCTTATGTTAGCTGGTTTATGTAGGCCTGAAATGTATTTTTCCCTGGTGAGGCTCTCATTTGGAGACGGTCAGCGAAATTCATGTGCGAACAAGGTTGTTCTGTTCTCATGCTTTTGTTGCAGGTGCAAGGACACCATCCTCGTTAGTTAGAATAACGCTTTTTGTTTTAGGAGTTAGGTATGGACGAAACCTGTTACAAAGTCTTCAGGAATGCCGATAATTGGGAGTCGTGCTGAAGAAGCCTGAGACCCAAGGACACACCAACCGTTGCTGGACCAAGTACAAGTTTTGGTGGAAAGTTACCTACGAGAGGTGCCTGGCCAGAGGAGGTGTTTCAGGAGGCGTGGTTATTAAGTGTCCATTTTGTATTAGGGACAGTGCCCCGAGGGAGGAGGGAGCAGAAGGTAGAAGGAGATTGCAGAGAGAGGGAAGAGAGAGAAGGAGAGAGCTGTTAGAGGGTAAAAGGAAGGGATCGATTTTAGAATGAAGACTTAGACTGGCTTTTACAACGTGAGTGTACTTCTTAGGAAGTCTTCACGAGCTGACACTTTTTCTGGATCTTGCTTGGGTGATGTTAAGTAGGGATGTCACTTTAGGATAGTGTAGGGATAGATTTATGGATTTTCTTTACAGCTACTAATGAAGACTAATATAGATGTAGGTGCAGTCATTGCTTGTTTAGTATTCCTGGAATTGCTTATTCTCTTTATGCTATATCGGATTAGATTGGTTCGTAGGATGGACTTTGTATTAGTGCCTTTGTATTTTTGCAACCTCGTTCTGAGGTGTCTGTACGTTCAGTTATTTTTGGTTATGTAATAAACCCCTAAACTTGGAATTCGGAGTCAGTGATCTTTTCCGAGATTTTCTTAAATTGCTTCATGACAGTTTTGGAACGAATGTATTGTTTCTTCCCTTTACACTTCTCAGCAGGTAATAAAGATTCAGTCGACCGAGGGTTCCTAGTAATTTGTACAGTGGAATCCGGCGTTATCACAGTAATATCAGGATTTTGATTCTAGCAAGTTGTCCACATTCCCATATATCTACATACAGGGCTGGAAGTAGGCGGGAACGGGTAGTTCCAGGGTTATAATGCCCTTGAAGTCTATGCACACCCACCACCTTTCATGCTAAATAGCATTCATCAGCTCTTCTTAAACATTTCCCACACTGGAAAGATTGAGAATGTACTTACGATAAAAGCAAGCAAAACCTTTTTTCAACAGTGGGAAAAAAGGAATGAAGGGAAAGTGAATTTACAATAACTCAGCAGATTTTCGCTGGGGCAATTATATGCATGTATATTTGCCCATGCAAAAATGGAATTCACAAATGTTTTTTTAGGAGAATGGCTCTCAGGCCTGCTTCTGTAATCTCTATTGTGAATTCCTAAAGGTCTCAGGGGCCCATTACGATACCCGGCGTAAAAAAATCCGCCAGGCATGGAAGCGGCAAAAATCCGCCCGCACACACCGCCTGAACACCGACCACGCCATTATGAGTACACAAACCGAAAACCGCCATCGGCGGAAAAATCACACAAAATACCGCCCGCCATCGTCCGAGTCGGAGTCAAACCGCCCGCCACGGACGGAAACACGCACGACAACACAAAACCGCCCGCCCACACGGCCGACACACCGCACGTGAAATTACGATCGCACCGCCATGAGCGCGGAAAAACAACAAATATACCGCCCGCCAGCGCAAACAACGCCGATGAGAATCGACACGGCAGAAGCCATGGCGCCCACGTACCTGCACAGAAACCATCCGCACACAAAACCAATAGCACACAACATGGCCAACAAGTCCACACAGCAAGGCACACACAAATACACAAGCACAGTACACATCCCGAAAACACCCCCGGACAAACAAAAAATACAAAGGCCAGAACCCCAGACACAACACACCTGAAAACAACAGACCATGAGGACACACCCACATAGGTGAGTACAAAAGCAGCACTCCCACAGACCACAACCCCTTGCTACATTGCAAACCAGAGAGGAGAGGAGAGGACACAGTGACACAGCAAGGACAGCAGCACACCACAGAAACGCACACATCACAACCACCACCACCACCACCAAACACCGGCACCACAAACCCCCTGCACATTACACAACACACACCGCACCAGCACCACAAACACCATGGCACCACAAAGGATGCCCAAGTTCACGCCCATGGAGCTGACGGTCATGGTCGACGAGATCATCAAGGTGTACCCACAAATCTATGGGAACATGGTCCAGCACACACCACTAGCCACCAGAAACAGAATGTGGACCCGGATCGTAGACCAGGTCAATGCAGTCGGGACCCTGCCCAGGAACAGAACCGAGATAAACAAACGTTGGAATGACGTAAAGAGCCTGGTCAAGAAGAAGGAGGGCAAAAACAGAGAGCTGGCTGCCGTCACTGGCGGAGGGAATCCCGCGCTCTTTAAGACCTTCAAAGCATGGGAGGAGAAGGTGCGAGTCGTAATCCATCCGGAGATCCTCGCCGGATTAGCAGGGGAGTGGAGGCTGGTAAGTACAAACTAATGTATACTAGCACACCGCTATGTACTCACATGCACTACCACCATGCCACAGCTCCCAGGGACAAACACCCCCATGTCCAGCACACAATACACAACACATCACACACACATGCAACAGACACTACCACACACAGCCCAAACCGAACAACTGTAAGATGCGTGGGGACATGTGTACACTAAGCCAGCCACGTAACCACCAACAGGTCCCCAAATATGCCAGAAGCGCCACAACGAGCACCCACCACACCCATGTGTCCGCCACAGCTGCACTAACCGACAAGTAACAGGTAAGTGGCAGGAACACAAAGTGCAGTGGGTGGGACGGTGGACAGCCCAAGTACAACACACACCAGGCCCCAGTCCCACAGCACAGCAAGGAGGAGCATCCCCCACACCCCACAGCCACGTGTCAGCCACCGCAGTGCACAACGACAGCCGAAAGGCAGACATCACGGTCCACAGCAATCGGTGTCAGTGGGTGTACAGCCACCCCCACGACCCACTACACCCCCCACCCCCACAGACCTGCAACATGGAGCACCCCCGCTTAGAGCCATGTGGCATCCAGTACAGTGCACGCACGAACAACTTGCAGGTGGGAAACTGGACAGGGCTGGATTACTGGAGGCATGAGGACCATAACACCACCAACACATGGGACATGTCACGTAGCACACGGACACGCAGCACCGCCCACCGTCACGAACAAGTGAACAATGTGCACACGGACATGAACAGCAGACTCACACCCCACATGACCCATCACAGACATAGCAACACCCAAGGAGCCACGTCTGCATGCACAAGCCACACTGAATATAGTCCCACACGGCAGCCACTGTGCAACTCATCACACACAACCGAAACACCATTGAAGTCCTGTCCATGTAGCCCCTACTGCCTGTCAACCACACACCCCACAACTACGCCTATGTAAGACAAACAACACTAGACGCAACAGAGCGGAACAACAGAAATGCACACGAACACCACTGAACCCATCAAACTCACAGACACACCATGCACATACAACATACCATCCATCCCATCCGTCAGCCCCAGTCTCATGAAAGGCATGTCATCCACACAGCTGCCACACATACAGCAGTCACGCTAAGACACATGCCCATGACCAACCATGTGCCAGAAGTCAATTAAGCGCACGACACACTGTGAGCAACAACACACAACATGGGCCACACCCCCGAGCACTGCAGTGATGCACATGGCACAGGGCAGCACGCACACCAAGGAGATGGGACAACTGCAATACGTTGGCTGGCACACAACTATCACTCACTCATAACGATGCGTCCAATGCCATGTCCAGTAACCACAACAGACAGCAAATATGCAGGGCATGTCAGGCATGCACACACCTCAGACCATGCACTGTCATGCTGCCACAACACATGTCACGTTCGGCACCCATGGCTCACAGCATGTACCCCAAAAGCATATCCCCTCCCAAATGCGAATCTGGGGCATGGCCCCCATGTTGCCATGTGCGTTCCTAAGCGTTCCATTTGAACCCCAAAAGCATATCCCCTCCCAAATGCGAATCTGGGGCATGGCCCCCATGTTGCCATGTGCGTTCCTAAGTGTTCCATTTGAACCCCAAAAGCATATTCCATCCCAAATGCGAATCTGGGGCATGGCCCCCATGTTGCCATGTGCGTTCCTAAGCGTTCCATTTGAACCCCAAAAGCATATTCCATCCCAAATGCGAATCTGGGGCATGGCCCCCATGTTGCCATATGCGTTCCTAAGCGTTCCATTTGAACCCCAAAAGCATATTCCATCCCAAATGCGAATCTAGGGCATGGCCCCCATGTTGCCATATGCGTTCCTAAGCGTTCCATTTGAACCCCAAAAGCATATTCCATCCCAAATGCGAATCTGGGGCATGGCCCCCATGTTGCCATATGCGTTCCTAAGCGTTCCATTTGAACCCCAAAAGCATATTCCATCCCAAATGCGAATCTGGGGCATGGCCCCCATGTTGCCATATGCGTTCCTAAGCGTTCCATTTGAACCCCAAAAGCATATTCCATCCCAAATGCGAATCTGGGGCATGGCCCCCATGTTGCCATATGCGTTCCTAAGCGTTCCATTTGAACTCCAAAAGCAAAGTACAAACCAGACCCAGGATGGGCCAGGAGCCCGCATACACCAGAGTCACAATGAGTAGGGGCAAAGCAACACACCCATCGGCATGGCCAATCCGTCCCATGCCACATGTGCACAGCACACAGTCCCATTGCCTAGCACACACAACTACAGATGCCACAGCCACACACTCGCCTCCGGGAAACCCATGTACGAGATTGCACGAACTGCCAATGTCAGACGACTAATACATACTTCGCCAGGTGCAACACAATAACAAATCTCATTCTCTCCACAGGTGACGAACTGCTGGACGCTGGGGATGGAGACAGCAGCCAGCACAGCCAGCCTACAAGCCCCCAACGAGGACACACGGATCTGGAGGATCTGTCCACCTCTTCGGACACGGACCACCAAGCTGGCCCATCTGGCGTGGCAGGGCCCAGCCGCTCCCCAGGACCCCTCCTACCCACCAACCCATCATCCAGGGATGCTGAACAGTCCCAGTCCCCTGCTGCCACTGTCGTTGCGGCCACACCCACGGTCATTGCGGCCACTACCACTGCCGCAACCGCCACCATCGCCGCACCGACCACCACCGCCTCCACCACCACCACGTCTTCGCTGGCACCAGCCCCAGCGCAGGTGGTGGCCCGGCCGACTGGATCCACCCTGGGAGCCACAGCGAGGACCGTGGTGAGCAATGTGGCTAGTGGGCAGGCCGGTGGCAGCAGGACTGGTAGGAGGAGCAGGGTCAGGGAAACGCCAGCCTCCCCTGGGAGCCATGCCCTGCCTCAAATGGCCAGAGTCCTTGGGGCCTATGAAGAGGCCCAAGGACAATGGGCCAGGTCTGCTACTGACACGCGGGAGGTGCTGGGGGTGCTGAGGTCCATGGACGCCCATATGGGCCAATTCGTGTCCCGTATGGACCAACTCGTGGACCTCATGGGCCAGCTGGTGGTGGCGGTGGGGTCACAGGCAAGGCCAGCAACACCACCTCCGCCACCACCTGCTAGGGCGCAGGGTCGGCCAGCAGTGTCCACTTCCCCTGCGTCCACAGCCAGTGAGCACACCTCACCCACCACCAGCAGGTCGCCACCACACACCCCCTCCCAAACGTGGAAGGGGCCGTCCGAAGAGGAAACAGATCTCCCGGGAGGACTTCGCACGCTCCAGTCGCAAGTGAGGCAGCCAGCCAGCCTTCCGCCAGCCTTCCTTGACCAGCCACTGCATTGACTTGCTCTACGATCCCACTCCACACAGCCATCTGGATGGCATGTGTGTGTTGGACTATGGACATAGAACCAGTGGGTACACCCTGATCATCACGCAGCCATGACCGACAGCTCATTGTCACTGCACGCACCACTTTTGTCATCACCTTACACACAATCACATGTCACAGTTTGTAATAAATGCACCTTTTTCACTAACTGCTGTTTGTGCCCTGTGTCTTTATTTGTACGGAATACAACGGCCACCTTGGGCGGAAGGGCACCTGATGCGTGGCATGGAAATGGAATCCGGAGGGCCTGTAGGGACCTAGGGGTGGGAGACAGAACAGGAGCACATTCAATGAGTGTGTCACACACCCATCACACAGTACATGTCAACAACTACAAGCAATGTACACACATCGCACAGAGCAATAGGGCACAATGCCACAGTCACCAACAGTGGCATACTACCCTGGCCATGGAGCGTTGACACACTGCACGCAGTGAACATACGGCCACCCTGACACAGCACACACACACCTGCATAGATACAGACACATCATCCGTCGTACATGGACACTCACCGTCAAGTGAAGTAGCGGGCGATGAGCTGCTGGCGCACATTCCCAGCTTCCTCCTCTCCGCTGTCCACCTCACTCGAGCTGTCCTGGTCTGCGGGCTGGGGCCCTGGTTGATCTCCGTCATCCACAATGAGGGGGATCTGCTTCCGAATGGCCAGATTGTGCAGCATGCAGCACGCCACCACTATCTGGCACACCTTCTGTGGGGAGTACGCCAGTGCACCCTCGGTGCGGTCCAGGCACCTGAACCTGGACTTGAGGAGGCCAAAGGTACGCTCGACCACACGTCTGGTCCTCCCATGTGCCTCATTGTATCGATCGTCTGCTGGGGTGCGAGGATTCCTCAATGGACTGAGCAGCCATGCCCCATTCGGATACGCAGAGTCACCTGGGTGTGAGGGACACAGAGAACCGTTGCTATTCCAACTGGACAGGGGACAGCATCGCACAACCAGCACGCTACACCACTCCACATACTCACCGACAATACAGCCACGATCCTGTTGCAGATTGGCCATCAGTCGTGGCAAGATGCTGTTGCGCATTATGTGTGCGTCATGGGCCGAGCCTGGAAACTTTGCACACACGTGGGTGATCACCATGTCCGCAAGGCACACCACTTGCACATTCAGGGAGTGCGTGTGCTTCCTGTTGCGGTACAGGTGCTCAGTGGCCTGTGGTGGAACAAGGCCAACATGAGTGCAGTCAATGGCTCCCACGACGTGTGGGATTCTGCCAAGGGCATAGAATGCACCCTTCACTGCCGCCAATTCACGAGCCCTGGGGAATCTGATGTACCTGTTCCGGTACAGCATCATGGCTGCCAGTACATCCCTCAGCACCTTGCTGAACATGGGCTGGGACATCCCTCCTCCACTGCCCACTGTGTGCTGGAATGACCCAGTGGCGAAGAAATGCATGGCGGCCATCACCTTAGCCGTGGGGGTGACAGCAGTCGGATACACCCTGCGGGGACGGAGATGGGGCTCTAACATGGCACACAGTCGATGCAGAGTTGGCCTGTCCAGCCGAAACTTCCTGATTACCTCTGTATCGTCCATGTCCGCCAGCAATTGGTATGGGCGGTCAATGTTCGGTCTCCGCCTGGGTTAAATGGCAGAGGACACATGTCAAAGCAACACGGCACATAGCAATTTCGCATACACATCACTGACATGACTGAGCAAGCACATGAGCCACAGCCCAGCTGTCAAGCTGGGACGGCACGGCCACAATACACTTACACAGGTCTCCCAACAATGGCAATGGCAAGTGAGACATACCACTGCCATGTGCATGCACATGGGGATCTAGGCCCCAATGACTTGCGGGGCGTGCTGATGGGGACTGACTGCATATTCGTCAAGCGGCAACGCCACGGCAACATGAGTGTCTGCTGAGCATGGAACTGCTTCCGAGGCTGGATGAGTATGGCACACGACGACGACGATGTGGGCACGGGCTGAGCGGCCAATACAAGTGGGACCTGTGGCACGAGGGGATATGAGACAGTAGTAGGTGTCAGCACTGCACCCTATGTACAGCACTGTACGGATCACAGCTCCCGAAACATTGACTGGTGTCCACATTGACAGCCCCATGCCAAGACGGCTGTGTGCTTGCAGTCACACGTCACAGGTGAGAGGTTACATTGCACGTGCCAGGTGGCAGACGTACATAGTGGGAGCTGGCATGTGTGTGCATGTGTCTCCTGTTCAGGATCCACCAGATGGGCGCTGACTCTGTACTGACCATTGGACACAGCATGTTCCGTGGAAGGCTTGTGTGTGTGGGATGGTGGCACTGGATGTGCCTCCGTTGGGTGGGGGGCCATGCACAGGGCGGGTACGTCGATGATTGCGCATTGTTGGTCACGGTGGGTGCACCAACTAAGATGTGTTGCCCTGTGTTCAATTCCTATGTCCGCATGATGATGGACTGTGGATGTGGGCAGACTACACATTGGTCGATGTGCTGTCTATATGCATGTGCCTTCACACCAGGCACAGCTGCCCCTGCACATGTGACCCCTGCTGGACTCGCTGCTGGGTCTGTGGAGCTGATGCACCTTCTGCGCGTGGGGCGGACAGCTCTCCTCACTTCCCTCATTGCGCATGTCATGTCTTTGCCGCAGGTGACATGGATCATGGAGGGCCCACATGTACGCGTGGGTAGGCTACACATGATTGTTCACTGGTCGCCACCCCCAGTCAGTGTTTCGAATGGGAAGGTTGTCGTGCTGGTGGTATGTTCGATGTGGCGGATGGGCGGGCCTAGGTGCGGGCTTACATTCCGGACATGGGGGTAGTTGGATTGGCGACTAGTTGCAGTACACACGGGACACGTCTCTTCCTTTCCACATCTGGGTCATCCCTTGTACTAACTGACAGTGATACAGTCATCTTCGCCCCAGCCCTCATGTCCTCCCCTCGCCCCCCAATATGCATGCTCACCTGCGAGGCTAGCGCTTGCACAGGCAGCCCCAAGCTCGCACCAGAGAGGGCAAGGAGTGTATGTGTGGGTCCAGTTGCACGAGTGGGCTGTCTCAGGGTATGATGTGTGGCGGGACGCCGTCCACCTGCGTGGTGCCCCAAATGGAGACCCGGCCTGCATGGACTATGCATCACAGTCTTCGCCTTCCGGATCCGCCACCTGCGACACCCAGTGGCTGTGGCTGCCCTTGCGGCCATGCTGCGTCCGTCTGTGGCTGATGGCCCACACATTCACTCTTTGGCCTCTCTGGGGAGGGCTCAGGGGTGGTGGCGCACGCGCTTGCACTTAGTCGCAATGGCATGTGGCGTGGTTGGTATGATGGGCAATGGATGGGATGGTGCGAGCCACCTCCCGTGACGTCAGTGCTGCTCGTGCTGTGGTGCGTCCCCCTACACTTCCATTTGACTTTTTGCCATGCTGGACGTTGAGGTTCTATTGCCTGCGTGATATGACCAGGAGGAGCGCGAGGAGACCTCTCACACACCATGCTCCACTGCCATCCCGTGCCCTGTATCGCCTGTGCGGATTGACTATGTTGGGGTTACACCTGGTCGACTGGGGCTGTGTGTGCCTTGTCAAGGGGCATGGCGGGCGCACAACAGGATCCAGCTTGTCCACAGAGTGTGGGCTGAGGTGCGCCTGGTACCGCTTTGTACGTGTGCCCGGCTGCTGTGCACACACGTGTTCACTCCCCCGACAGGTGTCCTCTCACAATGCCCAGGGAAGCGGTGGTGTACTGTTCATGACCCCTCCCAACACGGCGTGCTCCAACTTGGCATGTGCGCATCTACCCGTCGCACCCACCCACCTGAGCACTGCGTCCATACGACTTCACACGACACATGTGTGTCTTCCACAGTAGTGCTACTCATTTGCGTTGACATCCAATACCAGTGGACTACATGGTCATGTCACGACTGCAGTGTACTTCACATACTCTCATCCTCTCTCATTCGTACTTGTGAAATGAGTCAGCGGAGACAGTTCTGGTTTCAAACATTATATTGAGTCTTCTGTCCTCTGTGATGCCGTATAGTGGACACTACTGGCAGCGGAATACATGTTGAGGATATACTGAGCATGATTACAAATGGGATAGGGTGTGGGGTTACATCTGCTTGGCCAAGGCTGTGCTAATGTACATTTACGTATAGCTGCGGAGCTGCGGACTTTGACACAGACGGTATACATGTAGCCTACCAGACCGCTCGGCATCATGGGCACAGTCCATCTCAGTTCCATGTGACAGGTTTGCTGCGGTTGTTCCTCATGCACGCGTGCATGTGAGATGACATCAGGGCATGTGCTTGCGTGCATGCAGCGGCGTGCCACTTGTTGTTGCACTGTGGTGGTTACTGGACATGTCACAGTCACTGGGGTCGTGTTGTTGTTGTATGCACTTGTCGTCCATGCAAAGGTCCTGGTATGGGATTCCCGGGGCGGGGGTGGGAGGGGTGCAGCACCCACAGACTCCAGGCGACCTATTCATGTCCACTGAGCGGTGTGTGTGTCCATGTGCGCTGGATCCATGTCGTGTCCTGGTTGTTCGTGCAGTTCCGTCCATGTGGGTGCGATGCACAGAGCCCATGCCACTGCCTCCCACGATGCATGCGGTGTTCCTGGATGTGATGGGGAACAGTGTGCATGTCCCGGTCATATCCGATGTCATGGCGATGTCGTTGATGGTGTGGTTACAGTTGCCGGTCGTTTGGTATGGCTGTTGTGGTGGTGACTGGCCAGTCCGTGCGGAAGCTGAGCATGGGTGCGGGGTTGGACTTCATAGGTCACTCGGGAACCTGCGTTGTGGTCCGACGTATTTACAGGTTGTCAGGTATGCGATGCCGTCCAGCAGGGCTTCCATGTCATTGGTGGTGTACATGTTTGCCAGCCAATGAAGCGGATGGTGGCTGTCAAGGTGTTGTTCGTAGGTTGTCCCTTGGAGGACCATGATGGGGCATGCTGGGTGACATTCGATGTAGCTGTTCTCGATGATCCGTCGTGTGGAGGCACAGTGGTTCCATTTCAGTGCGCGTGCGATGTTGGCCACATACGCCATGCCCCCATAGGCAGAGCAGGCCCTGTCGTGTGCGTCCAGAGGGAGGAGTAGTGGTAGCAGGTCCGCCTTCAGACATGCCGGGTTGGAGAGGCATATCTCGACGGGATGCTGGTAGGGACACCTCCGACAGTAGAAGACGGGCATGACGCAGCTGAACAATGTGATGCGGTAAGTCAGTCGGTAACTTACGTTCAGCAGGGACAGGAGATCGCATCCCAATGTATGTATCGTGTTGGTTTGGTACAGCTTGAGCTGTTCGGCGTAGTTGGGTAGGTGTGTTGCGGTTGCCATTTCGCAGCGGTTCGTAGAGGTGGCGTGCTCCGGCTGTGTGTGCAGTCTGCAATGTGCACGCTCCGGGGTTGCTGTGAGCTCTGTGTAGTCGTGGGGAGACAGGACTTGTGTTCTGTTGGCTTGTTTGGAGGACACGGGCCCTCTTCCCACATGCTTCTCAGACAGTTCAAGGTCGGTGCTGTGTGACTCCTTCCAATTAACTTGCATGTGGCCGACATGGGGGAGTGTTTTCTTCTTTCTTCCCCGTCCGTTGTGTGCTTCTGTGATATGCGCTATCTGCCGTGTGGTCGGTCTCCTCGGCATGCCTGTGTTGGTCTATTCTTGGACAATGGCTGTATTCACCGGCTTCTGTCGTAGGGCTGTGGTTTCGGTGTTGGAATGGAAGGTCATTCAGTGCTGTCTGCTCTCCCTTGTGTGGGCGGCAGGCTGCCTTTCCGCTCTGCGTTGGGCCTTGTGTGTGGATGTAATTCTTGGGCCACCTGTTGTCGGTCCCCGGGCTCTTTGGTGTTCCGTTTCATGTGTCTTGTTCATATGTGCAGGGTGGTATGGGTTTTTCAGTGTGGTACTGGCGTTCCTCTTCCCGAAGGGGCCCTGCTTCTCCTAGTTGGTGTTGCCGCCGCTGTGTGCTTCGCCATGTTTGTTACACTGGGGTGTGTCCTGCTGTTGCGTGACTTAACTGACATGTGTGCGTCGGTTGTGTGGCGTTGGGTGTTGTCCGTGAATTGGGCGTTGGGGACATGTCTGTGGCCGGCCTGTCACGTGTCATGTGCGTTCGGGGTGGGGCTGGTGTGTGTGCTGCTTGGTTGTGTCCCTGTGTCTGTGTGCGACGCATGCATGGCGCTGCGGTTGGCCTCTGCGTTGTGCGCATGTGTGGCGGCGTCATCGGCGCTTTGGGGCCGTGACGGGGTGGTTGGTTCCTAGTCCCAGGTGGTGTGTACACATGTGTTCCGCGATGTTAGGATTTGGCCTGTGTGTCATATGTGGATGCAATGGTGGATGTGTAGTGTGCACGCGCTGGTGGGGGATTGTCCGCTTTTTCCGCCCTTGCACTGTGTGCGCTGTTTGCGTGCACTTGTTGTGTGTGTGCCTACCTGCGTCTCCGCGGTACGTTGCGTCCTTGGTAGTGCATCAGCAGAAGCATGGGAAGGGCCTGCAGTGCTGGATTCATGCCCGGGTGCCGCTTCTTCGTTGTCCGTGCTCTGCGTCCGTGTTTCCGCCTCTCTTTCACGTGCGGTGTCTCTTTGCCGTGGGAGCCGTTTGTTTGCGGCATCGTAATTTATGCGCCGGGCGGGACGTGTTTCGCCGGACGGTGTGTGTCAGTTGTGCTGCGCCGCTACGTGTGCGGGCGCACTTTGATGGCGGACGGTGTTGCTGGCTTGCCGGCGGTGTTTGGCCTGCTTTTCGCATCGTAATTGGGCGGGCGTGTGGACTGCTGCGTGCCGGCGGTAACTGGTGGTTTCTGCATCCGCCAGCACGGCGGTTGTGCTTCCGCCCGCCATCGTAATGGGCCCCTCAATGTTGGAGAAGTCTAATCTTGATCCCATCTGAGATATCGTAGGAGTGCATCATATTAATGCATAGTCAGCACTCAAATATATTCTGTGTAATTAACGTTACCAAAGGGAGTGGAGTATTTCATATGTAAAGTGTTCCACATGACAAACTTGTGTATAAAACATGATTAATAAAGTTTTATGTGACACTTACATATTAATGTGACAGGAAAGTTAACACAGATATGTTCTATTGTGAGGTTACTACATATGAATGTGTGTAAACTAATGTTTAAACATTTATACGGGGAACAAGAATTTATTTTATGCAGGTGCATTTAGAATGACATCTTCATAATTCTTTTCAAATTTTACATGTATTAAGGAGCTGCATTTAATGTGTGTGTAGAAATGTGCACATATTCTGTAACCCTGTGCCCCTAAAATTGTCTATATTTGGCCTCGAGAAACAGTTTGGGTCATGCTCACATTTAGATTTTAACATGTAAATCATATTTAACCTTCAATGTAGAATGTGTGTACTTGTATTTTGTTTCCATTGCATGTATGGAGAGAGAAGGCCTCATTAGTTAGCATAGGAGGGTTTTGTTTTCTTTAGATAGCAAGATATGAGAAGACAAAGTTGGCAAGGAGAAGCGTGGTAACAAACAAGGAGGCAAGTTCTCAGTGGAGAGGAGATGAATGACCAAGGACAGGCGAAGTTGCAAATTATTGATGAGGGAAAGGTGGTGAAAGTATCCAGTTGTACCCGAGCTATGGAAATTCACAGGCAAAGATCTCGTGGAATTGTCTACTCTGACTGCAATTGACATTTTATGCTGGACGAAGCGAGGAAAAGGAGAGTCATCTTAGGTTTTCACAGGGGGCAGACCTATGCTTCTGCCCGGGTGGCTTTATGCTACTTGACCCATGGTTAGAGTGCCTTCTGCTGAAGACTCCGACAGCTGACACCTTTCTGATTTCACCCTTACTGAATGCTTCTTATATTAGGATTGCCCTTTTAAGAAAATTTAGAGAAAGATAGCTGGTTCATGCTTATTAAGGAGACTCATCAGATGAAATATAATGCTCAATTTTTTTCCTGATCGTCTGCATCATTGTCATAGAGCTAGTCGTCTTCTTTGTATTATATAGGGTAAATCTCTTCAGCAGATTTTCTGTACTTTTACATGATTATGTTGATATTGGGCTACATTGGTTTGTTTCGAAATATATAATTAATCCTTACTAAACTCAAATTTATTTGTCGAGTGGATAATTTTGTGGCCACATTGGTTGCACTGGAATGAGATGTTAACAGGTGATAATTTTCGCCCTTTACCTCTCATGCTGCTAGAAAGGTTGCCCCTCTGGAGATAAATGTTTGACTGGGCCCAAGCTCCAACAATGTGTACCAATGCAAGGACATATACCTGCAGGCAGTGCATAATTTGGGCCGGTGGTGGGCACCGGCACTTATTTTTGGGGACCGGCCCTTATTTTCCTTCATCAGATGCAGAGCGCAAGAGAGGGCAAAACGCACAAATCTGAAAGACAGAGAAAGACGGAAAATCTGTTGCAAAGGCAGAATGCTGGAACCTGCAAAAGATAGATAAAGGTTCTGGGAGTGTCTGGAAGTGGATTAAAGAGGCATTAAGTGGATTTAAGAATACCAGCCTTGGCATTTGGTGCACTAATGTTTAATTGCACCAGTCACAGGGATCTGAGCAGACCTTAGAGCACCAGTACTCATTATTTTACAAATTAAGCACTGCCTGCAGGTGCTGTTTTGTGACTGTCTTTAAGATCCAAGCCCTCACCTATTTTCGTGCTGCCCATAACGCTATTCACAATGGTTTTCTCTATCATTAATCTTTTAAAAATATTGCCTGTGTCAAGCACGTTTTACTTAACAATGCCTCAGAGAAATGGTGTCTAATGGTGTGTAATGTTGCACAATAGTGTGGGCAAGCGCTTTTTTCAAGTTGCAGTTTTTTTGTGTAAAATTTTATTGTAAAAGCCAAAAAAAACAATCTTGCTTTCAATCATCTGCTTGGCTTTGCATATAGTATGGAAAAATTCCTACAGCGTTATAAGACACCTCAGACATTTACATTTTGCAAACGCATGTAAACGTTTTCATAATGGAAACACTGTCAGTAATGCAAGGTAAGCTCACAGTGTTAGAATAGAAATTGTTTATGCTTACACAGTGTTCCATGTAAGTTAGCATTCGCTGCGCCATTTTCTATTTGGGAGCCACTTTAGGGTGATCGAAACTGGTCTAGTTCAATTCCGAGAAATGCTTCTTTCTGAGTTTCGTTTCTTCCACTTAAGGCTTGTTTCAGTAATGAGCACACTGTTCATGTTAGCACATAGCTTTCTCATTAGATAGAGGACCTCTCCCCCTTCTCTGGGGGCGGGCTCCGGATGGAACTACCTTGGACTATGGTACTTTGTGTAAGGCATGAGCGCTGAAAACGTTTTTTCTGTATTTTGCTGTTTAACTGCACCTGCTTGGAAAATTCCACTGTGGGCGTGTTCTCGCCCGGTTACAAAACATACATAATGTATATTTATGCTTGTTGATTTCAGTTCCCTCTGCAGCACTCTTAGTGGCTGGGCAGATGGGGCTCCGCTCTGAGTGTATATGAATAAACAGTTATTGGTTTGTATTCTCTACTGTCTGACCGACTCTTCGTTTAGTACGGAAGGCTGAGAGGTGGTCATTAGTGACCGGGGTGGCCCTAAACGGGTTACTTCCTTCAGTTGGCGCCCAAACAGGGACTCCTTCGGGTGATTGATCCATCCCCTTTCCGCAGATGGGGGGAGGCCGAGGACATCGTCGGGTTGGACTGACGGCTCAGGGATCCCTGCACGAAGAGTTTCTGCTGCTCGCAGCTACTCCTTCTGTCCCGCCGGACGGTGCCTCATCCCGACTGGAGTCCTGAACGGATCTGACTGTTTGGTCTGAAAAGTCGCCAGTGGAGAACGGGTTCGTTTGTACCACTGATATCAGGTGAGTTTGTTTTGGTTCTTTGTGGATATGGTACCGTTTGGGTTTGAGTTTGGTACGGTCTAAGGACTGTCTCGATAGAAAGTATTTGCAAATACTTTGCCAGATAAAATCTAACGATTTGTTTCTCTTTCGAAATGCCTGGCCTAATTTGTGTTGTCGTTGTTGTTCTGCAGATGCTCAATTGGAAGAAGCTCAGCCTGCGCCTCCTGAAGGCAGCCCTAATTTCGATATGTATGTGAAACATGGTCTTGGCCCTATTATATTTAGTACATTATGGCACAAATATACGAGGGCCAATGCCGAGTTGCAGTGGCCTTTGACGGGCACTTTTGATGAACAAAAGGTTGGGTTTTTACAGGAACAGTTGTTTAAGAGACGAAGTAGACAATCGATGTTTGACTCCCTCAGGACTTGGCAGAAGGAGGGCAGACAGAGGCAGTTAAAGATGGAGAGGGATGCACGGAAAGGGAAAATTCAAACATTGACACAGAAAGCTGTGGTGTGTGATAGAGAAAAACAGGCGACAGGAATTGAATGTGAAGATAGGAGATTTCGGCGGGATATTGACAAGTCTTATTTGGCTAAAGAGGACAATGATGCTTTTGTAGAGGAGCTGTTAGACACTTGACCCCTGCCTCCTTATGCCCCGCAGAGGATATATCCCACTGTTCCTTTATAGTCACAGCAGCCTGTTTCAACTGCTGCGGCCGTTCCCGTATCTACGGCTGTTACTTCGACAGCTTTGGCTACTGCGCCCCGCTCCTTCTTTATTCTCGCCATCTTTGATGACTGTGACCTCTAGTACATCTACTGTTTCAACTCCTGTGTCCTCTGTTCTTTCTCCTCCAGTGCAACAATTAACAACAGTTGTACCTACTACTTCTGTTCTTTCTCCTCCTATGGATATTCATCCTCCGATATTCTTGGATGCTGACACGCCAGCACGAGGGTTTGAGGACAGGGATTGGGTGAAATTTAGGGAGAGAATGGGTCATTTGGTGCGCTCTGGCGTAGGTGAGGATGAGAAGAATGTATTAGCAAGGCAGGCTATGAAGTGGGCTAGTAATCCGGTTTATATTTTAAGAAACAAGGGAACCCAATTAAAGTGGTCAGGGGCCTTGGGTAGCAGTACGTTATAAACACAGTGGTCCCTAACAAGGACAATGGGAGCAGGGTAATGAATATAGACTTACAATCAGATCTATATTATACTGTCCAGCCAGACAGGATCAATTTAATATTTCAAATGCGTAGCAACCAATAAAGTGGGAACACAATCCTGCATCCAGCAAGATACGATCAAAACAAAACAAAAGGGCTCCGGCAAAGCTTAATGCTTGGGCATGATACATTGATTAGGCAAGCATAAATGTAGAGAGACACCATTACACATGAGCAATAATGAGTACAATTACATTAAGGTGTCAAAGAGTCGACAATGTTTTGATCCCATGCAGAAAAATGTGGGATCATCATCAGGATATTGGATAACATGCCTGAGAAAATGCTGTGGAAAGATAGGAGAAGGGGGAAGAAAACAAGAACAAGGAAATGATGAATGCACGATAGGGTTGGAGGACAAAAGAGGATGGGCCATGCAGTCTAAGGAGTGAAGATTATTGGTCATGGGATAACCGGAGAGTGGTGGGTAGTCGGGGGCTGAGGTGATCGAATGGGAGTGCTGGTGTGAGGTTGAAAATGTAACCGGAGTGAGGTAACTGTATTGGAGAAGAGTGAAAAGGCAAACTTACCGACTGCAATTGAATAAAATGCAGTGGGGTCAGAGATGTTGACGGGCTAGCCAGCTCGTCGATCTGAATAAAATAGCAAGAGCGTGAGATTACAACTGGAGTAAGGTCTGAATGGAGAGCCGAGGTGTAAAACGTGAAATTTAAAAAGGCATGCTTACCCGGAGGAATGGGTGGCAACTGCAAGGAGGTGCATGCGATGAAGCTTGATTAGGAAATGTGAGGAAAAGCGATATCAAGCGATACGGGAGTGGCTGGTGCACAAATAAAAAACCTGGAAATTGGGCGATAGTCAAGGAGTCTTACCTAATTGGTAGGGGGCACCTGCGGTGAGTTGCCTATGTTGGTGCGTGTTTTATGAACCTGTGGGAGAACAAGAACGTTACCGGGAGTGGTTGATATGTGATGTAAGGGTCACTAGTCTATGGGCGTGAGTTAATGAGGCTTACCGGAAGTGATGCAGGGCATAACAATGTAAATGCCTCTGTGTGGATCGCAGCAGTGTATCCCTGCGGGAGCCAGTTTGCTAATGGTGTCTGAGGGAGAGAGCCCAATATGGTGGATCAAGGGCATGTGACTGGATCACCAGGTCTGGAGAGCTGTGCACAGTGTGAAAGAGGAGAGAGCGGCGGCCATGTTGGAGTGGCACAAAGGGAGAGATGACATAGGATAGAAGGGAGAGTGAATGAAATTGTATATAAATTAAAAGCGAGTTCAAGTGCAGGACGGAGATTAATCCAAATTGACATTTACATTGCACATGTCGTGAGGAAAATCATCCAATAGAGAACGATGATAAATAGACAAAAAGGTACACATACGGTAGAGGATGAGGAAAAGAGGTGGGGAGTGCTATGGCTATATTGAAATAGCCCAGGAGCGAGAGATGGCATAAAGTGGAAGGGAGTGAATGATAAGGATAGCAATTGGTTCCAGTGATTATAATGGATAAAATTGTAAACCAAATGCACCGTTTGGGTTACAATTTTATCCATTATTTACCTTCTTGTTCCACCTGATGATCTTTCCAATGCCATCATGTACTGTATTTTATGCCAAGAGGTAATCACTGGAACCAATTGCTATCCTTATCATTCACTCCCCTCTCTCGCTCCTGAGCTATTTCAATATGGCCGCAACACTCCCCACAGCTTTCCTCATCCTATAGAGGATATGGGTAGCGTTTTGTCTATTTATCATCGTTCTCTATTGGATGACTTCCCTCACGACATGTGCAATATAAATTTCAATTTGGATTAATCTCCGTCCTGCACTTGAACTCGCTTTTAACTTATATACAATTTCATTCACTCTCCCTTCTATCCTATGTCATCTCTCCCTTTGTGCCTCCAACATGGCCGCCGCTCTCTCCTCTTTCACACCGTGCACAACTCTCCAGACCATGTGATCCGGTCACATGCCCTTGATCCACCATATTGGGCTCTCTCCCTCAGAGACCATTAGCAAACTGGTTCCCGCACGGATACGCTGCCGCGATCCACATAGAGGCATTTACATCGTTATGCCCTGCATCACCTCCGGTAAGCCTCGTTCACTCACGCCCACAGACTAGTGACCCTTATATCGCATGTAGGCCACTCCCCGTAACATTCTCGTTCTCCCACAGGTTCATAAACCGCGCACCAACGTAGGCAACTCACCGCAGTTGCCCCCCTACCAATCGGGTAAGACTCCTTGACCATCGCCCAATTTCCAGGTTTTTTATTCGTGCACCAGCCACTCCCATAACGCTTAATATCGCTTTTCCTCAGATTTCCTAACAAAGCTTCATCGCATGCAACTCCTTGCAGTTGCCGCCCCTTACTCCGGGTAAGCATGCCTTTTTAAATTTCGCGTTTTACACCTCGGCTCTCCACACAGACATACTCCAGTTGTAATCTCACGCTCTTGCTATTTTATTCAGATCGACGAGCTGGCTAGCCCATCCACATCTCCGACCCCACTGCATTTTAATCAATTGCAGTCGGTAAGTTTGCCTTTTCACTCTTCTCCAATACAGTTACCTCACTCTGGTTACATTTTCAACCTCACACCAGCCCTCCCATTCGATCACCTCAGCCCCCGACTACCGAACACTATCCGGTTATCCCATGACCAATAATCTTCACTCCTTAGACTGCATGGCCCATCCTCTTTTGTCCTCCAACCCTATTGTGCATTCATCATTTCCTTGTTCTTGTTTTCTTCCCCCTTCTCCTATCTTTACACAGGCATTTTCTCAGGCATGTAATCCAATGTCCTGATGATGATCCCACATTTTTCTGCATTGGATCGAAACGTCGTCGACTCTTTGACACCTTAATGCAATTGTACTTATTATTGCTCATGTGTAATGGTGTCTCTCTATATTTATGCTTGCCGAATCAATGTATCATGCCCAAGCATTAAGCTTTGCCTGAGCCCTTTTGTTTTGTTTTGTTTTGTTTTGTTCATATCTTGCTGGATGCAGGATTGTGTTCCCACTTTATTGGTTGCTACGCATTTGAAATATTAAATTGATCCTGTCCGGCTGGACCGTATAATATATAGATCTGATTGTAAGTCTATATTCATTACCCTGCTCCCATTTTCCCTGTTAGGGACCACTGTGTTTATATCATAGTAATCCGGTTTATGGCATTGAGGACATTTGGCAAGCTGTGCGTGAGTTTGAGCCTTTTCAACAGCAGCACATTCTTCAGCACATGTCCGCTACATTGATTGACCTTTGGTGCACACATATTAAAATTGAGGCCCCACAAATGTTATTTGATATTAAGGACCGTGTTTATGTAGCTGATTTAGCCCCAGGACAGGTGCTCGAAAATATTGCCACTATAGTTTCTTACAGAGTTCGATTGTATGAAAAGAGTCCCACTAAAATTACTCAGTTCCCTATTTGTGAGGTTCATCCACTATATCAACCAGAAATACCTGAGTTAACGGATCAGCTCGGTAACGTCACTAGACCAGCCGTAGCTGCCCATTTTCAGGAGCAATGGGTTTATACTCCGTGGAAAAGAAGTGAGGTTTTAGCCCTTAAGGCTACTTTGCCTGACCCTAGGAAAAATCCTACAGCTTATTATAAGGAATTAACAGAGGCTGCCTCTTCTACCGTAATGACTCTGGCTGATATTGAAATGTTTTTTGGTCTTCTTGTTCTGGTAGATATTTGGAGACAGGTCCATACTCAAGATCATGTTGCAGAATTGGGTGGTACATGGGATGTAATTAAAGGATGGGATCAGGAGAGAAAGCCAGGTGATAAACCCCGCTCTGAGATACTTGCTCTGCCTGGTCGTATCATTACGTAAATGCACACACTTATTCCACCTAAGAAGGTAAGCTGGGATAGGTTGACAGCTTGTCGGTAGAAGAAGGATGAGAGTGTGTCTGATTTCTTTACTCGGTTTGAAGACACGTTTTTGGATTATAGTGGGCAGGATATGTCCACTGAGGGAGAAGTTCGATTGTTTGTTGATAGGTTTGTTACTAATCTTCTTCCTGAAATAATGACACGTTTACAGGCGTCCGAGAGTACTTGGTTTACGTCCTCTCCCTCTGTTATTTTGAATATGGCCCAATATTATGAACACCGAGACCAGGAGGAAAAGGATAAAACTGATAAGAAACATAAGGATCTAAAGACGAAGGTATTGTTGCAGCAAGCATTTAGGGGAATTAACAGAGGGCGAGGAGGTCCTTCTCGACCACTGCCACGTACTAGGCAGCCTTCAGCGACAACTTTGGGGCAGAATCAGTGTGCGGATTGTAAGGAGGAAGGACATTGGCGTAGCCAGTGCCCTGTGCTTTTACAGAAGGTTGCGTCCCAGAGGGCGAGGCTCTGGTGGTAGAGGTCGTGGTACCGATAGAAATCAGAATGCTGCGCCTTCTGTGGGCCGTTCTGATAATAATTATTTTGATGACTCCAGAGATGGACAGTATTATCATGATGATTATGATATAGATGACGTGACAGGTATGTCTTATAGTTAGGACAGCCAGGGACAGAGTGAGGGACCGGTTCAGATACCTGTAGATCAGCGTGGTCCTTATGTCACCGTGGATTTGCAAGGCTCGACTAAGGAATTTTTGGTGGATACAGGTGCGACAAAGAGTTCTGTTTCTCGACATATGGTCCCAGGGCGGCTCTGTCTGGCCACAATAATGTTTTGGTAGGGTTTTCAGGTGTACTGGTTATAAGCCCCATTTCCTGACCTCTTGCATTGACTGTTGGCCCTTTCACTGTGGAATCTCCGTTTTTGTTGACATCCAACTGAGGTGAAAATTTGATGGGTTTGGACTTGTTGAAGAAACTACATGCTACTATCTATTGCTCCCCTGCAGGTGTGTGGCGCGGTGGAGAAGCAGACCAGGACACAGGGATAAGTGGGCACACTCGAATGTTTTATTTTAAGTTTGAAGAGGGGGATTGTGGGACTTGTAGTCGCGTTCTCAGGAGTTCACTCCCTCCTGATAGGGTCCTTGGGGAGTCTTCCGTCTTCTTCCTTCAGCGTCTCGCCTTCCAGAAGAAGCTCCCCAGAGAGTGGCAGGTACTGAAAATGATATGGGAAAAACAAAAGAAAACCCTGTTAAGGACAATGCCCTTTCTAAATCGAGTGGTCGCGGGGAGCGAGGAGTGCTAGGGAAATTCACCCGATTTCCACCACCAGTGTGTGGCGCACGCTGCGCAAGGTAGGGTATCCGCGATACAGTGGCAATTAATCTCCTTGCCCTCCGCTACTCCCTCCCTTATAAATGGCTCGGTACGGCCCAAAACTGAACCCAGATGGCCCCGTTCCTTGCGAAGCCCACGACCCTCCAGGGCCGTGGCGGTCTTCTGCGCGTTGCCAGCTAGGGTCTGGCGTCCCTTCTTTCTCTCCTCCGGTGCTACTCGGCCTTCGGGCTTCTTCCTTCAGCGGCGCCGTCTCCTCTTCTCCAGGGGTCCTGGGGTCTCCAACAGGACGGATCACGAAGGTCTGCACGGCGCGTCTCTCCTCTCAGAAGTCGAGTCCTCCTCCCAGGCTCCACACACACTCCTCTTCTTCGGCGTCTTCCTTTGATGTTGGCAGCAGGTCACCTAGCTTCCGCACGTGGCCGCGGAACCATCACGGGCTTAAAGGTACAGGGATCCCATGCTTCACTCTGCGAATATAGAAGGGGACATGGAGAGAGGTAATGGGGAAAATGTCCCGTTACGGGCGGTGGTTCCTCCCTGAGGGGGCTGTCCTCGTCACACACCCCAATCCCAGCCTGTTCACGATTGGGGAACAGCGGGACACGGGAAAGGAAGTCTGCGTTCCCATTGTCCACACCCTTACGATGGATAACCTCAAAGGAGAAAGGCTGGAGGGAGAGGAACCAGCGCAGGATCCGTGGGTTATTTCCCTTGTTACGACTCATCCAGAGCAATGGCGCATGGTCAGTGTACAGGAGGAAATGGGCACCTTCCAGATAGTATCTTAGCTTGTCCACGGCCCATTTCATCGCAAGGCACTGTTTCTCAATGATTGGATATCGTTGTTCGCGGGGAAAGAGCTTGCGACTGATAAAGAGGACGGGATGCTCAAGACCCTCAGGTGAGATTTGAGACAAGACGGCCCCTAACCCGTGTTCCGAAGCATCTGTGTGCAATACAAAGGGTTTGGAAAAGTCAGGGGAGCGTAGGATTGGGGCCGATGTTATCGCGGCTTTTAACTCTAGGAAGGCTTTCTTCGCTTGTGGTGTAGGTTGTTGGAGGTCTTTGGTTTTGATTTGGTTTTGTAGTAAATCCGTGAGGGGGTGGCAAGTTCTGGAATATTGTGGTATAAAACATCTATAATAGCCAAGGAGCCCCAGGAACGCCCTGACTTCCTTTTTGTGGATGGAAAAGGGGCCTCAGCTATTGCTTTCACTTTTTCTGTCTGGGGTTCAATTAGCCCGTTTCCAAGCAAGAACCCTAGATATTTCACCTTCCTGAAGCCAGCCCTTGATTTCTTTGCATTGACATGTAAACCCGCCCTCTGCAGAGCCTGTAAGACCTGAGAGCAATGCTGGAGGTGTGTCTCCCAAGTGGGGCTATAGATGATAATATCATCAAGGTAGGCAGATGAGTACTCCTGATGCTGTAGCAGTACCCTGTTCATGAGTCTCTGAAACGTGGCAGGTGCGCCATGTAAACCAAGGGCAAGACCGTAAACTCATATAAGCCGGTTGGTGTAGAAAAGGCGTTTTTCTTGGTCCTCTGGTTTAAGGGGCACCTGCCAATACCCTTTCGTTAGGTCAAGGGTTGTAATGAATTGGGCCTCGCCTAGTTTCTCTATTAATTCATCGACTCGGGGAATGGGATACGAGTCGCATTTGGAAAGTTGCATGTGACTGCCCGAAAGTCTATACAAAACTGGACAGAGCCGTCCGGTTTTGGCACTAGTACAATCGGTGATGACCATTCACTCTGTGAGGGTTTTATAACACCCAGGGCTAGCATGGTTTCCACTTCTTGTCCTATGGCTTCCCTACGAGCTCCTGGTATCCGATACGGCTTTTGTTTAACTATCTTCCCTGGCAGAGTCTGGATGGCGTGTTCCGCCAGGGAGGTTCGTCCTGGGAGGTCTGAAAATAGGGATACGAAGGGACGTAGTGTCTCTTGTAGTGTTTTCCCCTGGTCTTCGGTCAATTCTGGGTTGATAACCAGCTCTTGTAAGGTGGTCTCGGAGTCTGTCCAGTACTGTACATGGTGTACGTCTTTGGGAAGAGGACCTATCCATTTTTTTAAAAGGTTTATATGGTATAACTGTCGCCTTTTTGGGTTGACCTGTATGTGATATGATGTTAAGCCTGATTTCCCTACGACTTTGTAAGGACCCTGCCAACCTGCTCTTGTCTTTGTTATCGCGGGTGGTGTAAGGACCAACGCCCAATCTCCCACATTTAGGTGTCGCCACTTTTTACCCCTGTTATAGAGCAACTGCTGCTTCACTTGGGCTTTTTCTAGGTTGGCCTCGGAAAAACTCCTCAGCTTATGTAGTCGGGTGCGCAGACCATGTGTATAGTCCAGAAAAGATTTGGTCTCCTCTTCTTTCTCTTGTTCCCAGACCTCTTTGGTGATTTCTAGGAGGCTGCGGGTTCCCTTCCATAGAGAAGTTGAAAAGGAGAACAACCGAGACTACTTTGGGTCTGACTCCTGACCACATAAAGAGCTAGAGGGAGGTAACATGTCCCATTCCTTGCCTTCCACTGTCAACAACTTCTTCAATGTCAGTTTTAAAGTGGCGTTGTAAGCGCTCATGAGGCCGTCCATCTGGGGGTGGTAGACCGAGGTTTTAATGTGTGATATGTCTAGTGATTTGCAGATTTGTGACATTAGTTTTGAAACAAAAGGAGTCCCTTGATCTGTGAGAATTTCACGCGGAAACCAACCCGCGAAAACATTTCAAGCAACTTCTCACTGATGTTCCGGGTTGTGGGGGTCCGTAAAGGAAAGGCCTCTGGATATCGAGTGGCGTAGTCCACCACGACCAGGGCATACAGATGGCCTTTCCTGGTTCGGGGAAGAGGACCAATGAGATCCATTGCTATCCTTTCAAACGGAATACCCACAACCGGGAGAGGCTGTAGCGGAACGGCCGGTGGTTTGTACGGGTTTTTCTTTTGATACACCTCGCATTCCTGACAGAAGCGGGTGACCTGTGAGAATATCCCGGGCCAATAGAAATGGTGTAACAACATCTGTATGGTCTTTTGTGCACCCCTATGCCCTGCCAACAAGTGTGAGTGCGCAAAAAAAATAACTTGCTCCCGAAAGGCCTGGGGAACTAGTAGCTGGGGAGTATCGTACTGCTTTCCGACCCTATATAACATCTCGTTCTTGATCAGAAACAAGGGATAAGTGGGAGTACCCTGGACAGCGGATTGACGGGCATGATCCCAAGCGAGTTGGAGCGTTGGATCGTGTTTTTGAGTGTATCGAAAGTTCCTATCTGATAGCCAGGGAGCCTGGGTTAAGAGAGCAGGGCGTGTTTGGGTTGGGGGCTTTATGGCCTGTAGTTTATCCTTCAACATCCCTAAGAAGGAGGGATTATCCTGTCCTATTATCATTTGTTCTGGTAGGGAGGGTACCACCCCAAGTCTAGCTTCCAATGTCTGTCCGTTGGGAAGGGTGACCGGGAGTCGTATTAAGGGGTATACCCTAACATCCCGTGTACGCATCTAATGGGTACAGTCTCTACTGCTACGGAGGGAACGGGTTCCATGGCTGACTGTAGAACCACAGACTGTCAACACCCTGAGTCTAGCAAAGCCCTCACCTGTACTCCCTGTACTCTGACACTTACATGAAAACTGGGCCCCATTTCTGCTGTACACAGGATGGATCTTGGTATGCAGCTAATATCCATTGGTTCATCTGGCGGTTTTTTTCTTGGACAGTTCCGGGCAATATGTCCCCAGTCCCCGCACTCAAAGCACTGGGGGTTTCGGAGCATCGGTGGTTCGGGGCGAAAGTGTCGTGGCGTTTGGTGGTTCTGGGTTGGGCTTTACTGGCTTTCTTTCTGGTTTTCCCGGGACTCCCGGGGACGGGTGGTTTTATCCGTGTCCCACAGTATAGCACGGGGTTGAGCCCTGTAGAATGAGGTGGCCATATCCACAGCCTGTTCTGCCGTCAGGTGATGATGTTGTCTAAGCCACCGTTGAATAGGAAAAGGGAGAGCCTCAATGAACTGCTCTAAATAGATCATGGTCATGATTTCTTCCTTGGTATGGAGCTGGGGTTTTAACCACTTGTCCGCGGCACCTTTCAGCTTAAAGTACAGGGTTTTCGGGTTGTCCATGGAAGAGCCCCTCTCCTTTCTAAAGCGGACCCTGTAAGCCTCTGCATCCATGCCCATGTGATCTAAGATGACCTGTTTAATCTCCTGGTAAGCGGTATCACCGTTAGGGTTGGCTACCTGATAGGCAGCTTGGGTTTCCCCGGTAAGGAGGGGTGCCAGAAAGAAAGGCCACTTGCTTTCTGGCCACCCTGACGCCCGTGCAGCCCTTTCGAAATTCAATAGGAATGCATCGGGGTCCTCGCCTGAAGTGTACTTTTGTAGGGACACGTTGGGGCCATGTCCAGCACGAGCTTGCAGCTGGTGTGTCAGTTCCAGGCGATTGTCCGCAACTTTCAGCATCTGTTCAGCATGGTTTGTCATGTTGGTTTTCAACAACTCCCTGTCTGCCTGGGCCGGGTTCATCTGCTTCTCGACAGCCCATTCTAATTTTCCTGTCCCCGGATCAGTTGCTGAATCAGGTTCTCCATGGGGACCAAGAGGGAGCGTACCGAACCCACTTCTGACACCACGTGTGGCGCGGTGGAGAAGCAGACCAGGACACAGGGATAAGTGGGCACACTCGAATGTTTTATTTTAAGTTTGAAGAGGGGGATTGTGGGACTTGTAGTTGCGTTCTCAGGAGTTCACTCCCTCCTGATAGGGTCCTTGGGGAGTCTTCCGTCTTCTTCCTTCAGCGTCTCGCTTTCCAGAAGAAGCTCCCCAGAGGGTGGCAGGTACGAAAATGATATGGGAAAAACAAAAGAAAACCCTGTTAAGGACAATGCCCTTTCTAAATCGATGGTCGCGGGAGCGAGGAGTGCTAGGAAATTCACCCGATTTCCACCACCAGTGTGTAGGCGCACGCTGCGCAAGGTAGGGTATCCGCGATACAGTGGCAATTAATCTCCTTGCCCTCCGCTACTCCCTCCCTTATAAATGGTTCGGTACGGCCCAAAACTGAACCCAGATGGCCCCGTGCCTTGTGAAGCTCACGACCCTCCAGGGCCGTGGCGGGCTTCTGCGCGTTGCCAGCTAGGGTCTGGCGTCCCTTCTTTCTCTCCTCCGGTGCTACTCGGCCTTCGGGCTTCTTCCTTCTGCGGCGCGGTCTCCTCTTCTCCAGGGGTCCTGGGGTCTCCAACAGGACGGATCACGAAGGTCTGCACGGCGCATCTCTCCTCTCGGAAGTCGAGTCCTCCTCCCAGGCTCCACACACACTCCTCTTCTTCGGCGTCTTCCTTTGATGTTGGTAGCAGGTCACCTAACTTCCGCACGTGACCCGGAACCATCACGGGCTTAAAGGTACAGGGATCCCATGCTTCACTCTGCGAATATAGAAGGGGACATGGAGAGAGGTAATGGGGAAAATGTCCCGTTACGGGCGGTGGTTCCTCCCTGAGGGGGCTGTCCTCGTCACAAGGTGTTTATATTCCTATGGGTCCGGGTGTGAGTACTAGGCAGTGTTTGTCTCAGGATGCGCCCCTTCCAGCTGAATTTGCTCAGGTACCACACTGTGGGCCACAGGGGATACAGATGTGGGTTTGTTACATATACCATCGGTTTCTATACAAGTTAAAGATAATGCTTTTCTACCCCCCATTCCTCAGTATAAGATACCACAGGCAGGTGAACGGGCTCTTCTTCAGATCATTCAAGATTTGATACAAAAGGGAGCAGTTGAGGAAACGTCTGCCAACATTTGTAATAGTCCTATTCTTCCGATCCTTAAGAGGACACCTTCGGGTTCCCCTGATGTTATTGATGATGTTTATCGCTTTGTGATTGATTTGCAAGAGGTTAATAAGATTGTAGTTCCGCAGCTTCCAGTGGTCCCTGATATTACTACGCTCTTAACAATGATTCCATCTACTGCTAAGTTCTTTTCTGTCATTGATCTGAAAAACGCGTTTTTTAGTATTCCTATCCACCCGGACAGTAGGTATTTGTTTGGATTTACATTGACCGGCAGAAGCTTTAGATTCTGTCGCGAACCTCAGGGCTATACAGAGAGTCCTAGTATTTATAGTCAAGCATTGAAAAGTCAGTTGGATTTGTTGTCGCTCCCTCCAGGTAATGTATGGTGCAATATGTTGATGACCGGTTGATGCCTTCTGATACGGAACAGGGTTATAAAGACAGTACAGTGAAACTACTATTGCATTTGGCACATCATGTTCATAAGGTCTCTCTTTCCAAATTTCAGTATTGTCAACAGGAGGGTACCTACTTAGGTCACCTACTGTCGAAGGAGGGTAGGAGATTGACCTCTGAGCGTATCAGTACCATTGTTAAAATGCCCATTCCACAAACTCAGACGTACGTGCATTTATAGGTATTACTTCCTACTGTCGCCAGTGTATCCCAAACTACTTGCTACTAATCAAACCTTTGCTTGCATTAACAACGAAAGCAGTACATGAGCCTTTGCCTTGGACGCCCGAATGTCAGCAGTCTTTTGAGCAATTAAAAACTGCGCTTTGTTCGGCTCCGGTACTTGGCACACCGAATCATAACAAACCATTTGTGCTCTATGTTCATGAGATGGCTGGTTGTGCACTTTCTGTTTTAACACAAAAGTTTGGGGACAAACAAAGACCTTGTGCTTACTTTTCCGCTGTGCTTGATCCTGTCGCAAGAGCCCTCCCGAATTGTCTGAGAGCGATCGCGGCTGTGGCCACTTCAATCAGGCAATCGTCTGGACTCGTACTTGATACTTACCTCACAGTCATGGTTCCCCATGCTGTGGATACACTTTTGAATAAGACAAAGATGCAGCACCTCACCAGTGCACGTCTTAATGGCTATGAATTGACATTATTTGCTAAACATATTACGATCAAGAGATGTGCCACTCTGAATCCAGCCACATTACTACCTCTCCCTTCTGAGAATGATGCAGTCGACAAACATGACTGTATTTTCCGGACAGAGGAAGAGACAGAAGGACGGGTAGAACTTACTGATGTTCCCTTATCTGACCCTCAAGGAGAACTATATGTCGATGACTCTTGCTTTAAATTACCAGATGGCACCACCACTGCAGCTTATGATATCTCTACATTGCAGACGGTTGTAGAGACATCACGGGTCCCTTATCAGTCGGCTCAGGCCGCTGAGCTTGCTGCCCTTATTCGAGCTTGTGAATTAAGTGAAGGACTGGTTGTCAATATTTATACTGACAGCCAGTACGCATTCGGGGTCGCGCATAGTTTTTGGCGGCTTGGGGCATAGAGAGGGTTTCTTACCTCCCATGGTACCAAGATTCAGCATGGGCACCTTATATTACAGCTTTTGTCTGCTTTAGCGCTTCCCAAGAAATTGGCAATCATCAAGTGCAGCACCCAGAGAAAGGTTACAGATGATGTGGGTAGAGGAAATGCTTTTGCAGATCAGGTAGCTAAGGAAATGGCCCGAAGTAAAATGAAACGCATGTTTGTTGCAGGTCCAGCTAGGTGGGTTCCTGAGGTCACTATGTTTGAAAATACTCTTGAAAGTGTAAAGGAGATACAAAGTGAAGCCAGGATAGAGAAATTCGCGAAATGGCAGGAAAGTACAGCACAGTTGAATGAGGAAGGGTGTTGGATTGATAAATCGGAGCAACAGAAATGGATGTTGCCCGATGCATATGTTCTTCCCGTGGTTACTATGGCACATGGTCCAGCTCATATTAGTGCAAAAAGCATTTGTAAAATGTTAGCCCCTGTGTGGCATAATGATAACAGAACCAAGACGGCTGCATATTTGGTGAAATACTGCATGGTCTGTATGATGCATAATCCAGGGAAGGGCACCCCTACACCACCTGGTAATTTTGCACCACCCATTTTTCCTTTTGAAGTCCTCCAAATGGACTACATCGAATTAGAGAAATGCAATAATCTTAAGTATATTTTGGTGGTTGTATGTGCGTTTAGTAAATGGGTTGAGGCCTACCCCACAAAAGATAATACGGCCATTACGACTGAGAAGGTACTCCTTAAAGAGTACTTTCCTTGTTTCGGCTTGCCCCAAGTTATCTGGAGTGACAACGGAAGTCATTTTAATGTGAAAGTGATTAAATTGATTTGTGAAGGGTTGCACATTAAGCAGAAATTTCATGCTGCCAATCACCCCCAGTCAGCTGGTCTTGTTGAGAAGTACAATGGTACTCTCAAACTGAAATTGGCGAAAATTCAAGAGACAACAGGGTTAAAATGGGCAGATGCTTTACCGTTAGCTCTTTTGGCAACAAGAACAACAGCTCATTCTAGAACAGGATTGTCACCCTATGAGGTTGTGTTTGGGCGCTGGGCGAATGTTTGGGGCGTCCTGCGTCCTCGTAAATACTCAGATATTGAATATACTGTGTTGCTTGATTATCTTGGCCAGTTAACAGAAAGTTTGCGTTCTATTCACCAACAGATACAGTAGTCTCTACCTTCTGTACCAGAGGGGCCCGGCCACAACATCTAGCCCGGGGATTTTGTGCTCATCAGGAATTTCCAGTGGAAGAAAAGCTTGGAGCGGCGCTGGAAGGGTCCTGAGCAGGTTCTGTTGGTGACACGAACGGCTGTGAAGGTTGCTGGCCGAAAGAACTGGGTTCATGCTACTCGCTGCCAGAGGATTCCTTTGCCTTTGCCATACGATCAGTGGGTGAAAGACGGCGTTGGCGACACAGAGTGCGAGCAGGTGCCCAGGTTTGTTCCCTTCAGGGACGTCCAGCTGATCTGACCCAGACAGATAAGGAGAACGATGATGTTTTGAATGAGGCTGTTCCCCCAGCAATTCGAGCTATTCAGGAGCCTTTGTTTATTAATCACACAGTGCCTGGGTCTACCAGGTACAATCTGCGCCCTCGGCTGAGGGATACTGAGTCTAAGGAGAAGAAAGATTAAGGATGGACTGTGCAAGATAGGTAGTACTGAGTCACAGTACCAACGGAATTAACTGAAATTAGTGGAAATTTTGTGCTAGAAAAAAAAAGTAAGTAAGTCCGTTTTTATATAGCGCAGCTACTCACCCTTATGGGTCTCAAGGTGTTGTGGGCCGTCGTGGAAATTAAGTGAGCTATTGCCCAGAGTCACATGGTGCTGAGCTAAGCTGCCGCCGGAACCGGGGATCGAACTGTGAACCCTGTGCTCCGAAGTCAGCTGCCCTGGCCGCTGCACCACACCTCTCTTTATTGTTTGAAGTGTATTGTTTGATGTAAGCAGAAGTATATCTTGAAGGTATCCCATCTTTATCGACGTGGCATAGATTAAAAGAGCTTAGGACAGAGCAAGCTCCACCGCCGGTGCTCAAGAGTGCCAACTTATTGATGGACGATAGGAGCCTGTACCAGTGAGGCTCTGACGGACACTGGGAACTTGTATATCTTCTTTGCATTCTTGCCCCCTTTGCAGTCCATTATGCATCCCTTTGGTAGAAAGGTTGCTGAGGCAGAGCAGCCAATGTTCTTTGTTGCACAGCATAATATGATGTGGACACGGAGAAACAAAATATGTGTTGTTCTTTTGGTTGTGCTGATAATAATATTGTGTGGGGTGTCATGGGTTTTGGAAAATGATCAAAGTGTACCTTTACGCAGCAAGAGTAAGGTTATCTCCTCGAGAAGAAACAAAAGAACAGCCCCGAGTAATGTATTCCTGGAGACACATAAGAGGTTCTTTGGAGAAGGGACAGCTTGTTACCCCACCCAATCTGTCACTAGTCTGTGGACTGCATATCCATTGTCACTCATAAACTATACTTATACTCGGCCACCCCAATTCACAGAATTGAAAGGAGTGTTTGGTTTTGGTTATCCGGGACCGTGTCTATACCATAGAAAGCCACTGGGAATGGGTTACCCAGGTTGTGATAACAATACATATTGCTACAATTTCTATATGGAAAAACAGAATGTTACATTGATGGGTTGGCATTACAAGGAATTGATAGTTACCCGAGAGGCTGGTTACTATCCCGCTTGTTGCCCTATTGTGAATAGCAGTGATACTTCACTGTATATCAATTGTTCAGGAATAGTGCTGTACAAAACTATGATCCCCTTGGTGAATGATGAGGATCCAAGTACTTTTGGAATGAACTCCAGGTATGCAGCAGTGGATTATGAAGGACCGATTTATGCACACTCAGGGTTTTTCTTTTTGTCTAATGAGACGTATTCTAATGTCCACAATGGCACAGATTATGTAGCTCTTGGAATGGTATTGCCCTTGGGTGTGCCTTGTAAATATGCCAAGCCTAACATACGATGGGTTAAAAAGACTCTGACAAAAGAATTTTGTGAGGGGGTGACGGATATAGAGGTCAATAATTACAGTAATGGGATCACTTTTGGATACACCCTTTGTTCTATTTTCACTTTGGGTGGCACCTCTGTGGCCAGAGGTGAGAAGGCTAGAGAATATTTTGGATGTAAGCTGCAAATTGTATCTTACACCACAGTAGTAGCTTTGCGCGACATCACCACTCAGTTGGAGAGCATGCGGATATATTCGGAACAGACCAGATATGCAGTTGACTTTATTTTAGCTAACAGTGGTGGTGTATGTGCGGTAGTGGGCGATCAGTGTGTGGTCGGGATCAAGAATATGGAAAAGAATATTACCAAACACATACTAGATATCCTTGAAAATGTCAAAGGAATGGATGTGGGAATTGGAGTTGGTCTCTTTTTGGTAGTTGGGGCTGGATTCTTGAAAAAGTGATTTATCTGATTGTGATATTGATGCGCTGCTGTGCCCTTATTCAGTGTCTTCCCTTCTGTTGCTCCTATTGTACCACTATTCTCACCCCTAGAAAGAAGATATCAATTCATGACACAAATGCTGCTATAATGATTCAAAAGAATATTGATGATCTGATGAACATCGATGAAGGAATTTTCGAGAATTCCTCCCCCCTTACTGTTTCTCTTCCTGATATTGATAGTATGGAGTGTTCCTAACTGTTTTTTAATGAGATTTCTTATTACTATTTGTAGTTCTGTTTCTTCTTGTTGCCGTTAGAAAATGTTTTAGCTCATGCTAAAAGGAGGGTCCGTTAGAATAGAAATTGTTTATGCTTACACAGTGTTCCATGTAAGTTAGCATTCTCTGCTGTTATATTCCATATAGGTACCCTATATATGCGCAGGTCGCATTGCAACCTTTCACCTATATTCTTCCCTACATTATATACATAACGGTTCTTAGGGACTGACCTTTTACCTAGATACGACACTGCATTCAGAACGCGGGTTTCCCCCTAGTTTGAATCTCATACATTATGTATGAGGCTTCTTGGAAGCACAGCAGGACTAACATCTCCTGAATAATATCTCTCTATAAAGTTCAGGCCCGACGTCATCCTTTAGGCCGACACAATAACACAGCAAGGTAGGACCCCTGGGGAGACCTATGGGTCTATATACATCACATCATGCTTGGAAGGACAGAGGAGACCGAGACTTCCCGGCTGACACACTGACCAGAGACGCTGAGGTTCCTGCATGCAGACACTCCAGCTCGCAGTGGTCTAACATCCCTCGCGGGGTGTCCAACTCGAGACCAGGACGGGGTCCCATATTCTCTCATTCTCAGGTAATGGGGTTGACTAGATCCTAAAGGGATTCTTGGCATAACACCTACACAGATGCTAGGTACAATTAGGTACATTTAGGTACATCTAGTTAAGGAGGCATTGTAGGCGTACGCACTTTTTATCATGTGTTTTATGCACTTGTATATATTCATGATTTCTGCAAGATGGTAGAACTTTACCATCCCTTTACTTTCGTAGTACTTCTAATCATATATCTCTGCTACTGTCTTATGGTTGTTGCAGCTCATCTATTCTACACTAGAATAACAACTGTTCAATAAATACTTATTGAAAACGCCCAGCCTGTTTATTCTGTGTATCTCTCTGAGTCAAACTAAGTGAGCATGAGTGACTGAAGCGAAAGGTAGTATATTGTTTCCACGATTCTGAGGGATCAGGGTTGTCATGTTCTGAGGTTGCCAGAATCTATTCTCTCCTTGGTAAGAGGAGATTATAGTGGCACTGTGAGCTAGCTGATACAGACAGGCTAACGTATCCGGTGGGGGTGCACGGAATCAGTCCGCCACCAATCCCACAGCTTGTTATCCAAACGCGCAGATCCTGCCTAGGTTATATAGGAGCTACACGACACTGCGCCATTTTCTATTTGGGTGCCATTTTAGGGTGATCGAAACTGGTCTAGTTCAATTCCGAGAAATGTTTCTCTCTGGGTTTCGTTTCTTCCACGTTAGGCTTGTTTCAGCATGAGAAAGCACATAGCTTTCTTATTAGATAGAGGCCCTCTGCCCCTTGTCTGGGGGCGGGCTCCGGATGGAACTACCTTGGACTATGGTACTTTGTGTAAGGCATGAGCGTGAAACCGTTTTTTCTGTATTTTGCTGTTTAACTGCACCTGCTTGGAAAATTCCACTGTGGGAGTGTTCTCGCCCGGTTACGAAACGTACATAATGTATCTTTATGCTTGTTGATTTCAGTTCCCTCTGCAGCACTCTTAGCGACTGGGCATATGGGACTCTGCTCTGAGTGTATATGAATAAACAGTTATTGGTTTGTATTCTCTACTGTCTGACCGACTTTTCATTTAGTACGGAAGGCTGAGAGGTGGTCATTAGTGACCCGGGTGGCCCTAAACGGGTTACTTCCTTCAACAGCTCACTCCATTTCCTTAGTGCGCCCTAATATTTAAAACTTTGCATTAAAGAACCCTATTTACAAGTTTGAGCAACTAATACACACAGGCAGTGGCAGCCCATGCAGGTAAGTGCGGGGGCGGTGGGCTGGGGTGGGTGCGGAGCGGGGGCTAAAAGTGACAAATGATTGGCGATGCGGCGAGTGCATGGTAAGTGGTTTTATTTATTTATTAATTTTACATTCCCTATCCCATCATTTGTCACTTTCACCCCCCTGCCCCACTGCCCTTACCCACAGGGGCCGCTACTGCACACAGGTGCAAATCTTGCCTTGGTTGCAAACAATCCTCTTTCACACTTGCCTGCAACTTGGCCCATAATTGCAGGTACAGTAATAAACAGTCATTACTGCATGCAGGTGCGGGCATTAACGTTTGATCTGAAGTAGGATCCCATGAGAACAGTTAGTGCTCATCACCAGCCGGATAGTATGAAGAGAACATTCGGCAGCCAATGCTAAAGGGTTCCAGCAGCAATCTTAACAATAATCTACACTCATGCACAATGTGAGTGTCAGTGAATGACAGCTCACAAGGGAGCATTTGTCTCATGTCTTTGATAGTGCTCAAGCTACTTGGAGCTGACCTGAAGATTTCAGTGCACAACAGATCTAGGTCTGCATCTGCTCAGAATGATCTAATAAACAACAGGACCAGAGACATCACAGGATACCCTAACGATAGGGTGCAAACAATGTGCAGCTCCATGGGTGGAAGTAGCAATGGTTTACTGGAGCCTACTGGGGTAGCGAGAGGGATTAGTGTCCTTGAGCGTTGTTGGTGTAGTCACCCCAGAGTTTAGAGTCACAGTTTAGCAGACTGTAGGCTGTGCCTGTATGTCTCCTGGTGCTCTGGTTAGTATACTTCCCTCTTGCATGCCCTTCTCACATGCCTGCTAATTGCAGCAGACTGGTGAAGAGATTATAGGCACCACCTGCACTCTGGCTCCATCACTCCCTCTCAAACAAAGCATCAGGGGTTGTACACTTTATGTTTGTAGCTCAACAATGCTCTTATTGTACAGTTCAAATGGGATGTCTGATGATACAACGCGATCATTTAGATCGCGGTACATTACATCGCTGCTTTTACAACGCAAGTCGTTACAACGACTTGCGCTGGAGGGTGCTGGATTTAGGAATAGTGTGATTTACTATTCCAACTCCAGCCTACGTAACAGTAGGGAAGGTGTTGGAATAGTAAATCACACTATTCCTTAGTCTAGAGCGCCATCCAGCGCAAGTCGTTGTAACGACTTGCGTTGTAAAAATAGCGATGTAAGTGTATCACAGTGTTTTGACTGCGTTGTAAAGGTTGTTTTCCGTTCAAATGAGAGTCAGTTGTGCAATTTCATAAATTATCAATTTAGCATGTGTTTTAGCCCTGCTTAGGGTTTTCAATCAAGCAGGAAGTCTTAAAATCACTGGCAATGTAACTATGTTCAAATTGGTAATCAGCAAATGAAAAAGTGAGCCTTTTGTGCCTATTGAATATTAGGGGTCAGTTAATTCAAAGCACGTATATAGCGCAGCTACCATATATTTCAAGTCTCTTGCGTTCAGGCTGCTCTCATTGACATGAAGCATTATTAGCAGAATACTCTTTCTGTGCTTTCATTTCAAATTATTCCACGCACCTGTGCTTGCACATAAGGACATTTGGAAAATTATATTGGCCTGATTCAAAAAGCTTTTTTTTATAACGTATGTCGTACTCCTGACTTAATCACAAACTGTCAAGAGTAGGACACACTTTATAAAACTCTAAATAGTCTATTATTGTAATTAATCTAATTTGTTTAGGGACTCCTAAAAACATTTAAAAACTCAAAGTACAAAATAAGAAGCTGTCACATACAGCCCTACAAAAATATACTCACAAAATTACAATAGACTGGTAACAATGGCTTATATACATTTATTGCAATTATGGATTACTATTTATGGCACTCTGCTGCACCCATTAAACATTCACTCACTTATATTTATAAGGTATTTTGCTCAGTGTTATTTAGGAACTTGTTCTGCTCTTATATCAGTTCACAGGATTGTCTCACCTCCAGGCTAGCAGAGATGTTGTTACAAGACAATGGGGAAAGCCAAAAATCCACCAGACCTGGGTCAATAACAGTACAGAAATTGGAGGTCACAGTGGAAGAATAATCATTCTAATCACATCACCCAAAATAAACACATTATTCAATCAATTCTCAAATTCAAGTATATTTATATCTGCATTACTGTCATGCAAACAGTCTATACATTTGTACAAAGGTGTTCCAGGGGAAATAGTGTGCTCAAGGAAGTGCTCTTGTGAGGGTTTCAGAAGGGTGGAACGGGGTGTTTATACAGTATTTACAATGTGTCTTATCAACAGACCTGTCCAGCCACCTAATAGGCTAGAAATAAATCAAAATACACAGTATACAAAGATACAGTAAAACAATTGCTGTTATCTATGCTGTGAATAAAGGTACAGTACAGGTCCAAAGTGAGGGACAGTCGACGTTTCGACCCCATAGATAAACGGAGGTACATTGAGTCCTTAAACCGGGGTCTTCAACAAGACTGGGGGAGCCACCTTATGTCCACCGCAAGTGTGCTGGTGGTAAAGTGACGCATCAATGGGCCCGTAGGCTCCTGTGTCAGAAGAACGAATAGTCTCAGCCCAGTTGATATTATTTAAATGTGAGGTTATACGTCTGCATTCGTCCACGACTCTTTCAGATCCTTCTGGATTAACTCCGTTACTGATGCATACGGTTACATTAAATGTGAATATTGCATGCCGGTGCTACAGATTAGACTGACCGATCGATGTACATACACGTCGCATTTAAATAATATCAACTGGGCTGAGACTATTCAGACTATTCGTCCTGTACTGTACCTTTATTCACAGCAATTGTTTTACTGTATCTTTCTATACTGTGTATTTTGATTTATTTCTAGCCTATTAGGTGGCTGGACAGGTCTGTTGATAAGACACATTGTAGATACTGCATAAACACCCCCGTTCCACCCTTCTGAAACCCTCACAAGAGCACTTCCTTGAGCACACTATTTCCCCTGGAACACCTTTGTACAAATGTATAGACTGTTTGCATGACACTAATGCAGATATAAATATACTTGAATTTGAGAATTGATTGACTAATGTGTTTATTTTGGGTGATGTGATTAGAATGATTATTCTTCCACTGTGACCACCAATTTCTGTAAGGCTAGCAGAGATGAGCATGCTTGAAATGAGCAAGCCAAGTAGTAGTTGAGTGAGTATCAAGATGAAATTATCCACAGCTAAGCACCAAGTGTGTTACTGCCTGGAAGCAATACAAAACATCCCACAGCAGAGCCATTCACAGTCAAGTGACAAAGGACACTTTTAGAAGGGGCAAATGATTAGGTCCAGAAATCCAATGACTAGGAGGGGGTGCACCCAGCCCCAAATACATTTCAAAGGGCTTTGCCTCCTACACACATAAAAGAATCTACCACCAGGCCTGCCCTGTATTTTGTCACTCGAGACAGTTTGGAGCCTTGACAGGGAAAGGGGAAGAACTTTCCAGAACCAGATATGGCGGTAGGACAGGGAGTCCCCCCCACACAAAGGCAGGAACCAGGTATAAATATTAGACATCCAGAGCCACTGGACCTGTGGACATTAAAGAAGAAGGACTGCCCTGCTGCAGACCTCCTGTGTGGGCAGCAGGGACATAACAAGCTCCAGCGGCTTCCTTGCAACTGCCCAGCTGACCTGCTGCACTGGACATGCCTGCGCCCTGTTGGTCTCTGCTGGGGTGAGTTCCTGATCGCCAAGAGGCGCCCCAAGGCCCTGGACGTTGGCTGGCATCAGTTTGAGCTCCTCCAAAGAAAAAAAGATGAAATTCTGAAGTTTGGGCTCTTGGCGACCGCAAATGGGCCCCTTTGCGCTGAGACTCTGCCAACCGTGATGATCGCCAACTTGAAGCTTTGGTGAGACCTGCTCTTCATGCCATAACAACCGTCAGCGATGACTGGCAATGAGAGATCTGGCTACAGCAAGGACAGCCCACGGTGACTGCCAGCAACCACTGTCCATAATGCCCGGCTGGCTTCTCGCGTTACAGCGATTACAGCGATTACAGTCCACGACACCCAGCCTGCTCTTCACGCTACAGCAACAATCATCCATGATGCTCACATTGTACCTCACGGCCATCAACACAAACAGAATTCTTCAAGCCGGACTCAGAATATAACTGTTCAGCTGGACTAACTCGGTCCCGGTATCCGACACGTGTTCCATCGCGGTCTGCCTGATCTTGTGACATACCACGGTCTAGCATGATCAGATGACTGTGAGTGGTGCTTTGTGCTTTTAGGCACTATTTTCCCTTAAAACTTTAAAATGTTATATCTCTGGTTCTATTGATTAGATTTTTATCATTCTGGTATCATTGTATTTATTACAATTTTCTCTATTTTCCGACATTGATTTGGGATTTTTCTTGTGTTGTGTGAGTTTTCACTTTATTTCTGTGTGTGTGCTGCATAAATACTTTACACATAGCCTCTAAGTTAAGCCTGACTTGTTTGTGCCAAGCTGCCAGAGAGTTAAGCACAGGTTAGTTTGGGGACTTTTGTGGTTCACCCTGACAAGGATTGTGGTTGTGGTCTGAGTGGGGCTTCCACTACCCCCTCCCAACAACCCGCTTTCTTACAAATGTTATTTGAACTTTAGTTTAGAGGCTCAAGTTGCCTCATAACCACCGTGAATTAAAACTTTGCAAAAAAGAACATTTTTCAGGACATGGAATACCATTTTAATTGCACCGACGAAGCTTATCAAGTGGGATGGGTGATATTTACTGATGATCAAAATAGTTAAAATAGGTAGCTTCATTCCCAAATGTGTGGACACTATTTCCAAAAGAGAGATACCTCATACTCTCTTTGGTTCCCTCCTTTTTTTAGGTTGAGTCTGTTGCGACCCATATTGTGACTTACTAAGAACATAGAGAGGCTTGGAGTCTGCCCATTGGTTCTCATTGGTTGGCTTTCCTGTCACTCTCATTTGCCTGTTTCTTATTAATGTTCCAGCCTGTCAGTCTTGTGTTTGTCCCTCCTATGGGACATTGCCTTTTTACCATCTCTTTGATTGGCTGGCAATCCTGCTCCCACTGCTTGCTTTTTAAGCACTACTTTTTCTTTTGCGTTAAGCCCTCCATGAGAATACATGTGTTTTTGAGCTGTCTCCCTGGTGTACCTCTATCCCCCTGCACTCCATGTTGCTCTCTGTCACCTGTGTGCTCCTCCCCACCTCTTCCCTCTTGAGCTCATCTGTGAGCTTCTCCCAATTGTTTGCCCCACCACGCCCTCCTTCTTCTTCCCCATTGTTCCTTCCACCCACCTGAGACTTCCACATCTGTCTCACCTTCTCCATGTTGCTTCCATGTCCCTTGTTGCTTTTGCATCCCTCCTTGCCCACCCCACCCTCTTCCTTGTTTGTGTCATAGTGCATGTTGCATTCCTCTTCTATCTGAGAAATGTAGTTAAATATAATAGAAAGACAGTGTGTAATTATTTCAACACAACGTGCCCAGATCAGAATGACATGCTTTCGGTTAGAGAGATCTCCATCCTCTCTTCTGAACAAGAGACAGACCGAACCATGGCAAAATGAGTAATTGCTGAGCTCAGCATTCTCCAAGAGGACTACAACTCCCAGAAACACTTGAGCTATATTGTTGTGCTGCTGTTAAAAAGCCTGTGATAGCTGGGGAATGGGGGCTGGTAAGCTGTGCCTGACAAGGGAGGTTGCAGTGGGGAGATGTGGCACACACTTCTTTAGCCATGGCGGACAACAAGGGGTTCAGGTGGAGCTGTTCATTCCATCCTATGCAATATACTGTGCATTCCATGTTACACAATATACTTGAGTGTGTTGGGACAGGAATGTGTAGAGCCTGGAATGTGAAAGTCAGTGAGTGTTTTGGCTACAATGACAGCCATGTAATGCGCTGCAAGAATGTCTGACTGTGCAGTTTCATCTTCACATTTGATGGTTACATCAGATGAGGGTCAGGGGTGTCTTCGTCTGTGTTGTTTTCAATCCGACCTTACAGCATCCAGAGTTCATTGTCTACTGGGTGACGTCACAGTTGACTTGGAGTTTGCTAATGACATCCTGTGGTGTTTTGGTGCAAGCCGCCTGTTAACGTGACTAGCTCACTCCATGCCGCCAAAGACAAATTACTAAAGCCCTTGTCTTTTCTTTTGCACATCAGATGTGTTTCAGGTGTGTTTAGGTTTAGATGCCTCAACAGAGATCAGCTAAGGCTACAACTCCCAGAACGTCATTAGCTGCAAACTTAGGTGAAGAACATTGTCGTTATTGACAAGGAGTCATCAGATGATCTTCAGATCAAAATGGTGCCCCTACCCAAGTATTCTTCATGGCTCAGTTTCTCATGCATTTGTCATGACCTCCACTGTCAGGACCTCGTGGCATTTACAAAGGCACTGTATGTTTTTATGTTGTAGGATTTATAAAGCGCATAGCTGCCTGAGGGCTTCCCAGCGCTGAGGGTGAGAGACGGTACATAGAGAATAACGGTTTATTTAGTGGTACTGGTGAAAAAGCCATGTCTTCAGTGTTTTTCTGAAATTTGATTCCACTTCTAGCAATCTTAGATTGCAAGGTAACGCGTTCCATAACTTAGGAACCAGATGTGAAAAAGATCTGCCTCCCCATCTTGCTCTCTTGATTCTAGTAGTTCTTAATAGGCGTTCAGAGTGAGATCTTAGGCATCTGTTGGGGATGTATGATGCCACCAAGTCACTGATTTTCTGAGGACCCCTTTTGTTTATGGCTTAGTGTGTCAGGTAAAGTGCCTTAAATTTGATTCTGTACAACCTGGGGTGCCCTGCACCTGGTCGTCACTTACGTTCTTCATGTGCTGCAGCATCAATTGTTAAGCTACTCCCATCTGGCATGGCAACTGTTTGCATATGGAAGCGCTGTGGCTCAAACACTTCCATACCCCTTATTCGAAGGTCAAATGTTGCCTTGCTGTGCCACCCATCCAGAAAAACCATCTTGGGCACACACTGTCTGTAAAGGGGGACCTTGCCCACTCTCAGCTGCCAAAGGTTGACCCCATCTGTTTCCAACTACAAAAGGGTGGCCCTGCCCATTCTCAAAATGAGGCAACAGCCATCTTGGTTGGGGGCTGCCTATAAAAGGAGCTCCTACACGTTTACAGCTGCCAGTTATTGAGACTCCCAGCCAGCAGTAGAATCTCTGCATTGATTCTCCAGCATTTCCTGAATTTTCACACATCTTCTTCTACAGAGGGAATCTTCAGAGAAGTGACAGTGCAAAGTTTTGTTTCAGGTGCTCTAGGAGAGTGGGAATATCATCTTTTAGTTTGTTATTGTGGCCAACGTAAGCTCAACTGGAGGGCTAGCCACGCCTTTTTATGGGATAACCTTTAGCAGTTTAAAATTACATCTTTTTGGGATATCACCAGGATTTTGAGCCCAGGTAACTCTTGTCAGAAATCAGTGGCGGCTGGGGACATTTGAAACTGGTGGTGTATAAAAGTTGGGTAGGACTTTTATGTAGCAAGTGATTCGAGTAAGCATAATGGACAAACGTGGGGTCCATGGTGGGTCCTCCTACTGAGATAAAATTGAAAAAAGATTGGCTAATCGTGCAATTTATAGCAAATGAATTTAGTGATAAAGCAAGGCTTATAAAACAGTGCAAACATATAGTCTTGAAATATTAAACATTAAAAACTGCCCCATATCTTACAGCATTAATATGTTCAACAGTTTCTGTAATGTGCAAATTGTACAGCATGACAACTTCAGCCATTTAAAGTGTGTGCTTGCCCGGTGTTTTGCATAGGAAACATCCTTTATTACAAAGCCAGAATCACGCTGTGCCTTTACAGCACCGCCAATTGAACAAACGCGTCATTACCACGCATTTGTTTAGCACGCAAGTCATTACAACGACTTGATTTACGGGGCTTGTGGATTTTAAGTCCAACACCTTCCCTACTTTTGGGCAGACTGGAATTGGAATAGCAAATGATACTATTCCAAAGGCCAGCGCCCCCATAAGGCAAGTCGTTGTAACGACTTTCGTGCTAAAGGAACGTGTCGTAACAACGCGTTCATTCTAATGCCGGAGTTGTAAATGCATGCTTCACTCTAATGCTGGCGTTGTAGAGGCATGCTTGCTAAACGCATGTGGGATTACGTCATATAACGGTCTTGCACTGCATGCAGCATCAACTTTGGAAGAAAATGCTCTAACCAGGTTTCGGGAAGCACCCATAGCTTCTGGCTGCAATCAGTCATATAGAAATATGTGCAGACAGGTCTTCAAGTGGAATGAAAAAAGTAGGGGGTCTATAAAAAAAGGTATCATGTAAAATACATTTCTGTGATTCCCATAGTGTGCAACCCTACCGGTATTTTGGTTTCTCTCTGAGATGTAATTGGATTCAGTTATATAACACAACAACTGACATACACCTAAAACCTGTCAGTATGATTGGCTTTGTCAATGGTTGTTAGCTGTTTAAGATAAATGAGTAACAACAATGATTTGTTTTAAATAATTAACATTGGAAATGTTTCAATTTTGAAACTGTGAGTCTGTGAATTAAATTTAAATAGCATAGAGGCCTGTGGAAGGGAATTTGGCCTTCAGTTGTGTGTGCTTTATTTTAGATATGCATGCCCTTTTTCTCTGCACATCTTGTCCATGTGCACATCTCCAACCTCCTCTCTTTCCTCCTCAAAACCCTAGCCCCCCTGTTTCACTCTTCCCCAAATGCACTTCTTCACATCTCCCTCACTTCACCACTTCCAAACATGCACTGCATTCTCTCACATTTGAGCAATGTATTTCCTTTTCCTTTTGCCTTGTAAATATTTTCATACCTGTTTTCCCCCTTCACACACATTTCCACAGAATTTCAATTGCAAGTGGGATACATGACCATTTTTCTGTGTGTTCTGTATAGAGGTCAACCCACTGACAGGCACTTTGCTTTGGCTTTAGCTCCCAATCAAAGCCCTCTTAAACACCTGGCATGGCTCAAAGTATGTACTATGTAAGAGTAATACGATGCACATAAAAAAATACAGAAACACAACATGATAAAATAATTAACACTCTTGTGGAATGCAGGATTAAGTAAAACATCTGAAATAATAGAAGAACTAAATCGCTGACATGCATTGCCTTAACGTTTTTAACATTCCTTGTTCAGAAATCAATCCATGTTTCTGGCCTTAAAGATAGACAGTTTTATCTCTATATAGCAGATACCTCTCTTTACTATAAGCACATATTTTTCCCTTTGCGCTTGACTCAGATATTTGGATCAACTTCACAAGGGGACAAGAACCCTGCTTGTCTTTTGGATCAATTTAGCAGGGGAACAAATACAGCAGCTCACAGCAGCTCCACCTTTAACGGTGCCAGAAACCTGCAGCCAGGGCCTGGGGTGTCAAAGTGGGGGAGGTTAGAGTGACCAGGGGTCTCAGTACAATATACATAACACAAGATTAGCATTATAACACTTACAATTACCGAGGACAAGGCACCAAACCACTCGTACTTGCATCCACTCCTACGTGTGACGAATCGGAAAAGGTGGGATCTATGCATGTGAATGACAGACATCTGACATGACGCAGGGATGGAGACTCTGATGCCCGAAACCGTGACGCTGAAAGAATCACTGGCTTACAGTGGATACCATTAGAGACTAAAATGGCAATGAAGGGCTTTAAAACGGTAAGCCCTGCGTCATGCGTCACAGTTCAGAAAGCTGATTTACTGCCTGGCTTCCGTCTACTGCTTCAGAGCGAGGTGGGACAGTATGCATGGGACAGACTGCCCAGACTTAAATACATCGATTTGTTTAGAGATCCAATCGCTTTTCTGAATAAAGCGATCTATTTAATATTTGTGCAGGAATCTGTAGGAATTTCAGTGGGGCACAGCCCCAGAGCCTTACGGAGAAACCACCCCATCAGAAATTGGTGTTTAAAGAGAATATTGCACTGTCTGAAGGTAAAACATTATTTGAAGCATTCTCTGGGATTTGAACCTGAACAACTCTTGTCAGAAATTGGTATTTACGCTATCTTCTGTATTTGGCCCAAGAAAAACAACAACAGAATTACCAGCTTAGCTCCAGTGAAGGAACTGGTGCATCCTTAGCTGTGGTTGCAACTTCATGACGATATCCCATTTCATACGTTTTTCCAGAGATAAATACAGCGTCTTGCTACAGAGTGCTCTCAGGGTCTCAACTCAGAGTCCTTATTGCCTATCCACCTCATTTCCCTCAACCTTGAAAAAAGCCACATTACATCACATCTGTAGGCCTAGAAATCTAAGGATTTGAGGTAGGAGCATTTACTTACCCTTATGCCAAGTACTGTCTGCGTCATCGCCCAAGTCAGGGCTAACCGTCTATCAACATTTGAAGGTTTTGCTCCCTGGAGTTCCCTTCTTAACCCCCTCCCCATTCATCTTGACATCGTTTGCCACTGTTCTCGTTCGTGGCTACTGGGTGGCATCTGCTACCATTCTACTCCTGCATAAGCATCTACATTTACTGATATTATTGCCTGTCCTGAGAGAGCAGGAAATATTGATATCACATCTGATGGAGCGTAAATTGTTGAAAAACGTTTACCTCTAGCAGTTCTCTTGACTAACCATATTTACGACTAATATTGCCAAATGTTGATATGATAACGGGTTAAGACGAAAACGTGAGATTATCCAACTGCATCGTAAAAGCATGCAGTGTTTGAAAACCCTGATTTACGCATTGCAAATATAAGAACAATTTTGACAAAACAACTTGAGAGATATATACATGATTAGAGAAAATAATGAATAACATAGAAGTAAACAAGATGCAAATTAAAATGCATAATGTGTTGAAAATAAAATGAAATATGCATAATGATGCTTATAGATTGTTAAAGAATCTCAAGATATCGAAATAACAAATACTATTGTACTTTGCAGTTTTGAATTAAGTAAATGATTTCGGTAACGTGTAGAGAAAACCGTGAACATTAGAAATGGCACGTAAATAATGCGTTTTTCAATTGTGTGGTTATGAAAGCTTTCCTGAATAACGTTTAACAATATTTCAAATGTAGTGCATTACAAATGATTCTTATTAATAAAACTGGTCATAGTGATTAATGTGACAGTGATTCAGCTACATTTCATGTAGGCCTCAAAATGTTTTATTCTGCTTTCCTCATCTGTGCAAGAATAAAAAAAACATACCAAGCAGTCATTTTGAACACTGTGAGAACTTTTCATGAAGTACCTTTTTAAGAAAGCTGCTTTTTCCTATAGGACACTGTATGCAGATACTTTGTAACCATAGATGGCAAACCCAGGAAGGGTACTCGACATTAGGACAGAAAGTAACTGAAAAGAAAGTTTCTTGAGCTTCCATGGGAAGGATGGAAATTTATTACAAGTAAACTTTAATAAGTCGGATGATATTAAAAATGGATTACTTAATCTTCCGGATTTCTAGATGATGTATTGCTCACACCATGAGCAGACCATTGAAAAGGACCAATGAGCATTCAACAATTTGGCTAAAAGAAACATTTGTGGTTGTAAACCATGAACATTTCGAGGTATAATTGCCCTGCGAAGGAGGAGTGAGGGGCTAGCTGATTTTCCAATTTCCCTGCCTGGCATGCTGAAGGACTGAATATTGATTTCCTTTATGCCAAATCTCTGAACTGAACTTTCTTGGACTGCGAACTCGAAATCTGCACTTTGTCAGATGGCAAAGTTAAGCAGAGAATAACCTTTCGGCTGAAGGATTACTGACACTATCTGTGGCATATTGTGCTACAGTCTTTGACGGACTGAATCAATTCATCTTACTTGGTTAGTATGATTCGAGACCTGTAATTCGAATTGTATTATTTTGTATTCGCTCTCTCTCCCTCTTTTCCCACAGGTGAGCCACTGATGTATTTGATCTACTGTAATGTGTATTGAGGCTACATGTGTCTATTAAATGAAGTATTAAATCTAACCGTATTAAATCTAACCGCATATATTTCTTGTTTCTGCCCATTTTAAGGACGCTTAGATTTTTTTGATTTTTTATACACACTTTATTGATTTTCATTTATTGCCATTACAATACAACAATTTAGGTCCCTTGTACAATTACATTGCTAATTTGGCATTGTTGGACATTGCATTCATGACCCTTTGCCTATTCCAGTATACAGAGTTATCACAAGTTTCTATTTCAAATATATTCAAGTACAGTGTTATCAATAAGTATGTACATTTATCATTAACTTTGAACGTGTAACCCCTTGCTACCTAGCCCACTCCCATCCACCCAGGCTCTGGCATTCTCTTTCGCATTACAAAACATTTTCTATTACATCACGGATTAGTGTTGTCCGTCCGGTTTTGTGCACAAAATTGTACATCAACTGTCTGCTCATCTATTTTACTAGAGCCCTACACACTTCCGCGGCGGCAACGCCTATTGTGTGTTCGGGGTATCAGAGATGTCGTCTGGGTTAGTTCCTTTGAGGGCTTCTAACAGTATATCCCAGTCTAGTGATATCGGGTTCTTCCTAAGCCCACGAGCCTACTCCCTGCGCAAGGCAACTCTTTCGGCTCCCCCCCATTTCACAAATTCGCTGTGCCATATGTGTATTGCGGGGGGCTTAGCTGATTTCCAGCACATGGTGATGGATCTCTTCGCTACGATAAATGCCAAATCCAAGAAGCGGAGCTGTACCTTCTGCGACTTCTTACGTTTCCGGAGGCCCAACAAGCACTCCATTACTGAGCCATCTACCAAGATATGCGTGGTCTCTGCTATTATTCGTGTAACCCCTCCACAGAACTCTTTGAGGCTCGGGCAGGCCCATAGCATATGTATTAAATCTGCCTCCATTAATTTGCATCTGGGGCAGTGGTGTGTCGTGTTCGGGTAAATTTTTTGTAGATGACGTGGTGTTAGATAAGCTCTGTGTAGGACCATAGACTGTATAAACTTAAACTTAGCATTCCGGGATACCGTCCGTGGGTGTGCCAAGATATCCGACCATTCCCTATCAGTGAGGTCCCTGCCCACATCCGTCACCCACTGAGCCTGAAGGCGTCCAGGGGCAGGTTAACGTGCGCCCGGATGCTCAAATATAGCCATTTAATAAGGTGGCTACCCTGTCCCATATAGTGAAGAGATTTTACTAATTCGTGCATCTTGGGTTCTTCCCGGTGAGGAGACCAGTGTTTCTTCACATATTGCAGCAATGCAGCATGTACCGTGTATAGCGTACTTGGTGCTCCTGTTTCTTGTACAAAATTATCATGGTCCATTAGGGTTTCCACGCTAAAGAGTGCCCCCACTGTACCCACTCCTGCATCCAGCCACGGTCTGAGCTTGTGTTTCGTGAGTCTACCGCTCAATAGTGGAATCCCTACCAATGGGATGTTACCTGCATATGGGCTACAGTTAGACGTGTATTTCAGGGCTTTCTTCCAGCATGTCAGTGCGACTTGTAATAAAGGCGGTATTGTCAGGGGGTTGTTACATTGTGGCAATAGCATGGCGTGTAGCTGTCCCTGCTCGATATTTCTGGTAGTGTAACCATCTCCTGTAGGTTGCGTCCCGCCGTCCAGTAGGACAGCCACTGCAATTGGCTTGCATAGTAATAGGCTCTGAAATCCGGTGCGCCCAGGCCCCCTCCCTTTGTGTCTATTTGTAGTTTCTTAAGGCTCACTCTACGATGGCCCGTACCCCAGATAAGGTCCAATAATATGGTGTCTAGGGTATTAAAAATAATTGGGGGTACTATAATTGGCAGGTTGGCAAAGAAATAAAGGAGCCGTGGTAGCACCACCATCTTAGACACCGCCACTCGACCCATTGCTGAGAGAGGTAACGAGGTCCAAAAAGCCACTTGTGAGCGTATACCCCTGATGGCCTTGTTAAGGTTACCGTCCAACATGTCCGCATGTGAGCGATATATGTTGATACCCAAATATTTAAACGTGTGTTGCGCTACGGGTAAGGAAAGCAACCCAAGATTAATTCTGTCAGGGTATGGTTGGTCTTTGAAAAAAAAGATCGTCGACTTTGAGTCATTTATTGCTAAGCCAGAAATCCGTCCGAAGTAAGTGAATATTCCCGGTATCGGGTCCAGTCCTCCCAGGAGATCCCTCGCATAGAGAATTATATCATCCGCGTACGCGGAGATCAAATGCGTGGTTGTGCCTATTGGTATTCCACATTGAATAGCTTCCCATCTAAGTCTAAGAGCCAACGGCTCCAGCGCTAATACGAACAATAGTGGGGACAGGGGGCAGCCCTGCCTCGTGCCTCTGTTTATTTGGTATTCTCGAGAGATGTGCTTACCAGTTCTAACCCTCGCCGTCGGGGTGTCGTTGAGTAAGCGTAGCCATCTAATGTAGTCAGGGGGGAGCCAAATTTTGCAATAGCTTTAAACATATAGTCCCAGGATAGCATGTCAAATGCCTGTCTCAGGTCCAGTGCGATACAACCGGCCTGGGGGAATCGTGCCAGATCTGTTGCCATTATGTGATGTAACCTCCTTATATTCAATGACGTGCTGCGTGCCGGTAAAAAACCACACTGATCTGTATGTATTAACCTGTTTAAATACGGTTGTAATCTATTTGCCAAACGTTTACTCAATATTTTGTACTCGGTTGCCAATAGTGATAATGGACGGTAACCCGACATGTCAGTCACATCCCTCCCTGTCTTTGGCAGCGATACCACTAACGCTTGTGCAGTAGTGCAGGGCAGGTGGGCCATTTCCAGCGACTTGTTGTAAAGTTCCTCCAGCTGTGGCAGTAGTATCTCTGAGTATGTTGCGAAGAATTCCACCGGTAAGCCATCTAGGCCCGGCACCTTGTTACGCGGGAGCCCATTAATAGCTGCCTTTATTTCAGTCTGTGTGATGGGGCCCGTCAAGGCTTCCGCCATATCCCCCGGGGCCTGCGGGTAAGGTAGATCTGCAAGCAACACGTCTATGAGGGCTTCGTCCAGTACTGGTGGCCTACTATACAGTGTTTCATAGTATCAGCTGAAGGCCTCATTAATGTCATGTTGCGTGCATACCACGGTACCCCCTGGTGTCCCAATTTAGCTGATAACTGTGGCCGGTGGATCATCCCTAATAATCTTAGCCAACAGTGCCTCCGCTTTGTCTGCTTCAGAATGTTTTATCTGGGTGTAGGCCTTGTAATCGATTATTCTAAGTGTTTCCAAGAGCTCTGCGTGGCGTATTCCTGCCTCCTGCAGTAAAGCCTGTTTAGTGGCGTCTTTTGCCGCTTCTTGTTGAAGCCCTCCCATGTTATCCTCCACTGTTTGTAGGTTCTTATGTACCTCCTGCCTTGCTCCCACTGTGGCGCTGAACACTGTCCCTCTGATTACTGTCTTTAACGCATCCCATTCAATCAGCCTTGTGGATGCAGTGTTTCTATTTTCCGAGAAGTAATGTGTGAGTGTATTGGACAGCGTGCTGCGGAACACCGTGTCCTCTAGGAGTTGGGGCCAGAGCTTCCACGTAGGTACTGGGGTGGGTATTCTGCCCCAACTAAGTGAGATCTCCAAGGGGTTATGATCCGAAAAAGTCTTTGGTAAATATGTGGTGTGGGTGACCTGATCTGCCATGGAGCGGGAACATAGGATTCTATCAAACCTGGTATGTAATTGTTGCACCGGGTAGTAAAAGGAGTATTCTTTATTCGAGTGCTTGTTTTGCCTCCACACGTCACATAGGGACCATCCGTCTACCCAACTGCAAAGTGCTGCCACCTGTTTCCTAGCCACCGTGCCATGAAGGGGCGGATGTGACCGGTCAAGCCCGATATCCATGACTGCGTTGCAGTCTCCCCCAAGTATCCATGGATATGCCTCCCAACCTGCCAAAATCGTGTTGAGCCCCGAGAAATATTTGTTCTGATCAAAGTTTGGAGCATATATAGATCCCAACACTACGGGTACTCCATCCAATGTGCCACGTAAGAATATGTACCTGCCCTGCGCATCTATCCTCCTATCTGATACCACGAATGGGACCGCCGTGTCTAACCCAGATTGTCACGCCCCTAGCAAACGCCAAATAATTAGTAGTAAAGATCTGACACCCTCCATTTCTTTCGCATCTTTGTAGCTTCCGTTTCCATCAAGTGTGACTCTTATATGAAGACAATTTGCGCCTACCGCCTCAATAACTGTGCATGCACTCTGTGTCGTTTCTGTACGGAGCCCAGGCCTCGGACATTCCATGTAATTAAGTTATACTTGTCTAGCTTGTGCATTGCGCATTAAGTGCGGTGTATGCGTCTAGGTCGGGAGGACAATAAACACAACCAGGACATATTGAATGTTGCCTGCCAGAGCCCATAAACCCCCATTTGAACATCAATACAAGGCCCTGTTTGAGAACTAAACAAAGCCAAACCAAAAATAGAACACATTGAATTTCATTATTGTAAACTATAGCATTCGCAAGTAGGGGACTGGCTTTCACACCAACCATGTATCAGCAATCACTATCAATAGCCCATCTGAGCCCGAGCTAATACTTTGTCATTATCATATCACACTTTCAGATAATAAAAAGGATATACGTGTCTATGAGTTCTCGTGCCGGCACCGTCGTGCACCATGTCTTTGGTAGGTGTTGGATAGTCGATCCTCCCGTTCATAGGCCCAGCAGATCGTCCGCGGTTTGTGGTGTTACTGTGGGGAATAATGTCAGGCTGGTTTCCGAGTCTGATTGCACTGTGCTGCCCTCCAAAGATTCTGAGTCCCGTCGGTCAGCTTTGTCTCTGAGTGTAGTCACAGCCGCCAGCGCAATGTTCTTGCTTCATTGCATCTGCTCCCGAGTAGGGCCAGGGAGCGATGGATTACCGGTGAACCTTGCGTTGCGTCGCGACTAGCGGCCTTGTGACCGTTTGGGGCTGTTTGACGGTTTCCGGGTGAGCTGTCCAGATGATGGATCTGGATCCATGACTTCAAGCCATTCCTCCACATCTTCCGGACTTTCAAAGAAGTATGTTTTTTGGTCATAAATTATTTTCAGGCGGGCAGGGAACAGCAGTACATATTTTAGGTTCAAGTCTCGCAATTTCTTTTTAACCGCCTGGTAGGAGGATCTATGGCGTTGGACCATCAATGTGTAGTCTGGATATAGTGATATCTGGCTGTTTTTTAATTGGATCTGGGTCTGCTCACGTGCCTTCTGGAGGAGAGGATCTCGGTCTCTGTAGTTTAGGATCCGGACAATGAGAGGTCTTGGCGGTGCTCCCACCTTCGGTCATCCAGTAGGGATTCTGTGGGGCCTCTCGATGCAGAAAAAATCCGATAGACCCTCAGGGGCTACATGTGTGCGGAACCACTGTTCCATAAAGGTGGTGGCGTCCGACCCCTCGCTTCGTTCCAGGAGCCCAATCACACGTATATTATTCCTTCTAGCTCTGCCCTCTGCATCTTCAACCCTATCTAGGAGGCCTGTAACTTGCCGCTGGAGCGTTTGGATTTGCAGCGCATGATCTTTGTGTTGAGGCAGTATTTCATCCAGTGCTAAGCCGTGATCTTTCACTGTAGTTGCTAGCTTTGCGTGGTCGCTTTGAGCAGGGTAAAGCCAGATGTGAGTGCACCAATTTGTTGCTTTATCGCCCTTCTAGATTCTCTAACCTCACACAGTGTCAGGTCCAGTTTGTCCTGGGCTTCCATTCATTCGTGGGTGGTACACAGGTAGAGTGTCTGTGGATTTATTTTAGGCTCTTGGTCCTCAGTAGGAGTTTGCGAGCTAGTGGCCGCCGCCTCCTGTAACTTGACTTTTGGACGCCCCATGACCCACAGAGAAAATCCACAGCAGTCTACTATTCCTCAAGTGGTGGGGTCCATGTACCATGGGTGGAGGGCGCACAGCAGCACGCGTCACACCGGCAGTGGCAGATGCAGTATGGCCTTCTCTGAGGTAGCCGCCCTTGAATTAATCTTACAGTATCCCAAGGAAGCTGTGCCACGAACACGTGTCTGGGAGTCGCACCAGGTGTGAACGTCTGTTCAGAAACGGGGCTCTGGTCGGACCTCCGGTGTTGTTTGGATACTCCCAGGTCTTGTATCAGGGCTGCAAATATTCTACGCAGCGTGAGGCACGCGCCGTTAATGAGCGTGTTGTTGAGCCCTCCCACGTGTTCCCAATGACTGTCCACTAGGCTTGTTATGTCCCGGGCGGCTAGCTCAGACAGGCGCAGTTAACCCCTCCTGTTGGGTAGGCCACCCTTTCTCTAGGTCCTGCAGCACCACTTGCACCCACTCTGCAATTAATCTGGGGGCAGCAGGGGTCCCCACAGGGGGCGAGGCAACTCGTCCTTATTCCTCTCCAATGTGCGGTCTGCAACTCACCGGGCCTCCTCACTGCTGCGTGCTTCTGGCCCCCAGCTGTGCCTCAGGTCTCCGCTGCCGCTGTTTAGGCAGCAGCTCAGTCACCGCTGTGCGCTCCAACCAGAGCGGCCTCTTCAACGCGCCTCCGGGGTTGCTGGTGTATTTAACTGAGGCGCGCACACTCCGGCCCAACAGAAGAGGAAGGGGGGTGAAGAAAATTCCGTCCACCGGTCCCTCTGAGTCTAGGACGGTTCGCAGAGTTAATCGCAGCCTCTCCTGTGATAGAAGAGGACCATCCGGGCCCGGGGGCCTTCAGCACGCGCCCCACCCCATTGGCGTTAATGCTGAGAGCGGCAGGGGCCTCCAGGTGTAGCAAGCACCACAGTAATGCGTCCCACGGGGGCGCGGCTCAGGACTCACCAGGGAGTCGCGATTTTCAATGTATGCCGCAGATGCCCCAGTTTCTTGGCGCCAGGGCGTGTTGTTAACTGTTTATCCTTCGCCCTGATCGCTCAGCACGGTACAGTAGGCTCGGCACACAGTGATTTCTCAGGATAATTGTGCCCGGGCTCTGGAGCTCCTCTAAGCCGCGGCCGCCATGATCGGTGGTTAGCCACGCCCCCCTCAAGGAGGCTTAGATAAATGTTTCTCATGAACTATCTTTATTGATTTTGTCTCATTCTTTTGGTCATTTTCCTTGTCTCACTGTATATATTTAATCATTTGCGTAAAGAGTGTTTGAAGTAGATACGGTTTGTTCTGGCAATTTCTTATTCCAGGTCCTCATAATGAGACTGCTCGACATTCTCTAAGGTCCTAGTCCCTATTAGCTCAACAAAAAGATTAATCGGAGGACCTTGTGTAAGTGATGAATAAAACTGATAAGAGAGAATTGATTATGGGCCTAGTAATATGATTTTGCATGATAAAGTTGTGAAGAAAATTTGCACGCTTTGCTCTGGATCACTTTTCTGGTAGCTTGACGAATGGTTAATATGACTAAATTAAACTAGGACTTGAGGGATGTGGTTTAATGAGCTATTTGGTTTACTAGTAGCTTAAGGATTTGAATTATTATAGTAAAGATATTATTCGGTCTGAATTGACGAAGGACAGATAAGGACTTGTGATCACAGAAATGTATTGTTATTGTACGTTTATGTTGTATTGCACTTAATTCCGTAGAGGGTCAAGGAAGTACCGCTCCGCCGGGGCCTAAGATCCCGGGATACGCCTACGGGCAGTCTTAGTGTGGCATACACTTAGGGGCCGATTCCGATTTGGGCCGGAAAAAATACCGACCGACTCGGTACGGGAATATAGTCCGACCGACACGTACCGGCGTTGCCCGACCTGGGAAGTACGATGAAATGCATGTGAATCACGACCGACTCGTACGGAACACAAGCCGAACGAACGAACCAGACGGAAACAAGCTATCCGGCCGGGAAACCACGCGAATAGAACCGACCGACACACACCAGGAATCAACCCGAACGAAACGTACCCGCGAACTCCGACCCGCGCAGTACGATGCAATGCGTGGAAAAACAGAACGAGTCGCACGGAGCGCAAGCCGAACGACCGACACGCATACAAAAGCCAGCCGAAGGAAGCCAATACTCGGCGACCGACGCGTACGCCGCACAAGAAACCCTGCAGAAACACAGCGTGGACAACTCGGAGAAGCTCGCACGAGACAACTGCAGCGTCCTACTCGGTCCGAAGAACGTCTCCTACATGCACAAAAAATACTAAGGAAAAAAACAAAAAAAAGGGCCAAACAAGCAATGACAAAGTCAATAAATACAGGGAAAAAAAACATGGAACAAGGACACACCCCCAACTCCACCTATATAAAGGCCACAAATCCCTACCATGATCCTTTGCAAATTCAACTGACCTGCCAGCACAGAACACCATCACACAGCAACCACAGACACACTCACAGCTCATCCATCACACAAGCCACATACCATTAGCACCTCAACAAATAGCACCCTCACCCGCACCCAGCAAAACCTACACTCACACACCCTCACCTGCACACACACACACATCAATCCCCACCACCACCCATCACCATGCCCCTAAAGAAGAATCCAAAGTTCCTAGACAGTGAATTGGAAGTCCTGGTAGATGAGATCCTCAGGGTAGAGCCCCAGTTGTTTGGTACATTGGTACAACAGACCCCCATGTCGCAGAAAACCAAGATGTGGCAGAGGATCGTCGACAGGGTCAATGCACAATCACCATGTTTGCGCACAAAGGAAGACATCCAGAACAGGTGGTATGACGTGCGCAGGAGGGTCAGGGACCTACTAAAGAAGGATTACATCCTGAGTCAGCACACCGGCAGTGGCCCTCCTGCCAAACCACTATACCTCAGGCCCTGGGAGGAGAAGGTGCGGGCCATCCTACCACCAGTGAGCGTATATGGACTATCAAACATCCCAGAGCCTGGTGAGTACACAACATATATACACAATATTGTGTGACAATACACACACATTACTGTCAAGGGGATAGTCAAACCATGCACCCTTAGCAAATACACAGCAATCAAACGATAATCACCCCAAGATCTGTCTGTCAGTCAGATAAACACAATACATGCCATCTCATAGTGACATGTAACTGTGTCAAGATATGTACAAACATAACTACAAATACAGCAAGGCAGTGGCACAAATCTAACCAACAAACACAGTCAGATATTTTGCCACCACTAGAACACCACCTCACAGGGAAGCTCACTGAAAGGAAGGAATTCTGTGTATGCTGGTGAAGTCAGTGTAGCCAATAGCATGATGGGAGTTGTAGTCACAGATATTGGTCACACTCACAATTGGCCCATCAACACCACTCTGAACCATGCTCACATCACAGGGAGTGGAAAACAACTGACAAGATGGCTGACACTGGGTACTGCTGTGGGGAGCACAAGGCCCTGCTGGGAACTGGGCACCAACCAACAGCAGGACACCACTGCCTGACATCCTGAAAGCCAACTTGCACTCCCTGCAATGGAAGCACGTTCCATGGTGGGATATCTGGCTGGGTGGGAAGGAGGACTGACAGCTCTGACCATAGTTACCAGCAGCTTTTCTCACACACCCCTTAACACAAACTTCACACAACTCACCTGGGAGAATGCATTGCCTCACACTCTAATTAAATATCCCACAAAGAACTACCACACTGGGTTATGCTGTGTGAAGCACAGGGACACTTTTGGGACTTGTAGCCAAACAAACGCCAGGACAACACTGTCAGCCATCCTATCAGCACAGGCACACTACCCCACAGGGAAGCAGAGTCAAAAGGAAGGAAGTATGGGCATGCTGGGAAGGGGGGTGTAGGCAATAGCATGATGGGAGTGGTAGTCACAGCTCAACATCCCCCACCCACATGGCCCAGCAAGCTCACACTGAAGCATGCACACCTCACAGCCAGTGAAAAGCCACTTCAAAGATGTCTGACAATGGTGCTCTGTTGTGGGGAGTACCAGGCCCTGCTGGGAACTGGGCACCAAACAACAGCAGGACACCACTGACTGACATCCCGAAAGCCAACTTGCACTCCCTGCAATGGAAGCACGTTCCATGGTGGGATATCTGGCTGGGTGGGAAGGAAGACTGACAGCCCTGACCATAGTCACCAGCAGATTTTCTCACACACCCCCTTAACACAAACTCCACACAACTCACCTGGGAGAATGCATTGCCTCACACTCTAATTAAATATCCCACACAGAACAACCACACTGGGTTATGCTGTGTGAAGCACAGGGACACTCTTGGGACTTGTAGCCAAACAAACGCCAGGACAACACTGTCAGCCATCCTGTCAGCACAGGCACACTACCCCACAGGGAAGCAGAGTCAAAAGGAAGGAAGTATGGGCATGCTGGGAAGGGGGTGTAGGCAATAGCATGATGGGAGTGGTAGTCACAGATATTGGTCACCCTCACAATTGGCCCATCAACACCACTCTGAACCATGCTCACATCACAGGGAGTGGAAAAGAAATGACAAGATGGCTGACACTGGGTACTGCTGTGGGGAGCACAAGGCACTGCTGGGAACTGTGCACCAACAAACAACAGGACCACACTGTCAGCCATCTTGCCATTGCTGTCACACTCACACACAGTGAAGTCCACTCAAAAGGAAGGAAGTATGGGCATGCTGGGAAGGGGGTGTAGGCAATAGCATGATGGGAGTGGTAGTCACATATATTGGTCACCCTCACAATTGGCCCATCAACACCACTCTGAACCATGCTCACATCACAGGGAGTGGAAAACAACTGACAAGATGGCTGACACTGGGTACTGCTGTGGGAGCACAAGCCCCTGCTGGGAACTGTGCACCAACCAACAGCAGGACACCACTGACTGACATCCTGAAAGCCAACTTGCACTCCCTGCAATGGAAGCACGTTCCATTGTGGGATATCTGGCTGGGTGGGAAGGAGGACTGACAGCTCTGACCATAGTCACCAGCAGCTTTTCTCACACACCCCTTAACACAAACTCCACACAACTCACCTGGGAGAATGCATTGCCTCACACTTTAATTAAATATCCCACAAAGAACAACCACACTGGGTAATGCTGTGTGAAGCACAGGGACACTCTTGGGACTTGTAGCCAAACAAACGCCAGGACAACACTGTCAGCCATCCTGTCAGCACAGGCACACTACCCCACAGGGAAGCAGAGTCAAAAGGAAGGAAGTATGGGCATGCTGGGAAGGGGGGTGTAGGCCATAGCATGATGGGAGTTGTAGTCACAGATATTGGTCACCCTCACAATACGCCCATCAACACCACTCTGAACCATGCTCACATCACAGGGAGTGGAAAAGAACTGACAAGATGGCTGACACTGGGTACTGCTGTGGAGAGCACAAGCCCCTGCTGGGAACTGTGCACCAACCAACAGCAGGACACCACTGACTGACATCCTGAAAGCCAACTTGCACTCCCTGCAATGGAAGCACGTTCCATGGTGGGATAACTGGGCTGGGTGGAGAAGGAGGGCCAGATGTCCACCAAATACCACCAATGCTGGCCATGCACACACCTCAACATTCACATAGAAAAGCTTCAGGTTGGCAGGACAATGTGCTACACCAATATCAACCTCTGACTGTGACAACTTAGGACAATGCAATGTACAGGCCCGCATCCAGAGGTACAGTCACAACTGTCAGGTGTGTGAACCATTGATGCCCGTAGAAACATAACATACATTGTGTGTCTCTTCAAAAAACAGGTGATGATGGGGACACAGCAGCAGACGAGGAGGAGTCCCTGTCCCAGGCTCCGGGGGACACTGAGCTCACTGGTGTAGAACAGCCTCTGCACTCCTCGGATGGCGAAGACCTACCTGGCCCCTCCGGTGCGAGTCATCATGCAGCACCAGCAGGACCAACATCTGCACCCCTGCACCCACCCCTCCAACAACTGCCAACACACAGACCACCCCTGCCAACACGGACAGACCAAGGACCACCGATGACAACAGCACAGGGACCCCGGCCCAACGTGGAGCAACGGACAACGAGCCCAGTAACAACCCCCAAGTGGGCCTAAGGTCACCTGTGCGTGCCACCACAGGTCCCGCACGTGTCGCCAGGGGTGGTGGGAGGGGTGGTAGACATAGGTCGCTGTTTGCAGAGGGGCCTGGACTGCATGATGACCCACAACTGGCACGCATTGCTGAGGCGTACCAGAATAGCACCGGAGAGGTCAGCCAGGTAGTGGGGATCCTCAAGGACATTCAACAGCAGCAGGCTGCCCATCATGCCCGCTTGGACTCACACGTCCCGTGTGGAGACACACATGTCCCGTGTGGAGACACACATGTCTGGCATGGAGTCCAAGTGGGACACATTGGAAGAACTGACAGCGGTGCATAGGGACATATTGACATGCCTCCGCCAGATTAGCACCAACATGGCCACACCTCCCTGTGTGCCCACAACATCTGGTGCTGCAACAACTGCAACTGCCACAGGGAGGGAGGAGGACTCTGGCGGAGAGTCCTCTGCACCGCAGCAGCCTGCACGTGAGGGTCCCCCCGGAAGAAGAGGGGTCGTCCGAGGAAGGAAAACTGAGAGGCCGATGGCCATGTACATCCCCCAGGAACCCAACACCTGTTCTGGAAATTCTCCTTTGTGTGCAAACTGTTTACCCTGTCGAATGCAACATAACTCTCCCACATGACATGGGGAGCTTAAGTTGGCCCAATGTATCAGATGACTGTGGACTTTACTCAGGACATTTCTGCTACCAAGCCTTCCAACTCACCTGGGAACTTTGGATTCCAATCCCAATGTACAGCACCCACCATCCTGTGCACTATCCTCACACATGTATGTAAATAAACTCACTAATACACCATACTTGCCTCTGTTGTGATTCCAACTTGGTTTTTGTCATGTAGATGGTGATCTGCTAAATGACACTGTGCATGCTAACTGCTACAGCAAGTTCAACACTGTCATGTGAGTCATGGCGACGTGACACATATGAGGGAGACACACCACTAGGGCTACACAACACATACACACCAGGGCCATCAGACTCATCGCCTACACTGATGTTGCCAGGAAATACAGTGGAATGCACAGATACCACACCTATTCACAGTCTGTGTTAACTAGCCCACAGGTGCAGTAAGCACATGTCAGTCAGATGTGTGACCACAGACAACGCACAACCCAAAGTGAAGCACAGGTTTATTACACATTTGCAACATGTTGTTTCCACTACAGATGCAAGGTAATCCTACGTGGCAGTGGCCACACAGTCAACAAGTGTAGAAGAAATAAAGTCATGGGGTGTGTGGCACATCACCTGTAGGGAAACGACTGCTTCCACCCTGGAAGTTGAATCATGGTGTCGGGGGGATCACAGTTCACCAAACAACTCTGAAAGTACCCTGTGAAGGACAGACATGACACACAGTCAAAAGCACGGAAGAACAGGATAGAACTGCAATACTCATGTCACAAGATACTCACAGAAAACCAAGTTAGCATGTCAACACTGTTGGGGAGTACAGACTACCTGTAAGGACACATCGCTGCACGCTTCCAGTCAAGTAGCACATGGCCACACTCAAACAGCACCAGAGCACCACCAACACATATCACGCAAACACACATCATTGACATGACATCTCTGGATACTCACATTCAGCTGAAGAAGTTGGTGATGAGCTGTGTGCGGACATCACCATCATCATCATCATCATCATCATCACTGGCATCGTGGCCCAGGCCAGGATCCTCCACAGGTGGCGGATGTTGGTCATCGTCATCCAGGATGAGAGGCAACTCCTTCCGCACTGCCAGGATGTGTAGCATGCAGCAGACGATGACAATCTTGTACACCTTTGCTGGGGCATATGGGAGGGCCCCTCCTGTCTTGTCCAGGCAGCGAAAGCGGCTCTTCAGGAGACCAAATGTGCGCTCGATCACTCTCCTGGTCCGACCATGTGCCTCATTGTAGCGCATCTTGGCTGGTGTCACAGGGTTCCTGAGGGGTGTCAGCAACCACAGCATGTTGGGGTATCCGGAGTCACCTACAGACAGACAATTGCACATTAGCTGAGTTGGAAAAGAGGGCGAATACAACATAGCAGAACACACACAATGGTACAAAGTCAGTACACACCGACAAGCCAGGCACGCTGGTTCTGCATCTGTGACATCATCCTCGGGATGCGACTACTCCTCATCACGTAGGCATCGTGTGCCGAACCAGGGAAACAGGCACACACGTGTGAGATGCTCAAATCTGCAAGACATACCACCAGAGCATTGATCGAATGATAATGTTTCCTGTTCCTGTATGCCTGCTCATGTGCCTGTGGTGGTACCAAAGCCACATGTGTCCCATCAATGGAGCCAATGACATGTGGCATCCTCCCCAGGGCATAGAAGTCACTCTTGACGTCAGTGAGTTGTTGACATGTAGGGAAATAGATGCACTGGTTCAGGCATCTCAACATTGCCTCCAAAACATCGCGTAGCACACGGCTGAACATAGTCTGTGACATCCCACCAGCAGTCGCAACAGTGTGTTGAAAGGTACCGGTGGCAAAGAAGTGTTCACCTTGGGGGTCAGCGCTGTAGGGTACGGCCGGCCAGGTTGCAAATGTGGGGCCAAGCGCACTGCCAAATCCTCAATCAGCTGCCTGGTGAAGCGGTACCGTTGGATGCTGTCACGTTCCTCCATCGTTGCCAGGTCAGGGAATGGTCTATGGACAGCTGGTGCCCTGCAGTGCATAGGTGAAGAAAGAAAGATTGTCAGTCACCCCACATATGTGCCATTCACCATACTCAATTTCACATGATACATCATTACGAGACACAAGTACTTGATGTGTGTGCCGTTCTGTATGGACATATATGGCACCTACATGGACATCATCTAACATCTCAGTTCAACATGTGTTGACAACAGGTTCAAGGTTGTGCTATGGGAAACCATTAGGCTGTGTCACAGTACCCATTTACTGCTGTCACGTTCCACACACACACCACAGTGACATGTCTGGACAGATGCGCCACAGGCATCACAGCTCATTGACAGGTAGATTCCCAGTGACCCTGTCTTGCCACATGGACACTGGCATGACATGGCGTATCTGGCCATTGCATCTGTTGTGAGCGGGTACGCGTTGTACAGCAATGGACCGATCGGTGTGCACGCACTGGCCATTGAATCTGTTGTGAGCGGGTACGCGTTGTACAGCAATGGACCGATCGGTGTGCACGCACTGGCCATTGAATCTGTTGTGAGCGGGTACGCGTTGTACAGCAATGGACCGATCGGTGTGCATGCACTGGCCATTGCATCTGTTGTGAGCATGTACGCGTTGTCTTTTGAAATACGCGTTGTACAGCAATGGTCCGGACGGTGCGCATGCATTGGCTAGGGCCTGGCATGGCAACGGACGCGTTTTCGAAGCTGTAACGAGTCTGATGCAGTGAATTCAGTTGGCCAGCCACAACAATGTTGCAAAAACATGGGTGTCATGAAGTTTAACTTTTGAAGGATGCTGTGGGCGTGTATAAGTGGTGCAATTCCATGGATTGGCCAGATTCAGAAGATGCAAACGACTTGGACCTATCACTTTGGACACATGGGACAGTATCTGCCTCTGCAGCACACATATAATGCTGGCTGTTCCCCTGAGAGCTCACTTGCCTGCACTACATGCTCCAGGACGACATCTGCCACCAACACTGCTCCTGTCTCTGCATCCTCTGGCTACTGCAATGGCACGTACTTTGGAGAGAGCCCCAGCCTTCAGCCTTGAGGAGAACCAGGCCCTGCTGGACAGCCTCCTTCCACAGTACAGCAAGCTGTATGGGAAACCAGGGGAGCAGGTGAGTGTGGTGTCCACTGCCTTACTAATTGTGCATGTTGTCTGACTAGCAAGACTTACAGTGTGCACACCACTGGCTAGCATGCTCACTGAGTAGCTCTCCCCCCCCCCAAGAGTGTAGTTACATGCACTGAACAGGTACAGTGCAGTAACAGTGCATTCCAACAAGATTTACCTCCCATGCAATGATACCATGTAGTAACTGCTGGCAAACTGTTCATAGCCATCGTTGCACTGCCTGTGTACATCATATGCACCTGTAATTGAGACATGTATATCCAACTGTGTGATGCACGTATATGTTGCATGTGTAGTAATGGCATTTTCACTTTGTCATCCTCACAGGTTGATGCCCACCAGAAGCAGGAAATCTGGCTGACCATCGCCCGGGCAGTAAGATCCGTGGGGGTCTACAAGCGCCGGATCCGCAACTGCCAGAAGAGGTGGCAGGACCTTCGGGGCTGGACCCGGAGGATCGCAAGGGTCCAGCTGAAGCTGTTGCCTCCTCGCAGGAGGGGCGGACACCGGACCCTGACCCCCACATGCTCAGGATCCTGGCGGTGGTCTTCCCTGACCTGGATGGGCAGCTGAAGGCCAGACAGCAGCAAGGAGGGGGTGAGTCCATGACTGCACTGTGCACTTTGTCTGACATGCTATGTGCCCTCCTCTGGCCTGGTTAAACTTCCACAGTACATCAGTCTTGTGGTCCAGGACCCATGTCCCTCAATTGTGACATGCCCACTCCTCATCTGATACGCATATGTGTGGCCCTTACAGTCAGGAAATTGTGTCACTTGGGTACTGTGTCATTGCATTTTGCTTCACTCAAGGTGGGGGACAGCATTTGTTCCCGTGACTATGTTGTGGGATTCATGGGTGAGTCAATTGCTTACACAATGCCTAAGTTCTGACATGTAATCTGGGTGTAACTTTGATATGTGGTCCACTTGCTGATCTGAATCACCACATGTCCCTGGGGTATTTGGCACACCCCCATGCTGCGGGTGGGAACAATGTTTGGGCCTCAGGAGAATGTATATCAAGTGTGTCACACATGCTTAGCCACCTGCCTACTGTCCAGGGCTCATCCCTCTTTCAGGTGGAGCAGGACAGTCATGCCTACTCCAGGGCATACAATACACTCTGTACTCCCACTCCCGTGTATCAGCTGACATGTTGTGATCAGTGAAATGTTCCCTCAGGTGTCTGCCTCTGTGTCATTGTGCCGTGGCTTCGTTGTCAGGACTACTGGGATGTTTATCGTTTAGGGCACAGCATGCCATCTGAGATGTGACCATGAGAGACGATACTTCTGTGGCTCATAGGTGTTTGATCACTTGCCCGTGCACACAGGTTTATGCGACTGTGAACTTCAGGCAGCTGTTTTACATTCACAGCAGACTGTGAGGTGCTCAGGTTCATAGAGTTGTGTTTCATGTCTCCCATATGTCCAATTGGCATGACGTGGCCATATAAAGTTCAGATGATGTGGTGTGTGGGGGATGGACATGTGCACTTGTCAGCTACATAACTTGCATTCCCCATTTCCTAGGACTGTGACACAGTGCAGACTGTTGTTGGCTGGCTGCCATGCCCATGTGACTGGAGACAGTGATGTATGATTTTGCAGGCATGCCTGTGCCATGGCATTTAACTTCTAAGAGTGATCCTGCAGGGGAGTTACATGTGCAACATGCACCCCATTGTGGCATTGACTATCCGGACATGGGTGCATCATGGGGTCTGGTGCTGGTATGCATCACATGCATTTCTAATTAGACTCTGGCCATCCCTTTACCCGGACACCTGTACTAACTCAGTGGCAAGAGATGTGATGTATGCATGTTCACATACTTCACCGTGTTCTCTGCAATGTCCAACAACTGTGTACGTGGTGCTTGTGTCCACACTGGGGTATTACCATCCAACAGGCACCAGACAGATGGGTGTAAGGGCAGGAGGGGTGTGAGTGCCATGGTTGACCATCAGACTGACAATTGGCTTCTCCTAATCTGTGTGAGGACTTTTGGCAATGTTCAACTGAGGATGCTAGGGCTTGCTCTGTAATGTGCTGTACTTACTGTGGTGTGTGCGGTCAGTGCAGGTGACTGATGTTTGTCTGTTTCCCTAATTGTTTGCAGATACATCCACGGCCACAGGAGGGGACAGCTCCACGGACCAGGAGGAGCTGCAGAGCCAGACTGGGTCAGCAGGCGATGAGTGGTCGGAGGGACCCAGTGGCCCGGAGGGCTAGGGGAGCCACACCGAGGAGTCCTCAGCACCATCCACCTCAGCTGAGGACCACAGCAGCTCGGAGGATGACTCCCTTGTGGAGGCGGGTGTCAGCAGCCACCACACCCCAGCTAGTATGTCTGGCCCCGCCACCACCACCACCACCACCGCCCTCCCATTGGCTCCCATTCCAGAGGTCCGTGGAGGCTCCCGTGTCCGGGAGCGTGTCTCCTTCGTGCCAGGCACCGCACCCCCTGCCCCTGTGTCCCCTGCTGCCCTGAGTGAGGAGTCTGTGTACCTACTTCGGCAGCTCCATGTAGGGCAGACAGCAATGCTGAGTGTCCTCCATGCACACACCACTCTGTTGACACAGCTGGTGTCGTTCATGGAGGGCATCTCGATGGGCATGTCTGCCCTACAGAGGAGCAATAGGTCCATGGACTCCTCCCTGACGGCAGCAGTGTCCCTCCTCCAACAGTCCATCACCCCTCCTACCTCTGCCCCATCCACACTTCCTGGCACCCTACCTGTCCCAAGCACATGCACACCTGCACAATCACCCAAACACACAGACACGAGCAGCACAGAAACACACAGAACAAGGGCAAAACGTGCACACAAGCATCCTCAGGGGACTGATACCACACCCACAGGGGATGGGGAACAGACACACACACAGGCATCCACACTCACTCCGCACTCCTCAAAATCCTCTCCCTCCAAGACCCCTTCCCTTGCCTCACCTGCAACCCCACCTACAAAGCAGCTCTTCCTCTGTGACCTCGGCCTCTTCCCCTCCGATCCCGCTGATCCAGCATACAAGGGGAAGAGGAAGTCCACCCACCCAGAGGGGAGTGCCCCTCGACCCCGGACACCCTCCCCCAGGCGCAGACAGCCTGAGGCCCCCACCCGCAAGTCCCCCTGGTCCCGGAAGAGCAAGACCCCGCCACCGCCCTGCAGCTCAACCACACTGTCTCCTTCCTCCATCCCTCAGTCACCCACAACACAGGTTCCCCCACCACACCCTGTTCCAGGTTCCCCCACCCACAGATACACCATCCCCAAAATGATGCGGCCTTCTCCTCCTACCACTTGCTCTTCCAGCCCCACCCCCCCGCTGCACATGTTTGTGCCACTGGTGTGGAGACCGTGTCCTCCCCTCTGTCCTGCCCACCTTACCTGAACCCCATTCTATCCCCCGGAGATGGGCACTGCAGTGGAGTCCACTACCACCCCGTCTGACTTGGGCACTGCAGTGGGGAACCTGTCCACTCCATCTGGCCGGACCACTGCAGTCGTGCCGGCACCCACACCATCTGACTCATGCCCCCAGTTGTGCCGGCACACACCATGTCAGACACCTCCACTGCAGTTGTCAGTGACTCTCCAGCACCAGCCACCCCTTCCCTGCCTCCTTCTGGTGAGCCCTGATCCTGTCCCTGCGGTGCCTGGCCTGCCCCCCGTATACCCCTCCGAGGGGAATGTCCCTGCTCCATATCAGTGCAGGCAAGCAGAGGGTGACATCTGCCACTGTCACCCTGTTCGGACTGAACTGTTGGACTGGCCATTGGCCTTTGTATTTTTGCAGTACTTTCTTTTTTCAGACACATATGCTGAATAAAGCTCCTTTCTGTTCTCTGGTGGTTTTGCTTCAGATGTACTTGATGTTGATGATGCTAACCATGCCCTTGTTGCAGTGATGGTGTTATTTGGTATCATGAAAATGAAGTGTTACTGTGCAGGACCCCATGTGGTCCAGGGGGAATGTGTCCTATCCTGGTGTGTAGCCATGTCATCCTTTGCAGCAATATGAGGGTGTCATGTTTTCAATATTTTCCAATGGGATTTCCTACATTTATTTGCAATATCACATCTGTGGCTTACACCCCTGCACATCAGTTGTGCTTGCCATTGTTCAATTTGTCTGTTTCCCTGACCGTGTGACCATCTACACTGGACATGCAAGTTTGGGCATCAATGGGGAAGGACTCATCTGTGTTATCAGTGCAACTTGCTATACATGTGTGTTGGATCTGTGCAGATGATTTCGGTGACACTCCCATGACCAGGCTGATGTGACGAGAGCCTTCATTTTGTGCTAATTGTTGACTGAGTGACCAAGTGTACTGCTGACATGATAGAGCCCTGCAGAGACAACGTATGGCACAGCTTTCCTTACACAGGAGTGGAGTCCCCTCATGGCAGTGTGTAATTCCGTGACATTGCCTGAGCCCAAGGTGTGTGTTGTGTGAGCATGTCTGTGTGTGTTCACTTCCATTTTGCAACACAGGCTGGGATCCCTAGTGATGTTCCTGTTTGTGATGCTTGCTGAGTTGACCTATGTTCCCCCAAATCTTCGCCCTGGGTTCTCTGTGATGTGGGTGCATGGCACATTACTGGTCATCAGGGTGTCATCCATAGGTGTGTTTGCTGTCAGGGCTGAGTTTGTGGGCAAACGCAGATGAGGCACAGTCAGGATTCCCCTTGGCACTTGTTGGTTACACAAGTCATGTAATTTACATTTTGTGTTAGCTTTCAGTGATTGTGACACGTTGTGTGTGTGACTGCTGCCACTCCTCAGGGTCAGAGCTGCAATGCTGGAAGTTGTCTATGTGTGTTCTTGGTGGGTGACCTTGGCTTCTTCATTGGTGTGTGACTGTGGCTGGGATCCCATTGGTTGGTGTGGATTTGACGTCATGCCCATGTACAGCGTACTGTGTAGTGTGTCAGACATTCACAAGTCTTGTTGGCTGGCCAAGTGTGATGGGTATCTCCACCTTAGTTCCCCCCACCACCCCTGGGATTGTCATGGGTGCATGTGCAATGTCACCAGTCCATGTGAGCTTCACTGCTGCACATTGGTGGAGGTCAAGGTGTGTGGTGTTGAGTGTGTGCAAATGAGAGTTGTTGCACGGCTAGACCCCTACCTCCATGTTGGCCTTGGCTGACAGACCGTGCTGATTGCTTTGTGCTTGTGTAGGTGTGATGGTAGTTAGTTGTTCAGGAAACATGACTGTGGTTCACTGTGTGTACGACATCTACCTTTGTCATCACACTGGGATTATCATGCAGGCCAGTGTCACCACAATGTGGGGTCCCTTGGGGTAGTGCTGTGGTGGGTCTGTCTCTTGCTGTGTTAGTTGCTGTTCCTACAAGCTTGTGTGACATTTGTAATTTGTGCTCCCTCTCATCTGACAATGCCTGATAAGCCCACATAGGGGAATCCGATCCATGAGTTACTTTTGTGTGGCACTGTATACACATCTGTGTAATCGGGATTCAGGCCTCCTCCTCATGTGTTGTGTGGTTGCCTGGGGACACTGGCACACCCCCCATCACCTGTTGTGTTTGATAGGCAGTGTGAGTCTGCCTGTTTGTGTTTGTGCATTTGCACCACTGCATTGGCATTTCTTTAGTGTGCCATTGGCTGTATGTTGTTTGGTGGGTTTCCTCTGCTGTCCCTGGGACTCCTAGGTCATCAGTCAGCACAGTGATCATGGTTTGTATGTCCTATAGCTGCCATGGAATGGTATTTGTTCACCTGACATCTACGGTCTCCACAGGATATCTACATTTGTGTGTCCATTGGTGCTGATGTGTGGGTCTGCATTATGATGGTCACTTCTGTCATTGTGTAATTCGTGAATGTTGACAATGTGAGCCCCCATGGGTGAGGTTTGTCTGCAAATGGCCAAAGCGATGTTTCATTGGCACTGCACTGTTTGCCTCACCCAATCTATGTTGCTATGGGACACAAGCACTACTATGCCACTGATGTGTTTGTTGTTGTGTGACCAGGAATCATCCATGCAGTTTGGCATTTGCAGCTTTTCACATGACAACACTTACATTTTGGTCACTGTGGTGATGGGGCTTTAGACCCCATTGCCACAATGTTCAAAATGTGCTTCAGCTATGGACCCCACACTTACCTTTTGGTCACTGTGATGATGGGGTGTTAGACCCCATTGCCACAATGTTCAGAATGTGCTTCAGCTATGGACCCCACACTTACATTTTGGTCACTGTGATGATGGGGTGTTAGACCCCATTGCCACAATGTTCAGAATGTGCTTCAGCTATGGACCCCACACTTACATTTTGGTCACTGTGGTGATGGGGTGTTAGACCCCATTGCCACAATGTTCAGAATGTGCTTCAGCTATGGACCCCACACTTACCTTTTGGTCACTGTGATGATGGGGTGTTAGACCCCATTGCCACAATGTTCAAAATGTGCTTCAGCTATGGACCCCACACTTACCTTTTGGTCACTGTGATGATGGGGTGTTAGACCCCATTGCCACAATGTTCAGAATGTGCTTCAGCTATGGACCCCACACTTACATTTTGGTCACTGTGGTGATGGGGTGTTAGCCCCCATTGCCACAATGTTCAGAATGTGCTTCAGCTATGGACCCCACACTTACCTTTTGGTCACTGTGATGATGGGGTGTTAGACCCCATTGCCACAATGTTCAAAATGTGGTTCAGCTATGGACCCCACACTTACCTTTTGGGCACTGTGATGATGGGGTGTTAGACCCCATTGCCACAATGTTCAAAATGTGCTTCAGCTATGGACCCCACACTTACCTTTTGGTCACTGTGATGATGGGGTGTTAGACCCAATTACCACAATGTTCAAAATGTGCTTCAGCTATGGACCCCACACTTACATTTTGGTCACTGTGGTGATGGGGTGTTAGACCCCATTGCCACAATGTTCAGAATGTGCTTCAGCTATGGACCCCACACTTACCTTTTGGTCACTGTGGTGATGGGGTGTTAGACCCCATTGCCACAATGTTCAGAATGTGCTTCAGCTATGGACCCCACACTTACCTTTTGGTCACTGTGATGATGGGGTGTTAGACCCCATTGCCACAGTGGTCATGGTCTGCTTGCATTGTGGAGGCCACACACATTTATGTGTGACACATGTGATAGGGGGTCACATTGTATGTTCAATGTCATGTTCAGTGTTGTAGGCATTTGACACAGACTACACACGCTTGTCATGGTGTTGGCGGGATGTATTTTTCAGACATTCCTTATGTTGGAGTATGCTGGTTGTGTCATGCATTACCCGTCCTATGAGTAGGGGTTGTGTGGGTGGTAGGCATCCATCCCCCTATGAGTGGGGATGGTAGTAGTGACAGGCATCCAGGCCCCCATGAGTAGGGGTGGTGGTAGTGGTAGGCATCCAGGCCCCCATGAGTAGGGGTGGTGGTAGTGGTAGGCATCCAGCACCCATGAGTAGGGGTGGTGGTAGTGGTAGGCATCCATCCCCCTATGAGTGGGGATGGTATTAGTTGTAGGCATCCAGGCCCCCCTGAGTAGGGGTGGTGGTAGTGGTAGGCATCCATCCTCCTATGAGTGGGGATGGTAGTAGTGACAGGCATCCAGGCCCACATGAGTAGGGGTGGTGGTGGTGGTAGGCATCCAGGCCCCCCTGAGTAGGAGTGGTGGTAGTGGTAGGCATCCATCCCCCTATGAGTGGGGATGGTAGTAGTGACAGGCATCCAGGCCCCCATGAGTAGGGGTGGTGGTAGTGGTAGGCATCCAGCCCCCCCCTGAGTAGGGGTGGTAGTAGTGGTAGGCATCCAGCACCCATGAGTAGGGGTGGTGGTAGTGGTAGGCATTCAGCACCCATGAGTAGGGGTGGTGGTAGTGGTAGGCATCCATCCCCCTATGATTGGGGATGGTATTAGTGGTAGGCATCCAGGCCCCCCTGAGTAGAGGTGGTGGTAGTGGTAGGCATCCATCCCCTATGAGTGGGGATGGTAGTAGTGACAGGCATCCAGGCCCCCATGAGTAGGGGTGGTGGTAGTGGTAGGCATCCATCCCCCTATGAGTGGGGATGGTAGTAGTGACAGGCATCCAGGCCCACATGAGTAGGGGTGGTGGTAGTGGTAGGCATCCAGGCCCCCTGAGTAGGGGTGGTGGTAGTGGTAGGCATCCATCCCCCTATGAGTGGGGATGGTAGTAGTGACAGGCATCCAGGCCCCCATGAGTAGGGGTGGTGGTACTGGTAGGCATCCATCCCCTTATGAGTGGGGATGGGAGTAGTGACAGGCATCCAGGCCCACATGAGTAGGGGTGGTGGTAGTGGTAGGCATCCAGGCCCCCCTGAGTAGGGGTGGTGGTAGTGGTAGGCATCCATCCCCCTATGAGTGGGGATGGTAGTAGTGACAGGCATCCAGGCCCACATGAGTAGGGGTGGTGGTAGTGGTAGGCATCCATCCCCCTATGAGTGGGGATGGTAGTAGTGACAGGCATCCAGGCCCCGCTGAGTAGGGGTGGTAGTAGAGACAGGCATCCAGGCCCCCCTGAGTAGGGGTGGTGGTAGTGGTAGGCATCCAGCCCACCCTGAGTAGGGGTGGTGGTAGTGGTAGGCATCCAGCACCCATGAGTAGGGGTGGTGGTAGTGGTAGGCATCCATCCCCCTATGAGTGGGGATGGTAGTAGTGACAGGCATCCAGGCCCACATGAGTAGGGGTGGTGGTAGTGGTAGGCATCCAGGCCCCCCTGAGTAGGGGTGGTGGTAGTGGTAGGCATCCATCCCCTATGAGTGGGGATGGTAGTAGTGACAGGCATCCAGGCCCCCATGAGTAGGGGTGGTGGTACTGGTAGGCATCCATACCCCTATGAGTGGGGATGGGATTAGTGACAGGCATCCAGGCCCACATGAGTAGGGGTGGTGGTAGTGGTAGACATCCAGGCCCCCCTGAGTAGGGGTGGTGGTAGTGGTAGGCATCCATCCCCCTATGAGTGGGGATGGTAGTAGTGACAGGCATCCAGGCCCACATGAGTAGGGGTGGTGGTAGTGGTAGGCATCCATCCCCCTATGAGTGGGGATGGTAGTAGTGACAGGCATCCAGGCCCCGCTGAGTAGGGGTGGTAGTAGAGACAGGCATCCAGGCCCCCCTGAGTAGGGGTGGTGGTAGTGGTAGGCATCCAGCCCACCCTGAGTAGGGGTGGTGGTAGTGGTAGGCATCCAGCACCCATGAGTAGGGGTGGTGGTAGTGGTAGGCATCCATCCCCCTATGAGTGGGGATGGTATTAGTGGTAGGCATTTTTTATTTTTATTTTTTTTATTTTATTTTAAGAGTTTTATATAGCGCTGGCTAGACCCGGAGGTATCAGAGCGCTTTACATTGGGTTACACAATGTTACAGACAATGATAACAGATGACACTTTACATCAAAACTAAGCAACAGATTGAGAGAGGAAGGAAAGGTGAGACAGATAGAGCGGAGGGGGAAGGGGAAATGTGAAGGGGGAGGATGGGGGAAGAGACGGCAGGAGAGACGAAAGGAAGTTTGCCCAAAGTCCGACTGGGTAGGTGACGTCCGAGGAGGGAATCCACAGCCCGTCTCCCCTATAGCTAAGCAAGGTGGCTCCATCGGGCATAAGTCAAAATCACTAGGTCTCAACTGACGAAGGAAAAGTTCACAAAAGAAAGACAGGTGGATAAAAGAGGGTGGGAACTATGAGCAAGGACGGGTGAGGGCAAAGGTCAATGGCTACAAAGAGGAGAAGAGTAGAGCGGAGAGGGGTAGGGTGAAGGGAGGAGGGAGGAGGGAGATTAGGTCCAGAGAGACATGGGAGAGTTTGCCCAAAGATCGGCTGGGTAGGTGATGGTCAAGGAGGGAATCCATGGCCCATCTCCCCTATAGCTAGCGAGGTAGCTCCACCGGGCATCAGACAAAGTGGCTATGTCTCAGCTGTCGGGGGAAAGTTCTCATAGTAAATGTCCTAGTAGGTGAGCAGGAACAGGGTCGGGTGAAGGCTGATCAACATCGGGACGATGAACAAAGATTTTAGACCAGGAGAGATAAAGCATTGAGGAGGGTCCCACGGAGGCGGCCATCTTGAAGTCAGGCAAGGGGGATGGGTCATTGAAGTTCGAATTCAGTCGGTCTCCATTATTCTCTGGTAAAGCAGTGCACACATTGCAACAACAGCAGTCCATTTAGTCCTGCGATGTATACAGCTAGCGCTAACCGTCCTGGTGACCCACCTAACAGCGGCTCCAGTCCAGGAAGCAGCGACAGTAATAAAACAGACAGACCCAGCAAGAAACTGAGCAGGCTAACCCCGTCCCTCAGGTGGCAGCCGCACCAGAGCCATGTCTGAGGCGGTAAAACAGTGAATAGTATCGCGACTCCCGGTCTCCAGAGAGAATCCAGCAGGCAGTCCCAGCCGCCAGAGCACTTTCGCCGCAGCAGTAAGCAGCCGCGGAGGCTCCCGCCGCTCGCCGATGCAGTCACTCTTGACTGGGCCTTCACATACAGCTCTGCCGCTCACCTCTGCAGTACGGGCTTCACCGGAGGCACCTCCGCAGCACCGGCAATCTCTCCGCAACGGACCACTTTCCCCCTTTCAGCGGCATCCAGTAGCACGGGCGGGGATCACGGCCAGCGCTCGTCCACCCTTCCCCCAGTAATATGCCCAGCAGTCCGCCGCAGCCACCAGCAGACTCACCCCTCGACGCCAGACGGACATTCTCACTGCTATGGCTCTTCAGGTGCACTCCGACAGGTTTCAGAGCCCAGCCGCTGCAAGTACGGTAGGACTGGGCTATGCACTATTTACTTTCCAGGCGCCATTTTGCGTTTCCCTCCCGAGCTCGGTCATCAGGGCCGGTGCAGCGTTCTGCGATGTGCCACAGCGTCCCGTAGCTCAAAACACATCAGTGCAGTCCGCATGTGTTGCTGCGCTGGATTTCGTGCTTTTTAGGTTCCGCAACCACATGCATGGGGCAAGGAATCCAGTAGGTATGACAAGACCCCCTGATCGGATTCCTTAGGCAGCACACCGTCTCTTGGGGCCTCAGTACTCGTCCCCACTGCAACAACAGAGGCTTTCCAGCTAAGAATTCTGTCCGAGAGGCCGTCGCTGGTGCCCAGAACACACTGCCTCCGTCGCTCCCAAAAAGACAAGGGGGGGAGGGAGGGGACGTCAGCAGGAGAGTCCACGTCTAGCGCTGTAATCCAGCGAGTAGCGCCTGCACCCCAGGGGCCCCCATAGGCCTCTTCTATTTGATGCTCTGGACCCAAGGGAGGGATGGACAAAATGGCCGATCTCACTTGTGACCGGGGTAGAAAGCACAAAATGACGGCTGTATCAAAAATCTTCTGTCCCTTTGTAAAGATGCACCATGGGGGGGGGGGAGGAAGGCATCCAGGCCCCCCTGAGTAGGGGTGGTGGTAGTGGTAGGCATCCATCCCCCTATGAGTGGGGATGGTAGTAGTGACAGGCATCCAGGCCCCCCTGAGTAGGGGTGGTGGTAGTGGTAGGCATCCATCCCCCTATGAGTGGGGATGGTAGTAGTGACAGGCATCCAGGCCCACATGAGTAGGGGTGGTGGTAGTGGTAGGCATCCATCCCCCTATGAGTGGGGATAGTAGTAGTGACAGGCATCCAGGCCCCCTGAGTAGGGGTGGTAGTAGTGACAGGCATCCAGCCCCCCCTGAGTAGGGGTGGTGGTAGTGGTAGGCATCCAGCACCCATGAGTAGGGGTGGTGGTAGTGGTAGGCATCCAGCATCCATGAGTAGGGGTGGTGGTAGTGGTAGGCATCCATCCCCCTATGAGTGGGGATGGTATTAGTGGTAGGCATCCATCCCCCTATGGGTGTGTATGGCATTGGTGATAGCCATCCCGCCCCTATGGTTCTGCTGTTGCTAGTGTATGTCATTTGTGCATCCCTATGTGTGTGTGACATATTTCGGGTACGTGTCGTTTGATTGTGTTGTGGGTGTTTGACTTACCATCTGCGCCATACGTGTCCGTACCGGTCCCGGTAATAGATGTAGAGTATTGGTAGGACCTGCGCGATGGGATTCATGTTTGGGTCGTCTCGTTCAGGTTTTTCGTGGCTTCGACTCGTACTCGTCGCTGGCTTGTCCGTCTCGTCGCCGTGGATCGTCTTGTGGCGCGAATCAGAGCTTATGTACAGCTCTCCCGGATGCTCAAACGTGCTGGACGTAGCGACGGGTTCGGCGCGTACGGAAGGCGCATCGTACTAGTCCGGCCGGAAGGTGCTGTGTATTTGCTTCCGTGCGACTCGAATCGGTGTTTACGGATCCGGCTCGGGCGTGGAACAGGAGCTGAAATGGGTAAGTACGGCTCGCTCGGAATTTGGGCTGTTGTGCGCATCGTACTTGTTCGTTCGGACGAGTGTTCGAATCGGTCGGGAAACACGCGTTCGGCTTGTATTTTTTTCCGGACGAATACTGTTAGGTGCGCTTCCGGCCGAGATCGGAATCGACCCCTAAGTGTGTTTGTCTCCTGTTTTGTGAGTACTGTGCATGAGACGTCTTTGGCAAGTACTAAAGAGAAGGGAACGTTTGCAGGTATGACAGGTTGGAATTGTTGAGATTTTTTCAGGAAGCCCACCAGGAGAGGTTTCGAAAAAACTCTTACCTAAAGAGAGCGGAATCACGCTGGTCGAGTTTTCCACTTGGAGTAAATGAAATTTCATTGAGTGAGTGGGTATCTATAATTCTTTCTAGTGGAGCAGACAAAGTCGTTTTATATTTGTATTGTCTTCGTGTGTAAGAAAACCTGACGGGACAGATTGTACAGGGAGGGTCAGTCGCAGTGAGGATGTAAATAATGGAGAAAGTGTGTATGTTTCAATGCAAACCTCAGCTGGAAAACGTGTACAAATGTATGTAATGAAAAACCAATACAGGCCTAGCCTTGCTACAATAGCAGAATGAAAAACAGCACCAATAGGGTTATCATTAGAAGGGAGAAAAAAAAATGAATGTTTTCGGAGACTAGAGAAATATATTTAGGCAGCCACCGTAGCCGTGAAGGCCACAGGCCTGCTTTGTAGGGAACAAGTGTTTAATAAAATATGTTGATAAGAGTAGAATAGAAGTGCAAGGAAGCCAGGATGTAAGGCTTCATAGAACCCCAGACATGTAGGAGTGGTATCTCACGCTTCAGACCCAGACAAGCCAAGGACACCCAGCTAGTTTCAGACCCCAGGTGCAGACTTTTATAATCACGTGATTAGTTATTTTTGTAGAATAGTATTGCCTTTGTTAACAAAGACTTCTGCTGGAAGTTTCCATCAATAATTATTATGCATGTGACTTACTCACCTTTGAAATGAAACAGTATATATTTCACTGCGTGCTCATGTACCACGGGAAGCTTTAGGTCACAACTGAGCCGAGGTGTCTATGCTTCCCCCTCAATCGAGAAAATAAACTCTGTGCTTTGCTGCTAAAATTAAAGTTGTGGTTTTTTTCCTTTCATTCTGAGAACATTCTGGCGAGCCAGCCAGGAGCTCATCTCAACAACCCCAGACGGTCTTCGGGGGAGAGCTGCCAGCTGTTGATTGAATAGAGGCTGTGCAATATCAGGTAAGAAACTACCAAAGTATTACGCTAAGTCTGTCTGTTCAGAAACAAGCGGGTAAGATCCCACGTTGTTGCCACAAAAGGGGGGAGAGAGATCGAACTTTGTTCCTTGCAGTTTAAATTGCATGAGATTTTGGCAGTCACAGCACAGAAATGTAAAATGCATGCATGGGGTTTTCTTTTCTCTTTTGCTATGATAAATATGTATGTGAATGTGTTTCTTTTTTCTTTCTAAACATGAAGGTGTTTCTTTTCTCTTTTTAAATATGAATGTGAATGTGCTTCTTTTTTCTTTCTTGTGACAATTAAAAAAATGCATGGTGATTCCTAGTATTTGCTGGAAGACTAGCTAGTGTGAAATTCCCTTTGAGATAGAAAGGAAGAGACACTCCTGGGGAGGGGGGTGATCTGATGCACGGGCAGTAGTGAATTACCCAGTAGACAGCTCCTGGAAGGGACACTCCAGTCAGAGGTGCTCCACCAGGTTTTAGTGAATTACCCAGTAGGCAGTACTTGGAAGGGACACTCAGGTTAGAATTGCTCCATCAGGCTTCAATGCATTACCCAGAGGGAAGCTTCTGGAAGAGGCACCCTCTTTTTAGGGGGTGATCTAGAAGGCATTAGTACAGGTAGTGCAGGTAATCCTAGCTGCCCCTGAGAACTAGTAGAGAAATAGTGACAGGACTGGGTCACAAGTGTGTGAGGTCTGATGTGGTAAGGAGATGGTCATTTTTGATCGGTGCTGGCAAGCCTTACTCTGAATAAGTCAGACGCCCAGCTCCTGTAACCCCAGATTTCAGAAATCTGGAAGGTGTCTCTAAAGAGGAACAGCCAAGACTGAGGCATCAGTTGGTGAGTCTGACAGTTAGGAAAAGGGAGAGCAATTTGCTGGTGTCAATTGACTTTACCCTGAGCATGGGCAGACCCTTGGTTGTGAATCCAAAAGCACGTGAGGGGAAGTAGATATTTTTCCATGAATAAAAAAGATATAAAAAATACAGTGCTGCACAGTCACGAGGGACAAATTGTAGAAAAAGGGCAGAGTTCCCCACCGGCAGCTATACAGTCTAGCATAAGTAAGGAAGAAAGGCAGCAAGACTTGTGTGATATTTTTGGTATTTCAGTACAGACCCTCAAGGTATCCTGGAAGTGAGGAAACATTATTTCAGATAAAAGCACAGAAAGTCAGAATAAAGTGTCCCAAGATAAAGAGTAAATAAATAATTACTTATGAGTGAAGCTGATAATTTACCGTGGCAAGTAACAGATGAGATTGAATTAATTTTAACCTTTCAGTGAGCCCATGGGCAACCCATGTGTCAATGTGATACCCCTAGAATCCATAGGGTAACAGAGTTGCCCATAATATTAGAGGCCCTTATTGATGTATTTCTTACTGATATTTATAAGTCAGGAGTGTACAAATTAATGGGACATCGCATTCTCCAGTACCGCAAATAGTTGTGTATATTCATGATAATGTAGTGACATGTATTTCTTCAGGCACAAATCCTCTTAGACCCCCCCCCATTAATGCCCCAGCTCCAGATATAACTATGGAAGAAGTGTTACACAGTTTAGAAATAAGCGCACTTGATGTTCATCGCTTTGGCCTCACTGTAATATATGGAGATCGGGTACCACTCCATAAAATCAGCATGTGTTTTTCACTATTATAGGTTAGTGATAGTTATAGGGCACAAATAGGTTAGTGAAGAAGACAAGGTTAAAAGGGACATAGGATGGGGGCGTGGCTTGGAAGGCCAACATGGCGGACGCAGCCTAATCGGGCTCCGAGCGTCCACACTGTAATCCACATATAATCCGTCCAAAATCCTGTTCAGAGGAGTTGATCGGTGACAAATTCGATCCCGGTAGTGCGGGGAGTGCTGTTTCCCGGCGATCGGCAACTGCAAAGCCGGGACGGGTGCTCTGCACCGCATATACGCGGAGGGAGAGATGTGGGCCAGGGCAGGCAGCCTCCGTCTGGACACCGGGCCTGTCGCTCGCGGTACTGCGGTGGAGCCGGGGGCCTGGTCGTGGCCCCGGAGGTGGGCGGTGGGTCTAGTGCGGGGGGTCCCGGCGGCGAGTACCGACTGTTGCCCGATACCCTGAGGCTGGGACGGGCCCATGAGAAAAGAGGGCCTGCCTCCCCTGGTGCTGCCGATCGCCCTGGTAGACCCCCGGCTGGGGGTTCCCTGCTGCACCCGCACCGCGGCGAAGACCCAGTGATCCCCGAGTCCCCGCGTGACAACCCGGTGAAGGCCGCACGTATATCTAAGGCCGGGGGCACCATATTGGTCACTACCAATGGCCTGCGTATAGGCCCTGCAGGCGGGGGGGCCTAGTACCTCGCCCCAGCCGCCGCGTGTCTTCCCATCGCTCTACATTTATGAGGGTAAATTAATTGGTGGCCGCAGAAGCCTATATCGACGGCAGGGATAGACTCTCACCTGCACCGTGCTGATTGGCATCGAGGGTGCGAGCATGTGGATTTACGCCGAGACTCATTATCTAAATCCCAACGCTATCCTTAAGGTGACCTCATAGACACAGGATGATGGTACAGACAGACACAGCCCCCTCAGGGGACCTTACTGTGGTTTCTTGGAACGTCAGGGTCTGCTCAACAAAATAAAACGGGGGCGGTCCTACGCCAGGCCAAAAGATATAGGGCCGACATTCTACTCCTACAAGAAACTCACCTTCTTGGTACCAAAACCCCATGCCTGGCCAGATTTGGGTACCACTATATATACCACGCAGGGTTCACCAGGTGGTCCCGGGGAGCGGCCATTCTGATACACCGAGGAGTCCCTTTCCAACACACAAAACACTGGGTAGATCCAGGGGGCTGATATGCTATTGTCACGGGCACACTTCATGGTGAGCACGTCACCATAGGTAGTATTTATGCTCCCCCCCACTGGGGACAACATTTGTAGACAAGATTTCCAGGCTTTGGGGGGAACTGCCGGAGGGCTTGACCCTCCTAGGTGGGGACTGGAACAACACCATGTGTCCAGTAGATAGACAGCGTAGCTCTGACAGCCACCCGTCGGTAGGTCCTTCAAAACTGAATTTATTGGTGTCCACCTTAGGTTGGGCAGACGTCTGGCGTGCATATCACCCCGCCGAACGCAGCTACACATTCATGTCCGCAGTACATGGTTCGCAGTCCCGTTTAGATTACTTTTTTACACCTCGCACATATATTTATAGATTTTCACAAGTCGCTCACCTCCCCAGAGGGCTTTCGGATCATTCCCTGATTACTCTTAAACTCCATATTTGCTCCCATGGACCCCCCTTTCGATGGCGGATGTCCTCATGGCACCTTCGAAATCCGGACTATCAGGACATGCTACACAAGGCAATCTCCGAATATTTGGACAATAATATAGATTCTGCCCCATCTCAAGGCATCCTCTGGGAAGCCCTAAAGCCCACAATTCGCGGGGCAGAAATTAGCCTTCGCACCAAAGAGAAACGCGCGCGACAAGCACAAATGGCAGACCTAGAGTCACGCCAGGCGTCCCTGGCGATGCAACTTAACCAGGACCCCAGCCCCCCTCTCCAAATGCAACTTGTTACAAGTGCAGCAAACAATATAGCATTATCTGATGGGCGAAGCCAAAGAGATTTGGGAGGCTTCGCAACACCGGATATATCAATGGGGAGATAAGTCGAGTAAAATGCTTCATAGGTTATGCCAGACAGACAAATCCCCCGCTGTGGTCCCTACCCTGCGAGACGCCGAGTGGTTCTTGTGTTCGTCCCCAGAAATGGGAGCTCGGGAATTTGCACAGCATTTCTCCTCACTGTATGAGCGACGTGAGCAACTCTCCGAGGCTCAAATAGAGGAATTCCTTATAGATATCCCGCTCCGCAGGCTCACAGACCATATGCGAGACCAACTGGAGGCTCCCATCACCATAGAGGAACTGAGAAGGGCCCTGCATGCTATGCATCCAGGGCGGGCCCCAGGACCCAATGGATTCCCTATGGAGTTCCTGCGGCCGAATATCCGCACATTAGGCCCCCATTTGCTGGCAGCAATACAGGAGGCTCAAGAACAGAGTATATTTCCCCGCGATTGGCGCCATGCGGAGATAGTTCTATTCCTAAAACCAGGTCGCCCTCCAGAGGAGCCATCATCATACCGCCCTATCTCCCTTATCAACTTTGAGCCCAAACTCTTAGGGAAGGTCCTGGCCGATCGCCTATGGACTTGTGTGTCGGATTTAATTCACCCAGACCAATCGGGCTTTATGCCTTATAGGGCCACTCGCCACAACATACGAAGAGTACCTAATGCCATAGCGATGGCCCCGGATTTGGGATGCCCAGCAGCTATATTATTCGCTGAAATAGACAAAGTATTCGATTCTCTCAGCTGGGTCTACCTATTCAAACTACTCGAAGCGGTAAATTTCGGCCCACCCTTCATAGCATGCGTCCGTCTGCTCTACACCACCTTAACGGCCTCTGTCCGTATAGCAGGACATCGCTCAGACCCATTCCAAATTTGTAGGGGCACGAGACAGGGTTGCCCCCTCTCCCCGCTGTTGTTCGCCCTAGCAGTGGAACCCTTGGCAGCATGGGTCCGGAGCCACCCGGTGCTCCGTGGATTTGAATGGTCTCAGTCAAGATCAGACCAGATCGCGTTATACGCAGATGACGTCCTTTTCTTTATGACTGACCCGTGGATTTCGGGGCCACGTATTTTACAAATCCTCAGAGTGTTTGGGGAAACTACAGGTCTGCACACCAACCCTGCCAAATCTGTGCTTTTTCCAGTATGTGGTAACCAGGGGCGGGGTACCTGGGCGATGCAGCTGTCGCACGCATTAGGAGGTTTTAAATATTTGGGCATCTTTGTGTCACCATGCCCGAAGATTTCATGAGTAAATAATATCAGCCCGCTACTCAGTAGTTTAAATAGCGAAACGACAATATGGTCCTCCCTCCCACTCTCATTATATGTCGGCCATCTTTAAGATGGTTTCTCTACCCAGAATTCTTTACAGACTACAAAATTTTTCTTACAGCTTTCAGCGATCTTGGTTCGCGCAAGTACGGGCCATACACAATAAATTTCTGTGGAACCGAGGGGCGATCAGGGTAGCGCTGCACACCTGCACACAATCCACGTACTGTGGGGGTATTGCGGCAGCAGATATATACGCATACTATGTAGCCTCCCACCTATTAATAATAAACTAATGGTGGTACAATTCCCCAACTGACCCGGCTTTTGCGCTAGAGCATACAGCAATGGAGGGAGTTCCTCTTCTTCAGCTCCTATATATCTCCAGATGCCTAGATATACTACCCCCGGCGAGCAGAGTGGTAATTCAGCTATGGCGGTATACGGTGAGACAGATGGGGTGGTGCAGGACTCTAACCCAAGCAACTCCTTTGTGGCATGGCACATACCTCCGTCCGGTGGCGGCCCTGAAGGGGTTCCGGGGGTGGGACTTAGTGGGGATATCTACCCTAGGGGATGTAATGAAGGGCACTACACTGAAATCTTTTCAACAGCTACAAGCAGAATTTCAATTACATAGGACACAATTTTACAAATATCTCCAATTATGCCATGCTCTGAGCCCCCTGATCCACGCTTTAGAGACCCTGCTGGAATTTCATCCTTTGGAGGGCCGCCTATTGATGGGGGACCTAGGGTTACATAAAATCCGACAAACTTATCAAACATTGACGACACACACACGAACGACACTCGACACGACTAGAAGAGCATGGCAAGAACACATCCCTGATCTGACGGACGATGACTGGGCGGAGGCCATTGCCAGCCCTCGGGGCGCTGCTGTATCCACACTCTACAGCCTTATACAATTCAAATACATACACCGCGCATACTACACACGAGCCAGACTCTGGAAGATGGGAGTTATCCAGTCCCCTATATGCTTAAGGTGTGAAAGGGAGGAAGGGACATTTTTACATACAGTCTGGAGCTGTACTGCGCTGCAGCCCTTTTGGCGCAGGGTGTCGTCTTGCCTAAGCAATGTACTTTCATGGGAGATCCCACTTGACCCACGACTCTTCCTCCTACACAGTACTGATGAGATAGGGGGAAATAGGTACAAACAACACTTGCTCTTTTTGGCCCTTACCATCGCCAAGCGCGATATCGCCCAGCTGTGGAAGGGGACATCTCCCCCGACTATAGGCAAATGGAAGGCTGAGCTAGACAGATGTATGGGGGCGGAGATTGCGGTGTTTCAAGCCCGTGGATGCCCCCAGAAACACAGGAAAATATGGACCCGCTGGGCGACATATCGGGGGATAGACCTTCCCCCCCTCCGATCTTCGGACAACTGACAGGAATCCCTACCCATACAACCATCTACTGACCAAATCATTCCACACTATGTAACAGTCCGCCATTCTGTGAATGTAACCTTCATATAATTACTGGGATCTTGAATTGTCTGCACTATGTTTATGTTGTGTAACCTGCACGTTTCGCAGGAATTGTAACTGTTAAAAACTCTGGTATTCCTGACGTATTTTACTTCCTACAGGTACTTGTAGGGCTAAGGCCCAGATTCTTTCAAGAAATACCGAATAAAATGTATTATTAAAAAAAAAAAAGGGACATAGGATAAGGAATTAAAAGGTGACATACCTCCACAGGGGACCATGGAGACCCCACTGGAACACATGATAAAAACCTTTCCTTCAGATCAGAAAAAAATACAGAAATATTGTAAACAATGGTATAAAGGTACTAAGGGCCAGGCTAACCAATGGCCAAAGGATGGGACATTCGATGAAGGCATAATTGATACACACTGACTTACATTCGCTCTAAATATAGTAGGAAGAAAAAGACAGAAAAGGGAGGCCACCCTGTCATTATGGAGGGTGTTTCATGAAGCAAAAACAGATGTAAAACCGACAGCACCAGAAGAGGTACAGTCCCCCGAGCAGCCCCCACCTTATGGTCTCTACCCTGTCCTGCCAGCCGCGGGGTACTAAGACCCTGTTAGAGCTGAGCCTGAGGAGAAGGGACAAACTTCACATGGAGGGTACACAAAGCATGATCCAACCCCTACAACTCCACGGGCTAACCAGAACCCAGACCCAAGAGACAGATTTATAAAAGACTTACAATACACTGTAAGACAGGCAGCGCGGTCTCAAAGTACTGTTCCCCTTAGAGGGCAGTGGACCATGGGACATGTTATTCTCAGGCTGGGAGACACATCTACAGAAACTATGAGAGAGGCAGCTGAAGAGTGGATAATAGATGAAGAAGAAGAATGGGAGAGGGACACAGATACACCACAGTATTATGAACCCCTAGATGAGTTAAAAGATGTAGGAGGGGCAGAGGAAAATAGAGAGGGGGGTAACAGACCTAACAGAGGGTCATACATTTTTGTCCAGGCCCTGTGCAAGGGACACTTATGACAGTAAGAGACACTTCACAAGGACCAAAGAAGTCGATTTTTAAAAAGAGCATGTCAATCCTAACACCTATAGAGGTAATAGAATACAAGGAGGGTAGTTATTTTTGTCAACCCTTCTCTGATGAATTAGTAAAGTGGACTAAAAGAAATGACAGGAAGCAATGGCCCCAACAAGGGTCTTTTGACCCTATTGAATTAGCAACTGCCAAAGATTGTATACGGCAGGGACAAAGCAACCCACAGTGGGATTACCCCTATATGCAAGAAAGTCTTGCAGTATGGGAAAGGTATGTTAAAGAGCCACCAATTGAAGTGATCAGGAGTAATAGGCGAGATCCGAGATTAGGCCCTAGACCAACAGGTCACCGACCAATAACTCAGTTGCACCCCATTTTCAAGGGTGGGCCAGTGCCTCATATGTACCATGGCCTCAAATGGACAAAGAAAATTTGAAGAGGACGTTGCCTCTGCTATCTGATGGAGCAGCGAAGTGGATAGGATGGTTTGAGAAACAAAGCGGGAGTAAACCTTGCTTTGGGCGATGTTAAAAGCTGGTTAAGTTCCTTGGTGGGAGATGAGGTAAACACCATTTTTATTAGAGCAGGATTTTCTCAAATAACCTTGACAGACACTCAATATGATGGTTCATCTTTTAACAATATCAGACAATATGTGTCGAGTGTACTAAGGCAAACATATCCAGATAGACCAAATATTGGAGCTCTTATGGCAGAAAGTATAAAACCAACCGAAGACATTGCAGAATTCATTACTAGAATGAAAGAACGGTGGGTGCAATAAGTAGGGTGCGATTGGGAAAATACTGGAGGAAATGTCATGTTATTTTATCATGTGTTTAAGCGAGGCCTGCCCATAGAGGTACAAGCAAGCCTAGATGGAATAGTGGGACTAGAAGCTAAACCAGGGTCAGAAATACAGGCTCATATAATACATTATTTCAAGTGAAAGAAGAAAAGGATAAGGAAAGGACAGAACGAGCAGAAAGGGCTACAGCTAAACTAGTGCACCAAAAGCTTAAAAAGTCCAGTACAGAAGGGGCACTCTTAGCAGCACCACAGATGGCTGTTACTGTGCCAATGCAGACGCAGGCGCAGGCACCAGACGGGCAACCAGTAAATAATATAAGAAAGAAACAAGGAGGTTTTTCAGGAGGTCAGGAGTCAGCAAGAGGAGGAAAACAAGGAGGACCCAGAGCATGAGTCCAATGTTGTTATTGCTATAATATAGGTCACATTGCAAGAGAGTGTAGAGCGAGAAAAAAGGATGAGCAAGCACAAGGATGGGTCATTCCTCAAAGGCAGATGGGGCCACAGCAGGGGCAATGGAGCCCCCAGCAGCAAGTGATACAAGGACCCCAACAGCAAGCCCCTCAGGTTCAGTGGATGGCACAGCAAGGGCAGGTGTTGCAAAATGCACCTCAAGTTATTAGGAATACAGTAGGAGGGTCTACACAGACGCAGGTAGGAGGAGTGACGGTACAAGGAGGTAATCCCTTCACTGTCCAATTGTCCAGAGAAATGCCAACCTATAGTTATACACAATGAGAGAGTGCACAGACAACCATTGTGTGTCCGATACTATCGGTAACCCACAGGTCAGAAAAGGAACCCACTGTGACGGTAGCCATAGAAGGTCGCCCCTATAGCTTTCTAATTGATACTGGGGCCACAAAATCATGTATAAAGGAAGGAGCACTACCACTTTCTAACAAGATAATGGACACACAAGGGTTTCTGGGGCTGCCAGGAGGGTTCCTTTCACTGAGTCAGTAAGCATGACAGCGGGAGACACACAATTAAAAGAACTATTAAATTCTCCCCTGAGGCTCCAGTCAATATTCTTGGAAGAGACCTGATGAGTAAATTGAATATGACCATCTCTTTTTTGGAAGATGAGTCAATGGTATGTTACACGCCAGGTATCACACCAGGTAGGATGTTGTCACTCCTAGCTCATGAGGATTTGGGACAGCAGTCAGAGCAATTCCAGTAGACACAGAGGATTTTTTGCGTGGCATATATGCTTTGATAGCCCATACACCAGCACTATTGGGAAAAACAGTGCAGATATCTAATGTATTATTGTTCAGACCTGAGAGGCTTTTAGATCCTATAGAAGAACCTAACATGGTGTTTGAAATAATGGCCCTTGAAATAAAACCATGATATGCTTTATTAATAGCATTTGACAGGAGACAGGTAATGTGGGCGTCAGTGGTGTTTACCGATCCAGGGGTCAAGTTAAGAGATAAATCTGATGCAGAGATGTTTGATGACAGTCCATCACTTCAGACAGTGGTATTTCAAATGGACATTCCCATTAGAATGTAATTACAATACAGGATACGCCCTTAGAAATCAGCCAGGAAGTGATCATCATCTAACGCCAAATCAAATAGTGACAGGACGCCCAATGCCTACCCCTTTATCAATAACAAGGCAAAAGACAGATGCCCATAAAACAGCTGAAGTTTTAGGAGAAGAGATGAACTGTTATTTGTCTAGTTACTGAAGTCTGTTAAGTTCTTCTCTAAACAGGTATTGTGAACAGAGAAGTCCGCTCCAGCCCAGCAAACTAGCCCGATCCCTGTTGGCCAAGAGGTGTACATCCGTAACTTCACCCCGAAATGGAAGGATCCTCGTTACAATGCACAAGTTTAAATCCAGCTACCTTGATGCCTTTGCCAGGTCATGAAGTGGTAGTGGATGAGGCTGATCATGATTGTTTGGATGTAACAGAATTGTGTACAAAACCGCGTCCTGATATTCAGGATTCACCGTTGCCTGAGTCAGACCATGTTCTGCTTGTGGATGGGTCTTGTTTTGCGAGATTCTAGAGGTACCTTGAGAGCTGCATATGCAATTTGAACTGTGGTGGGTGTGGTGGAAGCATCATGGTTGAAAGGCGAGCATTCAGCACAAGTGGCGGAATTGATTGCACTTACCAGGGCTTGCAGCATTACTGAGCAAATGAGGGTAACAATATTCACAGACAGCCAGTATGGATTTAGGGTCGTTCATGACTTTGGACAGTTGTGGTCTTAATGTGGGTTCATGACCTCTTCGGGTTCACCTATACGAAACAGAGAGTGCGTGAAAAACCTATTGATGGCATTACAACTGCCGGCACAAATTGCAGTGGTAAAATGTTCCGCTCATCAGATTGGTCACGATTATGTGACGGTGGGAAACCACTATGCTGAAGAGACGGCGCGCTATTGCGCAGCACTAAATTCTTATGCATTCAATGGGGAGCCGTTGAAATAAAAATCTGATAACACAGAATGCAGACTAATGTTTTCAACTGTTGAAACATGGGAAGAGATCAGAGAATTGCAAGATGCTGTACCACAGACAGAGAGAGAAGGGTGGATTAGAGCACGTTGCAGTCGAAGACAGGAAGATGAGGTGTGCGTGTATACAGATGGGAGACCAGTTTTGCCCGACAGTTTATTATCGCCAATGGCAAGAAATTTCCATTGTCCTGCACATGTGGGAAGAGATGCGATGTTGCGCCTCTTTCGTCAAAATTGGTACAACCCTAGGTTCAGAGCCATTGCAGAAAGTTTGTGTCAAAGGTGTATGACATGTCAACAACAAAATGCAGGAAGAAAGACGGTGGTCAGTGCGAGTCACATTGGAAAATCAGTTGGGCCTTTTACGAGCATGCAAATAGATTTTATTGACATGCCCCCATGTAATGGTTTGAAATATGTCCTGCTGATTGTTTGTTTGTTCTCTCGATGGGTGGAGGCCTATCCAATGAGACGCATTTACAGTCTAACTGTGGCTAAACTGCTTCTTAGAGAGCTTATTCCAAGATTCGGTTTTTCAGTCTCTTTGGAATCAGTTAGAGGGACACATTTTTATAACGAAGTGATACGAATGCTTTGTGTTGCCTTACAAATTGAACAAAAATTACACTGTGCCCATCAGCCAGAAGCGTCAGGCATAGTTGAACAGATCAACGGGATGCTGAAATCCCGACTGGCAAAAGTGTGTGCGTCCACGTCCCTGAAATAGCCAGATGCACTACCTTTGGTGTTGATGAGTTTGCGAAGTATCCCAGACAGAAGAACTGGACTATCCCTCATGAGATAATTATGGGGAGGGCTATGAGGCAGCCTACAGTCCCAGCAAATCAGCTTGTAAATATTTCTGATGACTTGGTACTCGACTATTGTAAAGGATTGGCTGATGTGGTTCGTTCTGTGTCTCACCAGGTTGGAGAAGTTGCAACAACAGTCCAGCAAGAGCAGTGCGATGACTTGGGCATGAGTGACCGGGTGCTGGTCAAGAAGCACGTGTGAAAGAGTTGCTTGGAACTTCATTGGCATGGGCCTTATCAAGTGATACTTGTTACCACAACAGCTGTGAAATGTGGTGGTCTGCCTCATTGGGTGCATTCTGCACACACTCGACGAGTCCCATGTCCTCTTGAAAGTGCTGAGTCTGTTGTGGATGTACCGTGGTTACAGAGAAAAGTTCCATACCAACTGAGCACGAAGTAGAAGGGGCGCTAGCTACTGGGTCTCGAGGCACTGGTTCAGAAAAGAGTCAAGGAGAGTTAATCCCAGATGGTAGCGAGGGACATGGAAAAAAGGATTTAACTAATCGAAACATTGACTCAGCTAATATGTCAACAGTGAAACAGAAAAACGAGTGCGAAGAGGGGACCGATGGCCCAGAAAATCTGAAAGACTGAGACACATTTTAACCACAGGAAAAATACCAGAGACGGTGATCCAAGTCTCTAGTCAGTCTGAAAACAGTGACACAGACGGAGAAGAAACTGGAGTGCGCAGATCAAAGAGAGCAAAAACACCAAGTCAGAAATACACAGCTCCAGAGTGGATGTATCTTGCTGCCGCAAACGACTTGGAAAAAGAATATTACGCGTTTTGCTTTAAAGATTGCAACTCACAAAAAACACCGTGAAATAGAGTGGTTGAAAAGATAAAGGTCAAATAAAAATAAAGGGACAAAGGCAACGTGACTAAAGCATTGAAAGACTTTTTCGATAAAGCCTCCCGTTACAAAGCATTATATAAAAAAAAAAAAGAGAGTTACTAATATAGAGATGGAAAACCCGAATCAGTTATCACTAAGGCGTAAACGCATAGGTGCTTGCTTTTTAACTGCTTTTATTATATTGTTTGGTTTGCTGTTAATAATATTAAATCTACCTCATCATGTTTATTCTGATACTAATTAAGCCTGGGCGTAGTTCGCGAAGTAGCGCAACGCGAAGCTACGCAAAGTGCAGTTCGCACTACGCGAGCTACACGTAGCACTACGCGAACTGCGTAGTGCACTGTTCGCAATGATTGCACAGTGCCGGATGCTTGTCCGCACTGTGCAATCATTGAAAACGGCATCTTGCACAGTGCGAGCTGTCTTTTACTGCCGCTCGAGTAGATTTTTACTCGAGCGGCAGCTTTCTCAACGCGGACTGGTAGTTTCTCATCGCGAGCGGTCGCGAGCATACGCGACCACTCGCAATGAGAAACCTGACCTCCCCGCGTTGAGAATCTCGCCGGGAGGTTTATTTTCCACGCTCGCGATCGGCAACTTGATGTTGCTGATCGCGAACGAGAAAAGTCTCGCCGGGATGTCATTTTGCTTGCTTGCGGTCGCCAACTTGACGTTGAGGACCGCGAGCAAGCAAAAAATGACCGCTGCACTACGCTACGCTACACGTGTTTGCACTGTGCTACGTGCAATTCGCGTTGTGCGAAGTAGCGCAAACTTCGCAAACTACGCGAGCGTAGCGTAGTGCTTTGCCCAGGGTTAATACTAATCCACATGTGACTATGACTACTACATCAAAGAGAGTGCATGAAGAAAAGATAGTGACTAACAAATTAACTGATGTTGAATTACACCATGATCAGTCCATTAACGACTTTTCTTTAAATGTGTTCACAAAATTATATGAATAAGTGGACACAATGGATGCGAGAGATTGGTATGTATGCATGCAATTACCTACTTCTGTATCGGAGGGTGTGACCTATCATCATCTTCCATTAATATATGGAATATTGTGTAGTGCACAAACTAGTTTATTCTATGGAAAAGGACTATTTCAATACTTTTATTCTAATTGTGATCTAATGTTTTCAGAATTTCCAGTTAAGAAAAATGTAAATGTTGTACCTGATGCACTAAATGCTGAAATTATGGGATAATTTTTCTATCCAACGACACCAATTGATACAGTATATGCACATCATCATAACTTAACATGTATATTGCATGATGTAGAAAAGGATTTTATTAATTCAGTAGAAGATCGGCTGGAGGAAATAAAGCAAAAAGCTGAAAAGCAAGGAAGAATACCGCCATGGGCACATAATTAAGGTGATTATTAAAGGGGGAATACTTACGCTGCAATGACTCTGGATTGGGAACATAAAGGGAAGCTTTGCATAATAAGACGTAAAACTGATCACAATAATCAATTCATTGGTTCCAGTGATTGTGAACATAAATTCCTATAAATGGGAGGTTGGGGATTATTTTTAGCAGGCTTGGATCCAGTGTTTCCGGGAGTATATTTTGTTTGTGGGAAAAACACCTATTATAAATTACCCAGTCATTGGTATGGAAGTTGTTTTCACAAAAATTTACCATGTGAATGAAAACAATGGGATCAATGAAAAGAAACCTACACGCTTAAGAAGGGGAGTAAGTGCTGCAGAAATTATTGTGCATATTTCTGGAGCAATAATACCTTCAATTGGGGTAATATTGAACTCGCACAAAATTTGTAAATTGTCAACAGTGGTGGATCGATTATCTACTGACACCGCTGGTGGGTTCTTGGTGATAGATACTAAAATGGTTCCTATAAGGTCTATGGTTTTACAAAATCATCTTGCTTTAGATGTGTATTAGCAAAAGAAGGCAGAGTCTTTCGCATGCTAAGGGTTCAACAATGTTGCACTTATATCCCTGATAAAAGTAAAGACTTGAAGGGTTATATTAGCAACATTACTAACAAAAGAAAGGAACTAACTGAACAGATGGTACCTGGGAAAAGGTTGCAAAGGGATTTTCATCTGTGGGAGTTTGGTTTGCAGCACTGGGAAAGAGTTTAGTAGGTAAATTGCTGACACCATTAATAACAAGAAATACTAAATGGGATGATTATGCCCTGGGTGGAGATGGCGCTCTCTCTGAGCGGTGTATATTTAGTTAAATATGTATAAAATGAGGTGCCCAGGGAGGAGGTAATCATCCAACACCCCACAATTCAGATCCACGGATCTGTACAATAATAATATTATCAATCCCTGGCACTCATAAATACAGTATCAAAAGTAAACACTTTTATCAGACGAACAAGCATATCAAAGTTAAAACAGTTTAATATTTTCTTGTAAAAACTCCAGCCAACACGTGTTTCGTCGTTGGGACAAGACACCAGCGACTTCTTCAGGGCTTAGTAAGACTGGCCCAATATTTCAAGCCTTCTGACTGGTTATACTTCCGTCCCAGCCTAAATATGGCTGGGATATATAATGTATAAATGAAAGGTTGTATCCTAGCAATATCAAAATTGCACGATTGTATTAGGCTTCGTGCTTAAATATCAGGCTGCGTATTCCAACAGCCGGTGGAAAGCTTAGTAAGACTGGCCCAATATTTCAAGCCTTCTGACTGGTTATACTTCCGTCCCAGCCTAAATATGGCTGGGATATATAATGTATAAATGAAAGGTTGTATCCTAGCAATATCAAAATTGCACGATTGTATTAGGCTCAGTATGGTCGTAGTCTCACTACGACCATACTGAGGCGCCGAGGTCTGTCTTTAGCGTGGACGCTGCAACACACAGCTTTCCACCGGCTGTTGGAATACGCAGCCTGATATTTAAGCACGAAGCCTAATACAATCGTGCAATTTTGATATTGCTAGGATACAACCTTTCATTTATACATTATATATCCCAGCCATATTTAGGCTGGGACGAAGTATAACCAGTCAGAAGGCTTGAAATATTGGGCCAGTCTTACTAAGCTTTCCACCGGCTGTTGGAATACGCAGCCTGATATTTAAGCACGAAGCCTAATACAATTGTGCTATTTTGATATTGCTAGGATACAACCTTTCATTTATACATTATATATCCCAGCCATATTTAGGCTGGGACGGAAGTATAACCAGTCAGAAGGCTTGAAATATTGGGCCAGTCTTACTAAGCCCTGAAGAAGTCGCGGGTGTCTTGTCCCGAACGACGAAACACGTGTTGGCTGGAGTTTTTACAAGAAAATATTAAACTGTTTTAACTTTGATATGCTTGTTCGTCTGATAAAAGTGTTTACTTTTGATACTGTATTTATGAGTGCCAGGGATTGATAATATTACCATTAATAACAATTGCTATTGGCCTATTAATGTTTGTACTAATATATAAATATTTCAAACGAAGAGGGGCAAAGAAAGGAGGAATAAAAGTAAGAGAGAGAAGTAAAGCAGAAGTAGAATTAGAAGATAAACAATGTGGGTATTACGATGACATGAACAATCTTGAACAAGCTAGATTACAAACGGATGAAAACAACTGCATTCTGAAATTGTGACATCATGATAAGATCTAAAGATGAGATTTGTGTGATGGCTTGACTCGCCATCAAAGGGGGAATTGATGGAGCGTAAATTGTTGAAAAACGTTTAGCTCTAGCAGTTCTCTTGACTAACCACATTTACGACTAATATCGCCAAATGTTGATATGAAAATGGGTTAAGACGAAAACGTGAGATTATCCAACTGCATCGTAAAAGCATGCAGAGTGTTTGAAAAACACTGATTTACGCATTGCAAATATAAGAAAAATGTTGACAAAACAACTTGAGAGATATATACGTGATTAGAGAAAATAATGAATAAATAGACGTAAACGAGATGCAAATTAAAATGCATAATGTGTTGAAAATAAAATGAAATATGCATAATGATGCTTAAAGATTCTTAAAGAATCACAAGATATCGAAATTACAAATGCTAATGTACTTTGCAGTTTTGAATTAAGTAAATGTTTCTGTAACTTGTAGAGAAAAACGAGAACATTAGAAATGGCACGTAAATAATGCGTTTTTAAAGTGTGTGCTTATGAAAACTTTCCTGAATAACGTTTAACAATATTTCAAATGTAGTGCATTACAAATGATTCTTATTAATAAAACTGGTCATAGTGATTAATGTGACAGTGATTCAGCTAAATTTCATGTGGCCCAAAAAATGTTTTATTCTGCTTTCCTCATCTGTGCAAGAATAAAAAAATCATACCAAGCAGTCATTCTGAACACTGTGAGAACATTTCATGAAGTTGCTTTTTAACAAAGGTTGCTTTTTCCTATCGGACGCTGTATGCAGGTACTTTGTAACCATAGATAGCAAACCCAGGAAGAGTACTCAACATTACGACAGAAAGTAACTGAAAAGAAAGTTTCTTGAGCTTCCATGGGAAGAATGGAAGTTTATTACAAATAAACTTTAATACATCGAATGATATTCAAAATGGATTACTTAATCTTCCGGATTTCTAGATGATGTATTGATCACGCCATGAGCAGACCATTGAAAAGGACCGATGAGCATTCAACGATTTGGCTAAATGAAACATTTGTGGGTGTAAACCATGAACATTTCGAGGTATAATTGCCCTGCGAAAGAGGAGTGAGGGGCTGGCTGATTTTCCAATTTCCCTGCCTGGCATGCTGAAGGACTGAATCTTGATTTCCTTTATGCCAAATCTCTGAACTGAACTTTCTTGAACTGCAAACTCAAATCTGCACTTTGTCAGCTGGCAAATTAAGCAGAGAATAACCTTTCGATTGGAGGGCTGCTGACTCCATCTATGGCATATTGTGCTACAGTCTTTGACGGACTGAATCAATTCATCTTACTTGGTTTGTATGATTCGAGACCTGTAATTTGAATTGCATTATCTTGTATTCTCTCTCTCTCCCTCTTTTCCCACAGGCGAGCCACTGATGTATTTGATCTACTGTAATGTGTATTGAGGCTACATGTGTCTATTAAATGAAGTATTAAATATAACCGCAAATGCATATATTTCTTGTTTCTGTCCATTTTAAGGAGGCTTAGATAAATGTTTCTCATGAACTATGTTTATTGATTTTGTCTCATTCTTTTGGTCACATTCCTTGTCTCACGGTATATATTTTATCATTTGCGTAAAGAGTGTTTGAAGTAGATACGGTTTGTTCTGGCAATTTCTTATTCCAGGTCCTCATATTGAGATTGCACCACATTCTCTATGGTCTTAGTCCCTATTAGCTCAACAAAAAGATTCATCGGAGGACCTTGTGTAAGTGATAAATAAAAATGATAAGGGCGTATTGATTATGGGCCTAGTAATATGATTTTGCATGATAACGCTGTGAAGAAAATTTGCAGGCTTCATGCTGGATCGCATGTGTCCTTCAATCTGCCTCTGTACCCAGGGAGCAATGAATGTATGACGTTACAACGCATACATTTACAATGCATGCCTTTACAACGCAGTTTTTACATCGCAACATCCTTTACAATGCATTCTTTTACACCACATGCCATTACATCGCATTTTCAGAAACTACCTTTACAACGCATTCCATTACATCGCATTATACCTTTACAACGCATACCATTACAATGCATGCCATTACATCGCATTTAAGGTAAGTGTTGGATAGTATAGGGGTAATAATTACTATTCTAACTCCAGTGAGTGCAACAGTAGGGTAAGTGTTGGATAGTGTAGGGGTAAAAATTACTATTCTAACTCCAGTGAGTGCAGCAGTAGGGTAAGTGTTGGATAGTGTAAGGGTACTATGCATTGTAATGGTATGCATTGTAATGACTTGCGATGTAATGCCTGCGTTGTAGTGACATGCATTGTAATGACATGCGCTGTAGTGACATGCAATGTAATGGCTGCGTTGTAATGACATGCGATGTAAAGGATGTTGCGATGTAATGACTGCTATGTAAAGGTAGTGCGATGTAATGAATGCGTTGTAAAGGTTGTTTCCCCAGGAGGAATAGCATAAAGCCCTCATGTCATATGGACAGGGATGTTAGGTAACTCCATGCAGCCAGCATACCAAGTGTTCAGCCATATGCTTCCGTTTAACAAGTTGGTGATTTCTGGAACTTGCACTGCTTTTTGAACTCACTCACTGATGACAGTGAGTTGTAAAGCAAAGAGTCAGGCATGGGAAGTATGGTGTCCATGACATAGAACAATCTGATCACCCTATTCGTGGCTTCACTCTTGCCCCAGTCCCAGACACGGACCTTCCAGCTCACACAGTGCTACTGTGTATTACACAATATCATCTCCCATCACACTGTCACCTGGTGAAGAGTCAATATCACACAGTGAGCAAAAACCCCTGCAGAGAGTAGGTTTTCAGCTAATTGTTTGGAGGTTCTGCTCAGCTGATGTCCATTCTGAGTTGTGAAACCTCCATGTGACATTGGCGGCAGCATCAAAAGCTTTGTTTTTTGTTTTTGCAGAGGCAGAAGAGGGGTTCGAGGAAGGGGGGGCTTTGACACAGTGAAATGAAAGGTGCATTGGGTCCCGCCCCTCCTCACAATGTGAAAAAGTTTCACGAGTTGGCAGGTATGTAGACATTGGCATAAGGGAGAGGGCATCTAGGGTTGTTATCAATAGATTGCAAACTATAATATGTGATTTGCCCATCCGCAGCAAATTTCTTGCTTTGTATTCCACTAGTTGTAGTTTTGATTCCCCCTTCGTTAGTGCAGGACTGCATGTAACCTAATTCAAAGTAAAGCATGAGAGATTAAGCTACTTGCACTTACCATGGGTCAGTTAATATCTCAGAAGCTCTAACATCCCCACATCCTAGGTGTGAGTTTTTTAGGTCTCCTCTAAGACAGCTGTCTGTTGCGAGACATGTTGTTAGCTTATAGTTGGCTTAAAGCCTGCCCATTGCTTATCATTGGTTGGCTTTAGTGTCATTCTCATTTTTCTGCTTCTTATTCTTCAGTTTCTGTGGGCTTGCCTTCCTCTTCTGGCATTTGTCTTTCCACTGGAGCATACACCCATTACTAGTGTACTTCCACTGCTCCTTTTTCAGGCTCTACTATTTCTTTAGGTTAAGCAGTCTATGAGAGTGCATGCTTCCCCCCACCCACCTTCTGTTACCGTTATGGATTCACCGTCCCCTCCCACCCTCTATTTACCATTTGTTTCCCCATCCCCTCCCTTCCTCTGTTGTCTCTGTTATTCGCTATCCTCGTCCACCCTCCGTTGTCCGTGTGCTTCTCTGTATGCCCTCCATTGTCCTTGTGCTTCCCCGTTGTCTTTTGCTTGTCCTTCTCCCCCCCCCAACTTGCATTCTTCTCTCCCGTCCTCCCTCCATGTATCCTTGTTCCCCACCCCGTAGCCACTCCCCCATTTTTATTGTTTGAAAAAAGTGCATTTGTGATGTTTAAAAAAAAAACACATTAGCGCTATAATAAAAAGGTGCATTTTGCGCAACTTGTTATTTACTAATCCATCTTGGTAAATAAAAGGGAAAAAAATGCTTGCCTCATTTTGTAGGAGCGCTCATCCCTGTTGTAGCACTTTTTTTAAACATTATTTTCAGCCATGGTGTACAGCAGCCGGGCTGCTGTACAGCATGGCTAAAAATTATTGCCAAAGTCAATAGATCTTATAGGTGAGAGCAATTTGGTGCTGTATCAAAAAAGCACAAAGTCGCTATATTAAAAAGTGCATCTTGCGAAACTTTTATTTACTAATCCATCTCTGTAAATAAAAATAAAAAGTGCTCGCCTCATTTTGTAGGCAGGCTCATCTTTGTCATAACACTTGTTGTAACATTATTTTCAGCCATGGTGCACAGCAGGTGCACTGCTGTACAGCATGGCGAAAAATCATTGCCAAAATCAACAGATTACATAGGCGAGACTTACTGGCTTTGCCAATGCTTGTTTCAATTATACTAGTGAAACGAATCATATTCATTTTGATTCATTATAAGGGAAAAAGGCAATCCAAATTTCCCGGGTCAATGCCTTAAATGCTGACCCAGTCCAGATTTTTTCTTTGAATTCTGGGACTGAAGTCTTGTTTATTTCATTATAAAAACAGGACTACAAATACCAGAATTCAAAGAAAATAACTGGACTAGAGCAACTCATCATGTATAGATGTAGGAAGCTTGGCAGCTATGGCTCAACAGTGAAAAAACGTGTGTAAACATAATGATCACAATTTTTCGTTTAATAATATGTAAAGCTATCTATTCAACTGCTACTCACATTTTAGTTTAACCTTCCTTGCTGCTAATTTAGTGAATCCTGCAGCTGCTGCATAGTTTACTTCTCCGTCGTTTCATAATTCCTGTGCCTCAGATAACTAGAATACCTGAATGCGATATTAAAACTGAATGCATTTCTACTGAAGTCAAGAGCTAAAATCGCAGTCCGAAAAAGATTTGAAATATTTCACTTTGAACACATAAAAATATAGACATTAAACTGGTGTGCCCAGCAGAAAAGAGGTCATAAGGGGACGCATTCTGAGAGGTGAGTTAGCAGGCTAGTTGTTGTTGGTACATTTTTGAGATTACCATTGTGTCACTATGACTGTATGCTAGTCCCCTTTCTATTTCCTCTCTTCTGAACAGGAAGTTCTGCCTATGTATCGGAAGCTGCGCCTGCAAACGGGATTGCAACGAAACCTGGGAGAGCGAGAAAAAGTTACTATCCTTGGTGAAGTGCAGATCCGGTGTTGAGCTCATAGAGGAAAGGAAGGAGGCAGGCGTATCTCGTCAGTGTTTATTTATTTATTTTGTGTGATTTTTGCCTTTTCTTGCCTTCTTGGAGGTTCGGCATAAAGCGCCTAGGTTAGTCTTAAGAAGCAGAAGCCCACCTGTCTAAAACATGTTAGTTAAATGCTGGGGTTTATATGGTATAGATAAATTCGGGAGCCCGCCTCTCCCTACAGGATTGTTTTAATGGTGGCTCTACTGAGCCTTCAGGATTAGGAGTGTAGGCAGTTTCACCGAGACGTGTGTGAGCACACCCTCCAACACAGCAGACCGCTGTGAATGTAGTGCTTTATAAAAGGGAGTGGTAGCTGTGGAAATATAGGAATTTATTTTATAGAGGTGCCCAAGCCTTGCTGCTTGTACCTGTGCATAACCTGAACGTCACAGGGTCGAGATCTGACTAGTCCACTCACTGCGCTTGCCTGCTTATTATCAATAGCGCAACAGGTCCACTACTGGAGTAGAATGTGCTGAATATAAAAATGGCTGTCAGTACAAGTGTATATGCTATGCATGTGCGTGTAGGTGAATATGCGTGTACGTGAGGGATTCTGACCAAACCACAGAACATATGTTTATTATGGACTTTGTACACCTTGGTTTTATGCGCATGCTAGTACACAGTGCCACAAAAATGCGCCTAAATAAAGATTGTGGCGGTGTCTATACAATAGAAAAATGAAAAGTGTGCATGCTAGTGTGATACTGGCCAGCTCTTACACTGTGGAGAGTATGTTTGTGTGCAGACTTTTGTTACACTGTTTTTGGTGCATACTTGAGAAGAAACGAATGTTCCGAGTGGCTTTTTGTGTGAGTACCCTGTGTACCTTGGCAGAACCACCGCCGGAGGAAGATCCTTCTCCTACCTGGCAGCCAAGACCTGGAACTCCCTCCCCACTCACCTTCGGAGAACCCAGGACCATCTCTCCTTCAGGAAGCAGCTCAAGACCTGGCTGTTCGAGCAGTAACTTACCCCCTCCCCCAGCGCCTTGAGACCCTCCCGGGTGAGTAGCGCGCTCTATAAATGCCGTGATTGATTGATTGATTGTGTATATCCATTAGAGTGCACTATGCGTTGCGGAGTATGTTTTCTTGTCTATGGCACGCACTGCAAAATGGTGTGCCTTTAGATGCTTTGGGCATTTCCATGTTTGAAATTGAAGCTTGTGAAAGGCGCTAGACAGAGAGCTCTGCAGATTAAGATTGAAAATGTTTCACCATCGGAGTTCTCATGTAAGTGCCCACCTTTTGTGAGTACTATATTGATACGAGTGTTCGGATGTTGTAGGTCTCCGTAGGCTTTGATCGTGGTGATGCAGTGAGTTTTTTTCAGTATTCTAAAGCTATGAAGTTGTGAAGTGCCATGATGTGTTAAGCGTTGTAAGTAACTGGTCTTGTATGTGTCTACAGTTTATTATTCTGATGCTATGAACATGTGAATATTTTTAGGGCTCAGTTTTGTCAGGATGCTGCAATTGCTCTGAGTTTTAGTTGTGAACGCGACTAACCTCCCCATCCCGCCCCTACTATTTTGTGTTTCAATGTCGTAGGCTTCAAAAATTGTGTATTTAAAGACCTGTGTTGGAACGTGTTTATATTCTTTTAGCAATCTGAAAAGATAGCTTTGTGGACGAACGCAACCACTGCCTAGGTCTTCATGTAAACTAAGCCTCTCACTCAGCCTGTCATCCATCCAAGGTTGAACAATGAAATCAGTTAAGAATAACCTCTATTCTTGCAGGTCATGTCCTGCTTTCGTCTGCCGTACCTAATGTTTACAACCAACCACCTATATATATACACCCCATTGCCCCCATCATGCACAGTGCTCCAGTGTTTTGTAGCTAGGCTTGGGAAATATGTTACATACGTGCACTGAGCCTGTCATCAGCACTTAGAGACTAAGCCGTTTGGAGGGAGAGTTTCATAATTGTGTCAGCGGGTATGTTGAGAGTTCCCACATCCTGCTTCGTCATTGTAAGTATACCAACACTGCCTTCTGTTTCAATCTCTACCCTCCATGGCGGTCCTACCTTGACGACCTCCAGGGCCACTAGAACTGTGTCAGGGAAGGACCAAATTAAGCAGTAGGGTTGACTAAATTAGGGATTTGAATAGCGCCTAGCTAGCTCAAAGGAGAACCTTTTCATTGAAGCAGGAGGTGTTATCTATTGAACAGTATTATTGGTAGAGATTTGAATGAATGTAGATTAGACAGGGACCTGGTTTGTGGTATTGCAAAACACAGAGCAAATGCTTTTTGCTCAATTTTATCTGACTGCAAAATAAACCGGTACTGCTCAAGTCCATTTTATAATTATAATTCTTTTATATATATTTTTTTTTAACGGACCCACAGGGGTAAAAATGGAGCAAATTGAATTAGCGCTGTGTGCCTTCTGTGTGTTTATATCATGAGGGATCCAGTACTTATTCTCCACTTTTAAAATGTCAAACGAACCGCTGGTTCAGTAACGCAATCAAATAAAATTAGAATTTTTCTTAGTTGAAAACTATATCGCATGTGAGAGAAATTATTTATAAGCAGTAGACCATTTTTATATTTTTTTACAATCTGCTTTCCTTGTTTTTGACGGGACATAATCATCATTATGAAGTGGAGTTTGGCATAATCCTCCCCCCGCCGATTGCCCCATCCCTACTACACAGCAGCCTAAAATAGTGGGGAACTCATTTGCTCCTTTTGTAGGCATTGCCTACTAATGCATGTGATATATATTGTTAGCAGTCAGCTTAGTGCCCACCCATTGCTTACCATTAGTTGGTTTCAGTCTCACTTTCATTTGTTTGCTTCTTTTCCATTAGCATGTGTAGGCTTTCCTTCCTCTTCTTGTGTTTGTCCCTCCTTGAGCATGGACGCATTATTTTGTCCTTACACTGCTTGCTTTTTCAGGCTCTACTTTTTTCTTTTTGTTTAAGCACACTGGAAGACTGCATGTGTTTCCCATCTCTTTCACTGTTGTGTTTCTCTTCCTCTTTCCATGATGCGCTCTCTCACCCATTTGCTTCTCCCCTACCCACCTCAGTGATGCGTTTGTCCGCGTGTTCCCCCGCCAAAGTTGCTTCTCGTCTGTGTTAATCTATCTCCTCCTAGCTCTAAATGTTCTGTATCTCTCGCCTGTTTGCTTTTCTCCCCAACCCTCCACATTACACTGTGTTGTTTCAGCCTCCACTGGCTCCCCGTGTTGCTTTAGCCCCCGTGTTACTTCTGCTCCCCCGCCCACGTTGCTTCATGTCCCACACTCGTTCCAAAAAATAATGCTTTCATGCTGCCTTTTTAATAGACCACCAGGCACCCCCTGCCCCTTTATCTCACTCTTGCAGGTTCTTGCTTTCTCCCTTTGTGACTTTTTAGGTTGTGCCTGCACAGCGGTTGAGCTGTTTGTGAAATCTATTGTATTCAATATATCTTAAAATGGGCTTATATCCTGCCTTCACTTCTTATTTGTCCTTGTGCTTGTCACATTACTTTTCCCTTGTTTTTATTGGTTGCAGCGTTGTATTTCAGGTGTGCTTCTCTTATCAGTGTCCCGTGGCCTAGTTACTCATTTTCATCCGCCGTGTGCTGGGACCGTACTCCTTTTAACGTATGTTTGCGTACTATTTCTGATACATATGAAGAATTATTTTCGTGCCACCACGCGCTGCTACATTTCTTTCTTTCTCCGACACTTTCATTATTTCATTTGGACTTCATTTAACTTTCCCTGGCTGCACACGTTTGTGTGCTGGTTTGCCTGGGTTGCTTCTTTGCCCTTCCCCCACTACCTCTCTGTGTTGCTGACAACTCCCCAACTTCCCGCTACCCCTCCCGCCATCCTTGTTTGTTTGTGATTTGTTATTACGTTGCTCTCCAGCACAAACCCAGGCATATCTTGGGATAAAAAGGAAAGTGCTGGTTACTCAGGCATATTTTGGGATGAAAAGGAAAGCGCTGTATTGCCTCTAATATTAGAGCAGGCTGCTGCAGGACGGTGTTTTCAGCTTTTACGTACATCAAAAAGTATGGACTTTTGTTGTCTCTGTGATAAAACTGTCGATGCGTTCTTCGCCGAGGGTGCATTAGGGTTACAGCTAGAGCCCTTGTATATTCCATGTGTTTTTACAGTACTCTTTCTAAGTTGGAAATGCCAAAATTGCTAACATATTTTGCAGTCCACGCAGTTGCCTGCGTTTGTTTTAATGAGCATGGGTTATGCTTGAGAATGCCACAAGCTGTCTCTGTACACCCTTACATGGCACATATTGTATATACCTTGTTTAATATAAGCGTCGCTATCTCTGGTGCCAGCCTCACCAAAACGGGTGCAGTGCTTTTAAAATGGAGTTCACCTGCCAAGGAATTTTATACCGGGTCTATATGCTGTTTATCGAGTTGGGTGATATTAAACATCAGACTGGTGCGTGCTCACTGCTCGAGAGTCGGGTAGTTGGAATTCAAGGGGCGAGAGTACACTGGAAAAGTAATGGCAGGAAAACAGACTAAAGGCTGCCAATGGCTGATACAGAGATTATGAAAAGGCCTGCTGTTTTAGAAAGGACATGTCAGTTGTGGAAACCACATGTCACATTGAATCTTTCTTCACATCCTCTGCCGACTGAGTCTTTTTCTGAGGAACACACCAAGAGCGGGATAAGTTTGGAGGGTGCCTGTTACACTCAACTAACACAAGAAAACATACAGTGCTCCTATGTCTGTCAGTCTCTATACATCATTCTGCCCTTTCCCTTGAAGCCCCCGTAGACCTCTCGGATGTCTTTTCCCTCCTCCCGTAATCTAACTGCCACCCCCCCCCCTCTTTGGAAGCTTGCCTAGAAACAACTTCGTTCTTAGTGTGTGTGTTTTCTAAGACAAACAGAAGCTGTCTGTCGGGTGTGTAGCTATCAGTGCACCAGGACACAGGCCTGAGGGGTGCACTGCACCCCCATTATGGTTGTGCACTACTAAACTCATGGAGGCACTGGGGCTTTATTTCCATGCTTTCAGTCTGGAATGCAACGCCACTAGTCTGTGTGCATCGCACATGAAGCTTAACCATATACAAAATATAGGGTTCCCTTGCTTTTCTAGTTTTACCCTCCATTCAGGGCCTTTTATTTTCATTTGATTAATTCTTTTGATGCTTTCATGTAGCACAAACTCAACCCAATCGTGTTGGAATGTTTTACATGCGCACCATTTATAGGACACAGGGACACTTTCATTTTGTTTTTTTGTGTTTTTATTGGGAGATTATCTGCCCAAAATCACAGGATGTTGAGCAGACGGCGAGACTCGAACTGCGCTGCTGTCCGACATACTAAGTGGCACATCATACACCTCGCGTAAAGCGGGATGGTCCCGGCCCTCTTCCGTCTCCGAGCTCCAGTGGCGCAGTGATTTCTCACAGCTGACATGGTACAAGAGAGTACGGCTCCGTACACCAATGCAAACACCACGCCGGCATGCTCCAGTGTGAACTAGGGCTTTGCACAGCTGCTGCACCTGCATGCATATTGACAGCTCTTGCACTGGTATACATAAGCTCATTTCTTGTACAGGTCTGTATTTTCGCATCTCCTGTGCTTGTCTGCATACAATAGCTTATTATTAATGATATAGGCAAAACCTATTGCATATACGAATGCTTGTTTAAATGAGTTTGCTCTTTGGAAATGTTCAACCAGGAAAAGTGAAGTGCCAGTCCCCAAAATTGAGTACCGGTGGGCCCCAACATCAACCACCGGCACAAATTAAGCACTGAGCATAGCTAAAAATAATTAGCAAAGCAATAGGTCCCAAATGTTAGCAACATTAACTTTGCTAATGCTTGTTTTTTGGCTTTAGCGTTAGACTGCAATTGTATTCACTCATTTTCTCTAGCTCTCTGCTTTTCTTCCCACCCTTCTCCTTTTTTTGCTCCCCCATTCCATCCCCTCTCTTTTCATGGTATTCTCTCAATGCTTTTCTTCTTTCCCTTTTCGCTAATCTACGCATGTTGCAAACGGGTTCCGCCTATTTACTACGCCAGGATTTTTTACTTTTTGATCACCTGGTTTTGGACTTTTGGGGTGGGCGAGTCTCACTACCTTAGTCTCACTCTCATCACTACCTGAGCCTCTTTCCCATTCATTTAATGGTAAATTGGACTGCACGTTTATTGCCAATGCCCACCTATTAAGACAAGGCCGCTGCGACGCAGCTAAGATAAGGTGCACAGGTACAGGCTGCACGCAAGAGACTACAGTCACGTGCTGCCTGGTACAGGCTGCATGTAAGAGACTACAGTTGAGTGCTGACTGGTAGCTTCACCCAGGTAACATGCTTGTGGCAGTTTTAAACTGCACATTTGGCCTGTCAAAATACTCCTTTTTGACAGTCCTAAACCTTTCTTTTAAATATTAATAAGTCGGATAAGTGCAGATATTTAAAAGTAGGGCATGTACAAATTAATGTTGAGCATGTCCTTACAGTGAAATTCCCCGAAAGCATTTTTTACTGTAGCAAGGTTGGCTGCTGCCTAGGGAATCATTGGGCAACCTTGGTACATTTATTAAATGCTAATTCTGATTGGTAGCAGCTAGAAAAATACTTCTTATACTCTTTTAAATTGTAATTTAAAGTCCTCTTTAATGATGAGGTTGGATTTAAAATGTTTATTTTAGTAATGGCAATTTTAGAAAGTTGCCATTTTTCTGCCTAAAGTTTCTGTCTGTTTCCAGGTGCCTGGACTTGTGATGGCCCTCTCACTTGGAAATACGTATTGGAGCCAGACAGTGCACAAAGGGGCCTGGGTGTAAAGAAAGTAGGTCTTTCTGTCAGGATGGCTGGGGGAAGACATGGGCCTGCCCTGATTACACTTAGAAGGATCTTTCCCCAGAACACACAAAGAGATCTGACGCCACCCTTTTGTGCCACTGGCCAGGCTGGAGCCAGACCCACAAGTGGGAAAAGTTAGACAAAGGCGGAATTCCCCAACCACAAGCTGGACGGGGCATAAAAGGGGCACCCCGAATATGAAGGTGAGCAAGACCCTAGACAGCGACAGCGGCAACACCATGGAAAGCTCAAAAGACAAGCTCCTGGAGTTGCATTTCCAAAGCGACCTTAAGCACCTGGGGTCTTAAAATCCGTAACTCCCAAGATTTTCATCTTTATTTTCAACCACTCTTAAGCCTCTTAACTTTTGTTTTACAGCCTGGGTCTGGCACCATGTCTAGTGGTTTTAAGTGGTCTAAAGGTGTAAAAAAAAGGCACAAACAATGTTATGTTGATTTTAAATGCTTTATTAACAATATATTGCTGACAGCGGGTTTTAATAAACATTGAAATGCTCTATTGGTAATAATGATTAAAGTTAAATATGGTTACTGATTTAAATGATATAAAGGTGACTTTTAATATGTGGATGATTAGTCTTTTTAATATGATAAACGCTTGACAAAGCCAATAGGCTTGCCTTATATATTGGTGTGGTGAATTGTGCCAAAGCCAAAATAGGCCTGCTTTATTTAAAGTGATTTCCCCTCTATTATGATGGTCTATCTGGTATAGGTGGGAGGTACTATGAATTCAGGTCACCAAAGGTATTTCTGTCTGCCTGATTATATATTAATGTTTAGTATTTAGGAGGGTGTATTTGTATAATAAATGTACTTTTCCTTTTCAAAGAAAAAGCGCTGACTGCGCAATCACTTATTGAGTGTTATTATTGCATGACAGCGAATGGTGAATACTAGCCCACACCACCTCCCCTGAGTAGGCCTTGGATTGCTCTGCTTCGCTAGCCTGAGACAGTCAAGTGCTACAATGGGGTGCTTGGTTACCAGTAAGGAGAAATTGGAGACCTATTGCTTGTGCAGGCTGCTCATCCTGCTAACTAATAACGTAATTTCTTACAATGCACTTTTCTCGCTCTCTCGCCTCTGTGTCCCCTTTAACTCCCTTCTCCACCCTACATTTTCCTTTCCCCTCTGTTTTTCTTCCCCTTCTCAATACCAATTGAACGGAATACGCTGCAATTTCTCCAGTTTTCTTTTCCACCCCACATCTTTCATGGTTCCTCCCACTGTTTCTGTACATCCATCTTCACGCTCATCTTCGCTCCTCCACGAGAAAAGGGATTTCCATACTAATCCAGGGCAGTCTTGGTACATTGGTTTTGGAAATCCTATCATTGCGCATCAAAAAGCTCACTTCTAAAGTATCTGTTCAGTGCCAGTAACCAGATTCTCTGGCTCTCTCACCTGGTCACAGGACTCGGAGGAAAGCTGTGACAAATGCCACCTCTTCCTCAGCTGGACTCACTGTAGTAGCTGCTGACTGGCTACTAGGACAGTTGTTAGTCTCAAGTACCCTCTACATTTAGTCTATACTAGGCTTTATTTTTTTTTCCTCTCACTGCAATAGGGCAGAAACTGTAACTGCATGCACTGACTTCATGAAAATCAATAGTATGACAGGGTTTAATCTGTAGGCAGTAGTGGAGCAGTAACTGGAGTAGCATACTGTTTAAGTCCTTTGCTACCCTATGGATATTGGTTATATCTCTCGTAGGTTCCACCAAAACGTCCGCTCCTCTCACAGCGGGTGCCGCAAACGTGAGGATGGACTCCCAAAATATCCCTACAATCTTCCCAGATAGAAACACAGGTCTCGCACTCACGGGGGTCCTTTCAAAATTTGTTTATTGCCACATAAACAAGCGACAGTTGCATTTTAGCTTACTGCCTTTCTGAGTGTAACTGCATCCGGCACCATTTTGACATTTTTATATTGCATCTTATCATCGAACAGAAAGGCACTTAATCGAAACAGAAGACAGTCATTGGCTAGGAGCCCCAAAGCTCCAGCCCCATTTTTGAATCTTCACGAAACATTCCCCAAAAAAGTTCATCCACCTCAGATACTCTGTGGAAAGTTTTGGGGTGATCCATCAAGCGGGGGACGAGAAAAAGGAGGGGGGTGTCCCAATATGTAAAATCCCCATGCATTTTCCATAGACTTCTTTAGACAAGGCTACAACAAAAACGGCTGAACGGAATTATACCAAATTTGGCAGGAAGTTGGATCTTGGTCCGCAAATTATGCTTTTTGGTGTAAATCCATTCAGTAGTTTTTGAGATTAAAGGGAAAAAAATTGAATGTTTAGGCAGTTGGGCTCGCAAGAGTCTCACGAGTGCAAGAGCGCAAAATGAAAAAATGGGGCCCTATGATTGGTTGAGAGGCAGGTTTTTTCCTGTGAGCCTTCAGGCTCGCGCGAGAGGCTTACGCAAAAGCAAGCACTCTGATTAGCTGGCAGTTGGAATTGAAATGCCCGCATTTAATGTTTACTGTGAAAAATTGGAGGTCTTTGGAAATGAAATGAAAAAAGGTATATAAAGGGGCAGCCGAAAGGCATACTGCCCCCCTAAGTTTAGAAAGGAGATGTCCAAGAGGATAACTACTGTGAAGAAAATAAATGTATATTGTTTTTAGCTAATTGTTACGATCTCGCGGGATTGCGAATAGTAAAATGGAGTAGATGAGTTCTCTTAGTTTTAATGCATATTGTGGTGCTTGTTTTTGAGAGAAAGTTTGTAAAAGAAGTACTGTGATTGGTTAATTTGTATAGGGTTCATTTGATCGCACGAGCCTCTCGCAAGACCTGTATTGAAAATTACTGGGCCTGCCACAAGGTGTTTTATGATACCGCAAAAGTCTTGAATGATCGTATGGGGAGAAGCAGAAAAAAAGGGCCAAGGGTGAACCAATAGGTAGCATTCTTATTACATGGTTGAAAGAATGCTGTGATGTGATTTGGCTGCAGAGCCAGAGATAGCTCAGATTGTCTTTGGCACTGTGGAGGTGAAGGAAGTCTCTTTCAGTTGTGATCAGCAGAAGTTAATTTATCTGAAGTTGAAGAGACTAGTGTGGTCGTTTGCATTGAAGAAAGAACTGCAAGTTCAAGTATTTTAGAAATCTATTTCAAAAAACTTGTTGTGAAGTGTCAGTAAGTGTAGTAATGTTGGTACACTTATTCTACACCATGTTTAGAGTGAACATTGTTTGGGGAGGTGTAGATATGTAAATGGAGGTTTTGAGAGGTACAGATTAGAATGTAGAGAGATGTGAGCAAAGTTGGCAGATTGAGTTAAAAAATTAAATGTACAAACGGTGTGTACTTGTAAGTAAAGGAAGCAGTGTTTCTCAAATCATTAAACAAAGAATGTAATACAAGCTGTACTGCTGTTATGAACCTCAATGAACATCTATATTTTAGCTCTATGAAATGTTTGAGTGGTGCTATTGCTATTTCCAGAGTGAAAATCTGGGATGTGTGCTAGCAAAGTTGTCTCAGGAGTAATGTCCTACTTTATAAACTTTTATAAAATGAGGTTTGATGGCATTTTATAATTTCTTTGTGATTTAAAAAAAAAAAAAAAAAGGTGGAGAGGGTGTGGACATTTTCAAGTGAAAGGAACTACAAGTCACTGGTGCATTAGATGTAAATATGTGATAATGGGTGAAAACTGTAGAAAGGTTTAAAAAAATATACTGATGTATCACTGTTATCAATTATTGACCAGTATGTAACTTTTATCTTTTTAGTTATTTTGTATTTTTTTAGGAGGAAAATGGAAACTTTTCCCTGAGGAAATAATGATCTGCTTACATAAGCAGGAAAGAAGAGTCTTGTTAAGAGAATCAAGATTATTGTGCTGTTTAGCAATAAGTACCTCTTCAGGCACAGTATATTCAGGTGTAAAGGATTTGGAGTCGCCTAAACAGTAGAGTAGGTCGTCAGCACAAGCTAACTCTGGACGAGATAGACTTTGTGAACTGTATATATAGATGTGCTGCTTTGCTGCGACTTTATTGCCACCTAGCCTGCCATGACTAAACATAGCATGAATATAAAGACTCTTTGGCAGGCTAAGGTGTGGCTAAAAGACTGTAAACGAAGTGCTACGAAGATCAAAATCTAGTAGGCAAATAAAGTGAAAAAAAGGGTATTTTAGGAGTTGTTTATGAGCGTCATAAAACATCTTATATATTTTAAAGTTTTGTTTTCTTTGTGTTATAGTTTATATAGTTTGTTAATGTGGTTTTTGTAGTGTTGTATTGTCATTTAATTGCTTTGTTGTAATAAAGTTTAGCGTTACTTTCGATTAGTTTCTTTAATACTTATTATACATTACAAGTTTATTATACTATTGCAATGTTCAGTAAAACTGGCAGTTCCATGTTCAGGGACTGGGAATGTGCAGTTAAATGTATATGTATGTCAATGGTACTATGTTCATCTTTTATCCTACTGAGACTTGGCAACGGAGAAACCAATTATTTTGCTATGCAGGTATGGTTACTTGTGTGCTGTAGTATTTGTGGTACAAGAGGGAGGTCTAGGCACAGAGGTAAGTGCATGTTTATACTGGACTGCTATTAGATGCGGTGCACACCCTATTATGTATGGGTGTTGCCATTGGTAGACGTTTGAAACCGAGGTAAGTATGTCTCCACAATGAAATATGGACGAGTTGTCCAAAACACAGTTTTAAACAGAGAGGATACTCCATTTCATACTCTACTATGGACATTCTTCGGTATGAAGAGAGGAATGTGCAGAGAGAACCGCATCTACCCACAGCTTTGCACACATGTTACTCTGGGGAGATGTCTCACCTGAGAGGGCAGTGTGTTTTTCATATCATAGTCTCTATAGTTGTTATGCAGGACAGACTTTTGAGCATAAAGGTAATTTCATCTCTATTACGGGACGCTGAAAGACACACCTATCAGCACTAGAATATAAAGAGACCCAATTTCTGGCAGCTAAAACTGAATATGTAATTCCTGATATCCAGTACTGCACGTAAGAAAAGAAATAAGATAAGAAAACCACAGTAGGATTTTAGTCCTTGAAGCAGTCCCGCTCTTTCTCTGTGAGGATAGAAACTTCGTGCACTTGCAGTTAGACATGCCTACATTGTGACATGCAAAATGCCCATCATGTGGGTTACACCCGACTCCCTGGGCGGTGCCTTTCATAGTTTATCTGGGCTACTTCCGCGGCGTTCCTGATGAAGGCGCTTTTGTTGCTGAAGCTCGCGTTGATATGATCCCACCAAGTTTTAAGCCTACAGACTGTTTATGTACTTTGTTGTTTGATATTGTGAAAACATTGTAGATATTTTTTTGTCACCTGTTTATATATAAATCTTATCATGACAAGATAAAGAAATATGATGACTTAGTTTACACATAGAATAGTATTCAATTTTAGGAGTCATCAGTAATCTGTCCTGATTTTAAAATGTATATCTTTGTTTATAAAGTGATTATAAATGTAATTCAATTGACTTGGCTCGATGTATTTTACCATATTTTAGAGTAAAATTATAAGCTGCCTAAGGTCTTTATATACAATGTAAATTCCCTGCCTTGGGAGCGTTGATCAGTAGCAGGGAGTTCCTTTTTTGTTTTCAATTAAATGGAGTCATTTGTGGCCTAAAGTAAATCTGGTCTACAACTCGGAAAAATCCCTCCTGGTGTAATTTCTGTTGTTATAAGTTCGTTCTGCGGCCATAAAAAGCCACAGTTTTTCATTTGAGGGTGCATTGACTCTTTTTAGGTCGAAGCCTACCAGATGGCGCAGCTGTCTGGTTTGCTAAAGAAATCTTGGGGACATTCAGAAAGCTGACCTAGGAGTGCATTCCACCTGTTGCTTACCATTGGGTTTGTGGTTTGTAACTCAAATATTCTGGCTTTCTATTTGCTGGCTTTATTTGCTTTAGGTTGTCCAGCATGAGTTTGTTGCCCAAACCATGTTTACTGTTTTCCTGCAGACCTTTAATTCTTGTTCTTATCTTGCCTCATTTGCTGTGCATTCAAAGACGGAGGTCAAATGTTAGGTTCTCTCTTCCAGAGGGAGTAGTGTTTATTCTTTCTCTGACTTCAAATTGAGAGAATTTATGTGACAATTCTGCTGAGTACCTATGTAAGAGCAGACATAGGAGGATGTGTTTTTTTTTCTTTCTATCGCACAACAAAATAAAATGAACTGTGCTGATGTTTCAGAATATATCAGAATTAGTGCAAATGAAACAAAGTTTTTTGTAATTCTGAAGTGTGGTGGAAACAAATATGTGAATATGATCAATGCACTAGGTGATGACATCTGAATATATTATCGTTTGTGTGCAATAAATCCGAATTTCTACAAAAATAAAATGGTCATTTCAATTGAAAATGTGTTGTCTGTAATACCAGTGAGCTACCACACCATGCATCCTCCTCACTACACCACACCACTTCAATCTATGCCCTTCCACACTATGCCACGCCACTCCATTGTACAACACTCCACTCTAAGACTCTGCATCACGCCACTCCAATCTACACCACTCACGACATGCCATTCCACTCCCCTCCACACCACGTACCCCACGCCAATCAAATCTATCACACTCCACAACAGTGTACCCCAGTCTACCCCACCATACTCCTCAACAATATACCCCACTCCAATCTATCCCACCCCACTCATCCCCACCCCAGTCTACCCTACAGCACTCCAGTCAATCTACTCCACCTCAATGTACCCCACTCCAATTTACCTCAATTCACTCCACTATGATCCAGCCTATTCCACTCCACTCCTATCTATCCCGTTTCATTCTACCCCAATCTACTCCACTCCATCTAAACCAATCAACCCCACACTACTCCAATCTACCCCACTTTCCCTCCAATTAACAGCACTCCACTCAATTATACCCCACTCTGCTCCAATCTACCCCAGTCTACCCCAATTCACTCCATCCCACTCCACTCTACCTGGCTCCACACCAATTTACCCCACTCCACTCTGCTTCACTACAATCTACCCCACTTCAAACTAACTCACTCCAATCATCTCTCCCCAGTCTTTTGTGTTGCTGCGGAGCAGTCGTTGAAGGAACTCTGGTGCAGCTGAATGATTTGCATTTGCAATATTTCTCTCCACATTTTATTATATTTAAATAAATACTCTGGTACTGAGTTTTGCCCATGTTTTCATCCAGTATGATGTTGGGGAACGTCTGGCATTTTAAAAATGAAATGCAGAAGGTTAGCTGAAAAATCACACTTTTCTAAAGTTCTGCAGTTTCTTAGTAGACACTTAGTGAAACTACATTTTCGTTACGTGTTTGTGTCTTAAATTAGCTTTGTGATGTACATTAAAAGGTGCATAGCTCATAGTAGCATGATAAAATGATAAGCAAGTTATTGAGCAAATCAATTGCATAGCCCTCCCGTGAGCAGACTTTATGCGCAGTGACTTGATATTTGCTTTTTAAGTTCTCTCCATCCGGCCATAGTTAAAAATGTAGGCTTCACTTGTTGGTTTTTGTACACCTGTACTACATGTAAATGGCTGAAACGTTCGGATGGGCATGATGGTGTCAGTACTTTTGGTCTTGAGGGCATTCCCGGATCTTCAAACAGTATTCCTATTAACATAACATACAATTCACCGCCACACAATTCAAAACCACCCAACATAATTACACTCCTCACAATAACACTCAAAGCAACGTGATTCAACTCCACATAATTACACTGATGGGGAGAGGATGTGGTCTCACGGCTAGACTGCCGACTTTGGAGCTGGGAAACCAAGGTTCGAGCCTTAGGGTCAATTCCACCTCCTGTGATTCTGGGCAAATCACTTAATCTCCCCGCGCCTACCAAAAAAAATGTATGTGTCACTGTGTAACGTAACTGGCGCTCATGTAAAGCTCTCCAATACCTTCGGGTCGAGTTTGCGCTATATAAAACTACAAAAAAAAACTGAACATACCAGATAAATACACCCAACATAAAACCACTCTATGCCACATAGCAACAATCCACAAAAATACTTTGTACTCAATGCCACATAATTCCAATCAGCTTAATTTCACTAAACTCCACACAGTTCCACACCACACAATTCAACTCCACTCATTTCCATTCCACACCACATAATTCAACAACAAACCACATTTTTCAACTCCATAAGACACCGCATGCATCCGAACCACACCAAAGAATTCCACATCATGCCACAAAATCCAAGGACACCCCCCCCACCCCCCCCCCTTCCTAGGCTGAATTCGGTCATGGGGACCCCATCCCCTGGGATCTGGCCTTTTACAGATGGGGAAGGGGACTACGCCCCCGGGATGAATTGGGCCCGATGACCCCATCCCCCGGGGCCTGCCCATTTAAAGAGAGTGCCTCCAGGGCACCCACTCACCAATGGGACCGTGGGGGGAGCCTGAAGGCCCCTGCTGGCTCCCCATTTCCTGCAGGAGCCTGCATTGCTTTTGGGTGGAGGGAGCTGCTAATACGCAGCTCCCTCTTTCCAAAAGCAATTCTGCTCCGCTTCGTGCTAGCAGGAGCATTTTCTGCTCTCGCTTGCACTAAGTGGAGCAGAGCAAACTGCAATGTCACGGGGATGGGCACCCCGAGACATTGCTGGAGCTGGCCCTGGGGGGTGGCGTTACCCAGGCCCATCTAGGGCTCCAGGAGGGGTGCCATATGGCCCCCCTCCTTTGTTTTGTATTGCCCCGAAGAGGTGCCGGCCTCCGGGGCTGCAGGGGGTCCTATTAATTTACTATGAAGTCCTGAGGAGGTGACGGCCCCCAGGGCTGCAGGGTAGTCTGCGCAGCCCCCCACACTTATTGGTTGTAGTAAAGCCCCGGGGAGGTGGTGGGCAGCAGGGGAGGCCCTGCCCTGCATGCATATTTAAAGACGCCCCTGGGAGGTGGTGGTCCCCAGGGCATAATAAGCCCTAGGAGGGGGGCTGTGCGCTCCCCTCCTATAATTATGAATGCCCCCTGGACCTGGCCCACCCGGGGGGACGATAATTAACGAAGCGCGGGAGTCTGCGCTTTGTGTTTTTTTTTTTGTTTTTTTTGTTTTTTTTGTTTTGTTTTTTAGTATCGTCCGGATCCGCGGATTCTGCCGTAATTTTTTTAAAATAATGCTTTTTCTGGCCGGGGGGGGTGGGGGTTTTAGTCGTCCCTCCTTTTGTGGGACTCGGTTAAATCGAGTCTCAAGATGGCTGCTAACACTTCCTGGTTGAAGTGTGGGCAGCCAATCAAATTTCAGAAGGGTTTCAGGAGGTTGTTGGGCTCCCAGATATCTATATTTTTTAAACTTAAATATCTCTGAAACTGGAGTGAGGAACCCCTTGTGGTGGGTTCTATGGCTGCATTTCTTTTGGCCTGAAAAATGTTTAAAAAAAAGAAAGAAAAAAAAAAAAAAACTCAAAGGCATGTTGTGTTTTTTTTTTTTTTTTTTAAAGGCTTTAACCCTTTCCATGCGTCCGTCGCGAGCACTACCTCCGTAGTGCTGCGCACGTCCGTTGGCCGACGCGGCCCCGCCCACTCAATCAAACCGCCGCACCGCGGCGGAATTGCCGCCGCGGTTAATAAATTAAAATGTTTACATTCATTTTTATTAAACATTGCAATGTGCTAATTCCTTTACATGTTGCATCACAAGTGGCATATTCTGTGACATCATTGATAACATCTATGCAACTTCTGAAATTACATCATTGATGCCAACATTATGCATGGCGGGGGAGTGAGTTATAGTTACTTTAGGGCCCAAGTACTAGTTCCTTGCACAAACTATAATTGGTGAATTTAGTGGGTATGTTAATTTAAAATGATATGTTTTAACTGATACTTTCACCTGCCTAAAATGGCTACAGCCCCATCTTTGTCGATGTGGTGGCAGCCAGTCAGATCATATCTCAATCTGTTGGCACCACGAATCCTTCGCAGTTTAAAATATTTATATATTTTGAGCCTTAATTTATCAAAGACTACGGAATTGATTTACACCATATCACAGAAAGCCTGTTTGCTTTCTGGACAAAATCTAACTTTCTTTCAAATTTGGTGTAATGCCATTCAGCAGTTTAAGCGATATTGTTGTTCAATTTATAGATGGAAAAATAATTGGGGGAAAATGGGTTTTGGGACATCTCCCTTTTTCTCTGCCCCCACGGATCACCCCAAAGCTTTCCAGGAAGTAGCAAAGGTAGATTAAACTTTTTTTGGGGGGGAGAGTTTGCTGAAGATTTGTCAAATGGCGCCCAAGTTCTTATCAAACCAATAAAATATCAATTTTCAATTGAAATGTGGTTCTAACTATAACTACCCGGGGGGGGGTGTGTGTGTGTGTGTGTGTGTGTGTGTGTGTGTGTGTGTGTGTGTGTGTGTGTGTGTGTGTGTGTGTGTGTGTGTGTGTGTGTATCATAGGTAGGTGTTCCAGATAACGCACAAACTATTGTATAAAAATCACTGAAATTAACCAGTTATAGTTTACTGAGCTAACTTGCGTTCCTGCCATGCCCTACTTATGACCTCACATATTACATCTCTCATGTCCTATTACATCATTCATGAAATCACTGATGACATCTCCAATTACTTCAATGATGACATCATAAAGATTGTGACAGTTTGCTACACTGTTTTCACACTGGAAAATTATTCAGTGAGCTACATCTTGGACCCAATTTTCTATTACCTCTGTAGTGCTCATGTGCGTACGTTTTGCACCATGCAGGACATCAAGCACCTGTGAAATGACACACATTTGGTAGATATTCTACCTTTTTTTTTTTTTTAAACTCTTATTGAGGTGCATAAATAACGTAATGGGTCTATAGAAATTAATGCGATTATCGATTTTATTAAACCTTGAAAACTGATCGAAACAGTGTTTTAATTACCTTATATGTACCTGTCAAATACCTCATCTGATATAAAATTTTAAGTTAACAGTTGCATGCCTATGCATTAGCCACTGATACAGCATCTGCAGCCAGGCTCTGTGGAGAACGTCAGTAGTTTCTAAAAATACACAACATATTTTCCTTACATGAGCAGAATCATGCACACCAGTAGAACAAGGGTTACAAATGAACTACAACTTAAACTGTCTGTGAGTCTTCCAAGCCTACTAACCCACCAATTAGCACTCACCAGAGCCAATTTAATCATCCTTCACTTATCACCTGAAGCCACTCATCCTCACACACACATTCAACAATCAGTTTTATCAATCATTGACCACTCATACTAAATACTTTCATACCACTCTTCACCCACATACTTAATCCTCTACTCTGAGTACCACTCATCATTTGCATGCCATCTACCACTCAAAACTATTTTTCCATACCATCTATTTGCCCACATCTACTTTTAACTCAAACCAGCTTTTCCCAACCTAACCCCGCAATGTCACTTGTACATTCACATCATTTACTCATACTCACCATCCACTCATCACCCCTCTATTGTAATAACAATCACATATCTCACAATATTATTCATCCATTTACTCATGTTCACCCCAAGCCGTCAATGCCATATGCCCACCTGCTCAGCCATGTTCACCAGCTCAGCTATCCACATAGGTATGGCATAACATATCCTCTTATAGCACCACTTGCATAACTCGCAACCTTCATCACCCATCTCACGTATTCATAATATAACTCATCCCTGCAACCATTCATTCACTCAGTATACCTCTTGGGCTCTCAGCTTAGCACTTGGCCTCACACAACACCACTAAGCCACCTGCAACATTACTAAGTGGCACTCATTACCACAAACTAATAAAACAGACCACAACACTTAATTGTTTACGCCAGTCACTCACCATCTTTCACATACCACTCCGTTGCAACACCAAAAACATGACCAGATGCAATGTCACTCATCCATGCCATCACCCATTCACTCTTAAACACACAACACGTCTTCACCCACATGTTACACTGGTCATCCACTGAAAAAACAATTGGCTTACACACCTTGCCATCCATAGGTGAGTTAGAACTTACTTTCAACATCATTTTCTCTCACTATCATATAAGCACAATACATCATGCCCACACTACAACAGACTTCACTAATCCCCACATTACTTGGACACTGATTGTGCTGTCCTGCTGCTGTCATAATTTGGCCATTTACAGAACCACATTCACCACATTCACCACATCACTCATTCCCAGTCACTTGCAATACCGCTTGCCTGTAACACGTATATTGTTCAACTCTTAACACTTGTCAGCTGCATCCTTTATAGCAGACCAAACACCATTTTATAAAGCCACTCCTTCAGCCACTTGGAGCATTCACCCACAGCTGTTCTGCAGCACCAGTTATACTACCTCCCACAAGCAGCACTTATTAAACCATATTCTTCTTTCATGCAAACGATCACCAGCAGCCATCTCATTCACCCATTTGCTATCACATTTCACTCTCCCTCACCCATTTTAAACACCACTTGTCAACATAACTAGTCACTCATGTCATTCAGTCATGTCTGACCCACAACCAGATGCATCTGTTTTCAGCCTTGCATAGCATAAACTGCCACTCACGTCTATCACAACGCAAACATGTGGGCACTCAGAACATATACCTTGGCTATTTGCACCACATCAGTTTGTACAACTGTCCAAACTACTCGTCTCTACCAGCACTACCCCGGAACAATTCAGTAACACCTGTTCCATATATCCACTTATGCCTATGCAACATTCTCCTCATTCAGTTGAGGTCCCCACCCCTCAAAATACTTAGACAGTTATTCACAACACACTCAAACCCCTCTCAACACATTCAAACCCCTCTTCTGTCATTTAGTGTTACTTAAACTCACCCACCGTTTGTTTCTCTCTTGCATTATATCTCTCTGGGGTTTTAAAGCAAGTGTGATTATGTGGGTTTAAATTTCTGTTCTTTTTAACGGATTTGTCTTTTATGATTTTATTTTTAAAATCGAATGAAGATTATGACTTGTATCACTCACTGGCACCTACATTATCTACACCATTCACCTCAAACAAATCCTGTTGCATTAGTCACTTGCATAAGCAGTTACACCGCCCACTTAGAACACAGCTCACCTCTAAAACCTGATTGCCTTCAATCATGCCATGTAATCATTCATAGCCATTTATATCTCGCCCTATCATTCACTCACAGCACACCCACCATTTATTGTAGCATCACATGTTCACCTCACCACTGATAACCACTCATCAAAAATGACTCAGATGCTCACTCACTTCTCTCTGCAACGCGCCATACAACCATATAACTTAGGTATGTATGATAACTCCATGACACCACATTCCCAAAGCCACTCAGAATACCACAGTCATAAAAAACACTTCTTTCTCCACTTGTAGGATACAGAGCCACTTAAAACCCCATTTATTCAAGCTACTTTTCATCAGTGTCTAGTAACCACTCACCATAGCGCTGAGCACTGACAACCATTTACAGTATACCTCAAACCGGCCACTACTCAGCAACTTGACCACTCACAATATTAAATTGAAGCCCAATTTTATGGCAAGACCGGAGGCTCCTATTATGCTTATCTTTCTTGCATTTATTAGCATAGCAGCCAAGATAAGTGAAACCACAGTTCCCAGGGGGCTAAGGAACCCAGGCCAATGGGAACAGAGTGTAAACAGAACAAATAACCAATAAGCAGGCAGCACTTATTATTACGTCACAATTCTGACTGCGAACATCCTCTTTTCTTGCTGCTCGCAGTCAGATAAGTGCCTTCTCCTTTATGCTCTACAGTTTTACTTATTACTGTTGTATTTCGTTATATGTATGCTAGTGCTAATATTTTTTGTCGCATTCAGTGGTTCGCACGTACCGCGTTCAGGTTCTCTGTCTGCGCTTTTCAGCGCTCAGCTGTTGTCCTCCCACGCGCGCGCGTCGGCCGTTGAGCCGAACACGTAGCGCGGCGTTCGTGGCAGTTCCCCCTGCTGTGTGGCTTCATTCCTGCATTCCTCGCACAGCGCGTCTGCTCTGTTTCGACGCCGCTGCCTTCTACGACCTTCTGGAGCCTCGTCCTTCGCTCCGTTTTGGGTACCGCCTTCAGGGGGAGTGGTTTCCTTCCTGTTCTGCCCATTTCCAGCCTCCTCTTTCACTCGGCTTCAGTTAACCCCTACTCTCCCTCTCAGCCAGGCTTTTATATATTTACAATGGAGGTTGACAGCTCCCCAGCGTCAGACCTAAATAATGATGAAGGCACAGCCTTTAAAAGTGATTTAAATGCTTTTATTAACAATTCAGTTGAGAATGCTGTTGAAGCATCCATGAAACGTCTTTCCAAAGGTATGGAAAACTCTATGCTCAGTCTGTTGTCTAAAGCTTTGGCCCATTCTGCGGGGGATAGCAGAAAAAGAAAATTGGTACCCTCCGTGTCTGCGAAAGTCCCCAAAAATGCGTCACGCTTGACTAGCGAGTCTCCCTCGCACCAGAATGAGGACTTTATGCCTCCCAGGCCTCCTTCTAAGGAGGGGTTGTCATCTTTTGATGGTAAAAGAAAACATAAATCCAAACACGCTGAGGTACCTAAGAAGTTGGTGATTTCCACCATTCTTGACACAGACGATGACATGGGTGACGCAAACGATGATGATTTGTTGGACGTTTTGATATTCCCGATTCTTCCCCCCCCTGCTAAGAAATTAAAATCGGACTCCTTTGCCTTTTCTCCAGTTTTGGATTCGGAAGGGGTCCCTATGTTCGATCCTTCCTCCCTTCGCCACCCTAATTCCACAGAATGGTTCCCGGCATCGCATGTTGGAGACTATATCTTGGCCAGACTTCGTCTTCCCCTCGACAAGTCAGCCCGAGCTAAATTAAAGTCTGAATGCCCTAAACCTGCTTTGCCTTCCAACGTCACGGTAGCCCCTTCCATTGACCAGCCTCTCCTCACCTTTTTCTCTAAGTTTGGCAAAGATCCCAGCAAGGGAGTGGATAAAGCTTGGTCTACCTGCCAAGACAAGGTTCTGGACATTGTAGGTCCTTTGGCTCGCATTTTTGACATGGCAGAATCTGCTCGCTTGGAGGGGCATGACCTCCATGCTGAAGATATCTCGCTCTGGGTCCAGTGTGCCTTCTGTCTTCTTGGTAACGCCAATGCAGCTATTACTCACGAACGCCGCAAAGGGCTTCTCCTTAAACTTGATCCTAAACTGGCTAACCTGGCCCCTCTTGATCCCGGCGTTAAGGCGGACGGACTTCTTTTTGGGGACTCTCTGGTTAAAGATCTCAGCAAATTCGTCTCTACCTTTGCCTCGCTGGATAAAGCACAGCAATCCATCAAAAGTTTTTTCCCCTCGGGTTTTTGGACGGGCCAGCAGAGGCAGGGGTCGCTCTTCCGGCTGCGTCTATTCCAATCAAGGCTCCAGAGGCTCCTTCAACACTAACTACCAGGAGTACAAACCTCAATTCTACCCCCAACGAGGTCGCGGATACAGAGGTCGTGGTCAGAGGAACTTCCGCCATAACAACAGCAACCAACAAGGTGGGTCTTCCCCAGTGGGGGACGGTTGAGATTCTTTATCCAAAAATGGCGTACTCTCTCCGCAGATCCCTGGATTCTAAACACGGTTCAAGGTTATCTTATAGAGCTCTACGCGCCACCTTCCCAGACAGTTTTCCCTCCTCCTTTGGTCTTTTCAAACGACATGTCTCAACTCGTCTCGCTAGAGATCCAAACCCTTCTCCAAAAACAGGCTATACAAATCGCCCCACTGGACCCGTCGGGTTTCCTCAGTTCCATTTTTCTGGTCCGGAAGAAAAACAAAAAAATGCGCCCTGTGATAAATCTAAAATGGTTCAATCAATTCGTGGTGTATCGCCACTTCAAGATGGAAACCATCATTCATTTGCGGGATACTCTCCGCCCCAACGACTGGTTGGTCAGGTTGGACTTGCAAGATGCATACCTAACCATCCCTATTCATCCGTCCCACTCCAAGTTCCTTCAATTCCAGTGGTTAGGCGTAACCTATCGGTTTTGCTCCCTCCCGTTCGGCCTGTCAGCACCATGGTGTTTCACAAAAATCATGAAACCGGTGGTGTCTTACCTTCGATCTCTCGGGATCCGGCTTATCATTTACCTAGACGACATTCTGCTCATGAACTCCAACAAACAAAATCTGTTATCAGAGTTGAACACCACTCGGTCTCTTCTTCTGGATCTGGGTTTCCTTCTCAATTCCGAAAAATCAATGCTCATTCCTTCCCAGAGCATGGAGTTTCTGGGCTTTCTAGTGGATTCCTCCACGTCGTCTCTTCTTCTTCCTCAGTCAAAGGTCACGTCCATAAAGTCCGAAATTTCTCATGTCCTTCACACCTCTCTTATATCTCTCAGGTCTCTTGCTCGGATAGTAGGCCTCCTCTCGGCTTCCATTCAGGCTATCTTTCCAGGGCCTCTCCATTATCGCGCCCTTCAGCGTCTAAAAATTCGGCATCTTCGCCAGGGCTTGGCTTACTCCGACCTTATTGCGCTAGATCAGGAATCTCGAGTCGAACTCCAATGGTGGATCGACCATTTAGATGCTTGGAACGGGAGAGCTATCTTCGCTTCGGCCCCAGATCTTGTATTAGAATCCGATGCAAGCCTATCTGGTTGGGGCGCCCGTTGTGGTCCAATATCGACTGGAGGTACATGGTCTCACGAGGAGTCCAAATTGCACATCAATTGTTTAGAGATGCTGGCAGGCTCCTTTGCAATTCAAAGCCTCACGAAAAACAAAGTGCGCTGCTCCATCCTCCTTCGCATGGACAATGTTTCTGCGGTCCGCTACATAAACCATCTAGGTGGCACCAGGTCCAAACCTCTTGCAGAGCTAGCAAAGAGCCTTTGGGAGTTTTGTCTTTCAAACAAACTTTCTCTCACGGCAGAGTATCTACCGGGAGATCTCAACTCCATCGCGGATTGGCACTCTCGCTACCTCCGAGACTCCAGCGATTGGAAGCTTCTTCCATCCGTTTTCCAATCCCTCTCTCAAAAATGGGGTCCTTTCCATACAGATCTCTTTGCTTCTCGCCTCAACGCCCAATTGCCGTTTTTCTACAGTTGGCGACCGGACCCTCTCGCTTTAGCAACGGATGCTTTTCTTCAAGATTGGTCCCTTCACCTGCATTATGCTTTCCCTCCTTTCCTCTTGATCAACAGAGTCCTGTCTCAGGTTCGCCGCCAACAGACTTCTCTGGTCATGGTAGTTCCTTTCTGGCAATCTCAAATCTGGTTCCCCTCTCTTCTGGAGATGGCGGTTGACTTTCCAGTTCTTCTTCCTCTTTGCAGCGACCTGCTTCTGAACCCCTTGGGCCATCCGCACACCCTCATCCTGGACAAGTCCTTGGTTCTGTCGGCCTGGAAAGTCTCCAGCCTGTCCCTCCTGACCTCCTCATTTCACAGGAAGCTTCTCTCTTTATCAGTAAAGCCTGGGCTCCAGGTACCTCCAAAGCCTACAAGTCTGCCTGGTCTCTTTGGTCAAGCTGGTGTCTGGAACAACTTATCGATCCCTTTTCAGCCCCTCTAAATTTTATAGTCAATTTCTTGGCTTCTGAAGCCAGTGCAGGTAAGTCCTATCGAACTGTCAACTTGTATAGATCAGCCATTTCTCTCAATCACTCTCCCATTGATGGCAAACCTGCCGGAGTCCATTCTCTTATTTGCCGTCTTCTTCGAGGCGTTCGATTTTCCAAACCCCCGTTGGCTAAGTATTCTAGTTTATGGGATGTTAACTTGGTATTTAAGTTATTTTCTGATTGGCCAGATAATTCCGCCCTCTCCCTAAAAATGATTTCTGCTAAGCTTACTATGTTACTGTGTCTCATTTCTATTAAACGTGTTTCAGACGTTAAAGCTTTAGATATTTCCTCTCGCCAGTTCTCTCCTACAGGTGTTTTGTTTCAGGTTCACAAGCGTACTAAGACTAATTTGAACACTGTTTTTTACCCTTATTTTCCCACTCATCCCAAACTATGTGTAGGTCAATGTCTCAAGGTATATGAACAGAAGACTGTCGATCTCAGAACGTCCTCTCAGTCTCAACTTCTCATATCCTTCCGTAAGCCCCATCTCCCAGTTTCCTCTGCTACCCTGGCCCGTTGGGTTCGTTGGGTCATGTCCCTTGCTGGCATTGACGTCTCCGTCTTTGGGGCCCATTCCTCCAGGGGAGCCATGGCTTCCAAAGCTTTTGGGCAGGCTCTCGTCTGGAGGACATTTTGAGATCAGCGGACTGGTCAAATGATAATGTTTTCCGTATGTTTTACTGCAAACCTGTTGTTACTGCTACTTCTTTGGTTGTTGATATGCTTTGAACAAGCATAATAGGAGCCTCCGGTCTTGCCATAAAATGTAGATTTTCCTAGTACATTATGACGGAAAGTCTTAATTTTATTAAAGACACGGAGGCGAGTATTATCCCGCCTCAACACTTCTAATATGTGTTTTTCTCCCTCCCTACAGCGAATCCAGCATTGCCACCGGCTGCTTCATAAGCGGAGTTCAGTTTCTCACGGACTTTCTTCGGTTCCTGGTGATGATCCTTCGCATTCCTATCCTTCCACGAGGATTCCTGGTGTTTGTCTCCTGGTTGGACTTCGGTCAAGATTTCTTTTCATGGATTTTGACTTTTTCTATCGTGTTATCTATTGTTCCTCTGTTTATGGACTCTATCTGAGCTGCTCGTCAGCGCAAAGAGGATGTTCGCGGTCAGAATTGTGACGTAATAAGTGCTGCCTGCTTATTGGTTATTTGTTCTGTTTACACTCTGTTCCCATTGGCCTGGGTTCCTTAGCCCCCTGGGAACTGTGGTTTCACTTATCTTGGCTGCTATGCTAATAAATGCAAGAAAGATAAGAATAATACTCGCCTCCGTGTCTTTAATAAAATTAAGACTTTCCGTCATAATGTACTAGGAAAATCTACATTACAGGCCTCAACCACAATTCATCACAAACTGCCTGTCTCACAGTCGCATATACCTTAACTCCCTCAACACAAATTCTCCACTTATTGTATTATCACAGACTATTACTGATTTATACCTGCCTCCCTACTACTCAGAAGGAGCCATAGACCAAACTTGCAGAGTCATTGGGAGAGCTCATCAAAAGAAGTGGCCTAGTGGCAAATCCCTACTGTTTCAGCACACCTGATTGGCTGCCAACAACCAATCAGTAAAGGTCTCTGTTAGTGTTCCGATGACTTCACAGGACTAGCCTAGCTGCAGTCATTGGATGTCTTTAGAAAGATTCCAGGAGGATCTTCCTTTGTGACTTGTGACGGCCTTGTCTCTGCTGCTTGTGAATCCTGGCAATTCTCTCTGTGCCAGAAAAATATGATAAAGATGTCTGTTGAGAAGAGCAGTTTTGTCCTTGGGCAAAGTTTTCATATGTAAAATTGCAAAACATAAAATATGAATTCTACTGGTTACCCAAGCACAAATCTCATCTTCCAAGAATTAAGGACTACACATTAACCTTTTATGTCCGATATACCCAACTAGCTGCTAAGTTGCACAATGTAAAATAAGAAAACATGGGTGCAATCTCGGCTACCTCCCATTACCAAACTGTATGATCCCAGACATATATTTTACTGAGCCTCCTTTTTAGGTCTCGCCTGGCGAAAGCAGCGCATGCGCTGCTCTCGCTATTGCGAGTACCTTTTGGAATCGATTCTGCGGAGGGCTTTCATGCACGCGTCTGCATGGACAAACATGGCTGCTCTTGCCATTTGTCCATAGCAAACAGCATGCGCGTGTCCGTACGGACTGTGGACAGTCCGCCATCTTGCGAAGCTTTTGTTGCCATAGCAACAAATGCCGCTTCCTGTACGCAGCTTGTTGTGTTTCAACACGCAGCGTGGAACTTGGTGCGCATTCTTGTGCGTTTTTGTTTTTGATTATCACAGTAACATACTTGCAAGCTACCGGCACATTTCGTAAAAATGCCGCTTCCTGTACGCAGCTTGCCGGGTTCAATGCTGTCTTTCTTGTACTTAAACGCTCGGCGTGGAACTTGGTGCGCATTGTTTGGGTGTCTTTCCTGGCGGCAGAGCAACAGTTACTATATGTTCCTTAAAAACGAGTCGCAGGCGTTTCCATTTGTTTTCTAGCGGCAGAGCAATTGTAACAAAAAAGTATCTGTCGCTATTTTTTGTTCACTCTCGGCGTGCAACTTGGTGTGTATTTTTGTGTTACTTTTAAAATTATTTTCTCAGTAACATACTTGCAAGGTATCGGCACGTTTCATAAAAATGCCGCTTCCTGTACGCAGCTTGGAAGCCATCCACAAAGCTAAACATGCACGCGTAGGGACAAAAAAATGCACGCGCATGTGGACAGCCCGTCGCCATCTTTGTTTACTTTCATTAGCGTTGGGATGTGCGCGCGCATTTTTTTGTCCCTATGCGTGCATGGCGGCGTGCTTTCGCTTTCCCAGACAGGCTGAAGGGCCCGGCGGCAGTGCTGAGGAATCCGCCGCGGCGCGCGCAGCCACCGCTCGACCCCAGGAGCTGGCGCGAGGCTTCCCACGAGCATTAAAGTCACTTGCCCAGTAACAAGCATTGAAAATGCAATAGGTCTCGCCTTTTATTAAGTTAAAGCCATTTGCTTTGCTAATGGTATTGTATAGCAAAGCAAATGGCTTTAACTTAATTAAAGGCGAGACCGATTGCATTTTTAATGCTTGTTCTTCATTATCACATATGAGAGCACCTTCAAATATCTGAGTTCAGGATGTTTGTTGTACAAAAACATCTCTTTTGTTTGATTTAATAGCCTGTAATTGTGCTCCATCTGTAGTAAGAATTTAGGCCGTATGTAGGGTACACAGGACTAAAGACTTGGTTCTCGAATGGCATTGTCATCAGGATAGGGGCAGGAATGTTTGAGTTCATGTTTAAAAGCTCTCACCTTACTTCTCAGTGCAGCGATATAATCTGATATACTAAGGTGAAACGCTTCCGTGTATTAAAGAAATACACTTTTTCGAACTTTGAAGATAACATGATTTTTGTTGCATGATTTCATGCCAAATATTTTCAAGGCTTCGGTCTTGCACAGGCTGTTATAGCCAGAGCTGACCCTTGGCTTGGATCTTCCTGTAAACTTGTTGACTCAACCACCTCTAATTCATCGTAAGTGACATTTCAGTGTCTTTAGGCCCACGCAGTGTTGCGCCTTACAAATTTCCCCCAACAATAAGTGAACTGGAAGAAGTGTAGAAGTGACTGTGTGAAATCAGCAAGTACAAATGTATTTGGCACTTGATGTCGGTGAATGGATTGGGTGAAGTTAGTATTTTTTCTGGTTTGGTGTAAATATGTTGATTGTCATCACTTTCCTCCTTAGAAACCAGATTCTCCCCATAGATGTTTATAGTGTTTATGTTTAGACATTACTCCGATGACAAGGAAGAGATGCTTGTAGTGATCTGTTTTGTGTTCTGCTTTGCAGAAGACCTACATTTTATGTTGTTCAGGTCTTTTTGGCAACGTTATGATCGGAGTAGCAATAGGTTATTGGAGGCATTCTGTTATTGCAGGATGTATTGGCAGGACATGCCTGGTCAGATGAATTATTTTATGACATTTTTGGGAACAGCAACACTTCTGATTTGTTTTGTAATGTTAACCATGTTTTTACTGGGTTTTATTTGTAACTTGGGCATCAGCTCATTTATTTTGCAAATATTTTTTCCTGCAGGACCACAGTTCTGAACATCATGGCCTCCAAAGTAATGCATTCAGAAGACATCAACCCTGTGCTCAGAATAAGTCAGTTGGATGCCCTTGAACTCAACAAAGCTCTGGAGCAACTAGTTTGGTCCCAGTTCACTCACTGTTTTCATGGGTTTAAACCAGGCTTACTAGCTCACATTGAGCCTGAATTGAAAGCATTTTTATGGATTTTTCTGTGGAGATTCACAATCTACTCCAAGAATGCCACTGTGGGACAGATCATTATGGATATCAAGTACAGAAATGATCTATCCCAAACCCAGAACTATCAGCCTTTGAGTAAACAACAGAAATTATGGTACCTAATTTGCACTGTGGGAGGACGATGGATGGAAGAAAGATGTTACGATTTGTTCAGTAACCATCCATTTGGATCGACCTTCAGCAAAACAAAAAATATTGTTAGTTTTACAGCAGGGCTTCTAAAGCTAAGTGGACTGCTGAACTTATTAGTTTTTCTTCAGAATGGAAAGTTTGCAACATTGACAGAGCGACTTCTGGGGATAAGGTCTGTTTTCTGTAAGTCTCCGAGTGTCCGTCAAGTAGGATTTGAATACATGAATAGAGAACTTTTATGGCACGGATTTGCTGAATTTCTTATTTTTCTCTTGCCTCTCATTAATTTTCAAAGGCTCAGAACAAGTTTCTTTTCTTGCTTCAAGCCTAGTCTAAGTGCTTCTACTAATTCTGATTCTGTGTCTGTAAATAGTAAAGAATGTTCTCTTTGCGGTGAGTGGCCCACCATGCCTCATACAATAGGCTGTACACATGTATTCTGTTATTATTGTGTTAAAAGTAACTATTTGTTTGACATGTACTTCACATGTCCTAAGTGTGGTTGTGAAGTGCAGAGTCTGCAGCCAGTCGAATTTAAGATTGACCTAATTGAAATTCAACCACTGTAGAACTTCCTATTTGCAGGGATTGTGTGGTTCAGGTTAAACACAATGTAGAATGTGGAGAATCGCTTTCAAAGCTACCGATTAATACTTGGCAATAAGCTTTGCACTTTAATATGTTAAATACAGTAAATGTATTGTCTTTTTTACTGAGTGTATTATGTCTGATTTTCATGTTATTTGTGGAAAAGCTAACCACATATTTATTAGGATGCCTTAATCCTTTTGTGATTACTGTGCAATGTGCTTGGATAGATATAACATTTATTTTCATAGTAGGTACCTGTCTTTGCTCTGTTCTTTTGTTCTAGACCGTTAAGTGACAAATTCAGATAAAAGACCCTAGTTCAGAAAATCCATGCAAAGAGCTCACTAGCATTAATGGAGGCTTAAAATTGAATCTTAACAATTAACACTCAATTTTAGAAGGAACTCCTGTATGTTTAAACTTTGATCCTGATTTACGAAAGTGGATGCGGACATCACTCCATTGGAGGTTTTTGTCTATCATTTGCACAAAATTATGGGCTGGGGAGATTCACAAAATTCAAAGCATTATACCTTGGTAATGTACAAACAAAACATAGCTTCTAAGAATAAACCTAGCCCCCAATACTTAGCAAAATACATGTGATCACCTATTGTTGATGTTAGTAGTTATCCACACATAGTTGCAACTTTGTAAGTGCTCAGTTCATTCCCAATGACTGGGAACACCCATTTCCTGAACTCGAACTCTATCCCTATCCTGATGACAGTACAAAATCTGGCAGTCCTTAGGCATAACCATGGTTTAGAATTGAAAATGTCTTGACTTCTGATGATATTCCATCCACGAATATACTATTTTGAGGTTTGTACTTAGGAATGCAAATAACTTAGGGAATGAGGTTGATTGTCTGTTACTTTATACAAGGTAGCATATTACTCCTAGACTACGTCCACTTACAAATTGACTGGGTTAAGTCATTGTGTTCACAAAACCTAACTGTAATGAAGCACTATATATTTGTTTCAAAGATTAACATTTAGGTCATTCTGTGAATAAAGATTTAAAAACTGTAATTTTTCAAAGAATGTGAATAAAGTAACTGATCCTACTGCTTCCAATTGCATTGCCATAGATTTTTGTAACAGACATTTTGATTTGTAGTTTTCCCGAAAGATCAGGAGATTTTACATATTATTATATATGTTGAAATGTTTTCCTCATAAAACATGCAACAGTGTTTTTGGATAGGTGATTGGGGACGATCCTCTTCTTAGTAAGTTGCCAGCACACTACTCCTTTAAGAATAGCTGGGCAGCCTCAATTGCTGAAAGTATCTGGTCTGATGCATAACAAATTAAACCACTGATAATAAATATTGTACATAAATCATGACATGGTTTAGTAATCTAGTGTGTGTTCTGAGTCACAATGGTGATTGCAAGCAATCTTGTCAGCTATTTCTTTAAACAAATTGAGCACTTTAAATGTTTCTAACCCACATGATGTACAGAAGCAAAGCTAATGTTAAATTACTTGTTTCATTGCCCCCTGAAAATGGTTTTGTCCTAACGGCCATCAATGACAGACAAGCTCAAATAAACCCACCTCAACTATCGGACAAGACCAAGTCTCTTGGATTCTACAATAATAATGGCTTCTGCTGCATTATGCACATTGCTTGCAAGACCCAGTCTTGCACCAACTCTCCCATCTTTACAGTGGGAAGGTGTACTACACTAGAACAAACTAGTGCAATTCCACCTGAAGAGAGCGGATTCCCTGCTTCCTGTCATCCCAAAAACCCATGTTTGTTTGTAAGACCTGTTTTTTTTAAATTTATTTATACCAAAGCCTCCAACCTGCTCTGGAGATAAGACATCACTTGTAGAAACAGCAGTAGACAGAGCACCTGTGAAGAAAGCCATTGTACAGTCTGAAATACCATCCATTTTGGGAGTCTCTTAGTATAAACTAAACTCATTTACGGTTTTCCCACAATCAGATATGTGAGCCTCAAAATGCAAGCATAGAGCAGGCGGAGAGACAATGAAAGACAGAGAACCCGCTTGATATCAGAAGAAATTGAGGCATCCCCTGCATTAAGCTGTTCATCCTATTGTAGGCTAGAAGAGTTTAAATTAGCCACTGTACCCCCTTCAAATGATTAACTCAAAAGTTGTGGAGCAGAACTTTTATTTGGATGAGTAACTTTGAAATGTTTCTCCAGAATAGATTTAGTACAGTGGGCTCAAGAGGATAACAAACGGAGTGTGGTAGAAACAATACTAGAAATCACTGTTAGGCAGCAGGAGGGAGGCATGGAAATGCCAAGTTCCTTCAAGGAAATCTCACTTTTGTCCCATCTTGAGAGAAGGGATAGCATTCTCATAGTTCAGTAGCTGGGTTTGGTCTAGTATAATAATGTCTCAATCCCTGGTCCCTGAGTGCTTTACTGGTAAGCAGTGGGCTTCGCACACCAATACGTGCTGCTGCAATGGGTTCAGGGGCAGAATGCTATAGGAAAGTATCATGCCAAGTCCACCAATCTTGTGTTGCGACTAGCGTCTTGCTCTCTCTACTGTCCTGGGCCCAGTCCTTCTTTTGGAATCCAGTGAACACCAGCAGCCCAATTCGTAAGTGCTAACAATCATGTAAGCAATGTCCAGCAATGCAAGTCTGACCGTTTCAGAAGCACGTCCCAGCATGCAGCTATGAAGGAAGGAAGGAAGGGCAGGAAGCTGTGGAAGACCACCAATCTTTAGCATAGTTGAGTGTGTCGAGCTAATTTGGTTATTTACTTACTGTCAACACTTTTATCAGCACAGGATGTCTTGTTGCAAAATAGTTATGTAGCCATTGCATATGACACTTATCTTTACACAATGTACAAGTTTCCCTCATGTATACATTTTGCGTCTTCTAGTGTTGGTAGAAGAAGACAGGTACTGATGGAGATGTGGTCCACTTGCATTCTCCCATTGTATGGTTAGCGACGTGCTCTAAAATGGGTAAAAGGCATAGCTAAAGTAACTCACTGGACCATCAGGTGCCTACTCTTCCACCTAAGTGCAAATTCTTGTTATCTTCTGCTTCACAAAAGCAGACCTATTTCCCTAGAAAGTAATATAGAATTAAGCAATGACACCTTTCATATAGACAAAGTCAGATCAATTATTTAATCTACAAACTGAAATGATTTTTTTTAAAAAGCCTCCAGTTGCAAAGCTGGTGCCGTCTGACATAAAGCTTTCTCAGTTAGTTTCGCATTCAGTATGTGTTCAGGGATGAACCAACGATAGGAGATATTCGAAATGTATTAATTCTCACTTACAGAACCTTTTATTGTAAGACAAAGCTTGATAAGCAGCCGTTAATAATCGAGAATTTGAAAATCCTTTACTTTGGAGTCAAGCTATTAGGGGAAAAATTTTCACCCTTTAAAAAGGCCTAGATATTTCTGATCTTCTTGAAATAGAGTCTTCATATTTTGACTTTGTATGCTTTGTAGAGGGCAAGTTAAGTGAACTAACAAAAATATCTTTTTAATTCTGGGCTAATCTGAAAAAATTTAAAATCTGCAGAACAGTCTCTATTGGAAGCAGGCCTGGTGTTGGTGCCGTGTCGAGCTAGACCACCATACTATAGTAAATGGGAATGTTTTAAAGTCTCATTATGGCCTGGTTCCAAATCAGTTGAGATTGGGCAAGACATAAGAAATTATTAGTCATAATGATCCTCCAGGAAAAGTGGGCAGTAAGAGTGAGTCTTTAACTATAGTAGAACGTAATGCAAGTGATCCTCAACCGTATTTTAGAGAGCATTGAAAAATAATTGTGATAGATCATATTACTTCTGTTTATCCTGTCATAGTAGGTCCACTGTTAATGGTTTTAGTGATTATTCATAGAGGGGAGGTCCCTGTCGCCACCTGGTGTTGCGGTCCTGGAATATTCACAGTTTTTGATCAACTTTATAATTGTATAGATATCTTGATGTTTCAGGAAAGCTGGCTGAGGGAGAGCATGGAGGTTGATGGTTTCACAGTGTCCCCAAAATATTCTTCTGCAAATAATGGGTGAATACCATCTGATGGTCAACTAACAATGATTTCTACAAGCAATACAAAATCTTGCTCAAAGATAAATACACTTTTCTGATTAACTGCTTGCAATGAAGGTAGAACTTCACGTAGGTATTGTTAATTGTTTATAACAAATGGTTTGTTTTTGTAAACCTATATATTCTGCCTTTATGTACTAACTTTTTATTGTAAGTATACATCATGGAGAGAGATCTAATGGCTTTATCAGCTGACCATTCATTTTCTGTTGGTTTTAGCTGGTGACTTTAATATATAAATCTACCTGTCTCAATCTTTTGATACAGTAGAAGATCAGTTGCTTGCCTGTAGTATTCTGAGAGTATTTGTTTTTTGCTTTTTCTGGTATTGAGACCAAGGATGAAATACTTCTCTCCTTGTTGTCACACCAGGGTCTGATTTGCTTGAATGGTAGATTGACCAATGACTTCCCCGCCCAACACATTTTAGAGTAGGAGTAGCTTTTGCTTTTATGGACTGTATTTGCTCTTGCTTGAGGACTGCACCTCAAGTGCTCTGCTACACCAGATTAATAGTACTGGTAATTGCAGGCTTAAATATGTGGTGAAAGCTCCCTAAAAAAACTTGAGCGATATTTATTGTAAGAACTTGCGTTATCATTTGAGAGAGGTGAGACCCTTATTCAAGTAATAAACACAATCTTTGACAGTGTGAACAACTAGAGTCACTAAATAAAACTGTGCTTAACCCTCTGGTAGCTTGAAACAAAAGCAGTAAGGCTTAGTTTAGAGGCAATGTGTACAGTATTTATGCAGCACTCAAACAGTAATACAGTGAAAACACAAGAAAAATCCCAAATCAATTTAGAAAATGAGGGCAAATTTGAATAAATAAAATGACACCAAAACGACAAAAATCCAATAAGTTCAACTGGAGATCTGAATTCTTAAAGTTTTTGTTAAAATAGCGGCACGAAGCACCAATCGCTGTTATCTGGTCTCACTGCACTGTGTAAAAGTTAAAAGTTGGGGCCAACCGCTGGTCGGATACAGGGAACAGGTTCGGCCTGGTGGAAAGCTTACCGTCTAGCATGGTCCTGTTTTCACTGGAGAAACACTTGTCGACGAGGTTGTCCTCAGTTGTGCTGCAGGCTGGATCGGGAGAGGGGCTCATCGACGGCAGGTTGTTGAATTCTCAGGCCTCGGTCAGAACTTCACGTTGGCGGTGTGGTCTTTGTTGGCGCAAAGATCTGGTTAGCGATTGATACTTCACATTGGCATGAAATGTGGGACGGTCGTTGTCAACACAAAGAGCTCCGGGCAGTGAAGTCCTGTGTCTGTATCCGAGAAGGTCACATCGGCAGTCAGATGCAGGTCCTGTGTTGGCCTCGGTGAAGTTCTCTTGTGTCTGCAAGGAGTCCAGTTCTTGCAGTTTTGGGGATGGAGGAGTACACTGTAACACAATCCAAGGGTCCAGGACCTGGGGCACCTCTTGGGGGTTAAGCCTCACTCCAGCAGAGGCCAGCAGCTGTGTTCAGGCAGGCCCAGTTGGTACTGGTTAATTGCAGGGAAAGTCCTCCAGAAAAGGTTAGGTCATGTTCCTGTAGCTCAAACAGGAAGTCAGCTAACTGGCCCTCAAAGTCACTTCTGGGGTCCTGGGTTCAAGGCATGCAGGTCCAGTCTTCCTTCAGGCTATGGACAGCAGGGCAGTCCTCCTTCTGAAACTCCTAAGGTCCAGTAGTGTTCTGATGGGTGGCACCACTATACCTAGTGGCAGGCTGTGTGTGGGGGGGACACCCCCTATGTCTAACCCTGTACTGGTTTTGGTCAGTCCTTCCCTTTTCCTGGGGGTTGTCTCCAATCTTTCTAGGGATAAAAGGGCAGGCAGGCCCAGGTGTATGCTGCATTTTGCACTAGCAGGTTAGGCATCTTCAGAAGTCCGGAAGTGGGTGGTTGCAACCATCAGGCTACCTTTGAAATCTAGAAAAGGCTGGGTACAAGCCATCCTGCTCAGGAGAGGAACACCCACCCAACACACCCAAGGTCCTTCTGTCCCCTGTCTGAAAGGAATACACATCACACCACACGAGAGCCATTAACAGTCGAGAAACTAGTAGAAAGGCATATTTGGTTTAGGCAGAAAAATGCCAACTTTTTGAAAGTGATATTTTCAAAACTGTAATCTGTGGGAGATCTAGCCTAGCTGCAGTAAAAAATTACTTTGGGGGTTTTTAATTGCCAGGACAACTAAAACTTAAGTACACATGTTCTACTTTTTTAAATACCATGCACCCTGCCCTATGAGCCTAAAGTGCCCTCCTCAGGGGTGCCTTATAAGTATTATGTCAGTCGGGATAGTGGTCAAAGCCAAGCTTTGGTTAGAATAATTTTTATCAGAGGCCATCTATCTTTCACGTCAAGTTACAAGAAGCTGCAAAATGGTGTTCCACAATGTTCAGCACTTAACTACACTTTGTTTAACATCCATATGGCCCCATTGGTTAAGGTAGTGGAATTGTAGGTTTTTAATATCGTTTCTTATGCTGATAGTACCCAACTGATGCTTGCTTTTCAGCAGGTCGAGGATTTTGTGGGGGAGAAATTTCAAGGGTATCTCAGCTGTAGCTAATTGGATGGAGTATAGCTGCCTTAACTTGAACTTGGATAAATCAAAGGTCCAGGCCTTCGGTAACTCCCCCACATTTGATTTGTCGAGGCTGTTTCCTAATGATCTGGTGAGAACCACTGACTTCTACGTTGGTAGCAAGAAATGTAGGGCTAAAGTTTGACAGCGAATTCTTTTTTAAATCACAACTGAGGGCAATTACAGCCACATGTTTTGCTGTACTCAAGGCATTAAAACAACGCTGACATTTCTACCTTCCCACACTCTAAAAGATATTGTGCGTGCTGTAGTGACCTCCAGATTGGATTATGCGAATGCTTTCTGGCTGGGTGTTGTCTGGGGGACGCTAAACAATCAGTTTCAAAATGCAGCTCCTTGCCTGATCCCGAACTGCACCAACAGTCTGTCTGTACAACCGTTTTAAGGAAACTACATTGGTTACCAATCAGTCAGTGAATGTAAGGCCTTCCTGAATACTTTTAGAGCTGTACACAAAAGTGGACTGCTATATCTTCAGAAAGGATTTAGGGAATATGCCCCGAGCAGAGAACTCCGTTCCGCTAATCAGAGTTTACTATATATTTCCGGAGTTAGTAAGGCAAGATCGGGAGGATAATCTTTCTCCCTAATGGCAGATAAATTGTGGAACGCCCTGCCAAAAGGTTTGCGAGAGACCGAATCTGAAACACTATTCAAATCAGGACTGAAGACCTTCCTCTTTAGAGAGGTCTAGGTGTTGGCAGGTCACAATGCTGTCTTAGCGCCGGGACGCTTCCTTTGGAAGCAGCTGTTGCGCTGTATAAATGGCATTTCATTCATTAATTTATTAAAAAGCAAGGTGCGGGCCTGCCAAAAGGTTTATTTTGCCAGGTCGAGATGGCACTTTAAAGCTTCACTACAGGCTGCAATGACAGGCCTGAGACATGTTTTATTGTGCTACTGAATGTATCAATCAGGTGTATATCAATTTTACTATGTTTGTCAGGGCTAGCATAAGCACTTTACTGTTGGTTAGCAGGAGTAAAGTGTGCGGAGTCTGAATGCCAACAAAAACAGGTTCAGCAATTATGGAGTAGTGAAGGCAACGGTCTGGGGGAATACCGCACAAAATATGATCATTTCCAACACTTATCTTCAGAAGTCCTGGTTTACTCGGGAGTGTAGGACCTTCAAATCTCTACTGTGGTTGAAACAGGAGGCTTTAAAAAAAGATCCCTCTGTGTGAGTGAAGGAAGTGGCCCGCTAGGGCCACTCGGGTTTTCTCACAACCACCTGCTATGCCTTCCCAAGAATGAAGAGTCGGTCAGACAGTAGAGAATATAAACTTGCATGCTTTATTAGAAATGCTCTGCAGAGGAGTCCATCGTGACCTGCACCCTAAGATGTCTGCCGAGGGACTAACTCTCCAACGGTCCACAGTGAGTAATCATTCTTCCCCAAAAGCCTCCAACCCCGCCCACCATGGAAAACTACCAGCCGGGGCCGAACATGAACAAAGGAGGCACTGGGGGATGAGCTACCACCTGCCAGATGAGTACATGTTATCAGAAACCCAAGGCCACTGCGTTGGGTCTCAGCGTCTCCTAACGTGGGAGCAGCACTACACACTTAGATTGGTTTGTGAGAACTGAATTATCTCCTCATTAGCAGGTTGGGAAACAGCCTTGGACAGAAAGAAAAAACATTAGCAAAGTACAGTGTTCTGCTGAGGCAAGCATTACGGGCCATGAGGCCTAACTCGGACACAGTCTAAGCAGCCTAATAAGGATTGCAAGAAACAAAATGGAGTCGCATTCGCCAACTGAAGCCTGCACATTACACGGATAACTCAGTGGGTTGCATAACGTAAATACAATTGGCATCTATTTAGCCACACATTACTAACCTACTACAAAGTGAAAGGAATACATTGCAGGGACGAGAATTTAAAACCTAACAGACCCTCCTTTTAGCATGGGTGGCTTAATGCTTTATTGCTATCCGGTAGGGTCTTTACAATTCTAAGGGATAGGAAGAATGAGCAAAGTCGTTCATGTTACAGGGGGAAAACAAGCAAGGCATAAACATTGAAGGCACCTAATATTTGAAGATGCCCTCATCTATAAGCATGATATCCTGAATTTCCTGCATCATCATCATCAGAAATTTTGTTATCGCTTCTTGGCAAAGTAGGAGTAGGTGTAAGTTTACTCCTACAATAGGTGCAACAGGTTGGAAGGCAGCTAATGCATAAGCAACAGGTAAAGATGACTCCTGCAATTGCTATTAGGACAAGCAATATTTTCCAACCCCATGTTGTCACCAGACCCCAGAGCCACCCCGTGAGTGACCATGAACCGTTGTCCTGATGGATGTCTGAGGCCAGTCGGTGCAATTTCTGTATTGCGGAGTATACAGTAGGGGCACTATCAGGAATGTACACACAGCAGCTGCTGCCGATGACGCGACAGGCTCCACCCCTATCAGCCAGGATGACGTCTAAAACCATCCGGTTTTGAAGAGAAACGAGCCTCGTAGCCTGAAGCTCGACTGTAATATTAGTCAGTATACCAGCAGTAGTATTAATAACTCCCTCAACTACACCAGCAAGACGACGAATATTACGACTATTTAACATGGGACCCCAGAACGGCACAATGCCCTTCATTATGTCAGTAAATTGCTGCAACAAGGTATCTGTCTGATCAATATCATCATGATTGACAACCCTCTTAACTCGGTGTACCTGGAGATCCCTACGCTGTAGTCTATGATCCTTGTGGTAATTGGGCGGTGCAATATAAACAGGAGGCAAGAGAAAGGAAACATAACACCGACCAGACCACCCTCTCGGGAGCCATGTATAAGCCTGTTCCCCACAGATGAAGTATACATTCGGAGGTGTGAGTAAAGGTGGGCTGCTAGTAGTGTTCAGTCGGTATGTGTAATTACAATGACTCTGGCCTACTGAAATGTTCCCTGTTCCTTCGACACAGAAACTAGCTGTTGAGTTGATCACAGGGACAGGCATAGTTTTGTCCTCGGTGATAGTGCGCTCCTGGAAACATTTAAAGTATTCAGTGACATTAAATCCTTGGAAAGCTAGCATTTCATTTTGCAACCAAGTGACATTTTCGTGGTCTTCAAATTTATTCATAAAAGCATTGGGGTGCAGGGTACCCTCTTTGCCATCTGGTCCGGGCGTATACCCCTGATGCACCACTATATAGTCCAACACTGCTTCGTAGTCAGCCTGTACCATTTTCATTGCGTCAGCATGATAATGCATGTATACCATAGAGAGCAGTTGGAACCACGCTTCACAGCTACCCAAATATAACAGGGGCAATGATACTAGCAAGTCATTTTTATGCATAACTGAGGGAAGTAGCCCAAACACCCAACAATTTGTGACATTAGTAGTACTGTGTACCTGATGAAGCATCTGAACGAAAGCATTTTGTGCATAAGTCTGTCTTTGTCTCTCCTTATGTGGGGCCAATGTAACAAATGAGTGCTCTGCTGGAACCGGGGTAGTCCCTATCAAGGTGTGCACAGGATGTTGTTCCTCCAGGTACCAAACCACCCCAAATACAACTAGCAAGGAAAGCAAAATTATGGCAACAAACACTACCTTACTCTTAGTGGACCAAGAGGACCAAACAGGGTCATTTGGAGTAGGACGCGGAGCCGCAAAGGGCTGCTCCTCATCAGGGATAGGACGGCCAAAGGGATACATTTGTACAACTTCAAAGGCGATTTATAGGTGTCAAAAAGTGAAAGAAAAATTCACAGGCTAAAGCCACTTATTGCAACCACAGTACCAGGGGGTACAAATCACCCAGTGTCCGTTTAGAGCCTCACTGGTAGGCCCCTATTGTTCATCAACGACGGTGCTATGAAGCACTCCCACGGAGGAGCTGTACGATGGCAACCCCTGCAGAAAAACAAAGCCTTCTTCTTTCAGGATAGGGTACCCTCCCTCCTGGGCCAATGCCCTCAGTTATCCTGTCCAGTGTCCAGGGCAGTGCACCAGTGTTGTTCACCCTAGTCTAATACAGGCACCTTAGGCACAGCACCTGCGCCCTAAGCTCAAGTCCTTCCCTAACTCCTAGACTGTTCGGCTGGTGCACCGTCCTTTTCTGGGGCCTCAGGTTGTATTTGATAACTCCAGGCACTGTTTCGTCAACAAAAAGGGGCAGAAACTCAGGATCAGATGGGCATCGATACTCAGGTTCCAGTGTGTTAGAGACTGTGTTATCCGGGGCCGCCCTTATCTCCGGTGGGATCGCCTCAGACAGAACTGCATCACTTTCTTCGTCTGTCTGCGCCCACCTTACTCGGGCATCGGAGAAGTGAACGAAGCGTGGCACCTTCTCACACTCCTGATCACCGATGCCTTTGTTGACCCAGCGGTCATACGGAAGCGGGAGAGGCACCCGTTTCACATGAGACGCATGATTCCAGTGCTTTCTGCCATCCACCTTGACAGCTGTTCTGGTAGCAAGTAACACAATCACTGGCCCTTTCCACCTCGGCTCCAGGCTGTTCTTCCGCTGGAAATTTTTTATCAGCACATATTCACAGGGCTGTATGTAATGCCCGGGCCCCTCTGGTACTGGCTGCAACGTGGCTTGTATCTGTTGATGAATAGAACGATAATCTTTAGACAATTCATACAGGTAGTCTACAAGTAAGGGGTACTCTATCTCGGAAAAGCGCTTGGGCCTGGGGACGCCCCAAACATTAGCAGGGCGTCCGAAGACCACCTCGTAGGGGGACAACCCTGTTCTAGAATGCGCTGTTGCTCTGGTAGATAACGCCAGGGGTAATGCATCCGGCCATTTTAGTCCTGTGCTTTCTTGAATTTTTGCCAACTTCAGTTTGAGAGTACCATTGTACTTCTCAACCAGGCATGCTGACTGGGGTGATTCGCTGCATGAAACTTCTCTTTAATATGCAAACCCGTGCACACCAATTCAATGACTTTTGCATTAAAGTGACTTCCGTTGTCACTCCAGATCACGCGTGGCAAACCATAGCGCGGGAAGTACTCTTTTAGAAGTGCCGTCGCCATAGCTGTATTCTCTTTAGTGGGGTAAGCCTCAATCCATTTACTGAATGCGCAGATCACTACTAGCACATACTTCAAGTTATTCACCCGTTCCATTTCGATGAAATCCATCTGGAGAACCTCGAAAGGGAAGGAAGGCGGTGCGAAATTACCAGAAGGTTTAGGGGTACCTTTCCTGGGATTATGTTTCAGACAAATGATACAATGCTTCACTAGATGCGTGGCTGCCTTCACGATATTATCATTCTGCCATACTGGATCCAGCAACTTGCATATTCCTTTAGCACTAATGTGCGCCGGGCCATGGGCCATAGTCACAACAGGGAGCACATACGAATTAGGCAGCAACCATCGCTGCTTTCCTGACAAGTCAGTCCAACACCCATCCTCATCCAACCGACCTGTTCTCTCCTCCCACATTGCTAACTCCTCTAGGGTCGCCTCACCCTGGATTTCCATGACATTCTCCAACGTGTCCTCAAACATTCCATTGTCTGGGACCCACCTCGCGGGACCTGCCACCAACATCTGTGTCATCTTTGATCGAGCTGTCTCCTTAGCTGTCTGGTCTGCAAAAGCATTTCCCCTCCCCACATCATCTGTAATAGCCTTATGAGCGCTACATTTCACTATTGCTAACTTACTGTGAAGTGTCAATGCGGACAGCAATCTATGTATCAATGGCCCGTTCTGAATCCGCAATCCATGCGAAGTCAAGAATCCCCTCTCCGCCCAGAGGCGCCCAAAATTATGGGCCACCCGAAAGGCGTACTGCCTGTCGGTGTAGATATTAACCGCCAGTCCCTCACTTAACTCACAAGCCCTGAGAAGGGCAACCAACTCCGCAGCTTGGGCCGATTGGTGTGGGATACGGGATGTCTCAACTACAGTGTGTAACGTTGTTATTGCATAGGCCGCAGTGGTGGTGCCATCTGGTAACTTGAAACAAGAGCCATCGACATATAGTTCCCCTTGGGGTTCAGATAAGGGAACATCAGTCAGGTCTACCCATCCCTTTGTTAGTTCCTCAGTCCGAAATAAACAATCATGGACATCATTGCCCTTTTCTCCCGAAGGGAGGGGTAGTAACGTGGCTGGGTTCAGAGTAGCACATCTTTTGATGGTAATGTGCGGAGCAAATAGAGTCAGTTCATAGCAAGTCAGACGCGCACTAGTAAGGTGCTGCTTTTTTGTCTTATTCAACAGGGTACCATCACCGTGAGAGCAGTATCAAGGAGGAGCCTTGCTGATTGTCTGATAGACACTGCCACCGCCGCGGCAGCTCTCAGACAGCTCGGTAGCGCTCTGGCGACATTGTCAAGCATGGCGGAGAAATAGGCGCAGGGTCTCTGCTTACCACCGAAACCCTGTGTTAGAACAGAAAGCGCGCAACCGTCCACCTCATGCACGTAGAGTACAAAAGGCTTCTGGTAGTCAGGAGTACCAAGCACAGGAGCAGAGCAAAGTGCAGTCTTTAATTGCTCAAAAGCTTGCTGGCATGCAGGTGTCCAAGGCATGGGCTCATGCACATCTTTTGTGGTCAGGTAAAGAAGGGGCTTTGTTAGTAGGGAGTATATAGTTAGGGATCCAATGCCGACAATACGATGTTATCCCTATGAACGCGCGTACCTCGCGTGGAGTTCTAGGGATAGACATTAGTGATGATAGCTATGCGCTCAGGTGTTAGTCTGCGTCCCTCCTTCGGCAGTAATTGACCTAAATAGGTGACCTCCTGTCGACAATACTGAAATTTGGAAAGCAACAACTTGTGTCCATGATGCGCCAGATGCAACAATAATTTAACAGTGGCGTCTTTGCAACCGTCCTCGTCGTATGCTGAAGAAAGCATTTTTCAAATCAATGACAGAGAAAAATTTCGCTGACGGAGGAATCATTAAGATCGCAGTAATGTCCGGAACCACAGGGTATTGGGGAACTACATTCTTATTAACCTCTCTGAGGTCAATCACAAAGCGATAAACATCAGGGTGGGCATCAGGGGAATCCAGGGGGGCCTTTTTAAGAATAGGAAGAATAGGGCTATTACACACATTCGCCGTAGTCTCCTCAACCACACCAGACTCCATCAAATCCTGTATTATTTGCAATAAGGCCTTTTCACCTGCCTGGGATATCTTGTACTGGGGAATATGTGGCAATTTAGCATTGTCTCGAATATGTACAGAAACGGGCGGGATCTGGAGTAACCCCACATCGGTATCTCCTGCAGCCCATAACGTACGTGGTACATCCCTAAATTCAGCTGGAAGGGGGGCATCTTTCGTGAAGCACTGTTTAGCACAAGCCACCTGCGGTCCAACAGTCATATAAACACCGTCCAGAGAACAGAAAATTGTCACATGCAACCTTTTCAATAAATCGAGTCCTAACAAATTTTCCCCACAATTTGACGTCAGCAAAAACGGTGAATCGACCGTAAAGGGGCCAATGGTCAAAGCAAGGGGCTTGGAAATGGGGCTAATGACCGGCACGCCTGAGAAACCCACTGAGACATTATTTTGGCCAGACAGAGCTGCCCCCGGGACCAGTGAACGGGAAACAGAGCTATTCATAGCCCCTGTATCAGCTAAAAATTTTTTAGTCATACCCTGTAAATAAGCAGTGACATAAGGTCCATTCTGATCTATGGGCACAGGAACTGGTCCCTCGCCCTGTCCTCGGCTGTCCTAGCTGTGAGACAACCCTGTCACTTCGTCCATGTCATAATCGTCATGATAATACTGCCGTCCCCTGGGATCTTCAAAATAGTTCCCGCTCTGCCAATGGTGCGACGTATCTTCAGACTGCATTCCCCCTCTACCTCCTGTTCCTCTCCCCCGTCCTCGAAAACCGCGACCCGGTGAGGCCTCACCCTTCTGTAACAACTCCGGACACTCATTCCGCCAATGTCTCTCCTTTTTGCAGTACGCACATTGGTTGAGCCCGAGGGGCGCGTTTGACGCGCCACCTCTGCCAGATCGCTGCTGGGCCGAACCCAAACCTCTACCTCGTCCATTTCCCCATGCAACCTGCTGCATCAATACCCTCGTCTTCAAATCCTTCGACTTTTTCTCCACCCTTTCCTTGTCCTCATTCTCTCTATGTTCGTAATATTGTGCCATACTCAATATCACGGACGGGGATGATGTCGTCCAAGTACTTTCCGAAGCCTGCAACCGTGTTGCAATCTCGGGGAGTAAGTTAGTGACAAATCTGTTGACAAATAAACGAACACCACCCTCCTGTGACAGGTCCTGTCCACTAAAGTCTAAGAACACCCCTTCAAATCTAGTAAAGAAATCCGACACACTTTCATCCTTCTGGCGACATGCAGTCAACTTGTCCCAATCCACTCTCTTTGGCGGGATAAGTGAGTGCATGTATGTGATAATACGCCCTGGTAAAGGGAGGAGCTCCGCTTTCGGCTTGTCTCCAGGCTTACGCTCCTTATCCCAAGCCCTTATCTCATCCCATGTTCCCCCCAGCTCTAGTGCATGATCCTGCGTATGGACTTGCCTCCATATGTCCAATGGTACCAACAAGCCGAAAAACAACTCTATATCTGCTAACGTCATTACTGTAGAGGAGGCCGCCTCCGTCAACTCCTTATAATATGCAGTAGGATTTTTCCGGGGGTCTGGCAGCTGGCCCATTAAGGATAGGACCTCGCTCCTCTTCCAAGGAGTATAAATCCATTGCTCCTGAAACCGAGCGTCGACCCGTTGCCTGATCACAGCATTAGTGGAGTCGCGCAGTTCTGGAATTTCAGGGTGATAAATGGGATGAACCTCCCTCATGGGATGCTGGGTCCCCATTGTCGGTACCTTCTGGAGCAATCTGCCTCGGTAACTCACTAGTGTTGTTATATTGCTAAAAACCTCTTTGGGAGCCATACCTGCAGCATGTACCCTATCCCGTATGTCATATAATATTTGCGGTGCAACACCCTGAAAACATTGTTCCCACAACTCTATCAGCATCGCTGACGTGTTTAAGGGCATGCTGCTGTATAAACGGCTCATAATCTTTCATCACACTCCACAGATCCTCCACACTATAGATCAGGTGTCGAGCCCACTGAGCTGCTTGGTTCGCCAAGATTTTCTTTTCCTCATCACCCACTGCAGAACGCACCAATACTTTATCCATTCGATCTCGCGCCGCTGCACAAATCACATCATGCACACCACACGTGGGAGTTTCGACATTCAACTGTGCCTGGTGTGCCACGCTCACGGGGGAAGGAGCAGACGCAGAGACAGGTACCATCCAGGCTGGTAGGGGTGAGAGGGAGAGTAGCTGTCGATCCAGAGCAGACAGACTGGACAGGAGAACTAACAGCACCCACCCCGGTAGCTGGTGTGAGTAGGAGAGAAGCAAGGGGGCTGGGGCTGTAGCGGTAGCGCCAGAAACGGGAAGGCTAGAAGGGGCGGCACTGGGGCCAAGGACTGAGGCTGGGACTGCTGGGTATATCCGTTCAGGGGCATAAGGAGGAGGAGGACGAGAATCTAGTAGTTCTTCGACGAAATCATCACCTTCCTCTCTAGTCACATAGCATTTATCTGTCAGTAAGCGAAATTTTCTATCTGCACATTCTATACCCTTCTCTACCTTTCCTCTTTCATAAGCTACTGCTTTCTGTGTTATCGTTTGCGTCTGCCTGTTCCGGGCCTCTTTCTCTGCCCTCATGCGTCGCTGCTTTGCTTCCTTCTGCCATAATCTCAGAGAATCAAACATTGACTGTCTGCTCCTCCTAGCAAACAACTTGTCCTGCAAGAAGTTCAATTTCTGCTCATAAAATGAGCCAGTAAGCGGCCACTGTAACTCAGCTTTGTCCTTTGTATATTTACGCCACAATGTGCTAAACATAACCGGGTCAATACCATGTTTAACATACATGTCAAAATTTGGAGTACCCTCCGGAGGTGCAGGCTGGCTCTCTTCCAATCGAGCATCAGTAGAACAACATCGACATCCAAAACATCCCCAATTTGCTGAAACAAGGCATGTTAATATAAGATACATGCACTGTCCCTAATGGACAAGCATAACACCAACAATCGACAAACAAAGACGAAGATAAAGTAACAAATATTAGTCACGGAGCCAAACAGAAACGATCCAGGGACCACTCCCTGCAGTCCGGAGACTGTATCAGATCCAAGAAGGCAGGCACCAGCCCCAGACCTTTTCGAGCATTAGCCAAATTACCAGTTGGTCTGGTAGATAGTTAGCGGGCAGTCCCGGGCCTTTTCAAGCGCGGGCCAAATTTCCAGGTGGTCCGATGAACTGCTCGCAAACACTCTGTGCCTTTCCAAGGGTCCGCAGACCCACCAAGTTCAAGACAAGACAGTCTGTAGACCGTACCAAGACACAGCCCGTCGACTCGTGTCGTTCAAGCAAGGCAGCTCAAAAACTGCAGGCAAGACTGTCCGAAGACCGTATCAAGACAAAGCCCGCAGGCTCGTGCCGTCCAAGAATGGCGCCATTTTACCCAAGAATCAAATCACTCACCTGGTGCACACAGGTCGAGCCAAGCTATTCTCCACTGCCGACTCTTCGGACCAAACGGTCAACTCCAAGGTTTCGCCTTCTCAGGACCCCAGCTGGTGACCACTAGACGAGGTGCGCCCAATCAGCCGGGCGGGGCAGCTGCGAGAACCAAGCTCGGTCTTGTGTAGGGTACCCCGATCCGCCCAACCGACCAAAAGCATCCCCCGACCCTACAAGCCGATTACGGGCGAGTCGGATCACTTTGCGGGGTCCCTGTTCGGGTGCCAACTGAAGGAAGTGGCCCGCTAGGGCCACTCGGGTTTTCTCACAACCACCTGCTATACCTTCCCAAGAATGAAGAGTCGGTCAGACACTAGAGAATACAAACTTACATGCTTTATTAGAAATGCCCTGCAGAGGAGTCCATCATGACCTGCACCCTAAGATGTCTGCCGAGGGACTAACTCCCCAACGGTCCACAGTGAGTAATCATTCTTCCCCAAAAGCCTCCAACCCCGCCCACCATGGAAAACTACCAGCCGGGGCCGAACATGAACAAAGGAGGCCCTGGGGGATGAGCTACCACCTGCCAGATGGGTACATGTTATCAGAAACCCAAGGCCACTGCGCTGGGTCTCAGCGTCTCCTGACGTGGGAGCAGAACTACACACTTAGATTGGTATGTAAGAACTGAATTGTCTCCTCATTAGCAGGTCGGGAAACAGCATTGGACAGAAAGAAAAAACATTAGCGAAGTACAGTGTTCTGCTGAGGCAAGCATTACGGGCCATGAGGCCTAACTCGGGCACAGTCTAAGCAGCCTAATAAGGATTGCAAGAAACAAAATGGAGTCGCATTTGCCAACTGAAGCATGCACATTACACGGATAACTCATTGGGTTGCATAACGTAAATACAATTGGCATCTATTTAGCCACACATTGCTAACCTACTACAACGTGAAAGGAAAACATTGCAGGGACGGGAATTTAAAACCTAACATGAGTTAGCTGTTGAGGTTCATTCTATAAAGTTAAAATACAGAAGGCTTTAAAAAAACGAATTTGTTTTTTAGGAGTAATGGAGAGCAAATAATGGTGACTATAGGCTCAGAGAGTTTTCAAGATTTTTGGCAGTTGGTAAATTGGCGTTCCAATGAGAATATTTGTCCAACCAATTTCGAATATTTATCCCAGAAGCTACTCGAAAGATTACCATGCTTTCTTTTACAGTTAAGATGATGAAAGGAGCAAAATGGGTGTTCCCCATTCTGAGCTTGTTAAAGTTGGAGATCTTCATTGTCTGATGGAGCCTTCTTCACTTTTAGAAGTAATTAAATCAGTGAGGCTTATGCTTGGAAACGATCTCAATAATGTTCAAGCCATTGTACATCAGCCATAGTGGTGGGCTGCTGCATTCTGTCCGATAGTTAAAAGAAATGCAACAGACAAGCCATTAACCAGTTCATGGAAGGATGCAATCATTAAGCCTATCTATAAAAAGAAAAGTATAAAGGCCCCTGACAATTATCTCCTCATTTTCTTGATGCCATTTGTGAAATATTCTCAAGAATAGAACAGTGCAGACTTTCCACATGGGCAGAGGAAATATCTATAGTCTCCCTTGGAACGGGGTAGGGTGTCTCAGTCTAATCACTCCGCAGTTGGTCAGTCCTTTTCCTGTTTGTTAGTTGCCTAAAATGGAATTCAGCTGACCGTTCAGTTATGTTCCTGTTTCCTTGATTTTTGGGCACTTTTTAACCGAGTGGAAAGTGAAATCTCATGGGAAAACATGAAAGCATGGATTATTACTTTGGGATTATTGTTATTGCTTTAACTGCGTCCCAATGAGAATTGGGCTCGGATTGAGATCAACATGATGGTAGATTAACAAAACTAATCCCTATTAATTATGTATTTAAAAAGGGTGTGTGTGTTGGCTCTGGCCCTTTTTAGTCTAATGCTAATGGACCTTTCTTTCGTGTTTCAGGATACGATTGCTTTTCTCTAAAAATGGGAGTAAGAAACATTTCTTGCCCTCTGCAAGCGGATGATATTGATATCTATACTTTAGTTGGGCTGCAGCATAAACTATTGGCCCATGGCAATTGCTGTAAGGGGAACAAACCTGAGATATATATTTTTGTTTTTAAACCTTGATATTTTTCAAAAGCTCCACAAATGTATTTTGTGGCTCTAATTGCACAAATAGAACAGGTTTCCCACTATAGTTATGGCAGATGTTTTCTTCTAATGTGAAGTGGGACGCTATTTTATCTATAATTACATTTAACGTTTTATGAACAGTTAATGCCCTTCTTTGTTTTGGTATCTGTTATAGGATGTATTATTCTACATCTCCCTTACTGACTGCCTTTAAATGGGAAGTTACACCCAAAGCCGTATATGGAGCTGAATAATTGGCTCCCGATCCACGGAATTTATGAGGGAGTGTGTTAAAAAAAACTTTTGCATCTTTCTTCTAATTCTATACTTCCTTCGCTTCGTTTGGAATTTGGGTTTGTTGCATATGAAATTGCTTGCTAAACCTTTTTTCTTTTAATCTATGAGCTCCAAGCTACATATTCAGTTTAAAAAAAAGTTTGCTGCTATGATACCTTGTGTAAGGAAGAAACTAAAATAGCACAATAATTAAAAAAAATGCTTGGTGGGATTCAATCTCAGTCCATTTGAATCTCTAATTGTATTAAAAAGCCAACTTCTTATAGGCTTCAAACATGGCCAGCGAAGATGAAGAAGCTGGTTGGAAATATAAAAATAGGAAGTCCTCGGTTAGTATTTTTAGGTTAAGACTTAGGGCCAGATGTACGACCCTTTCATTTATCGGCTCGCAATTTGCGACACATTGCGAGTCGCAAATTGCGAGGCGCTAAATGAAATGTACAACAGTGTGTTTACGCTGTTTTGCGATTCCCAATGGAGTCGCAAATTGCGAGGCTCATTAATATTAATGAGCCTCTCGCAATTTGCGAGCCCATTGTGAATGCCAGCCCTCCCAGGGATGGTGGCCTGCTGAGCTCAGCAGACCACCATGTCTGGGACTGCTTTTTAATAAAGCAGCTTTTTTTTTTTGTTAATTGCAGTCCGTTTTCCTTAAAGGAAAACGGGTTGCATTTAAAAAAAAAAAAAATGAAACGTTTTCGTTTAATTTTTTAAGGGCAGGCAGTGGTCCCTTGGACACCTGCCTGCCCCTAAAAAATTATTTCGCATGCATTTGCAAAGGGGAAGGGGTCCCCTGGGAACCCCTTCTCATTTGCAAATGCATTACCACCTACTTGAAGTAGGTGGTAATTGCGAGTGTTTTGCGACCGTAATTGCAGTCGCAAAACATTAGTACATTGTTTTGAGACTCCAATTTGGAGGGGAACGCCCCTTCCAAATAGCGAGTCGCAAAACATATTTAGCGAGTCGCAAAAAAATTGCAACTCGCTAAATGGGCTATGTACATGGCCAATATGTTTTTGCATGCGCAAACGGGTTCGCAAAACCACTTACGCATGCAAAAAACGGGTCGTACATCTGGCCCTTAGATATCCATAAACCAGTCCCTTATCTTTGGGATTTGCCTGTAAGGAGCTTGAGGGTAGAAATATTGAGTAAAAGCAGGGCTTTAAGTGGGCCAGGTCTCACCGGGTCTGAGCACCAGCAGTTTTTTTAAGGAGGCCACGAAACGGGTCTCTACCGGGCTCTGTTTTGTGCCTTGGCACAGGCGGTCCGGTTTTTTTCCGTACTGCAGTGGCAGCAGGCACATCGATGTGCGCGTGCTCACACTTCTCACTAGTGGAGAAGTTACGGCATGACGTCATGCCAGGGGAGCGTTGTAGGGGAAGAGAAATCCTTTAAAGAGAGTCATTTTCTCTCTGGATTTCCCTTCTCTTTTTGAAACTCAGGAGCAGCAGCACTGTTGTGGTGTCACCAGGACTTTAAGTGGAAGTTTTTTCAATATTATATACAAGCCATAGTTGCTCCTTATTTATCTTAATGAACTAACAACCATTGACAAAGTCAATAGTCCTGACTTGTAGGTATGATGTGACTTGTTGTATCATATATCTGGATGCAATGACAGGAACAGCAAAATACAAGTCGGGCGGCACACTGTGCTAAACACAGATTTTTAGCTTATGTGTTTTTAAGCGACGCCCTTAATTACATTGACCACGCCCCTTTGAGAGACCCCCCTGTTTTTTCATCCCACTTAAAGCCCTGAGTAAAAGGTAGGCATAAAACCAGTTTGGCGCTTTCCCGACTTAAGAATGGTTATTGCGGTTAACAATAGTAAATATTCCTGTGGGTTAAAATTAAAATCAGGTGCTTGGCATGTACATCTGGATTGTCTACATAGTTGCATCATTTTTGTAATAGGCATGTGTTCTTGAAATATATTACAAATAGATCAGATGCTGTATGTTAACAGTCCTTATTTGACAGCAGTTGCCTTATGTTGAAGAAATTGTAATGAAACTGCGATTTATTTTATTGTATAGTTTTAAAAGACTTTGGGAATGATTTATACTTTGGCGGTGGAATACTCCGTCACAAACGTGACGGATATCCCGTCTGCCAGTATTACAAATGGGATGGGGTATAATGCAGTTGTAATATGGTGGGCGGGACACCAGTCATGTTTTGTGACTGAGTGTCCCATCCGCCAAAGTTTAACTCCGGCCCTGTGTCTTAAACGTATTTATGTGTTACAGTAATAAAAAAAGAAAGAAAGCACTGGCAAAGTTATTGGCTCTTGCTGGGGGTACAGGAAAGGTCTGTTATCAACCCTTGAGAGGATGGTAGAGTCCTCAGTGCAAGGATTGGAACTCGTTTTGAAACTCGTGACCTACCAATAAAAACCGTTCCAGTGACAAGCTTTCAACTCATCGAGCCTTCACTACACCTATTTAGTAATAGTTTCACACATGTTAAAAAAATGCAGCCGCTTGGGTCCATGTATACAAATAATACAACTTTTCTCTTTATTTAGCGCTTTAAATGTCAGAATGCCAATATTAGCCAAGAACTTAATTTAAATCAATCTTTGGAGAATGGCAGTGTCTCACTGCGTGATTCAAACTCGTGACCTTCCAGCCACCATTTTCTTCCAAGTGATGAGTGTTCAACTCTTTTAACCAGCATTCACCCTTGTTAACACAAAGTTTAACAGCTGTTAGAAAAATGCAGCATTTTGGACCCACGTTTACAAATAGACTTTTAAAAAATATTGAAATAGAGCTTCTTTAGCTGTAAATAAACACATACCTAATTGGTGGCCCTTCGAAAGGAAGGAAGAGTTGGCGCGCTGTGATGATTCGAGTTTATTGCCTGTCGATCAGCGTTGTTCCAGGTGATGAATGTTCAACTCATAGAAATATCTCTCCGATATGCTAACAAACAGTATCACAGCTGCTAGCAAAATGCAGCAGAGATAACACGGGCATATGAACAGTAACATGTCTTCCTAATTTGCGCGTCATGCACCATAGATATCAGAGGTCATTACTTCACAGGAACTTAATTTATTGACCTCCACCAAGTCGGCAGAGTCAGCGTCGTGGGGATTCGTGCGCGTGGCCCGCCGATCACCACTTTGTTCCAGGTGAAGAGTGATCACCTCATCAAGCCGTCTTTCCTATTTGCTACCAAATAGCTTCACAGCTGCAAAAAAAATACAGCAAATAGCCCAGGTATTAAAAATAATCCTAATTTTTTATTTAATTACTGTTTCATACTTTGCAAATATAAAATGTTATTATTACACAGGAACTTCATTTATCAATTTACAGGGGAATGGCAGAGTTGGCGCTGTGGGGACTCGAACTCACAACCTACTGATCACCACTCTTTTTGAGAGAAGGAGAGTTTAACTAATCGAGACATCGTTCTGATGTGGTAGCTAATAGTTTCACAGCTTTTAGAAAAGATGCAGCAGAGAGAGCCCACGTATAAAAATAATAGAAATTTGTGTAATGTCTCTTCAATCACTCTTTACCAAGGGGGCTTGAGACATAGGGGCTCATTACGATGGCGGGCGGACATCAGTCCACCCGCCATCGTTGCAGTGCTGGGACCGGCTGCCAGCCGTGCGGCGGTCCCGCACCGCCAATTAGGATGCGACCGCCACCGTGGCAGTCACATTCCGCATTGTTGACATTGCGGCGGGTGCTGCTATAAGCAGCACCAGCCTCAATGCCAAAGAGGCATGTTGTGCATTGCCATGCACAACTTGGCAGGCACCGCGCGCCACCTTGTGCATGGCAATGAAGGGGGGTACCGTAGGTAGCCCCCAAGTGCAGCCCCCCACCCCTCTGGGGGCCCGCAACGTGCCCCCAAAGCAATTCACCGCCAGCCTTTCCATGGCGGCAAAGCCGCCATGGAAAGGCCTGTGAAACCCAGCATCCTAATATGGATGGCGGTGCCTGCTAGGCACCGCCACCATATTAAGGCCCCAGTCCGCCCAGCCGGCAATCGGAACGATTGCCGACCGGCGGAAAAGCGGCGGACGCACTTTGCGTCCGCCGCGATACCCCCCCTGGCGGGGGTGAATCGGGTGGAGATGGCGGGCGGATCGCCACCGCCTGGCTGGCGATGGCGATCCGCCCGCCATCCTAATGACCCCCATAGTGATTTAAGTCCATGGCTAAAAGATAAAATAAAGTCATACTGGGGTAGCAAAAAACACAGGAGTCTCCAGTCGAAATTGAATGTGTCACACCAAGATGCTGCCAAAGATTGAGAGGTGTGATTGTCTTCTCTTTCCACATCTCTGCCTCCAGTCAGTACAATGTGGCCAACTAAAAATGGTGAAGAAGCAAAGCATGACCATTGTGGGCCAGTGGCTAAGGAGCAGATTGTGAGCCTGGAGACTCTTCTCCACAAAATTGATTCCATGTCTTTGAAATTCACAATGCATCATGTGTAAAATATGCATGGAGAATGGAGGCTACAGAGAGACACTGGGAGGAAGAAATCGGAGGGCAGGTGCGACGGCAAGACAGGAAGAAAAGGGAGGACTATAAGGAATAAAGCCAGGAACTGGAGTGACATAGGAAAGAAAGAAGCAATGGTCACGCAGGGAAAGTAATGAACAGGACCAAAAGCGAGACGGGAAGAAGGGAGAAGTGAGCCCGGGAGAATGTGAGAAGAAAAGAAGGGGTGACAGAAGGAGGACAGAAGCCATTGTGGGTGGAGGGGAGTGGAAGCAGTGATGGGGGGAGTGAGCAAAGGGGAGAAAACTGTGTGGACAGGGATTGCAGTGAATAAGAAAGAGTGAGGGTGAAAACTAAGAGATATGGAGACAAAGGTAGGCAACAGTAGGAAAGACCAAGGAGAGGCAAAGAGTGGGTCTGAGCAAGGGAGAGAGGAAAGTCATGCACTCTTTGAATGCTAAAAGTCCAATGCTACTGACACATGGATGTTAGACCTGGCAGCCTTGGCATGGGTTTCCCTTGCATTTTTTGCCTTTGCCTCCTGTATTTTTACCATGTGATGGATTTCGTTTTGCTGGTCTAGATGCTTTGGGCACTTTGCCCTGCTGATCAGTGCCAAAGTGCAAGTACTCCCTTAGTAAATTTTTTATTATGGATTGGTGTTCCCATGATTAGTTTATTTGGTTTACTGTTAAGTCCCTAGTACAGTGCACTGTGTGTGCCCAGGGCCTGTAAACCAAATGCTACTAGTGGGCTTGCAGCACTGATTGTGCCACCCACACAAGCCGCTTTGCAACAGAGTCTCAGGCCTGCCATTGCGGTGCCTGCGTGCAGTCTAGTCCTGCCATGACAACCTGGCAAGTGCACCCACTTGCCAGGCCCTAACCTTCCCTTTTCTTACATGTGAGTCACCCCTAAGGTAGGCCCAATGTACCCATGTGGGCAGGGTGCAGTGTATGTGAAAGGTAGGACATGCCCTGATGTGTGTGGCATGTCCTGATAGTGAAATACTGCCAATTTCCTTTTTCACTATTGTAAGGCTATCTGTCCCATAGGATAGAATAGGGAGTTTGGTCATACCATCTTATGAGTATTACTGCCCATGAGAACAAGATAGGAAAATAAAGTTTGATATGCCTGAACTCAGAATGTTAAGATGCATCTTTTAGTGAGGGTGATTTTTACATTCTGGGTTTGAAAATACCATTTTAGATAGTAGGTATTTTCTTGCCTAACTATCTAGTGTGCCTCTGCTAGGTTGTGTATTGACTGTCTGGCTTTGGAGTGACAGGGGCTGGGGATGTGCATTCTGTTCAGACAGCCACTTGGGGGTTGAGGTGTGTCCTGCCTTTCTAGGGTGAGTCAGGGCTGGACTGAATAGACCTGGACTGCATTCAGAGTAGGGGGAGGAGGTTTCTTTCACACCTGAATGGGCCTGGTCTGTCCTAGTCAATGCTGTCTCCACCTCCTGCCAGGAAGCTGCACCAGAGAGGACAGAACTGGTTTTGGCTGTACAAAGAGATTCTCTGCCACAGAGAACAAAGGATTTTGTATTATAAAAAAAGGGGCCCAGACCCTTAGACTTTTAGATCACTTCTGGGAATCAAGAGGAACCATTGCCAAGAAGAAGAGCTGGAGAAACTGAGGAGGAGTACTGCCCCCTTTGCTGTTTGCTGTCTGGGGTTGGCCTGCAGTGGCTTTTTTTGCCAAGGAAAGGACAAGGACTTTGCTGTGTGCTGTGTCCCCTGCTTGAGGAAGATCTCCAAGGGCTTGAAATAGAACTTGCCTCCTGTTCTGAAGTCTCAGGGACACACAGACTTCACCACCAGCTCCCCTGAACTTCCTTGCTGGGAGTTCTGACCTGCTAAGAGGTGCCTGCCGCTGGGAGCTGGAAAAGTAACGGAACTTCGAGAAGCGCAACGCATCCGCACCTGTTTCTTACGCATCGCCGAAGAAATCGACGCAGCACCTGCCGCAGCTCGGGAAATCTCTGCATGCTGAATCCCATGCACCGATCTCCGAAGTCCAAGATCACCGCACTGATTCCAACGCAGGCCCTGCTGTGCGGCTGCAAGAACCAACGCATCGCATCTGGTTCGCTACGATGGCAAGAAAACCGGGGTCGCAGTAAGAAATTGACGTATCACCTCCCCACACAGTAAGAAACCGATGCATCACCTCCCCTTCAGTAAGGAACCGACGCATCACCGCCCCTGCGTGACAGAAAGGCACTGACGCATCACCCCTCCTGAAGTAAGGAACCGATGCATCACCTTCCCTGGGCATAAAGAACTGACGCATCACCTTCCCTGCAACAGTTTTTGATTGTGTGCGCGACGCATCCAAGGTACTTTGTGTGAAAACTATTTTTACCATTTAAAAGTCATATTTTGATTACTGTATTGTGGCTTTTTGTCGTTTTTGGTCTTGTTTGGTTTAGATAAAGATTACTTATTTTTCTAAATTGGTGTGGTGTCCATTTGTAGTGTTTTCATTGTATTACTGTATTTGTTCACAAATGCTTTACACACTGCCTCTGGGATAAGCCTGTCTGCTTGTGCCAAGCTACCAAGGGGGTGAGCAGGGGTTATTTTAGAAGTGTATCCCCTTAACCTGAATAGGAAGAAGGGTCCCTACGTGGCCAATGGTGCAAACCCTTGCCAACTAGAGACCCCCATTTCTAAAAATGGAAAATAGTCACCCTCACTCGCGAACTTCAGAAAGGGACTCAAGACCCGTCTCTCTAAAGACCTGGGGGACCCCAGTGCCTGGATACCCCTCGGGGCGATAAGCAGCGCTATAGAAGTCAGATTGATTGATTTATTGACCTCTGCAGTGGAAGGAAACAGCCAGGGTAAACCTGCTATTCTCGAGGGGTGGAACACCTAAAATAAGGAGCAAAGCAGCAAATCCAAACCATAACATCAAAACAGACAACAAAGCCATCCAATGAAAGAGCTTAAAGTAGATGGAAAAAATGGGATACAATTCCTGCTTTAACTGACAGCAAAAGCTGTCTGTCGCAAGATCGCAAAAAGACCAATGCACCACCTTTGAGGAGCACCCTCCATATGTTTGTAAAAATTGCCAACAGACTGATGAAATACAGTGGAGTCAGGTTCACGCTTAAGGAATTCAATTGGCTCCCCTGCCTGTCTGCATTACATCTTTTGGGCAGTGAATCTGTTGAGCACCCTTCAAGGCAGTGAACTCCAACTCAACAAACTCCCTGGCAGACACAATAGAAATGCGTGGGGACCAGTATAACAAATACAGATCTGGCATTGCAAGGTTAGAGACCCTGAATTGCAAGTAGGAGAAATGCAGAAGGCACATCATTTGCTTAGCCTCCACTATTTGATACACCTTTCTGCCACAAATCCATCAAGTTCCACCTTTTCTACAAGGGAATTGTAGACACACCATTGTAGGGAACAGATCAAACAAATAATTACTGCAACACCACACTATTCCTATGGGAAGAGCATCCCTCTTGACCAGTGCATCATTGCTTTACAGGTTGGTTTGCTCATTATTTGTATACAAACATACATACTATGACATCATCACGTGACATCCAAGATAGTGGCAATGCTTGCTCCATGTTGTAATAGGTCTTGCATCTTCAAAACTGTATCTGTTTAGCTCAGTGATTGTTTCTTTCCGTTAGTAATTCTAATGAGCCTGTGTTTTTTTTAATTGAGAAAATAGGTTTACTAGCATAGTAGAGCACTAGTCCTGGTAACAGACCATATGAGTGAAAGCCTGGTGCAACCAGAGCCACCTGTTTTTGCCCCTGAGAGGAAGCAGCACTGAATTGTAGTCCCAGTTTATATTTAGATAAGTTACTGTTAGGACTAAGAGCCATTATCCCCATCCTGCTATCTCCACCACCCCTCGTTGTAGGCACCACATAAACACCCATTCATAGCATCTGGAGACTGCAGCAGTGGGGAAAAAGCCAATGGAGATGATCCATTGATGTTGGTGGCAATGATACAGCAAGGGACTCTAGGATACAGAAACATCATGCAAGGAACTGGGGACGCTCGCCGGAAAGGCTCTATTTTTATAGTGCAGTTCACTCTGGTGGGTCCATTCTCTCTCTCACACCCAGCCAGCACACCTTAAAACTGCTACTAATTAGGAGGGGAAAGCCCTTAAAAAGGCACATCCACTAAAGTGCAGTGTTTCAGCAACTTCCTTCATGAGAGACAATCGGCTAAGACTCCTCTTGTTAAGCAGACCTGCTCCTGCATCCCAGCCTTGACTCTTTAGGTATTTAAACTTTGCATTGACTCCGTTACAGTTCCTGGATTAGTTTCTTTCCCATGAATATCACATACAAGGTGGTTCTAGTAAAAGTAGGAAATAACAGAATGTTAACTATAATATTTATTTTTCAGTTCTGCCAATGTAAAGTATAAACTATACCTCATCTTCCACAAGAGACAGTGTGTAGTGACCAGGCTTGCCCAGTCAAATAAAACCCTTTTGACACATAAAAACCAACCTTTTTAAGTGTTAATAAGTCACCCCTATTTAGGCCTTGTTGCCCACAAGGCAGGGTACATGGTATGTCAAAAGTAGGGCATGTAGATATGTAATGTTACTATGTTCTTACAGTCACTATCTCCTGAAAGTTATTTTCACTGTGGCAGGGCTAGCTGTCCAATGCATAAAACCAGAGTACAGATTAAAATACTAATTCTTTATCTCAGGAATGGGACTGGCTAGAAAATAATAAATTAATTAAACTATTTTTAATAGCTATTAAAAATCCAATTCAATGGTGAAGTCACATAGTAAATATTAAGGAAAAGTAACTTTTAGCAAATTACCTTTTCCCTGCCTGAAGTTCATTGAAGCTAATTTGTATTGGCTCTCCAGCTTCTCCCAATTAGTAATTAGCTGTGAATAGGTGTGAAATGCCTCCCAGGAGCAAACAGTAGGCTGACTCAGAAGTTCCTATTGTAGAAAGACAACCCTAGAGGGTTTTAGAGGAGAACACAGGGGAGTCTTATTTATCACTCGCCTCTATTCCTTGTACTAGCTGCGAGCTCTTTAGTTGTCTAAATACTTTGAATGACAAGAAGGATGCTTAGGTCAAGCGTTTAGACGATGACCTTGACTTTGTTTCTGTTTTGATGCCTTTCTTCCTCAGTTAAAAGACCTTTAGCAAAACACACGTTCCATTTGTCTTCCTTGGAGACCACTATCAATCTGAATAGTTAACTGAATAAGATCTTGAAGGGGCGTAGGTCTAGCAAGTCTAGCAACTTTGTTCTTTAACTCATCTTTTAGGCCTTTGTGAAATAAAGTGAATAGGGATGGGTCAGGCCAATCTATCTCTTGAGCCAAATCTTTGAATTTGGAGATATTCGTATGGAAGTCCCAAGAAGTTTTGTTTATTTCTAAGATCTCCTCTTGGTGAAAAACTTCAAATGTTGATTGTCAAATATTTTTTGAATTCCATAAGAAAGTCCTGAAAGTTATCTAGAAGAGGACTAGCCTCATAAACAAACGGCTTGGCCGATGCCAGGGCATTTCCAGTCGAATTACTTACAATAAGCCCCCTGTTGGATTTATCATTGGCAAACATATTGTTTTTAAAGATGAATTGAACCTGACAAGTGTCCTGAAATGTCTATAGCTTCCTGGGATTTCCATCAAATGTTAATTCTGCCATGCCAGCTAGAGGAGCATCCAGAGATCCATGTTGTAAGACGGTAAGAGATTGACGTAGAGAGGCATGGTCAGGTTTTGGAGTTGAAGAGAAAAGTCATTTACAGCTGTTAGAAGTTCCTGGACTTGATTCGTCTTTAGATTTTGCAGGCTTCGCAACCTGTCAAGAGCAGGTCTTCTTGGCAATGGACGTAGAGTCTTATCGGTTTGTAGGAATTACCTATCTCCAGAAATAATTCTAGACACCAGAATTAAACTGGAAACCAGAAAAACCTTTCTAGTGTCCAGGCCAGGCAGCAAGGTAGGGAGCAAGGAGAAGTCAATATGAACACTGGCGAAGGTGGAGTCCACATACTCAGGAGCGAGCAATCAAGTAAGCACAATTGTGATGCAAGCAGACTCAAATAGACTCACTTTTTATGTTTTCGTGCCAGACAGGAAGTAATGTATTTCTGGGATAGGTTGGGCAATCTTGGATTGGCAATAAAAAGGATAGTAAACCACTCAAAATGTCAATAGTGGTTAAATGTATGTTTCAAGAACTTATAATGTTAATGATGATGCCATGAGGAGGTTTATACAGATGATGATTGCAGTGTTACAAAAAAATGCTGATGTTCTAATAATTTTCCTGCATGCCGCATTACTTACACATTAGCATGCAGGAGGAGATTGCTCCATAGTTCCCTGCGATTGAGCTAAGACACGCCTTGGGAAAACAAGATGGTCATCGAGGACACTGCAGTATCCCGGGACTGGTGGAGGCTGAGGAGCAGGTGGGAGCCCTTGAAGGAGACACACGGTCACTGCCACCAGAGAGAGCGGGCAAACCCCTGCTCCACATGGCCTCCAGCAAGGCCCTGCACCTAACTTTGCAATGGGAGCCTCACCCACTGCTACATACAACCTTTACCTGTGCATGGCAGTGGGGTTGACCGCAGCACCTGTGTTCTAGCGGAGTGGCTATTTTTATTCAAAAATGCCTCTTCTGCACAGTCCTAAAAACCTGGACAGATGAGTAAGTTTGGTACGTGTTTTTCAAGCTCAGGATCTGTACAAAAGTGTTTGGCTCCATCGATGCCCCTAATGGTACTACGTCTACCTTCTCCTCCCACCTCAGTAGGCCCATTACAGCGCATCACATGTCTCACGTAATCATAGGGGGTGACTTAAGTCTGGCACCGCATGTCGTTCTGGACCGTACAGATCCTGTCAATATACATAATAACAGAAACAGTGCTCTTAACTGTGAGATTTGTAAGGACCAAGGTCTGCTGGACATTTGGTATCTCGTCCACCCATCTAAGAGGGGATTCCAGTTTCTCTCCATGGTCCATAGCATCCATCCCCGACTGGACTACTTTCTCAACTCTCATCTAATATCCCTAACGATCCTGGATTACACCATCCTAGTGTGTTCTCTGTCGGATCGTGCCCCGGTCCGCTTGGACATTGACTGGAATCTCCAGAAGCCAATCCAAAAACCTTGGGGCCTTATCGCTGTGCAGTTTAAACTGTCCCAAGAGAAGGCCCGCCTAAAGACCCACATTTCTACTCACCTCTCAGAAAACAAAGGTCTGTACAATCAGCCCAAATCCTATGGGTGACAGCAAAGGCCACTTTCCGAGGTCAATTATAGCTCAGTGGCAGGTGGCCCTGCAGCATGATATTAAAATCCACACCCAGGCATACACAAAGAGGCCCCCCCTCTGAGACCAGACACATGCTAGAGAAAGCCAAAATGGATCTTGTTTCCTTCTACATGTCACAGGCTGAATTTATGCTCTATAAGTTGAAGGACCGCCTCTATGAGCAGGGAGACTTCTAGCTGCTCAACGTAGACAACGGGAGGCCACGGTGGCTATCCTGGCCCTTTGAGACGAATCGAGACACGTGCTCAAATCCTCACAGAGTACTGCCAATGCCTTTGGGGCCTACTATACTGAGCAAAACAGCTCCAAATTAGAGGGTGGTGAGGACTGAGAGGAATCCTTCTTTGATAGCCAAATTCTACCTCGCCTAAATAACGAAGATATGATGCTCCTGGAGGGGGATAACACCAAGAAGGATATTATGCAGACAATTTCGCATCTTTTGTATAATAAGGCTCCGTGGCAAGATGGATTCCCAGGAGAATTTTACTGATGGCTTAAAGAGAAGACAGTGGATCACCTCTATGCTGCCTTGCAGGATGCGGAACGTACTGCGCCCTTATCACACATGTCTATCAAAGCTGTGATTACTGTCGTTCCGAAACCGTGTAGGGACCCCTTGCTCTGCAGCAGCTAATGCTGATATCTCTAATAAATAGAGACATTAAGATACTGCTAACGTCTTGGTGACTGGCCTCAAGTAAGTTATCCCAATGCTAGACCACTTCTGAAAGTCTATAAGTTGATGGCTTATTGGCGGAGTGGGGCCATACGGCTGCCCTGCATTGAACACTACTACGCAGCTTTACACCTTGCACATTTGTCCTCTATGTGACCTGAGATGGCTGATCTTCCCTTTTGGGTCTACCTGGAGCACGACATAGCTCAAGGTGACTGCGGCCTACTCCTCCCTTTTCAGTATAAATCCTCCTACATGTCGAGCACTAACTCCAGTATGCAGAACATGGTGATAATTTGAAACCAGGCCCACACGCTTCTGCAAGATCATGCCCAACTTTCATGTCCCTATAGCAGAGGTCTTCAAACTGGGGGGTGGACCCCCTTGTGGGGGCTTTAATTGATCCCAGAAGGGGCACCAGGCTCTGACCAAGAGAAGCATCATTCTGATAAAAGTGCTTTATTTTAAGTGGAAATAAAATACTATCAGTAAGCCTCTCTGTAATGGGCCATCACTAACACCTCTTGTCATTTATTTACTTACAGAGGGAGCAAGTCTCAAAAGGGGAGGGACTCCAAATATTCCTTAAACCTCCTCCTTCAACCATTACAGATAATCACACTATGGATACCTTTACACTTAAGTAAGCCCTGGCTGACCAAAATAGTATGTTTGGCAATCATGTATTTGATTGCATTTTTTAAAAAGGGTATTAGAACTTCATGGCTATATTTAAATATGTGTAGACATATTTAAATATTGCAATTTTAATAGAAGCGTTGCTCGAAATTCTGGGTGGGGGGTGATGATTCACCGGGAAGCCCGACTTTAAAAAGTGTTAAGACCACTGCCCTATAGGGAACAATGCAGCCATTCAAGTGAATAGAAGTCCCATACTTTGTTACCCATGGAGGGATGCCGGGATCATGATCATAAAGTATACAAAAAAGTGATGGATAGAATGCTTGAATTAATTCTGAGCCACTGGTAATCACTCAGGGCTGCATCCCAATCCATTGTTATTGTGCACACCATATCGTCTCAGTTTGGACCCAGCTATACTTAAACCAGTCTTGACCCTGCTTCAATCAGAAAAGTCCAGCCTCAACTGCCAAGCCAGTTCCTCCCTGAACTGAAACACAAGCAACCCAGGGCTGGTTTTGCACTAGTTATGGGCTCATCAGCTGGGTACAGCTTCGTTCCAGTGACTCATTGTGCATGGAACCCACGTCTGGGCATACTTGTCCCACTTAGGGTGACACACTAAAGTATACAAAAAGTGATGGATGGTATACTTGAATTAATCTCAGCCACTGGTACCTAGGTACCCGGGGACGCATCTCAATCCGTCATTATTTTGCCCTCCATGTCACCTCAGTTTGAAGCAAGCTATATGCAAATCAGACTTAACCATGCTCCATTCAGAAAAGTACAGCACAAACTACAAGCCAGGTCCTCCCTGAACCTGAACACAAGCAACCCAGGACCGGTTTCGCCTTAGGTATGGCTCATCAGGTCTGATCATATCTGTCCCACTTAGGGTGACACACTAAAGTATACAAAAAGTGATGGATGGAATAGTTGAATTAATCTCAGTCACTGGTAATTACTCGGACTGCACCCCAATCCATTGTTATTTTGCACATCATGTCACCTCAGTTTGGACCCATCTATATGGAAATCAGTCTTGACCCTGCTCCAATTGGAACAGTCCAGCCTGAACTGCCAAGCCAGGTCCTTCCTGAACCAGAACAAAAGCAACCTAGGACCGGTTTGTGCCCTAGTTATGGAATCATCAGCCTGATGCAGCTTGGTTTTAATGACACAGTGCACACAGAACACACGTCTGGGGATACCCGTCCCACTTTAGGTGACACTAAAGTATACAAAAAAGTAATGGATGGTGTAAGAAATGGGGGCCTCTAGTTGGCAGAGGTAGGTACCTTTGTCCTAATAGGGACCCTTGCTTCTAGTCAGGGAAAGGGGGATACACACTCTAGATAACCCCTGCGCACCCCCTTGGTAGCTTGACACGAGCAGACAGGCTTATCCCAAAGGCAATGTGTAAAGTATTTGTACTCAAAACACACAGTAACAAAGTGATAACACCACAAATGGACACCACACCAGTTTAGAAAAATAAAGTATCTTTATCTAAACTTAACAAGACCAAAACGACAAAAATCCAACATACAAGTATTAAGAAAAATGACTTTCAAAAGGTTTTAGCAACTGAGCCCATAGAAAACTATGGATGCGTGATTTCTTGCAAAGTACCTGTTGCTGCGACAAAATTCACCAACCCAGACAGCCGCTGCGATGGAAAGCGTCGAAAAGCAAAGAGATGCGTTGATTCCTGAGACCTTCGTGGATGCGACGCGACAGTTCCTCTGGGCACAGGGGAGCGGTGCGTCAGGTCCGGTCTGTAGGGGGAAGCGATGCATCGATTCTCAGACGACTCCGATCCGCGGGTGATGCGTCAGGGAAAACTTGCCGCACAGGGACGATGCGTGGGATGCGTCGGCGAACGATGCACAGCGTCGATTTCTTCAGCCGCGATCCCTCGATGCGTCAATTCTTGCAGCGGTGACAGGTGCTGCGTCGGTTTCAGCAGCGGCGCGGCGATGCGTGGAGATTCTTCTCACACCACGGCGTGGTGTCGGAAAACTGTTGCAAGAAGAGTGATGCGTTGATTTTCTAGTTGTTGCATTGCTTTCCAGCTCCCAGCAGCAGAAACAACCTCCAGAGGCCTCATACAGTCACAGGCACTTCTTGGCAGGTCAGGACTCCCAGCAAGAAAGTTCAGGGGAGCTGGGGGTGAAGTCTTTGTGTTCCTGAGACTTCAAAACAGGAGGCAAGCCCTACTCAAGCCCTTGGAGACTTTCCTCAAGCAGGGGACACAGCACACAGCAAAGTCCTTCTCTTTTCTTTGGCAGAAACAGCAACTGCAGGCCAACCCCAGACACACAGCAAGGGCAGTACTTTTCCTCAGTTTCTCCAGCTCTTCTCCTTGGCAAAGGTTCCTCTTCATTCCAGAAGTAGTCTAAAGTTCAGGGGTTCTAGGTCTAATACTTATACCCCATAATGTCTGTGTTCTCTTTGTGCAAGGGTCTCTGAGCCCAGTCCAAACCAGCTCTGTCCTCACTGGTGCAGTATGACCACAGGGGGTGGAGACAGCATTGTGCAAAGGAGACAGGCCCTATTCAGGTGCAAGGAAATCTCCTCCCACTACTCTAAATTCAGCCAGGGTTTATTCAGCCCGGCTCTGACTCATCCAGGAAAGGCAGGACACACATCAACCCCCAGTGGCCGTATGAGAGAATGCACATCCCCAGCCCCTGTCATTCTAAACCAGACAGTCAACACACAAACAGGCAGAGGCCACAGAATGGTTAAACAAGAAAATGCCTACCTGCTAAAAGTGTCATTTTCAAACACACAATTTAAAACCCACCTTTACTAAAATATGTGTTATTAAATTCTGAGTTCAGAGAGCCTAAACTTTATTTCTCTATCTTGTCCCAATGGAAAGCTATTTTTATAAAATGTTATAAATAAATTCCCATTCTATCCTATGGGGCAAGATAGCCTTTCAATAGTGAAAAACGAAATTGGCAGTATTTCACTATCAGGACATGTCACACACACCAGTACATGTCCTACCTTTCACATACACTGCTCCCTGCCCAGGGGGTACCTTGGGCCTACCATAGGGGTGCCTTTCATGTAGAAAAAGGGAAGGATAGGGCCTGGCAAGTGGGTGCACTTGCCAAGTCGACATAGCAGTTAACAACTGTACACAGACACTGCAGTGGAAGGTCTGAGTTACCTTTTAAGGGCTACTCGTGGGTGGCAAAATCAGTGCTGCAGGCCCACTAGTAGCATTTGATTTACAGGCCCTGGCACACTCAGTGCACTTTACTAGGAGCTTGCAGTAAATCAAATATGCCAATCATGGATAACCAATCATGATAACAATTTACACAGAGAGCATATGCACTTTAGCACTGATTAGCAGTGGTAAAGTGCCCAGAGTCCTAAAACCAACCAACACAGGTCAGGAAAAAATAGGAGGAAGAAGCAAAAAGTTTGGGGATAACCCTACAAAAAGGGCCAAGTCCAACAGATGGAATGCTTGAATTAATCTCAGCCACTGATAATTACTCGGGGATGCATCCCAATCCATCATTATTTTGCACACCATGTCACCTCATTTTTGACCCAGCTATATGCAAATCAGTCTTGATCCTGCTCCAATCATAACAGTCCAGCCCCACCTGCCAAGCCAGGTCCTCCCTGAACCATAACACAAGCAACCCAGGACTGGTGTTGCCCTAGTTATGGGCTCATCAGCCAGGTACAGCTTGGTTCCAGTGGCACAGTGTGCACAGGACCAACGTCTGAGCATACCTGTCTGACTTAGGGCGACACATTAAAGTATAAAAAAAAAGTGATGGATGGAATGCTCAAAGTAATCTCAGCCATTGGTAATTACTTGGGCTGCATCCCAATCCATCATTATTTTACAAACCATGTCACCTCAGTTTGGACCCAGCTATATGCAGATCAGTCTTGACTCTGCTCCAAATCGGAACAGTACAGCCTGAACTGCCAAATCAGGTCCTCCCTGAACAGGAACACAAGCAACCCAGGACCGGTTTTGCCCTAGTTATGGGCTCATCAGCCTGGCAAAGCTTGGTTCAAGTGACACTGTGCCACTGGAACCAACTTTGTTGTTTTTGTTTTCGACACTGGGTATGCCGAGACGTGGTTTCTGGGCTCACTTTACCACTGGAACACCTGGCTGAAGAGCCCATTATAAGGGCAAAATCTGTCCTGGATTGATTGTGCTCCAGATCAGGGAGGACCTGGCCTGGTAGTTGGGGTTGGACTGTTCGCATGAGCAACAGGGTCAAGACTGATTTCCATATGGCTGGGTCCAAACTGAGGTGGTATGGTGGGCAAAAAATGACAGATTGCGCTGCGGCCCAAGTGATTGCCATGGCTGAGATTAATTCAAGCATTCCATCCATAACCTTGTTGGTTTTGCATTTGATGCCCTAAGTGCGCCGGATATGCTCAGATGTGGGTCCCAGGCTCACTGTGCCACTGGAACCAAGTTATACCTGGATGAAGAGCCCACAACAAGGATAAAACTGGTCCTGGATGCTTGGGTTCCTGTTCTGGGAAGACCTGGCCAGGCAGTTCGGGCTGGACAGTTCCCATGAGGAACAGCGTCAAGACCGATTTGTTTATGGCTGGGCCCAAACTGAGGTGGCATGGTGGGTAAAGAACTATGAATTGGGATGTGGCCCAAGTGATTGCCAGTGGCTGAGGTTTTTTCAAGCATTCCATCCATCACCTTGTTGTTTTTGCATTTGATGCCCTAAGTGTGCCAGGTATGCCCAGATGTGGGTCCCGGGCTCATTGTGCCACTGGAACCAAGCTATACCAGGCTGAAGAGCCACATACCAATGGTGAAAACGGTCCTTGCTTGCTTGTGTTCTGGTTCAGGGAGGACCTGGCCTGGCAGTTCAAACTGGACTGCTCCCATGAGGAACAGGGTCAAAACTGATTTGTATATGGCTGGGTCCAAACTGAGGTGGCATGGTGGGTGAAAAACAATGGATTGGGATGCAGCCCAAGCAATTGTCAGTGGCTGAGATGAATTCAAGCATTCCATCCATCACCTTGTTGTTTTTGGGCTCGTGAACTTAGGAAATCTTTTAACACCTGGTGAGATGAAAACATATGATGCCCTTCGGGAGGAATTTTGCCTACCCCAGTTTCAAAAGTGTAGATACTTGCAATTGAGACATTTCTTCCATAGTGCCCATGGAGCCTGACTGTGGCCACTCCTACCTTCTCCTCCGGTGCTGTATCTGAAGCTTTGGGGATCCTGCAAAGGATCATGTTCTTTTTATAACCTCATTCTCCAACATCTGCATTGGTGACCCCTCCTGCATCTCGTGCATGTTAAGTGGCAAAAAAGACTGCATTTGGAGTATGAGGACTGGGATTGGGCATGACTGATGGAATAATTGGGCAGGCAACTCATGAATACAGGAGGAAGTTCTGCCTCTTTTAGACAATTCAGGACTGGTACTAGACTCCGCAGAAATTAGTAGCCTCAGGCCTTCTATACGACTCGTAATGCTGGTGCTGCAACCAGCCCGATTATGACAAAAGACATATTCTTTATGATTGTCCATATGTATGCCGATTATGGTCCCAAATCGGCTCCACACTAAACTGCACCATAGAGCTGACCCTTCCACTACCGCGAACTCTGGCCCTGCTACATGACAGGGGCAAACTCACAGGTCACAAGTGTAGATTACTGACTACTGCTCTAACTACGGCCAAACTATAGTCTGTATCTTAGCACACTGGAGATCGCCACAATACCCCACCTATGATGAGTGGCTGGCTGAAGTGTACAAGATAGAGTGGTATGAACGGATCATATACTGCATATACTGTTCTCATATACTGCATTCAGGATCACCTGAAACCTTTTTGCATCGTATGGTCTCCCTTCCTCAGAGTAGACGGAGCCACTCTTTGATGATCCTTGGGTGGTGGCCTGTGCCCTACCTCCCCCCACATCATAGCTCTACACACTCTGACTCCCCTGGGTCTTTCTTTTTCTAGCCTTTGTTGTTATTACAAACATCCTGCTGTCATTTGCAATACATGGTGTGGATAATTTTATATTGTATGTATATGCAGTCAAAATACATGTCTCTTGTTTTACTGCCTCTCCCTGTGGATAGTTAGATGTATACTCTATTTTTCAGACTATTATGTGGTCTTGTTATGGCCTTGTATCCACAATTACGATTCCTGAACATTCACTCTTATAAATTGTTATCATTTGTTAACGGATGTACTGCTTGCTCTGATTGATAATAAAACATTCTTTAGAAAAAACAACCGTACACAAAAATGCACAAACTAGTACACACTATATGAACTCAGCACCCCTACTTTTCTCTGCATCTGCATGCTTAAATATGAGAGCAGCTACACACAGGTATAGGACCCAGGTTGTATTCACAAACCAATAGGAAATCATGTGACAGAGCTCCGAGCAGAAATGGTAGGACAGAAGTAGTAACTGGACTGACACTGGCCTCTGTCAGATACAGGGCAGCAATTGAACTTAATCTAGATAAAGCTGGAGAGCATGCAGGGCTTTAGTGTCAAAATGTGACAAAGACAGTGATTGAATAAAGGCTAGAAGTGATGCATTTCAGCTCTGCTGAAAAGTGCAGGCACGTCCCCTTTCCAGTACAAGAAGTGTAGATGCTTGGAATTTGTGAGTGCCTGCCCTTGTAAAGCAGTGTATGGGAGAACTTGCAGCCTGGGAGGACCTTTTGATCAATCGACCTGTGTATACGTGCATAGATCACTGAACACTTAGAATACTGGCTGTCTAAGGGAGCAGATGCATATGATTTTCTAGAAAATCAAAAGCAGCTGATTGCTAGCTCAGATTGTAGCATCTTTTTTTTATTTCAAATAGTTTTTATTGGTTTCTTAGAAAGAAATGACAAAAAAAAGGAAACAACATCAAATTGCATATCAGGAGATGCAGGTTGGTAGGTGTTGATTGATACATCTTACATTTAATATATTCTTGATAAGGCAGTTGTGACATTTTGGAACCATCAATGGTCTCAAGTGTTTTGTCAAAATGTTGGGTTAATTACATGTCACTGTTCCACTTGATTTCAAGCCGTACCGGGACTTAGGTTCCCGGTGTTAGCAGATTACAATCGTTGTTTCTTATATCAACTACAATAATAATATTGTACAAGAAAAGCAGAAAACAGAAGGAGACAAAGAACGAAAGAAAGAAAGAGTAAATAAAGAAGAGACTAAAGGAAAAGACAGAACAGAACCAAAAAGAAATATGGTGGGACATGTAGCCGATCAACAGAGACACTCCGGGGATGTCTGTGTTGGTGTTATGGAAAGCGTCATGTGATGTCTTATATGAAATGGTTAAGGATCATATCATATAGTGTGGAGGTTTCATCATTCAAGGGGGCTTAAATGCAGGCGAAGAGGAGTCTAGCGATTCCCATAATTTCCTATGTCTAGAACACCATGGAGAGAGTTGGAGAGTCGTATTATCTGTGCCCCTCAGAAATGTTAGCCATTCTTGCCACATTTTGAAAGATATTATCTTGAAATTCTTCCAGTTGCACAGAATAATTTTACATGCCGGCCTAAGCATCAAGTCGAGCAGGTAACGGTCACTCTCATTTTGTAATTCTGGATCTAGGAATCCTATTAAAATATATGATAGCTCTCTGGATGGGGTGATGTGTAGAGTCTGTTTGATGCATTCAGCATCTTCGAATGTGAACAGTGACTGTGCGCATTAATGTATGCTCTGTCCTTAGATAGCAATCAGCTTCTGACTAAAATGTTTTTAAAATGCTTATCATTCTTTTTAAAGACACAATTATTGATTTTATTATTGTGTATATCAAATGCATTGGGGAAACAATACAGTAGACTTCAAGTAAATATTATTTGTTAATTGATGAAACTATTATCCCCATAGAAGAAACCATCTTTATAAAGTTATTTAGCTGATAATGCTTATGAGTATTGACAGCAAATAATCGTTACTGGTCATAAGGGTCTGCAGACCCCCTGAACAGACACTGCGGATCCCTACTGGTCCGCAGACCACATGTTAAGAACCTCTGCTATAACATAATTTAAAGAAGAATGCCTTTTTTAGGTCAGGGCTTCTGGTATCTTTAAGCTGTCTGTTCTCAAAACCCTATTGTGTACAATAGGAATACTTACAGGGAGCTTTAGGCTTGCCCATTGATTACCATTGGTTGACTTTCTTGTCATTCTCTCCTGCTTTCCACACCGCTTGCTCGTGGTACTCCTTGTCTCTCCCCAGCTTGTCCAGAGGGTGTGAAGTTCAAATTTCTCAACTAAAAAAGCAGAGGGCCGCAGAGTGTGAATGGGTGTCATGGCAAAGGTTTGCGATAGGCTGTTCCAATGAGGAGCAGCGTAAGTACTGATTTGCATTAGGTGGGCCTGTAGGGCAGATTTAGAGTTTAACAGGCAGAGAACTCAATGGCAATGGCGACAGAGTACCTGGCCTACCAAACTCAAGGTCTGTATGTCTGATTTTCAGTCGGGCCGACCGCACGTTTTATGCCGACGAAGTAAAATGTACTATGTCAGTGTAAAATTTCCTTAGATGGAAGTAGGAGCCGTTGGAGGTAAGCCATCTGACTGTCCACCCTATTTAGAATGGATGGTCGGATGGCTTTTTTTTAACTGACTGTTACCATAAGCATATTCTGGTGGTAAAGAACAGTAAAAAAAAAAAAAAAGAAATGACACCAACACCATGGGAAATAACTTCCATGGTGTGGGGGTTATTTTTTTTTTTTTATTTTTCAAAAAACAATCTTCCACTTCAGGGGTTTGCTTTTGAAAAATAAAAAATTCTGGGAAAGCTTGACGGCCGGATGTCATGTTTGATGGAGCTATCCATCAAACCTTTCCTACATTGCAGTTGTAGTAAAGGCAGGGTGGTTGACGTCAAAACCTCCGCCACCCTGTCTGTCTTTACTCTGTTCGCCAAACCCTAAATCAGGCCCCCTGTCTAGAGTAGAACAATGGGCGAAGAACGATGATTCAGAATTCTGTGAATTTCAAAAATAGAACAATGGGCGAAGAACGATGATTCAAAATTCTGTGAATTTCAAAAATGAATACATTTGCATTCATTCAAGCAATACCTATATGGGTGCAGATGTACTACTGTTTCTGGTAAACCCATCAATAAAAAGTTCAAACCTCTTAGCGAAATCAGAATGATGAGAAAAACCAACACAGGTATAGCGTACCCAACTCAAGGACTCCAGGCCCAACTACCAAGCCAAGGATACCAAGAATACATCTATTTGAAGGGGTGTCTCACCCCAAACACCCCACACCCCCCAAGCTACTCTCCTGTCAACAGGTTTTTCCAATCAGTAGACAGATGTGCCCTGGAGCATGATTTGCAGATTTTGTAAAAAAAACACTGGAAAATACAAACAATACTGAAAATAGGAAACCATAAGTATGGTATCCACTGGGGCAAAGGAAGGTATAGACCTCGTTAAAGACTTGCATCCATACAGTTCCGTAACCCTGACAGCTCGCTTGCAATGTTCTCTCCATTTGCACCGAAAAGCAGTTTTTTGGCAAATAGTATTCATTAATTATACTACATATTCAATCTTCTAAATGCGTCGTACTCCTGCCTGGGATTCAGTTGTGTAAAATGTCCATGTGTACTCTGTTTTCTCTGTATGTCTATAAAACAGAACAAGTATGACAACAGTCAACTATGTAGAAAGAGGACTTTAATACTTCCTGCGACATATTCCGGTAGTTCATTGTATCTACTAGCGTCCTAGTGAAACAAAAGCATGGCTTTTCTCAATTATGCAATACATAGCGTGACATTCAATCCTTTCATTCCAATCAGATCTGTCATAATTTGCTTCAAACTAATATAGCAATGGCCTGTGAGAAATTACAAGCTCATTTTTTACCCAGATGTGCGAATAATTAACATTTGTTTCAAATAGGCTCCAATTACTCGGTAGGCGTTGTTCTAGCTTGTCAATTTCCGCAGCTTCCAGGTGGATAAGGTGTTTTTAATTCGATTAAAGATTATTTTTCCAACGACGAGATATTTCATTGTTGACGGTCTTCTGCTGCGACTGGTTCGTGCTGGCCTCTGAATTCTATTACTTACGTCTGCAGCAGCCTAAAGTGTATTTTTTTCATAAACAGCAAACTGCACCTCATAAAAATTCATTACATAAGGGTATAAACAAGTACTTTTCCTTCTAGTGATTGGCAGTAAGTGATTCATCACTTTTCCACAGAAAACCAATTTCGTTGCAGATGTTCTGTAACTTCCAATCTCCCTGAATTGTAGAACCATATCGCAATCCCAACGCAAGGAATGTGAGGATTTTGTTAAAGAGAGGTTAAAAAAAGCCACGCTTAGTCTTTTTAATGGGATTGAATATCATTTGCTGTCTCATCGGTTTTTCAAAATAACCATAAAGTAATCAGTCTGCCATTCGCTTTTTTCTCACGCGAACTATCAATTTGCCGGTGATTCTAATTCTCTTGCAACTAACTGTATGCGTTGATAAACGTGGAAAAAGCCAAGCCCTGGAAGGCCCGGAGACAACGCACGTAAAACACATAGAAAAGGCGCCACCATCAATGCAGTCTTAGGAGACTTCTGTATGGCGGCATAATCGGAGCAACAAAAGCACAACAGAAGCAAACAAAAATGGGTTCACACTCCCAGCAATCTGCTCAGTCTTTAAAAACGCGCATGTTTTGGGGGCTTCGGTGCAAAATGCCCGGAACAAATGATGTAATTTATTCCCGCAATCTAATTTATGGGCAGTTCATGGCTGCAGCCTGGTTAACCTAAGGGAAATGCTGCTTGGGAGATATTGCTGACCCCGTGGAAATGAAATGCAAATTCCTTATCTGCAGTTAGGGTCTCAGAGGCTGATATTCATTTCGATTTTCCGGGTTCAAAGCATGATGATCTTCAGTATCATTAGTTTCATATTTACAAATGCAGTGCATAATTTTAGTTTTTTTTTTTTTTTTTAGACATAAACAGGGAACGCACAAAGGTTTTCTCCCCACCTCCATCAAAGGAATGTGAGGTTTCAAGAACAGCCATCATTAAATCCATTTCCCTGGATTCAGAATAATGTTTCAGGGCTGAAAGCACAAGCAATGAATATGTTAAAGCTCTTAAAGCAGCAGCTGTGTTACAGCTCCCAGCCCTTTCATCCTCATTTATTGTACACACATAAAGATTATATACATACATGTGTCTACACACACACACACATTCACAAAACACAACAAAGGTTACATTGAAGTTGTGGTTAGGTTTCATTATATCCCCTCAACGTGTATTTAAAAAAATCATTTGAAAAACCACAGTTAAACTGCAGTTACAATTGCAAATGAAAACTGAAAAGCCACCAAGAATTGCAAGTTATGGTTAGGACCACAATCCATAACTCACACAACAGCCATGTGAACCATAATTCGCACACCAAAGACAATGCTCATGAACTCAACATTAAAGTAACAGATGCAATTGAAAATGTTGTCAATAATCTTACAGATGAGATTGCCCTTCAAAGCATCAAAGAGATACCTGTGAATGTACTATTACTCAGAGGTCTGAACATGTGTTGGTATTTGAATACTTTGTGATTTTAGGTGTTGTTACTTATTGGTCTAAATCAGCGTTTTCCAAAGTCGGTCCTGGATGGCCAGATCCATGCCAGATTTTTATAGTAACTACTTTTCTCTAAATGGGGATATGCTAAAAATCTGGTATGGATGCGGCCCTCCAGGACTGACTTTGGAGAACCCTGATCTAAATATTCTGAAGTCTCAAGCATTGCATTCGCTGTGCCAATCGAATCTGCACTGCTGTGGTGCGAGTTATTGATAGAAGTCCTAACCATAACTTGTGAATCTGAGTGGTTTTTAACTTAAACCTTAACTGTACCATAATGTGTTTTTTTAAAGTGAATTTCTAAGGTTTTTGAAAATGTACATTAAGATATTATAACCAGGCCTAACCATAACTTTACTTTAGCTTTTACCGTGAAATTTTGGAGTTATTTGATCACATATCGCATGCAACAGTTCCTTGCGGTCAACCCTTGCCCCGCATGGCCTTTTACTCTGAGGGCAGCCATGACTAGCGTTCAGAATGAGGAGAGGTCTTTGGCCATGCATAGCAGGAGTTGTCTGCATAGCCTAGCCTGCGGTCAGGCCCTGTGCCCAATCCATCATGGGCAACCAACTGTTCAGATCTTGACCAATACCCCTAATCCAGTCCCGATCTTCTGCTGTCCGAAATACGGTGACTGTTTCCCGATGCCACAAACCCACCTCACACTGGATTATGTGGTAGACAAGCGCCATCTCGAAGCTGCCACCTTCTCAGGAGGAAAAATTCAAAGGCGTAAAAATCATCCTTGTTGATGAAGCCTTCTGAGGTTTGAAAAAATCAGGAGTCTGGAATCCGATATTAAAATTCTTCAGGAGTGAGGATAAGGATCAGCAAGTGGCGGGTGCGATGAAACAAATGAAGGAACACAGCTTTCTTGTGATTCACCGTCCAACCATACTGAAGCCTTTATATAGTAAAGAACAGGAAAAGAAAATGGCATCAAACATCACATGACATGAACACAAAATATTGGTAAAACCAGAAAGGAATCAAGGTAGAAATAGCCATGATGAAAGAGAGAAGCAAACAGGAATGAAAGCCTGAACAGCACTAGCTGGAAAGCAGTTTTGAAAGGCAGCTGCAAACCCTCAGGCAGGTGATTGGCATTTTGGTGCTGGAGGAGGAATAAGAAGCAGCCAGGAACCCAGGAGCATGAAGGAAGGCTGCCCCGAGTGAGGGAAATACAGCCAACAACTTTAGACTTCATGCAGTATTTCCTGATAGCAGAACCACGAAGGTACCGGGGGACGGCGCAGTTGCAACACCAAACCATGCTGAGCACGGCCTTTGGCAATCCACAGTTGGAGTTTCTTGCATGGACTGGCCTATGCCCAGACTCTGTTCCTATTTTTAATTTTTTTAATGGTTTCTCAGATCTAGCGACAGGTTTGCAAACTCTACGGCAAGTTTAGTGAGGGTCCTTGGAGTCATGGATAATTGACTTGAGTTTGTACTGTGAATCCTGCTGCAAAATCGTAATTTCTTTTAGCAGTGGGGGGGTCCCTATGGGCCCCCATCCTTACTCAGGGGGTCAAGGAGGCTCCTCCTGCCCCCTGATGGCTTCTTCAATGTTTTTCAGGATGGAGGGACCCATACACTGTAATAGCTAACCTGAAATGGACACAGAGAGAAAAAGCTCAGTTGTCCACTCGGATATGATTTTTGGGGATAAAATTTGGGTCTAAAGATGGTCCGCTAATTCAAGTTCATTTTGCAGACCGTCTAATGGGAATTACAATAGGAAATGTCACTTTGTTACCTCCTTCCCCTTTTTTGGCCACTGCTTGATGGTTGTGCACAAAATGTACCATGCTGAACACAAATAGAATGTTTTTGGTGCAGATTCATCAAATGTCAGCAAAATTATTAGCAAAACAAAAAATTGATTTTCAGTGGATTGTTAGACCTAACCATAAGTACAGAGGCACTATTGCTGCCACTTCAACATCTATCTATCTATCTATCTATCTATCTATCTATCTATCTATCTATCTATCTATCTATCTATCTATCTATCTATCTATCTATCTATCTATCTGTCTGTCTATCTGTCTGTCTGTCTGTCTGTCTGTCTATCTGTCTATCTGTCTGTCTTTCTGTCTATTCCCTGAAAAAAACAATGGTTAAATGGATGTTATAGTTAGGTGACAAAATCAGTTTAAACATACAGTTTTAAAAAAACAAAACCACTGAAATTCACCAGTTATAGTTAGTGCAAGTAACTATAACTTGTACTCTGAAGTAACTATAACCTGCGCCTCACCATGCACAGTCTTGTTTTCAATGATGTCATTCTAGATATTGCAGTTATGTTCTAAATGATGTTATACAGCATTTCATGAGGCATGTCAAATGGGAAATAATTAACAGTGCATGGTGAGGGCATGGGTTATACCCAACTTAAGGCATGTCCTGCCCAACCCCCACATGCACCCAACCAGCTGCCGAGCATGGCTGACTATGTCATGTAGCAATATAAAGGGTGTAATATTAAGTAAGGCAGAACTACTGGCTTTGCCAAAGGGTCAGAACACCGAAATATGAAAAGAGGCCAGCCTATTGGCTTTATCAAGGGTTCAGCACATCAACATATATAAAGCAGACCTATTGGCTTTGTCAAAAAGTCACTGATAACTATAATCAAGTGTATATTTTATACATTCACATATGGCAGTGTTTAACAATAGTGATTGTTACAAAACATTTTCAATAAACCATTAAAAAAAACATTAAACATGTCTTTGAATCTTTTTGAAACATTTTTCAGGCCACTTGGTGCAGCCATAAAACTAACCACAAAGGGTCCATGTACTCCAGTTGAAGAGCATACAGTTCCAATTCTGAGTGCTTTCAAAAAAATGGTAAGCTCTTCTGTGGTCATCGATTCAATGGCCCAAGTGACTTACTTTGTTTTATTTAATGTTGTTGGGGGGCTTCTACTCTCCCTGCAGCCCTCCACAGCATAAAACAAATGCTTGGTGTCCCCATGCCACTTCTAGGAGCACCACCAGGATCCAAAAGTATTATCAAAAAGATTTTACTCTCTGCCTACGAGGCTGGACACAAATCCTGAAGACTGACGCTGACCCTGTTGTCAGACGCCTTCATCGCCGTGCAGAGCCTTGCAGAGCCAGTAAATCAGCAAGGGAGAGAAGCGGAACGTGAACCCATGACTCCACAAGGCGCTGGAGCGGCTGAGGCAGCAGCATGAAGGGGTCAAGTCATTGGCGGTGGCGGAGACACGAGCGATACGAATGGCAACTGCATCAGAGGATAGGAGGTAAGGAGTGTTTTGCCCCGACCCCCCTGTCCGATACACCATATTGCGATATTGCTGCCACATCAATACTTTGGCCTCCAGGCAGCATCTAGCCTCCCGCCTCTAGCCTCCTGCCTCTTGTCAGCATGCACTCGCCAGTTCAGCAGCCAGTTTCAATGGCCGGCGGACTCAACACAGCACGACCTGGGCGTGTTTCATGTTGTGTACTGGCCTAGTCTGCTTGCCCACTCGCACTCCTCCCCCAAAATCGCCAATAGCGAGTGTCTGGGCCTCTGGAACATCAAGAGTGCTTACCTGTGCCCCCCCAAAAAAACATTTGTTTCAACTTTTAGCAGCCCTTTTTGCAGTCCTCACTGACCTTGGCTAAGGCTCAATGGGGGAAAATGACCAGAGGCCCTCAAGGAACTCAAAATTGAAGAATGTCTGTGGCTCGCTGCTTTAACTAAGAGCATCCTAGAACATTCAAGAACATTCTAGCTGGTATAACATATCCCCACAGGACAACCAGGTCCATGCAGGATTGGTGACTAATGCACCAGAAAAGTTGAGCAAGCCTAGAGCCAGGGGGCTAGCCTAGAGGCAGCGGCGCACCTTGGAGGGAGGGAGAGCCTGGTTGCAGTGTTAGAGCTGCCACCTAGGGTGGAGCCAGAGAGGTGCAGAGTCGGCCGGGCTAGGTCCTGGTGCGGCTTGTGTCAATCTGTGTGCTCCCTGCCCCAACCATGCCCCCTCCCTTCTGCCTTAGTGCCTAATTCAGCTCCGCTGCGACCACAGCTTCTACAAGTTCAGCCACTATACAGGTATTTCTATACTCATATAATTAAGACAGCTTCAGTAGCTCTTAGTGCCCACACTGCCATCTGCAACACCTGCCAAGTCAAACAGCCCATGCCTGTGCTATCCACCCAGACATCAAAGGAGGCCCAAAGGAGGGATAAGGACTAAGTTTAAAGGATCAAAGCACAATCACTGCATTCATGTAGGGAAAGGCACTAGGGGAACCATTACATGTTGCCAGCATCACTGCGACTCAACATAGGGACCCAACTCACCCAGAGGAAACAAAGAAGAACATATAACCCATTTATATCTGGTTGGAAATTGTTGCACATACTCTTCCTTCACTGCCATTCTAGTGCCATGGCAAGAAAGAGGGGCTTAGTGCTTATTAAAGCACATGCTGTGGCAGCTTCAGCCTTAGCCCCGGTTACACCAACCACTCTGAGGGGACAGCCCACCCCAAGGGGGTCCTGGACTCGGGACAGCTCAAAGAAGGATAAGCACGTATCAAGGCTGAGCACAGAAATTTCGCCACCCAAACCAAGTAGAACTGGTAACAATCAGTATTCCAGCAAGGTTAGGTCAATAGAGTTCTTCTTTCAAAAGGACAGCAATTCTCAGATCCTATCCTCTGATTCACAAACAGCAGCATTTGCAGAATGACCCATGCTCTCATCCTCAGGGCAATACGCATGCCTCACTAAGCAGACACAATTCCTCCTGCGCCTTCCCGGGAAGGGACAATTCAATAATTGAAGTGTCATCAGAAAGCATACTAAGTGCATCACTGCAATTAAACCCAAGTTCAACGGCAGGGACCCGGACCCCACCCACTTCGAAAGTGACATCAACACTATTACTTCCAGAAATCAAACCTTTTCCAGTACCCTCTGAGCTGCTCATGCTCTCTGTCATTCCCTCCTCCTCATGTCAAACAATTGCACTCACCACTGGAGGCAACCTCAGGACTAGTGAGGCCCACGCCCACCCACAAAATACAATAGAGGATGGACTAAACTTGGAGAGGAGCATGCTGAATGGTCCGAGTTCTTCGACAACTGTTATTTTTTGGGCAGTGAAATCCAACAAAGCGCTGCCACCTGAAGCCCTAACTGTGGAGCAAGTATCAAAGTTTCCACACAGCAAAATAACAGGTCAACAATTGCTCAGAACCTCAGGCAGACACAGACTCAGAACAGTTACAGAAAACAGACCAATCTGCCTTTCTCTCCAATATCCATCAGGCCAATCTACTGACTTCAATTAATTTAACTCTGGTTGCCATGATAAATGCCCTGACTTGGCAGTCAGACAAATCCGAGCTTTAACTGGATCTGATTAACAAGCTAGCAACATCAATAATCAAGCTGGTGAGTAAACTAGATGCCCTGGAACTAGGTGAGCAACCTGCTACTATAACTGGGAAGGTAGCAAGCACATGTTCGTGCCACCCAATTGTAGAACAATCGGGCAACCTGCTGGAGGACCTCTCTACCATGGTAATGGACTGGAAAATGGCCTTCCAATGGCCAATTGAATCATGCCCCTAAACCTCACACCAAGTTCTGACTAGCCCAGTGATTATGCTTGATATAGCCTCCTGCAGTCTACCAATAGCTCCAGGCGAAACAGCTACTAGGGAGCAACCAAACCAGCTCAGCCACAAAGACCCATCTACGACCATCCTTGTCACGGGTGCTCCTGCAACCAGTAAAGGACCACCTAGGGCAAATCCAGATGCTTGCAATAAACTCGCAACAGCTACCAACCACAGCCAAAAGTTATGTGATATCCAAGGCTGCAACTCAGTTGGTCAATCCAATCACTTTTGTCATCAATGCTCCCACAACCAGTGAAGGACAACCCAGGGCAAACTCAATTGTTTCCAACAGCCTTGCCTTTGCTACCATCCATAGCCACTCTCCATGTTACACCCAAGGCTTAGCAACTCAGTTGGATAATCCTTGGATCAAACCATTCTCCAAAAGATCGAGGAAAAAATTGAAAAAGGTCCAAAACAAAGCCATAAGAACTTAAGTTCCACAAAAAATTGAGCCTCAAACCCAGATAATTCCAGTAAGCGACATCCCGGCTAGCCTGTATCCCATCTTTCAGGGAACCATACCCCCTACGTAGGTAGTAGGTGGGTCAGAAACGAACCAACTCCCAGCACCCAGCTCTTTCCTTCATCCGATATCAGAGCACCGTGAAAATTCAGTGTACCAACTAGAGACACTGGATGTCTCCTCTGTGCCACAGGTCCAGTCAAGGGCCACTCAGTCAGTAAATGCCCATCCTGGGCTAGGGCCCAAAATCCAGCCATGGAGATCAACTGTGCCACAGAAAACCCAGGAGCCAGCAAACTCAGCCAACTTTCAAACTAACTCCATTCGGCACTTGGAAGAAAAATCTCAGGACAATCACTCCAGCAGTCAGTTAGGAATAACAGCACCCACGCTGTGCCTGGAGGTGACCAAATACCGGCTAATTTGATCCTCACTCCACAATACCCCTCCGAGGGCTAACATGAAATCCTAAATAGATTGTTTCAACCTCGCAAACATAACCTCGGAAGACATTCTGGGAGTTGAATTTAAAACAATAACAAGCGGCTCGAACGGGACTGAATCAATAATAACACTCAAATACCCAGCACTAAGAGCAGACATTTCTTTTTTTATAGAATTTTTTTATTGTTTGAAAAGAATAGTAAAAACACAGTTGCTCTAAAATGTACATAAAGTGCAAACACAGCATCAGAATGTACCCACAACCCACATTCACTCACCTCCCAAGCTTAACAGTACGCAAGTATTTCAGTGCCAGTTCTAGTTCTGGAGGCTGTGGTATATCCACCATTTCTTCCATATGGCGTCATATTTGCAGGAGCAACCCCTCGCCACATGAATTTCTTCCTCCAGTTTGCCATACTGGTCCATTCTCTTAATCCACGCCTCCACAGGCGGGGCTGTTGGAGTGGTCCATACTCTAGCAATATCCCTTGCGGGTACCACAGTTCCCAACCCTACCAGTAGCCTGTCTCCTCTAGGCCCACCTACATCGTCCAGTATACTGAGGAGGGCAATTCTGGGGCTCACCTCGATGGGGGACCCCACCAGCTGGGAGAGAACTTTGAGCACAGCAGTCCAAAATGTGTGTACGTCATGGACAGGATCAGACCATGTGGTAAAAGTATCCCTTCGGATCATTGCACATAGGGCATTAAGGGTAGTCCCGGCTCTCCACAGTCATACAGGCATAAAGTAAGCTTGATGCAAATATTTAAACTGTACCAGCCGAAGTTTTGCCAAGATAGCCAGGACCAGGGGGCTATGCATGCATCCAACCAGACCACCTCCTCCAATTCCCCTATACACAACAGGTCAGGCGAATGAGTCTCACGAAATAGATCTGTGAGATCCCTCCCTTCCCCAGAATGCCCATAAGTAATCAACCCTCAATTGGGCTGTATTCCGAGACCCCATCTAGATCCGTGCAGTACTCCTGTAGAGCATGGCGGAGCTGGAGATCACAACAAAACTTTGAGGACTGCATCTGGAACTCATCACGTAAGCTCTGAAATGAGGAATATGATCTTGGTCCTAAACATCCCCCAATTTTGAGATCCCCATGGAGTCCCAGCCTTTAAACCCCTGCAGCTGGGCTACTTGTGCTCACCACCTACCAACCCACAAGGGGGTCTCAAGCATGGGCTTACAGTTCCAGCCAGTCCACTGCAGAGCAGCCCTCCACATCTGAAATCCCACCGGGTTGCATTTGGCAGAGATAGGGGCATCATATAGCACAGCCATCACTGTGTCCAGATGTAGCAGAGACAATTCACACTAGTACGCTGGGTCCCTCCATGCAAACATTTGTTTGCGCAAACTAGTTGGGCAACCCAATAGTAGAGGCGGACCTCAGCCATGACCAGCCCGCCATCATAGACACACTTGCTCAAAGCAACCCTTGGTGGTCTATTGGTCCAGATGAATCTGTGTCCGATTGCAGCGAAAGCTGTAAACCATGACCCAGGGATATGTCTCGGGTAAGAGCAGACATTTTGAGCAGGAAGGTGACTTTTGAAGAGTGGGGTATAGCGATCATGAAACCATTGGCTCCCAAATGCCCACACCCATTGAAGGAATCCGGAGAGCAGTCAAGGCCTCAGGCCCATCCATCCAGCATTCTAAGAGATGCAGGAAGCTCTCAACTCAACCTGTCATATAATAAGTTAAGAATATCACACTCTTATACCAGCCAAACAGGTTCAACAAGGAGAATAACCCTAGAGCAAACAGACAAAATAAATGAAGACAACGATTGGAGCAGGCTATCAACCACACTTCCAAATAGCACAAGGACTTTTTCCTTGCCCTGACAGCCACCTGCCCCATGCTAAACCCAACAGGAATCCAAACATAAACCTTGTATCATGGAACGTCCCTGGATTAACAAAGCTACTTAAATCTTCTACCACAATGTCATTCATTCAGGCCACTGAACTCCTCTGCTGCTAAAAACATGGGCAACCACTCCCACCACAATCCCCGGATTCTACGTATTCCACCAAGCAGCCACAAGAACAAACATATTCAGGAGGCCTTCGGGCAGCCTCTCAAACTACATAAGCCTGGGTCTGTATTTGAAAGTTAAATCTCTTGAACCACAAGATGAAATGTTCCAACTGGTGAACCTAGAAGGTCTGTGATTAAATGAACAGCACCTGAAGATTTTGCTTGTCAATGTATACTTTAATTTGTTTTGGCTCAGGACGCACAGAAAGGCTGATCCAACTCTGTGACTCCCTTGAATCTGTGCTCTATGAAAACACAACCCAAGAAGTTATCATATGTGGCAACTTCAATCAGCGACATCTGGGACTGGACCTGACAAACCCAGTCACGGGGTGCCAGGCTATTAGTCCACTTGCCACTCTCTTCCAAACCTATAGTTTAAAGTCAATTCAGCACACAATCGGAAGTACATCTCTGACACTTAAATTCAAGAAATCCTTCAAGGGTTTAAGTACCCTGGACTATGTGTTCACCAAAGCAAAAATCCAAGATGCTCTAGTAAGTTTCGAGATCCCGACTCGCCCCGAAAGTCCTCATTTCCCTCTAGTTACTTCCTTAAAAGTCAGCACCAACAGGCACAAAACCTAAGGATAATAGCTGACTCAACTGGCAAGGAAAGTTTGCATCTAATTAGAATGATAAAATGGGGACCAGTGAATCTCAGAAAATGCAAAGAATCGGAATCTCTCAGAGGACTGCATCTTAAGATCATGATCGGTAAAACCCTCCTGGCCGATTGGGACTCAATTCATAATGAAATACATCAAGTAATTTGGCCCCTTGTCATAGTACTAGAGCACCTGCACTTTATCTAAAACCTGGTCAACCCGTGGCATCATGCAGGGTTTGGTTTGTGTAATCAAGCTGCGATATGTGAGCCTTCATTGTTACTTCTCAGCACGTGTCAACTATGCAGTCACAGTTTAGATAATATTTATGATTCATGAGTTTTATCTTGTATGCTAGCGGGTCTATTTATGAATTTTATTGATGTACTTCTCTTTCTTATGTTTTAATTGTTCATATGGTGTGTGATTTTATCTAAATTCAAGTACTACTGTATTTTGATATGCATGAACTGTACCCCTGTACATGATGGACCATTTTAGGTTTTTGTCTATGGTCTCTCTTATGTATTCATTGTTGTTCTTGCGAAGTTAAAATATATGTTTTAACTTGTTTTTATTGTGTTACTTTAATGGCCTATAGCCGAAATAAAGTATTTCTACATCTAGTATTTGGCAACAATTTACTCCCCCAAAGTGCATTCACTAATCTTTTGCAAAAATCCCATATCACTGTTAATAAAATGAAGTTTTGCAGACTCCAAAAAGCGTGCCAAAAAGAACGTAAAGCAACAACTAAAGCCAAACTGAAAACAAGATTGCAGATCTTAAACAAACAGCATAAAAAGATGGTCTGGGCCACTAAACATGAACATATGGAAGAGGAATGGATACACATACACTTGCTGATGGGTAAACGGGTGTATGCCAACATATGGAGGTATCTCAAGAACAAAACAAGCCCAGCAACAGCTTGAATTAACGTAATCTCTGAATTGTGGTGGATCCTGCATGTAGAAAATCTATACGATGCTATGACAGCAACTTATGATGACCCGGAGACTCAGAACCATTGCCCTGAAACCCATTACCCGGGGTGCTGCTAACGGGAAATAGCATTTCCAAAATCTTTAAGAAGGTTTAGAGCAACAGGAGCTCCCAGCCTGAATGGTATACCTGTACAGGTCTTTAAAGGTAATACTGACCTGTGGTCTGCAATATTGTTCCTCCTCTATCAAACCTGTCTATTGACCGAACAGTTCCCGGAGACTTAGAGGGACTCCATCTTGAACACCATAGACAAAAAGGTCGACAGGACGGATCCATCCAGCTACTACCTCATAGCCCTCATGGACATTGAAGCCAAGGCATATGCTTCCACTTTCTTGAAAGAACTGGAGCACTGGGCGGAAGCAAATGATATAATTCCTTTCACCCAAACAGGTTTCAGGGCAAACTCCTCTACACAGGACAATATTGTGGCCCTCTCTTACCTAACCCACAGGGCAAAGAGCAAGAAGCAACTTTCATTCTTTGTCTGTTTTGTTGACTACTCAGCCGCCTTTGGCCTGGTAGACGGGAACAGCTTATGGAGGAAGCTTAGAGGGTTGAGCATCCCGAACAATCTGCTCCAAGCCATCATATCTCTATACACTTCTACTTGGGTCAGGGTCAAGTTAACTCCAACAGCAATCACTAGGAAGATCAAGATGGACAACGGCCTTAAGCATGGGTGTGTGCTTGTGCCCTTCTATTTAATCTGTTGACAGCTGATATGGGCGCAGCAAAGCAAACCTCATTCCCCCCAAATTGGAAGCACTAAGGGCACAATTCTACAATACGCTGATGAAATCATCCTCTTGGATCATTCCAGAATGGGCTTACAGACAGCTCTTAAAGCTTTGCATAATTACAACTTGACCAACAAAGTGGTGGTAAATGGCTCTAAGACCAAAGTCTTAGTCTTTGGCAATCCAATCAAAAGCCAAATTTCAGCTGGAGCCTGGGACCTTTAAATATCAAAATAGCTGATGCTTACAATTATTTGGGTGTTTGGATAACTTCAAAAGGAGTATTCAAAAAGCACTTGAGGCACACTGCAGCAAAGGCTGAGTCAATAATAATCAGTGCGTGTAAGCTGAATAATTCCCTAGAAAGCCCATCTCCTGGCCTGATAAGACGAGTACTAGCAGCAACCCTCCTACTAACGACCAAATATGGCCACAAAGCCTATCCGGGTCAGTTAGTTAACTTCACGGACAAATACTAGGTCAAGGCGTACAAAAGAGTCTTCAGATTACCATCACACCTTCGGAGCTGCTTGATAAGGCTGGAATTCGGTCTAGAGGCCCACACATGGGCAAGCATGGTGTCCTTTGTAAACTATTTTTACAATGTAAAAAAGCACTCCATAACACAATGAAAGCCATCCTCCAGTACATCTTTGACCTAGAGGAGAACCCCTAGTTCCAATATCTTCAATGCTCAATTGTCACTCTTCAAAATGACCAGACTGTACTAAGCAATTTACAACTTTCGTGTGCCGCTCTCAAAGCCATGCTAAAAAACATACAAAAATATTATTGAAGGCAAGTGATATAGATAAACTCAAACAAAACAAGTCAACTGCTGGCAGTGGGGCAATCATATGCTAGTGCACAGCCAGACTGCCAACTGTATCTCTCCTGCCAACTGTATCGCTCCCTTAAACAAATCATCTTTGCAAGGTTATTGGGCCTACAAACTAAAGAAGTCAATCCTAGATGGTCATCACTCACTAAAAGTGCCAATTGTAGACTCTTGGATTACAGGTATGATTAATTCATCCACCTACTATGTTTTTGCCCATCACTTTTGCTAAAACTACTGTTTTTGTCGCCCATGGCATCTGAACGTGCAATGAGACCATGGACCTGGTGTTCACTATCAGGGAGCCGATGGAATTGGCAACATTTTGCAAATACATCAGCCTCACTCCATCATATCTAGAAGCGGCGAATAATGGCAGCAATTTACCCCTAGAGACAGTCAACCCAGGAACTGGCTAACTAACGGCAAATGACAGTGCTTGAACAGCCCGGCTAAGACCCGGATAACCTGGTTGCCAATCACTCCTTGTACTCATTGCAGAGTCCAGACTTCCAAACTACAGTTTCTGTGCTACATCGCTTCTCTTACGTACCTCCGAGGCCAGACTACTAAAACCCTTTCCTCTGCTGCCCCTGGAGACGTAGGTTATATCGTCGCAGCTCCTTCTTAGTAAGAGAACAAGCACCCCAAGCACCTTAAAGCTCCCCCAGTAGAAGACCCTAAGCTGCTAAACATGGTCCTCCACTGTCTGGTCCATGTACTATGGCAGCCAATTGTTTCAGCTTGGTTGCGAGAGCCGAACTCTGGACTATCATAGCAAGCACTTCAATTGTGACCAACACTTTATGGTACTGCCTGCACTTAATTCAATGCTGCTATATTTCTTCTTCGCTCTAGGTTCTTTAGACTTTAAACCAATGCACTTAAATACCTGCCCTAATGAGCCTCTCGCTAAATGTACCTTTTATCATACGAAACATGGTTCTTACTGATTTTATGTATTAAAGTTTTATCAGTCAGAATATTGTAAGCTTTTAATATTGTAAATAGTTTAATTAAGCACACAATAAAAGTATCCATTATTGTCAAAAAGCCCTCACAGGGCATTATGGGGCGCTCCTTGCATGGAGCACTGAATAATAAATCAATATCTCCTGACGCTCATTTATTATTCTTTTTTTTTATGGGTAGTCTGGTGCCCACCGTGGGCACCCACAACATGGGCAAATATTGGGCGGATGCGGAGGGAGCCACAAGGCCCACATAGCCCTCCTGGTGACCCAGCCAGCACCCATAATGGATGCTGGTGGCAGCCAGCAATTTTGTTTTTTGTACAGTGGGTGCCCGGTGCCCACCCAGGGCACCCGCATCTTAGGCAAATGTTGGGGGCCACAGGGGGAAGCTTCAAGGGCCCCAGAACCCCTGCCAGCTCCCCAGCCAGTAGGTAGTTATAGTTAGGACCTGAGTTCTATTAAAAAGCTGTTTGTCAATAACTTTGGGGTCGCTTAATGAATCCTCGTGACATTTTCAAAACTAATACGCCAGTCACACATACGTTTCAGGGTGATCCCTCAAGCAGGGGCCGAGAAAAAGGGGGTCCCAAAACACGTTTTATCTATGTTAAATTCCATAGGAAACTTTAGACACGGCTACAGCCCGAACTGCTGAACAGAATTTCACCAAATTTGGCAAAAATGTAGCTCTTGGTCCAGAAAGCACTCTTTTTATTAAATGGTGTAAATCTGTTTAGTAGTTCCCCCCACCACCTACCCGGGGCGATATTAATACATAATGCATGGGGGCTCCAGCCCCCCCACGCAGCTCTGGGGACCTCCACCTCCCCGGGACCAATTCACTGAAATGCGGGGGGGCCATGCGGCCCCCCACAGCCCTGGGGACTTCCACCTCCCCGGGGCTATATTTGCAAATAATGCGTGGGAGGCTCCAGCCCCCCCACCCAGCCCCGGAGACCACTTTCTCCCCGGGGCTTAATTTTTGTTGGAGGGGGGCCTCGCGGCCCCCCTCGTGGAGCTTTAGATGGCCGTGGTGACCGCCACGCCCCAGGGCCGGCTCAAGCAATGTCCCGGGGTGCCCATCCCCGGGACATTGCAGTTTGCTATACTCTGGTCCGCTTCATCGAAGCGAATGCATTGAAAATGCTCTCGCTCCATGAAGCGCAGCAGAATTGCTTTTGGACAGAGGGAGCTGCATGTTTGCAGCTCCCTTTGTCCAAAAGCAGTGCCAGCTCCCACAGGAGGCAGGGAGCCATCAGGGACCGCAGGGCCTTGAGGCTCCCCGCAGTCCCCAACATGGTGGCCATGCACCGGGGGAAGGGGTTTCCCGGGCAATATAGGACCGGGGAGGGGGGCCGTGCTGGCACCTTCCCATTTAAAAAAAAAATGATGAAGGCCTGACCCGGGGGCTGGGGTCCCCGGGGCCAATAAGGGCCTGGAGAGGTGGGCCACATGGCCCCATCCCCTTTTTTTAAATGAAAAAAGATAAATAAAGGCCTGGCCTGGGGGATGGGGTCCCCAGACCGAAATTGGCCTTAGGAGAAGGGGAGGGCCACACAGCACCCCTCCCATTTAAAAAATAAAATTAATATAAAGTCCAGGCCCCAGGGAATGGGGTCCCTGGGGCCAAATTTGTCCCAGGGACTCGGGCCATGTGGTCCCCTTTCCTTTATGTTATTTTTTTTTTTTAAAAAGGAAAAGGCCTGGCCCTAGGGGATGGGGTCCCTGGGGCCGCAATCGGCCCAGGAAGGGAGGCCGCGGCCCAGGGAGGGAGGATGTGTGGCCTCCCTCCCCATTTAAGAAAAAAAGAGAGACCCCGGGGGATGGAGTCCCCGGGGCCAAAATCAGCCAAGGGAAGGGGGCTATGCAGCCCCCTTTCCTAAAAAAAAATGCAAACACGCCTCCTGGCGCAATGGTGGTTGGAGAACGAACTCCCTTTGAATGCTGAGGATCTTTGGAGCCCAGCAAGCCCTCTTGTTACGTCCAGTAAGTCCCAGAGAGCGGGATTGCTGTGAGGACTTGAAGACCATGCCCCCTTTCTCCACTGCTCTGCAAACGCACCTCCTGGCACGCTTCTGGTTGGGGAATGAATTCCACTTTACTCCTGAGGGCCTCAGGACTAAAATGGACTTCTTTCCCCAACCAGTAGTAAGTCAGGAGGTGCGTTTGCAGAGTGGTTGAGAAAGTGGGTGTGGCCTCTGACAACCTCTCAGCAATCCAGTTGTGTGGATGTTACTGGCGGTGGCAGGAGGGGTAGTTGGCCCCCAAGGACCCTCAAGAGCCAAGGGGACTTCATCCCCCAACTAGTAGGACGCCAGGAGGTGAGTGTGCAGAGTGGTAGAGAAAGGGGGCATTATAGGGGCATTATAGTTAGGAAATATAATTTTAAAAAACCTTAGAAATTCACTGAAAAAAACAAAGGTTACCGGTAACCCGTGCTCGGACCGCCCCGATTGACAGCCTCTTATTCTTACCGGGATCTGTTTTCGTTTATATATATATATATATATATATATATATATATATATATATATATAGATATAGATATAGATATAGATATATATGAGAACCACAATCCTGGATCACCATAGCCACGGCGAAAATCAGGTACGGACCACAGCGTGATGTTTCAAAGTGCAGTGCTTTATTGCAGAAGAAAGTTTCAGCATCAAACAATGTGACGGCAAGTGCCCAGCATGACGGGTTTCGACCGCGTTTCCACGGCCTTGATCACATGATATATATATATATTCACTGAAAAAACAAAGGTTCCAGAGACGTTATAGTTAGGCTGACATTTCACTCGTACAAAACCATAACGTATAATGTCCCCGTAACCTTTGTTTTTTTCTGTGGATATATATATATATGCAAAAAGAGTTGCCTCTAGGTGGGATGCACTCCCAGGTGGAAATTACGCCAAAGCAAGGGCACACGCCATGAACAAAGTCCTTTTCTGGTTTCCTGCCAGGTGGTTCACCTGAGCATAATTATTATGGGGATTTACTGGTGGCTGCCGCACGCTGTCACGTCACATGGTCTGCCACTGAAGAGGGCGTTGGCCCAAAACATGTCTGGCAGGAAACCAGAAAAGGACTTTGTTCATGGCGTGTGCCCTTGCTTTGGCGTAATTTCCACCTGGGAGTGCATCCCACCTAGAGGCAACTCTTTTTGTATTTTGTATAGCGGCCTGCCTGGTCGCAGGATGCACCACCGCGAAACACTTGTGGGTCCGCGGCTGCTTTATTGGAGCAGCTAACTGTGGAACACGAGGTGCCTGTTATATGCAGGGGTGCCGGCGCGAACATCGGCAATCCTTTTAAAGACATTTTTGAATGTGAGTGCCGGCGGCGACCCACTTGGGTTTTACTGAACCACCAGTCCCAGGAAGCATTGCTTCAGGTGGTTCACCTGAGCATAATTATTATGGGGATTTACTGGTGGCTGCCGCACGCCGTCACGTCACATGGTCTGCCACTGAAGAGGGCGTTGGCCCAAAACGCGTCTGGCAGGAAACCAGAAAAGGACTTTGTTCATGACGTGTGCCCTTGCTTTGGCGTAATTTCCACCTGGGAGTGCATCCCACCTAGAGGCAACTCTTTTTTTCATTTTGTATAGCGGCCTGCCTGGTCGCGGGATGCACCACCGCGAAACACTTGCGGGTCCGCGGCTGCTTTATTGGGGCAGCTAACTGTGGAACAGGAGGTGCCTGTTATTTGCAGGGGTGCCGGCGCGAACATCGGCAATGCTTTTAAAGACATTTTTGAATGTGAGTGCTGGCGGCGACCCACTTGGGTTTTACTGTACCACCAATCCCAGGAAGCATTGCTTCAGGTGGTTCACCTGAGCATGATTATTATGGGGATTTACTGGTGGCTGCCGCAAGCCGTCACGTCACATGGTCTGCCACTGAAGAGGGCGTTGGCCCGAAACGCATCTGGCAGGAAACCAGAAAAGGACTTTGTTCATGGCGTGTGCCCTTGCTTTGGCGTAATTTCCACCTGGGAGTGCATCCCACCTAGAGGCAACTCTTTTTGTATTTTGTATAGCGGCCTGCCTGGTCGCGGGATGCACCACCGCGAAACACTTGCGGGTCCGTGGCTGCTTTATTGGGGCAGCTAACTGTGGAACAGGAGGTGCCTGTTATATGCAGGGGTGCCGGCGCGAACATCGGCAATCCTTTTAAAGACATTTTTGAATGTGAGTGCCGGCGGCGACCCACTTGGGTTTTACTGAACCACCAGTCCCAGGAAGCATTGCTTCAGGTGGTTCACCTGAGCATAATTATTATGGGGATTTACTGGTGGCTGCCGCACGCCGTCACGTCACATGGTCTGCCACTGAAGAGGGCGTTGGCCCGAAACGCGTCTGGCAGGAAACCAGAAAAGGACTTTGTTCATGGCGTGTGCCCTTGCTTTGGCGTAATTTCCACCTGGGAGTGCATCCCACCTAGAGGCAACTCTTTTTGTATTTTCTATAGCGGCCTGCCTGGTCGCGGGATACACCACCGCAAAACACTTGCAGGTCTGCAGCTGCTTTATTGGGGCAGCTAACTGTGGAACAGGAGGTGCCTGTTATATGCAGGGGTGCCGGCGCAAACATCGGCAATCCTTTTAAAGACATTTTTGAATGTGAGTGCCGGCGGCGACCCACTTGGGTTTTACTGAACCACCAGTCCCAGGAAGCATTGCTTCAGGTGGTTCACCTGAGCATAATTATTATGGGGATTTACTGGTGGCTGCCGCACGCCGTCACGTCACATGGTCTGCCACTGAAGAGGGCGTTGGCCCAAAACGCGTCTGGCAGGAAACCAGAAAAGGACTTTGTTCATGGCGTGTGCCCTTGCTTTGGCGTAATTTCCAACTGGGAGTGCATCCCACCTGGAGGCAACTCTTTTTGTATTTTGTACAGCGGCCTGCCTGGTCGCGGGATGCACCACCGCGAAACACTTGCGGGTCCGCGGCTGCTTTATTGGGGCAGGTAACTGTGGAACAGGAGGTGCCTGTTATATGCAGCGGTGCCGGCGCGAACATCGGCAATTCTTTTAAAGACATTTTTGAATGTGAGTGCCGGCGGCGACCCACTTGGGTTTTACTGAACCACCAGTCCCAGGAAGCATTGCTTCAGGTGGTTCACCTGAGCATAATTAATATGGGGATTTACTGGTGGCTGCCGCACGCCGTCACGTCACATGGTCTGCCACTGAAGAGGGCGTTGGCCCGAAACGCGTCTGGCAGGAAACCAGAAAAGGACTTTGTTCATGGCGTGTGCCCTTGCTTTGGCGTAATTTCCAACTGGGAGTGCATCCCACCTGGAGGCAACTCTTTTTGTATTTTGTATAGCGGCCTGCCTGGTCGCGGGATGCACCACCGCGAAACACTTGCGGGTCCGCGGCTGCTTTATTGGGGCAGGTAACTGTGGAACAGGAGGTGCCTGTTATATGCAGCGGTGCCGGCGCGAACATCGGCAATCCTTTTAAAGACATTTTTGAATGTGAGTGCCGGCGGCGACCCACTTGGGTTTTACTGAACCACCAGTCACAGGAAGCATTGCTTCAGGTGGTTCACCTGAGCATAATTATTATGGGGATTTACTGGTGGCTGCCGCACGCCGTCACGTCACATGGTCTGCCACTGAAGAGGGCGTTGGCCCGAAACGTGTCTGGCAGGAAACCAGAAAAGGACTTTGTTCATGGCCCTTGCTTTGGCGTAATTTCCACCTGGGAGTGTATTCCACCTACAGGCAACTCTTTTTGTATTATATATATATATATATATATATATATATATATATATATATATATATATCGTTTACTCCGCAGCTGAGCAGAAACTTCTCCTCGTCACTTCCACAGCAGGCACGGACACGGACCAACGAATAAGTGCAAAATTTATTTATTATATGTCGCCAATATATATATATTTACTGAAAAAAACAAATGTTACTGAGACGGTATAGTTAGGCTCAGGTTTCACTCGTACAAAACCAGAGAAATTCAGCAATTATAGTTAGCTGAGCTAACTATAACTCGCACCCTCGCAATGCACTGCTTATGACCTCACATATTACATCACTCATGACATGGTCAGTGACATCATTCATAACATCGCTGATGACATCTCAAATTACATCACTGATCACATCGGCCGGTGACTGTGAGTGTTTCTAAAAGTTTATGAGCGTTAGATATATACACCAAGGTGTATTGATGAATCAGTGGGTGTATGTGTGCCTGTATGGATGATTTACCAACTGCCCCTCCTATTACCTCTAGCAAGTCCCATACAGCAGGATTGCTGAGATCTGATAGCAGGCCTCGCCCCTTTTCTCCACCACTCTGCAAGCTTACCTCATGGTGCACTACTAGTAGGGGGATGTAGTCCCCTTGGCTATTGAGGGTCCTTGGGGGCCAACTGCCCTTCTGTTACCTCCAGTAAGGCCCACACAACTGGATTGCTGAGAGGTGGTCAGAGGCCACTCTCCTTTCTCCACCACTCTGCAAACGTGCCTCTGGGTGCACTGCTGCTTGGGGGAAGAAGTTCACTTTAGTGGGGGACGTCACCCCCTAACAGCATTGTGCCAAGAGGGGCATTTTCAGAGTGGTGGAGAAAGGGGCGTGGCCTCTGACCACCTCTCAGCAATCCCCCTGTGTGGAGCTTACTGGAGGTAACAAGAGGTCTTCTTGGCCTGTAAGGGCCCTCAGCAGCCAAGTGGACTTGATCCCCCAACCAGGAGTGCACCAGGAGGCGCATCTGCAGGGTAGTGGAGTAAGAGGGCGGGCCTCCCACGATTTGCAGCTTTTTTGTTTTATTTTTATTTTTTAGGAAGGTCCCCCTTCCATGGACCATTTTTATCCCCGGGGACCCCATCCCCCGAGGCCTGATCCTTTTTTTACAAAAATTATTTTTAAAAACGGGAGAGCGCGCTGTATGGCCCCATCCCGGTCTGATTTTGGCCCCGGGGAACTCATTCCCCGGGGCATGCACATTTAAAAAATGTTTTTTAATAATTAGGAAGGGGGCCATGCATCCCCCCTCCTGAGGCTGATTTCGACCCCGGGGACCCCATCCCCCAGGGCCAGGCCTTAAAATGTATTTATTTTTTAGATGGGTGGGTGGCCGCGCGGCCCCCCTCCCCAGGACTATTTGGGCCCCGGGGACTCCATCCACTGGAGCAGCCCTTCAACATGTTTTTCTTTGTTTAAATGGGGAGGGGGAGCCAGTGCGGCTCCCCTCCCCGGGTCGGTATTGCTTTGGAAACCCATCCCTCGGGGCATGGCCACCTTGTTGGGGACTGCGAAGGGCCCCCGCGGTCCTGTAGGAGCCGGCATTGCTTTTGGACAGTGAGAGCTACAAACATGCAGCTCCCTCTGTACAAAAGCAATTCTGCTCTGCTTTGTGGAAGCAAGAGCATTTTTAATGCTCTCGCTTCCATGAAGTGGAGCAGAGTATGCCATGGCATGGCGGGAGTGGTGCTTCCACCAAACCATAGCAAATTGCAATGTCCCGGGGTTGGAAACCCCGGGACATTGCTGGAGCCAGCCCTGGGGGTCCATCTTGTATATTGCCCTGGTAGGTAGTGGTCCACGGGGGTGGGGGCGGCAACAGACCCCCTTTCATTAGTGTATGTGTGCCCCGGGGAGGTGGCAGTCCCTGGGGCTGCGTGGGGGGGCTGGAGCCCCCATACATTATTATGGCATACAGCCCTGGGGAGGTGGCGGTCCCTGGGTTTGCGGTGCAGGCCGTAGGGCCTCCCCTGCTGTTTTTTATTTTTATTAAAGTATCTGCCCTGTGGGGGTGGCAGTCCCCGGGGTAGGGGGGTCCACAAGGCCCCCCCATATAATGTAAATTTTCCCCGGGGAGGTGCTGGTCCCCAGGGCAGGGGAGGTCCATGAGGCCCCCACCTAATTGTTTCAATCACCCCGGGGAGGTGGCAGTCCCTAGGGCTGTGGGCGGGCCCAGTGGGCCCACCTGTATTAATAATGTTAAGTGCCACGGGGAGGTGGCGGTACCCAGAGCTTTATTAAGCTGACCCCCTCCTATATTGATCTATATACCCTAGGACCTGGCCCATCGGGGGCTAATTTAAAGCAAGCATGGGACCCTGCACTTGCTTTTAAAAAAAAAACATTTTTGAAGTGAATATCGCAAATTTACAGCAACATTTAAAAAAACAAAATGCTTTTATGCCATGGCGGGGTCCCAGGGGGGACCCCAAGACCATGGCTTGGGGGTCAGGGTATTCCTACCCTGCCCCCTTTTCTTTATTTTCAGTTTTATTTTTCCACCTCGGTGAAGCCGAGTCCCAAGATGGCTATCAATACTTGCTGGTTGAAGTGTTGGCAGCCAATCAGAGCAGTGCATTTCCCTGCACGAGCTCGTCTTTGTTCGCAAAGACTTCGTGACCAGAGATATCACTATAATTTTGAACTTACATTTCTCAAAAACTACTGAACGGATTTACACCAAATAAGCAAAAGGCACTTCCTTGAACCAACATCTACATCTCTGCCAAATTTGGTGTAAGTCCATTCAGTGGTTCGGGCTGTAGGTGTGGCTAAAGGTTCCTATGGGAATTAACATTACAAACGCACCCTTATTTCGCGCCCCAAATTCTCGGTACCCACTGCACGGATCACCCCCAAACTTCTATGACAACCAGAACCTACCTTGAAATCTTTTGGGGAACATTGCATGAAGATTGGTCAAACGACACCAAAGTTATAGGCAAGTCAAAAAATGCTTTTCCTATTGAAACTAGGTCCTAACTATAACTACCTACTGGCGACCACCAGTAGGATATATATATATATTTTACATCGCCAAAAATGATCAAATAACGCTGGTGTAGACAACAAGGGCAGAGACAAGAGAAAGGTGGCCGATACCAGCACCGAATGGAGCTCAGAATTGGACACAGACCATGAAGATGGCGCAGGAGCTACAAATAGTATGGGAAGCTAGATAAACCATCCACGGTGATTGAGGAAATGTGTTTTTTAGGTCTGGACAGAACCATCAATGCCAGACAAAGACCACACAAAAGGGGAAGAGGTAGGGGCTTTAACATTAACTGAAACGGAGACTAAAACATTATCACTTGGTTTATCTGTTTGTCAAAAAACCAACTTTAAGTATGCGCAAATGCGAATTGACTTTTATAAATTCATCAGAAAATTAAAGTTGAGGAAATATTTCAGTAATCGACCAAGCAGTAAGGCACCAACACAAGAGTATAATTTGGAGGATGTGCCTTTAAACCTAGTGGTGGATGATTTAAGCTTGCTCCGGGATCTGGAGCAATTAGAAAGGGGGAATGATGACTCTGACATGGCAATATCATGTAGAGAAACAGTGGATAGACTGGGTTTAGACACCTATGGGAGCAGTAAAACAGGATTCAAAAGAAAATCAACCTTTGTACCCAACCTCCCCAGGGACTCAATTAATGTGTTTTCGGACCGGGTGATCAAGGATTTAAAAACACTATACGTAGAATCAAGCGAAAAATTTTGCAAAGGCATGAGTAAAGAAGAAAGAGACTACTACAAAGTTATGGACAAGTTGAGATCCAGGAAGGACATTGTAGTCCGCCAGTCAGATAAAGGTGGTAATGTAGTCCTGTGGCCATTGTGCAAATAAAATGAAGAAGCAAAATCCCAGTTATCAAAGGGTACCGTAGAGTAATCTCCTAGAGGTCAAAAGCAAGTACCACAAAGAATTAAATTAGCCAGGTGGATGGGAATGGGACTAATCACGGAGGGGGAGTACCGATATTTAAAGGTGGATGATCCCAGAACACCGGTTTTGTATTTAATACCTAAAATACATAAGGATTTGCAAACCCCGCCTGGTAGGCCAATAATATCGGCCGTAGGTAGTTTGTTTGAGACCACATCTAGGTATATAGATCACTTTTAGCAGGATATCGTTAAATCCCTCCCGTCCTATATTCAGGACACAAGGGATTTTCTGCGTAAACGCCATCACATTTCCTGGGAGAAATCTGACCTTTTGATAACATTAGATGTTGCCTCATTGTATACGAGCATTGCGCATAAAGATGGTCTCAGGGCCCTGAGACACTTACTTGGCACCAGACCAACCAATTTGTATCAACACTCTGAGATGTTGCTAACGATGGCAGAATTATGCCTTGAAAACAACTTTTTTCTGTTTGGGAGGGACACCTACAGGCAGTTAAGGGGTGCGGCCATGGGCACCTGCTTCGCCCCCAGCTATGCAAATCTTCACATGGGCTGGTGGGAGGAGCAGGTGCTTAGGGTCGAATTTGCAACAGAGTGGAAGGAAAATATTGTGGTCTGGTGTTGTTTTATAGACGACTTGTTCATAATTTGGAGGGGCTCCCTGGAGAGGGCCAATGCCTTTATTTCTGCTTTGAATATAAATCTGCTGAACTTAAGACTCACGAGTACCATCAGTGAATCTCAGGTTCACTTCTTGGACCTGGAAGTTTTTATAAAGGAGGGCACAATGCACACATGCACTTTCAGAAAACCCACTGCAGGGAATTCCAACTTACATTCAAACAGCTTCCATCTACAGAAACTAAAATACAGTATACCTTATGCAGAACACCTCCGCACGAAAAGGAACTGTAGTGAGCTGTCCTCTCTAAAAGAAGTACAAACTGAACTGACACAAAGATTCAGAGAGAGGGGTTATAGCCAGCAGGTTTTAAATCAGGCCTTGAACAAAGTGGATGGACTCCCTAGAGAATCAATCCTTTTCAAGGACCGCATGGGAGATAGACAGACTGGAATGAAGAAGGAAGAAACTAGAATGATAACGGGATACAATGCCTATCATCCAAAAGTGGAAGATTGCATGAATAGGCATTGGCACCTAGTTAAAGAAGATCCCATACTCAGTAATCTAGTCCCACGTAGGCCTATCATATCTTTTAGAAGGGCGAAATCTATGCGGCAACAACTGGTAGTAAATAGCCCGGAGGTGGTCGAGACAGAGGGGTGGCTGAAAGCCAATCCAGGCTTTAACAAGTGCCAGAAATGCAAGGTGTGCCAACAGAGAATAAAAAGAAAAGAAATTCAATCACCTTTGTTGAAGAAACCTTGGAAAATTCCTCTTTTTTTCAATTGTAGGAGTGACCATGTGGTGTATATTCTTCAGTGCATTTGCCCCAAGGTATATGTGAGTATCACGATCCACATAGTACATGTTAGAATCCTCCAACACCTGAGGGCAGTAAAAAACAAAGACAAAACTTATCCTGTGGCCAGACACAAATAATGAGGTCCATGGAGGGAATTTGAATGAGCTCTCTTATTATGTGATAGATTCAGTCCCGAAAAATAGACGAGGGGGAAATCGTGAGATAAAGCTTAGACAACTTGAATCACAATATATATTAATGCTTGACACTAAGACCCCGAGGCCTGAATTCAGAGGAAGATCTGTATGTCCATCTCTAATGAAGTCATTAGCGAGTATGACCAGTCTTCAGTTAGACAGGGAAAGAACTTATGAATTTAATCAATGCTTTTAAGAAATTTGTGAAATCGATAGACATATTTTATTTTGTTTCAAGTCTGTGCCCCCCCCCACCCTTGGCATTGTGCGGAGTAAAATCGATTAGAAGGGTAATCAAAAGAGAATATGAATGTTTACTGATGTGTCAGCGTCATTTGCCAGGACCACTAATGTGACTGGGTATTAATCAAAGTATCAAATTTTGTATTCTGTTGAAAAAAATGAGTTGGCATTCGAAATATTTGCACTAATTTTTAGCACTTGCACTTTAGATAAAAACGCTGGCAATTCATGATATAATCTAAAAGGCAGGACAAAGGATTTTCTCCCTTCGTTGCAGAATCTTGAAGAACACTAGCAATAAGGCAGTAGGAGTCATAACCTGTGTTTGTTATGTTTACATGAGAATATGAATAAGGCACTTGCACTTTCATATTCATGCAATATTTCACAATTGCACTTTAAGCTTAGAGTTTACATGAGAATATAAATAAGGCACTTGCACTTTCATATTCATGCAATATTACACAATTGCACTTGCACTTTGAGCCTAGAGTTCGTATATTAGCATTTTATTACAATGGACTAAGATCTAAATAGAGCAAGATAGGCTCATACAATATTGCATAATTGTATTTGCACTTTAGCAACAAAATAACAGCAATTGGATCATGTAATTACATCGCCCAGGGTGATTGCCAAGCATCAATGCACTTGCACTTTAAGTAGCGCATCTTGCACTTTATTATAAGCCTGCTGGCAGACTTTCACTTGAACAGGCTATTTGTAAAAACATTCTGTTCTCTCCTCCGGTGAGACTCCTGGTCTCTTGTCTTGTTGCATAGATTGACATTCATGTCTGTAATTACTGTACATTTATGCAATGAGGCAGAAAGAGAAAAATTGGGGTGCAAATGCCAAAGTTACACGGGATGGATTGATAACCAAGGGGCACAGCCTGGTTGCACTTAAGCAAATTTTATTTGGTGGAATATTGTGACAAATACCAGTTCAAACATTGGGCAGCTCAAAATATCTTTTCATATTCCATACATAAAATAAAAAAAATGAATTAGTAAAAAAAGAGAAAATAAAAAATATATTTAAAAAAATCTCAATAAAGAAATGAGCAAATTGAGAAAAGAAAAAGTGACAGAATGTGAAAGATATTTGATTTTAACTTTAATATTTTCATGATTATTATTCACGTTTTGGAAGGTGTTAAACACATGATTTTAAATCTGTAACATTCATGATGTTTGAACAAGGATGATTATGCAACAAATGTTAATTTGAAAAGTATGTCGCTTAAGTTTATTGCATCATGTGACTGACCCTCCCAACAAAGGGAGAGAGACAGTGGAGCTCAGTGTGTGAGCAAGGCAGGGGATCCTGTCAAAACGCATTACAACACGAAAATAAATAAATAACTCACTTGAAACTGAATCTGCGGTGTCGCTGTCCGGTGTTTGAAGCAAGAAACACTGGAGCTTGATGTGGATATATATATATATATATATATATATGTATATATATATATATATATATATATATATTCCAACCGTCTCCAATAACGTACGCTCTCAGGACAAAAAGCAGGTCACCAATGTATGATCCAAGAGTTTATTACACAACGCGTTTCGACTGTAAACACAGCCTTGCTCATGTGTAATGTGCACAGCAAACACGGGTAACTAATAAAGTTTCAAAGAGTTAACAAAATAAACAAAGGACTAACCAAATAGTTAGAAAGAATTAACAAAATAAACAAAGGACTGCGCCAAATGGCACAACCATGGCAGCCATGATGTACTAGTGAATATATAATTCATTACTTTGCAGTAGAGTTATCCAGTATAAGTCTAAAGCTGGAAATGCAAACATATAAGGTGCATACATATTAGCTACATGGTCTCAATGTTAATTGTCACAGAGAAAAACATGCAAAAATCAAAATTCAATTAAAATCGAGCAAAAGCTACATTTACGATCTAGTAGTGATCCTGTCAAAAATAACAGCAAAACGAAAAAAAGCAATATCCAGATATCCTCCCGTCCACAGGAAAAGAGTCTCTGCAATTGACAAGTGCCAAGTACCAAGTGCAAAGAGACTCAAATGCTACTGATGTTCAGGTTATACGAACACCAGTGCTATTAATTCCTGCCAGACCGCAAATACCATAAGGCCAAAGGATTGGCCACGTCCACTGGGGAGGTGATTAGAAATTCAAATAAAAGGTTGCACATTGCCGCTTGTTGTGCGTGCTCATTTTGCCAATGATTATGGGTCAGAGGACCCGAAACGCGTCTGGCAGTATCTGTGGATGTAGTCTTTGCCTGAACCTGCTTGCAGCCCTTCGTGAATAAAAGTTGGAAAATCAAACCTACCTTGTGTGGCTCTTTCACATGGGGAACCTTTTTTGATGGATATTAGCGGCTCACTCCGGCCGCGGAAGAAGCCCCGCTGCGAGTACGGCGTCCCCGAGGTGAGGCCATTTGGTATCATCGTGTTTTCGGGAGGTAGACCATCACGAAGGGAAGAAGGATGCAGTATGTTTTCAAGAAAGACTGAGCATCAGCCTACTAAGTTTTTTTAATGTGAGGATAACCTGTACTTGCAAACGGACTCACTGCAACTGCAAATACCATAAGGCCATAGGATTGGCCACGCCCACTGGGGAGGTGATTAGAAATTCAAATAAAAGGTTGCACATTGCCGCTTGCTGTGCGTGCTCATTTTGCCAATGATTAAGAGTCAGAGGACCCGAAACGCGTCTGGCAGTATCTGTGGATGTAGTCTTTGCCTGAACCTGCTTGCAGCCCTTCGTGAATAAAAGTTGGCAAATCAAACCTACCTTGTGTGGCTCTTCCACATGGGAAACCTTTTTTGATGGATATATATATATATATATATATAATCTACTGGCGGTCGCCAGTAGATAGTTATAGTTAGGACCTATTTTCCATAGGAAATCTGCAACATTCTATTTGAAATAACTCTTGCGTCGGTTGACGAATCAACGCAAAATTTTCAAACTTTATGGCCCGCTCCGGTCCGCTCCTACCCTGAAAGTTTCGGGGTGATTCGTCAAGCGGGGCCGAGAAAAAGGGGGGTCCCAAAACGTGTTTTCCCCATTCATTTTCCCATAGGAAACTTTAGCCACGGCTACAGCTCGAACTGCTGAACGGAATTACACCAAATTTGGCAAAGAGGTAGTTCTTGGTTCAGAAAGAACCCTTTCTGTTAAATGGTGTAAATCTGTTCAGTAGTTCCTGTGAAAATCAAAATGAAAATCACATATATATCTATGGCCGCGTCGGATTCGCGCACCCTCCCGATCACGAGCTGCATGCTAATTGGCTGTCAACATTCCAAATCAGGAAGTGTTGGCAGCCATTTTGTCCCTCGGTAGAACCGAGGGACAGAAACAAGTGCACAAAACGCACAAAGGGGGCAGGGTAGAAACACCCTGACCCCCTAGGTCTGCTCAGGGGGTCCCACAAGGACCCCCTGGGCAGAAAAAAGCATTTTTTTTTTAAATCTGCGGGATGCGCTTAGGGTGCGCGGATCCCGCCGATAAAAAAAAAAAATCAAAGCCCGGTTTTCCGCGCTTTGATGTTATTTTGCCCCCGGGTGGCCCAAGTCCCGGGGGCATGCGGGGTTTATTTAAATAATGCTGGGGGGGCCTCTAAGGGCCCCCCAAGCCCCGGGGACCGCCACCCCCCGGGGCTTTCAATTTAAAATGGTGCGGGAGGGCACTCGGCCCTCCCGCAGCCCCGGGGACCACCACCTCCCCGGGGCTTCTTTTTAAAAAAAAAAACATTTCCTGTGTGGGGGGGCTCGAGCCCCCCCACACGCCCTGGGGACCGCCACCTCCCCGGGGCACTAATAATGTAAATGCGGGGGTCCGTAACGGACCCCCGAGCCCCGGGGACCACCACCTCCCCGGGGCTTTAAAGACATGGGAGGGGGGCCGCGCAGCCCCCCTCCTGGAGCCTGTGGTGGCCCTGGGGACCGCCACCCCCCAGGGCCGGCTCCTGCAGTGTCCCGGGGTGCCTACCCCCGGGACACTGCTGTTTGCTGTTTGCAATGGCAGGACGGGAGCCTCGCGGCTCCCGTCCTGCCATTGCAAACTTGCTTTGCTTCATTGAAGCGAGAGCAGGGAAACCTGCTCTCGCTTCAATGAAGCAAAGCAGAATTGCTTTTCCATAAAGGGAGCTGCATGTCAGCAGCTCCCCTTATGGAAAAGCAATGCCGGCTCCCGCAGGACGCGGGGGCCGGCGGGACCGTGCGGGGATTGGGGACCCCCCTACGGTCCCCAACGAGTGGCCAGGCCCCGGGGGATGGGGTCCCCGGGGCCATTAGAGGCCCGGGAGGGGGGCCACGCAGCCCCCCTCCCAAAAAATGGAATTTAAAAAAAAGGACGCAAAGGCCGGCCTCGGGGGATGGGGTCCCCGGGGCCTTTAATGGCCTGAGGAGGGGGGCCATGCAGCCCCCCTCCAAATATATATATTTTTTTTTAAAAGAGGGCATGCCCCTGGGGATGGGGTCCCCGGGGCAAATACAGGCCCAGGGCCACGCGGCCCCCTTACCGTTTATAAAAAAAAAAAAAGGAACAGCCTCAAGCCCCGGGGGATGGGGTCCCCGGGGACAAAAGTGGACGAGGGAAGGGGGGCCACGCATCCCCCCTCCCATTAAAAAAAAGAAAGCAAAAAAAAAAAAAGGCATTGTGCCGGAGGCCCCGCCCCCTCCCTGCAGCACTCTGCAAACGCGCCCCCTGGCGCGTTGTAAGAAGGGAAGTAATTCCCCTTGAATACTGGGGGCCCCTGGGAGCCAACTAGCCCACCAGGAACCTCCAGTATGCGCCAGGGAGCTGCGTTGCAGAGAGGTGTTCAGAGGCCACGCCCTTTTACACCTCTCTGCAACGCAGCTCTGTGGCGCTTTTTGGAGGTACATGGTGGGCTAGTTGGTCCCCAGGGACCCTCAGGATTCAAGGGGACTTAATCCCCCAACTTAAAACGCGCCACGGGGCGCGTTTGCACAGTGGTGAAGGGAGGGGGCGGGGCTTCAGGTGACATGTGTGCAAACAGGCCCAGTGGCGCGTTTTAAGATGGGAATTTAAATCCCCTTCAATCCTGAGGGTCCCTGGGGGCCAACTAGCCCACCAGGTACGTCCAGAAAGCGCCACAGAGCTGCGTTGCAGAGAGGTGTAAAAAGGGGCATGGCCTCTGAACACCTCTCTGCAACGCAGCTCCCTGGCGCATACAGGAGGTACAGGGTGGGCTAGTTGGACCCCAGGGACCCTCATGATTCAAGGGAACTTAATCCCCCAACTTAAAACGCGCCACGGGGCGCGTTTGCACAGTGGTGAAGGGAGGGGGCGGGGCATGTTATTGTTAGAAATTAGCATTTAAAAAACCTTTGAAATTCACTGAAAAAACCATAGGTTTCAGACACGTTATAGTTAGAAATTAGCATTTAAAAAACCTTTGAAATTCACTTAAAAAACCATAAGTTTTAGGGACAGTTATAGTTAGTTGGACATTTCACTCGTACAAAACCATAGAAATTCCCCCGTTATAGTTAGTTCACGTAACTATAACTCGTGCCCCCGCAATGCACTGCTGATGACGTCACATATTACATCACTCATGACATGGTCAGTGACATCACTGATGACATCACTGAAGAATGTGCTAGTATTTGTATGAGTAAGTGAGTTGGTGTGTGTATAACTGTATAGGTGAGTAAATGGGTGTGTGCTTAATTTTTTGCATGACTGACTAGGTGTGTGAGTACCTCTATGGATGAGTGGCGGTGTGTGAGTGTTTATATAGGTGTATGAGTGCATATGATAGTCCTGTACTGAGTGACTGTAAGTATGAGTGACTGTACGGGTGAGTGAGTAGATGTGTCTGTTTTGACCTAAGAATCAGTGAGTGTGTATATAGTAATTGGTGTTGGAGTGTCTATGGTTTTGACAATGGCAGTCTGTAATTTACAGTGGGTGTATCCAAAGTTATATTAGGGTGTGAAAATATGCATCAAATTATCACATGGATGATGTCATTTGAGATGTCATCAGTGATGTCATCAGTGATGTCACTGACCATGTCATGAGTGATGTAATATGTGACGTCATCAGCAGTGCATTGCGGGGGCGCGAGTTATAGTTACATGAACTAACTATAACGGGGGAATTTCTATGGTTTTGTACAGTTCTAAACCTGGGAGAAACTCATGTGATTACCCTGATGACAATTGTGCGAAATGCCCTATAATTCACAATATTCCACACTATTATGTTATATCCAGGTCTGGCATTTTGTGTTATTTGTGAGTGCGAAATGCCCCCTCGCATTACCTTTCGGGCCGGTGGAGGCCTGCGACGCATTTTTGATCCTGCACGCTGGGGTGGGACTCAGTCCCCCTGTGTGTGATGGCTGGAAGGTGAGAGTGTTCCGGAACGGGATGCGGTGACTGATAGTGCGCACAGTCAGGGGCAAAGCACGGACTTCCGGGTATGCTTTCTGCAAGGGTCTCTCAATGCATAGATCCGACACGGTGTATAGCATCTGTACTGCAACCCTCCGTGCTACAGCGGGAGGGAGACACCTTTGGCACAGCACCGACGCCTCATTTCAGTGCAGCCTCCTACAGCACTACAGTTCACAACACAGCACTCTCTCGTAGACCTCAGTCCTGCTGCGCTCCTCTACTACTGAAAGCTCACACCTGACCCTATTCTGTCAGTGCACCCCAATCCTTGGTCCGCAGCAGTCTTGCTCGCCACTCACAGCCAACTCTCACCTCTGCCCTTCAGCTTCTCGATACTCCATCAGTGAGGCTGCTCACCCGGCTCTGCCCGTAGAGCACTTCTAATGGCCACAGCACTGCTTCTTTCCCGAGGCTCAGCAGAGCCCCGGTAATGAGACGCCATTCCCAGCTCGGCCAATGCACCTCCGTTTCTGTCACGAGCGCACCGGCTTCTGCATTGCCGAGAACTCACTGCCAGTTCTCCCTAGCCCTTACCAGTCAGTACCCCTGCACCTATGCAATAGAGTCGTCACAACCAGCATTCCGGACGGCCCTCAGTACCAGCAGTGGAGCGCTCACATCCTCGGAGGCTGTGCACGCTGAATTTCTCCTAAAGGTGAAAGCTGAGACATCCATGTTATGTTTCACCGTTCCCGTCGAGACAAATCCCTCTGATTTTCCCAGCTCCCCTCCCCCAGCCCGAAACCTATAATAAAGTCGGCCGTTCATAGAGCCAGCTGATTTCTGTGATTAATTAATTTAGGATTTGCAAGGAGTCGTAAGGTCAGCCCTGCGCCATTGTGCCGCTCTGTCTCTGCATCTGTCTCCGCAGGTTTGGTTTATTTAGGGTCAGAGCTCGCGGCAGCAGGTGATTTTTAAGCAGCTGAAAAAGGGGCCTGCCGTCCTGAAATAAAGGCACAGCGCATTTAACCAGCGCCGCCCTGGGGACGCTGAGAGTGGGAAGAAGAGACCGAGAGAAAGAGAGACAGGAGGGATAAACCAGAGCGGCGGAGACATGGGCGCAGCCATCTATAATGCAGCGGGGTCAGTGGCACCGAGGCCCAGCGGCGTGAGGGGGACACTTTACCTCAATTAGTGGCTGTTTTTCTATTATGCAAAACCACTGGATGGTGAGCCCAATTTCCTTCCTTACACCCTTGGTACCTACTGGGCAGAGAGTGGGAACTTGATAGATGCAAGGAAGAACTGGAAGAAGCAGGTACCAGCCACAGTAAGTTAGAGAAAGTGAAACACTGATGTTTGTAAAGGAGAGGCCTGCTAAACAATACAGTCCGCCCTGTTGGCATGTCTACAGATGCAGTGCTGGTGAAACTGGTCTGTACCTTTAAATTCACACATACACCGTTTACATGCAGAGTCAGGGCAGTACCCGGTTGATATGCTCAATTATATATTCAAATTCAGGGCAGTGACAGTATAAGCACCGAGTTTGACTCACAATCTTTTGCTGAGACTGGTGTTTTCTAGGCTCAGCCTGCCTGACCTGTATCTGCTGTACTGAAGTGCGTTCAGGCGCAGGGCACAATCAATAAATGTGTTCTTCATGTTTTGTGTAGAATGTTAATTAAGGAGCATCTGATTCACAATTGCTTTATTAACCTTCCTGCTATCTCAAATTTGCTTGAAAATGCACCATTTGCCCACTCTTTTATCAACCCCCATAGGTGGTTCGGGCTCACTCGCTCGCAACATTGCAATACGGCTATTGTTTTACGCCACACCACTTTAGAATGTCACCAGCCGCCACTGGTATACGGTATGGTGAGTTGTTGCATATTAAACGCAATTGGTCCTCGCACATCCAATAGGCGCAGGTAGAGAAAGATGCCCTAAGCAGGTTTGAGTCAAGAGGGTATTCAAGTAAGATATTCAGCTAGGCAGCAGACAAGGTCCAGCATATAGGTAGGCAAGAGCTGCTCATAAAGAATTCCAGCAGGAAGGAGCAGAAAGAAGATATGGTGAGGCTGATTACAAGCTTCTCTGCTGAATCTATTCAGTTCTATGATATTCTAAAGAAGAACTGGAAGATATTGCAGACAGATCAGGTCATAGGTCTGAGTTTAACGTCAGCACCACAGGTGACGCATAGAAGAAGCACCTCCCTTAAGGATTTGTTAGTCCATTGACATTTTACTGAGAAAAAGATGGAAAAACCGCTGATCACATTATTTTTTCCATGTACTCGCTGTAAAGCTTGTAAACAGTTACCAAAGTAAAAGACTATTAGGTTCTAGGGAAGGAGACAACAAAAAACATTACAAAACTGCTGAACTGTAATTCTAGTTATGTGGTTATTGTCTTGTGTGCCTTTGCAATATGAAATATATAGGAAACACGGTGCATGTAGCGAAAAAAGAATACTGAAACATATGCGTGCAATAGCAAATGTTGATGCAGCCTATCCAGTTGCAAGGCACTTTCAAACGGATCTTGATAGCAACAGGAATATTTTATGATTTTTTTACTTAGACCAAGTCCAGAAAAATGAGAGGGGAGGGGACAGTATCCGCAAGCTAAGACAACTCAAGTAAAGATATATTATTGAGATGCAGACCAGAACCCCGAAAAGGCTGAACAGTAAGGAGTAACTGTGGACACTCATAGGGTAGACCTTCTATTAGTTACGGTCATAGACATTGGACAAAGACACATGCCCATACAGGGAGGGATAATGCAAACATTACCCTTATGCCCATACAGGGTGCAATTGGATAATTGATAGGGGTATGCCCAGACACAGCGGTAGAAAACAAGAGGCATAGACCGAATACATTTAGGTAGATGAATTTTCCTTTTTTATGTAACAACACCAAACTTCTGATGGGGAGCTGCAAACTATAATAGTGAAGAGGTTTGCCAATACACAGTGTATTTCTCACTTTTGTATATGTAATGTCTACGGAAGGTTTGGGCAAACACGTACTATAGTGTAATGTGGTGTTGAGTACATGGGAACTGCCTGTTATACCATGGTGATCACGAAGCAGAATGAATGGGAATATCCCGAATTGGGGTTGGAGGAGGCTGCGCATTAGCCAATTATATTGATTTCCCATGCTATAACATGAATTTTGTGAAGGACGCTACTCTCTGCCCACAATGGAATATATATACGATTTATAAAATGAATTGGTTTTGCAGACTGACCTTTACATTGGAAGATGGCCGCAAGTCTACCCGTAACATCCTGGTAATACAAACTGTTGGGAATGCGTCCACTATCTCGATGAAATAATGCTCCCACCCAATCACTATGAGTTATGTATTTAAATTATGAAAAGACTCTGGCCGTCTTGACATTGACAAAGGCCAAGCACCGAAACTCGTCTGTCTGAGTTTTCTTTTTGTTGTATGGCTAACAAACTTTAATATTAGTAATTCTCCGTGAGTGGGAGATGTTCTGTTTGAGAAATGCATTTTACGTGAAGTCTGCCTTCATGCATCGCGTCACCTGCTGTGATAGAGGAGTGGCAGCTTCTACGACGGAGACGAAAAAATTAAATATATATATATAAATAGAATGTACTGTATTTGCATTTGGGCACTTTGGTAGCACATTGCACTTTTTTAGATTTAGCACTTTATTAGCAATATATTCAACTTATGATATTAACTGTTTCAATTGATTAATGGTAAGGAGTCTAAAATATTATATTTGAGTTGCAGAATATTAAGCATTTGTGCTTTTAAATTAACCTGATACTAAATGCAAGTAAGTTCCAAACGGCTATTTACAGAAATATGTATTTGAGACTTCACCATATACAAATATGTGATAACAATAGACAGATTTCTCTAATATATAATTTCAAAATGTGGATACATGGATCATTCCAACATACGGTGCTTATTTAAATTTTAGAACATTTGGGTTTTAATAAGAATGTTTTAGATAAATGTTTTAACATCCATTTATTTAAATAAGCTATTCCATATCTAATCATTGTATCAAATGGCATATAATCTACAATTGTACAAATTTTATGTAACAATGCATTTGAAAAAAATTGAGAAGTCTGTTTTCTATTCATGGAAAAGTTACAGATATAGTCTGTTTCCAGTGCCTATTATGTGCTCTACCATGTGGGGTTTGTAAAGTTTTCTTAATGAGAATAATGCTGCAGAGCGTCTGTTGGTGATCAAGGCCATTTGAGGTGGCCGAAACGTGTCGTGACATGTAATGAGCAAAATAAACATTAAAATATAAGCATCAGAACTTTGAAGTCTGTGCCCGTGTGTACAGAGGAAGCGCAGTACAATGGGGATTGCTGTTATATGTTAAATTGCGGAAGACGGCTGCTTCCGATATATGGTCCCCCTCCCCGGACGAGGGCAGGCGGTATTCAGCTGAAGAATGGAGGAGACTCGGAAACGAGAGAACCGCAGTTACCCGCTGTTGCAGCAAGGAAGACTAGCCGGAATACTGGCAGCGGTGGGGCGCGAGTCGGAGGACCCGTGGGTCATAGCAAGGCGAGCGGTGAGTCATATAGCAAATTCAACAGGTGGGGAGGTGTGCTGATTTTTAATCCGACCGATACACAGTTCATATATTGGTGGGGCTCACAATTAATAACATGTCGGAAGACGCGCTGCGGGAGAGGGAGGCAGCAGCAGAGGAGCTTTTTGATAACTTACCAGCAATAGCAGAAAATAAACGAACAAGGGGAGCAACAAATATACCGGTGGACAATGATGTCAAAGTATTACTCAAGACATTTAAAAAGTATATGAGAAGTAAAATGACAAGATGGTGGGAGCAGAAATAGCTCCAAAAATATCAGGAAGCTGGTCGTGTCCCACGAGGTTTAAGAATAATGGTGGCTACGAGTATTGAGAACCCCAATCCAATGATGTTGAAATAGTGGGCCGAAAGTAATTTAGAGGCATCCATGAGATTAGTACAAATTCTCATCAAATATGTTCAAGTTGACCGCGAGGCACTCATAATAGAGATAGAGATAGATGTTATCAATAAGGAATTGGATAAGTCAGAGTTGAAGGATCTTATTGCCAAAACTCGCAAAGAAATCAAAGATAGGCTAAAACAACAAGAAGATGTCATCAAAATAAGGAAAGATTTTAAATTTGCGAGAGATAAAGCGGATTATGAAAATGGGCAGATTTTTACTTTTTCACGAAAGTTTGATTCTGTTAAACGCCAACGACTCACTAATTCCAACATTGTGGTACAGAATGAGAGAATCAATAATCCCAGAGAGGAAATAGTATCAATATCTACATCGGACCTCAGTTCAATAGTCAGTAAAATGGATTCTGAGGATGGCACATTGATTTCCAAATGTGGAGCAAACGATTTGGAAAGATTAACACTGGCAGAGGAGCTTGATTTTTTACGGCAGGATCGCCGGCAAATGCTAAGGCCAGGGAATCCCAAGCAAGTACCAGACAAAGTAGAAATCAAAGACAACGGGCCAGGAGGAAGCTCCGGAAACACAAAAAGCAGAAACAAACTGGCAATCAATGGCGAGGAAGTAAAAACACAAGACAATACAGTCATCAATTTATCAGATAAGGTGTTAAATCAAGCAGAAATACAGCTACTATCTTTCGGACTAACATTCAGTCCGGAGAGCAATTTTAATTATGGCCAGACAAGAATTGACGTTTTAAATTCATTAGAAAATTAAAACTCAAAAAATATCTTACCATCAAACAAGGAGTCGGCCACAATAGTCGAGATCCTCTCCAAAGATGTGAGAAAGCTGATGGTCTGCAAGTATCCGATGTGCCTACTCTACTAACCATAACAGATTTAGCCAAGGAAATGAGATACAATGAAGGATAAAACCTGACACAAGTTGCATTACAGGACATTGGTATCAATTCTAATGCAGCAGTAACAAGCCCGTTCAAACCAACATCTACGTTCATTCCAATGATGCCGAGAGATGCAGTAGATATTTTTCACGATCGGGTGATAGAAGAGATTAAGAAATTGCATCATTAAACCTGACACACTATTAGCAAGTTCACGTATCGCGAAAAACAATACAATAATCTGATGAAGAAACTTAGAGACAACAATGAAATTGTGATCAACAAATCAGATAAAGGAGGTAACATAGTACTCTGGCCCAAGAAAGAATATCTCCAAGAAGCTTACAAACAATTTGAGGACATTAATTGTTATAAAAGATTTAATATTTAACAGTTCAAATCCACCAGGGAGGTACTCAAGCAAGAGTTAATGAAATGGAAACGTGAGGGTCTTATTTCAAAAGCCGAATTTCAATTTCTACACAATGAATTTCCTGTTTTACCAGTTATATATTGTATCCCAAAGATTCATAAGGAAGTGTACCCAGTTCCAGGCAGACCAATTATATCTGCAAATAATAGTCTCTTTGAAAAAATGTCCCGATATGTAGACTTTTTCCTTCAAGAACATGTCCAAGGTCTACCTTCATACATTAAGGACACTGGAGATTTTTTAACTAAATTAAATGATGTGCCCTGGTCAGATGATTACACCCTCATAACATTGGATATAACCTCCTTATACACCAGCATTGATCATGAAGACAGTTTAATGGCGGTAAAACTTTTTTTAAGAAAGAGACCTATTGAGATGTATAGCCATAACACAATGCTTTTAGATCTGATAAGAAGATGTTTGAACAACAATTTCTTTTTATTTGGGAAGGAGGTTTTCCAGCAAGTGAGGGGTGTGGCCATGGGAGGCTGTTTCTCCCCCAGTTATGCATGTTTACATGTAGGCTGGTGGGAGGAACGGGTTCTCAGGGTGATGCATCAAAAGGAATATGAGGAACATGTGGTCAGGAGGATGAGGTACATCGACGATGTATTTATTATATGGAATGGCTCCAAAGCCAGTGCAGAGACATTTATGAATAACATAAATAAGAACAAGTTGAATTTAGAATTCACTTCACACATTGATGAAAAATCCGTCGATTTTTTAGATGTACACATTTATGTTGCCAACAACAAACAAGAGACGACCTTACATCGTAAAGGGACAGCAGGCAATTCGACATTGCATGTCTCTAGTTTTCATCCCAGCACCTGATTAATAGCATCCCATATGGGGAATTTCTAAGGTTACGTAAGATCTGTAGCTCAGATAAGGACTTAGAAGTTTGCCAAAGAGAAACCAAATGAAGATTTCTGGAACGGGGATACAGCAGTAAGATCATAGATCAGGCAATCTCTAAGACAAATAAGACACCTAGGGAAAACATGTTAATGCCAAAACAATCTAGTTCTGACCCCGAATATAAGACCAATCATGCAAGTATGGAAGAGGATTCTAAGATTAGGTTGATTACTGCTTTCAGCTGGCAGGAAAGAAAGATAAGGTCTATTATTAATGATCAATGGCCTATAGTCTTAACGGATGCGGTTTTGTGCCAAATGTTACCAGATAAGCCTACACTTACTTTCCGAAGAGCCTCATCTATGAGAACACATTAGTTAAAAGCAGCTCAGAGATACATACTAAGACAACCTGGCTTGCACCTAAGAAGGGGTTTTACAAATGCAGCTCATATAGGGCGTGCAAATTTGGCGGGAATACGGTTCAAAACACAACACCATTCAGTCCTGAACCTGTAGATCTGAAAGGCAATTTTAACTGTTGAACTGAGTTTGCAGTATATGTCCTGGAATGCACCTGTGGGCTGCGCTATGTAGGTAGCACTAAGCTACAGGTACATGTGAGAATTTTGCAACACCTTAGGGCAATAGGGAATTCTGACCCCACATATCCAGTGGCAAGGCATTGCGGTGAGATTGCCTCACTTTTAAATTGTTATGAACTGTTGTAAGGTGTCAAGAATCTGAGGGCCATTAGTCTTGGCTGCCTTTAGGATTAGTGTTTTTAAACTGCTATTTTAAATTTGCTCATTTGCACAATTACTTGCGCTTGGCGTTCCGGTTTTAAGTTGCTTTTTAAACTGCCTAGCTGCACATTGCACATTTACCTTGCTTGTCTTCTCGATCTGAGCCCCGTTCTGTCACGGCTGGTGCCGATTGAGCAGAGGGCGTTTCAGATCAAACGTGTCTTTCCTGCCACGCACCGCACTACGCACACATTTCCGGGTGGGGCGGGGTGTTGTTTCCCGCCACATACACCGATTTAGGGAGATGCCTGAGTGGATGCGCAGCGGGCGCGCCTAACGCAAGCCGTCTGTGGCCGTCCGCGCTCAGGCCGGGCTCAGGGCCATAACCCCTGCCCCTTTTCCGATGGGCAACGGGTCTGGTCGCAAGTATTCTAGAGAGGCTTTACTGTCACTCAACAGGGCAGACAATAAGTCTATGTGCGCAATGCTTGACTTACAGAGTGAACCTAGACAGTGTAATCAGTGCAGGCTAACTTTTAGCGTTACTAAAATTAAAAAATGCTCAGCTTTAAGACCCCACAAACAGCCGCTCGTAAGAGACGCGAAGTTGATCTCGGCCATGCTTATTAATGCACGGTCCTTGGTTGAACACAATGTGGAATTCGCAGAGATGGTTGGCTCCCACAAACTGGATCTAGCATTTGTGACTGAAACTTGGGCTGATAAAACTACAAATATAGATCTGGGGCAGGCCATCCCGGCGGGCTATGCTATTCTTAAAGCCGACCGGGCTGACAAGAGGGGCGGGGGCCTAGCAATAATATATAGAGATCACTTAGCGGTCTCAGGCTCAGCAGGAGGAAGCACAACAGATTGCGAACTCACGGCCTTTCGGATCACACTAAGTCCAACGTATACATTCAAGAGCCTGTTGGTATATAGGCCACCGGGGGTGAAAGCCACCTTTTTAGATACCATCAGTCCATTCATTGAATCTAGCTGCGCGGCAGCTGACTTCTCCGTGCTAGGAGATTTTAATTATCACCTAGAAAAACAGGATGACCGTGGCACAGCTCTCCTGGCGGATGCTATGGCCAGCTTTGCTCTTAGACAGATTGTCGAACAAGCTACGCACAAGGCAGGACACACATTAGATGGTATATTTACGTCTAACCCCAATTTAAAGATGTCAGAAGTAGTAACTGTCCCATGGTCAGATCACAAGGCCATAATGTTCTATGTGAGTATCAACGAACACTTTTCAAAACCTTGTAATACGGATGTCGTAGTTAAAGGGCGGGATTGGAGCATCATTGACGCCCCTTCCTTACAAGCTTCCCTAGCCAGACCTGTCTACAGACCCTAATACGGCAGCTTACAGATTTTCTACCTGGATTAAAAATGCGGTGGATCCTTTGGCCCCCATTAAGACTCTTTCTAATAGGCAGAATAAGCCATCGGAAACCTGGTTCTGTGAGAAACTAAGAAATCAGAAACAGATCTGTAGAAGGAGGGAAAGAAGGTGGAGACTGAAGTATGATACAACTGATAAAATACAATATAAGCAATCATTGACTGATTATAAGACACTACTTCTGGAAGAGAAAAGCAAATATTTTACATCAAAAATACAACAGGCAAAGAACTCAACCAAGGAATTGTTTCTAACAGTGAAAAGCCTAGCTAAACTCCCAGAGCCTCCGAGAATGGATAGCAGTAATGAGTTCTGCAATCTATTGGCTCAATTTTTTAGAGACAAAGTGGAGGCAGTGTGTAAAGATCTTAGTGGATATGGCAGTGCATTGATTGGAAAGCCCTCAGCGGGCATGTTACTTTCCCCTTCTCGCCTGTTGACTTGTTTCTCTATACCTTCCATAGAGCAGATCATCCAGGTGGTTAAGACCTCCAAATCCGGGGCCCCGTTAGATCCCTGCCCTCCAAAAATATTGCATATGGTCCATGAAGTGGTCAGTGAGCAACTATGGGTCATGTTTAAAGGGATCATTGGCTCAGGCATGTTCCCTGCTGCATGGAAAATAGCTTCAATTTTGCCGCTGCTGAAGAAACCTGACCTTGACCCGGCTGAGCCTAGTAGCTATAGACCCATCTCAAGACTACCCTTCCCGGCAAAAGTATTGGAGAAAACATTAAATATGCAACTTTCAACCTTTATCTCCTCCGAGGGCCTTTTGGATCCATCGCAATACGGGTTCCGGGAAGGGCATAGCACAGAAACAGCGTTGATTATGGCCACTGAAGAACTTAGATCTATTTTAGATGCTGGCGGGAGGGCTGTTCTGATATTATTAGATCTGTCGGCGGCCTTCGACACGGTGAACCACGCTATTTTAATCAATAGACTCTCAGAACTAGGCATTAGAGGATTGGCCCTTAAACTGTTGACCTCCTTCCTTTCTGATAGAATCCAATCAGTTGAAGCCGGGGCCTTCGCCTCAGAACAGTTTTCGCTCCCTTGTGGGGTGCCACAGGGCTCGGCCCTTAGCCCTACGTTGTTCAATCTGTATGTCTCCCCCTTGGCCAAAATCATCAGGCAATGTGGTTTCTCAGTGATTTCGTACGCTGATGACACCCAACTTGTGGTGTCAGTTTCCAGCAATATGGAAGAGACAGCAGATCGTTTCAATCTTTGTATGACTCAGGTACAGCAGTGGATGAGTCTGAATTCATTGAAACTGAACGGTGGAAAGACTGAGGTCCTCTTATTTGGCTCAGACACTTCTTTCTGGACACCTAGATGGTGGCCGACCAGCCTGGGAGACACTCCAACTCCGGTAAATAAGGCTAAAAATGTAGGCGTTATCTTGGACGATAAATTGACCTTTAAAAATCAGATTAGTTCCCTCACTTCCTCAATCTATTTCATTCTGAAGATGATTAGAAAAATCCACCCTTTCATTCCATCGGAGTCAGTAAAATTGGTGACAGCACTGGCATTGTCCAAATTGGACTATGGAAATGCGTTGTATGTAGGGATCCAAAAGCAGCACCTTCAAAAGCTGCAACGGCTTCAAAACGCAGCGGCCAGGTTGCTGCTGGATATCCCGAAATTCCAGCCGGTCTCGCACAATTTAAAGACCCTGCATTGGCTCCCGGTGGATAAAAGAATCATATTCAAATCCCAATGTTTAGCCTTCAAGGCTCTCCATGGTCGGGGTCCTGACTTTTTGAAAAAGCAACTGAAATGGTATATACCAACTAGAAATCTGAGGTCGGCTCACTGCAAACTCCTACAAACCCCTAGAGTCAAGAGAGCCTGCTGGGGGGGAAGAAGCTTTGTGTTAGGGACTGTTAAAACCTGGAACTTGCTCCCCGGTGAGATAAAGAATTGCCCTACGATTTTGGCTTTCAGAAAAGCTCTAAAAACCTGCTTTTTATAAATTAACCTGTCAGTCCCTGGTTTGCGTGGTAACCTTTTTACTATCCAGCAGGTATGAGCGCCTAGACGCCTTCGGGCAGTTGTGCGCTATATAAATGTTCAAATCAAATCAAATCAAATCATTAAACTAAAACACGACAATGATCTGAAATGCCTTACTTATTATATAATTGGAGCACTGCCGCCCTTAAGAAGAGGAGGCAACAGAGAAAATATGCTCCGCCAACTCCAGACACTTTTCATCTTAGAACTAGATTCTAAAACACTGTATGGTTTGAATAATAATGAAGATTTGTACAATGTCTTACGAATTTATGAATTCTTGTTAGTGATACTGGATGAAATGATTTTTAATAGCTACTAATAGCTTATATTACCTTGGCTACTAGATTATTTACCTTAAATAGAATGTACTGTATTTGCACTTGGGCACTTTGGTAGCACATTGCACTTTTTTAGATTTAGCACTTTATTAGCACATATAGGCAGCTTATGATATCAACTTTTTCAATTCATTAATGGTAAGGAATCTAGAATATTATATCTGAGTTGCAGAATATTAAGCATTTGTACTTTTAAATTAACCTGATACTAAATGCAACTAGATTCCAAAGGGATATTTAAAGAAATATGTATTTGAGACTTCACCATATACAAATATGTGATAACAATAGACAGATTTCTCTGATATATAATTTCTAAATGTGGATACATGGATCATTCCAACATATGGTGCTTATTTAAATTTTAGAACATTTGGGTTTTAATAAGAATGTTTTAGATAAATGTTTTAACATCTATTTATTTAAATAAGCTATTCCATAACTAATCATTGTATCAAAGGGCATATAATCTACATTATGTAACAATGCATTTGAAAAAAAGTAAGAAGTCTGTTTTCTAATCATGGAATAGTCACAGATTTAATCTGTTTTCAGTGCCTATTATGTGCTCTACCATGTGGGGTTTGTAAAGTTTTCTTAATGAGAAAAATGCAGCAGAGCGTCTGTTGGTGATCAAGGCCATTTGAGGTGGCCGAAACGCGTCGTGACATGTAATGAGCAAAATAAACATTAAAATATAAGCACCAGAACTTTGGATAGCACTGTGCTATTCCTATGCTTAAAGACTTTGCTGTAGAAATGGCAAAAGACTTTGTCCCTTTCTATCTCGGTGTGGATAGCACTGTGCTAATCCTATGCTTAAAAATTTTGATAGAAAAGCAGACATTTGAGGTGAGCAAATCTAGAGTGTCGCTGGTGTTGAGGGTGCTCTATGCAGAAGCTGCCTTCCACCTAAATTTGGGAACTACCCAGAGTTCTCTTCTTCTTTTTGCATAATTTATGCATCACTCTATGCCTCCAAGGGTATTCTTTTGATATATATATATATATATATATATATATATATATATATATATATATATATATAGATCTCGTCCACAGTAAGCTCCTGCCGATTGCTGGGGACCCATGGGAGGTGGCAAATACACTGGCGGAGCGTGCCGGTAAACTTAAATTCCAAAGAAGTCGAATCACAAATGCTCTCAGGAACCACAGACTCACGGAAAATCCAAGGGTGTTTAATCAAACAACGCGTTTCAGCCTCACAGGAAGCCTTGTTCACGTATGATTATGTGCACACGAAGCTATACTGATAAAGTAAAACAGCTAAACATTGTTGTAGGACTACAGATACTCAGGTCTCAAATTGCACTAAATAACGGCAGACATCTTGGAATGGACTAATAGCAATAGTGCAATGTTACAATACAATGATATAATGCAATTCATTCCAACCAAGATGCATGAAGCTCGTACAAATTGTAATTTAAACAATGATCATGGTAAAAGGAAAGCGAAAATAAATGGTAAGTTAAGTACAACAAACTTCCAAATTCATGCTGTCCTGTCCATAGCTATAACAATATAAATGCCCAAATCTTAATGATAAATGCAAAATCGTTGGGGATAAAATAGCCCCGCTGAACAAATGTAAGCAGTAACCATTTTGTATGTAAGCATAATCGGGCTCATGATCACAATGAAAAATAAAAATAAAAATAAAGACTCATGTGAGTCTATGTATAGGTCATGCTGTCAATGAGAAAGACTGTATCAGGGCAAGTGCCCAGGTCCTAATAATGAACTAAAGTTGGCTGTATATACAATACCCATCAGTAGAATTTTGAAGGTGTAAAAAGGGAAGAAGGGGAAAAGGGTAGGATGCCCGTGCACGGTGAATGTGGAAGTCTGGGCTCCTTCCTTTCCTCCTGTAAAAAAATATAAAGAAATAACAGTAAAATTTATGCAATGAAATTTGAAAAATATATATATAAAAAGAAGAATATACATATTCCAATCACACAACAGTTCAAAATTATGCACTGATGGAAACATGGAAGAGGAGGGGGCGAAAGGGAGCTAAATCACTTTTAACCTTTGTAAGAACAAGTAGAAAGATACAGAAAATTAATAATAATACATACATTAAGCATGCACAATCACTCTCTTAAATGAAATGCCATTTCTTCATCATGATTCAATCCCCCGGGGTGTTTGGTCTGAAAATCTAAGCTGTATCTCGATTCTTTTTGTCTTAAAGTCAATACCCGATTGCTGCCCCTGGGCTTGCTCTCAATTTGTTCAAGAATGAAAAATTTCAGAAGTGAAGGATTGCTGTAATGTACATCTCTAAAATGACGTGCAACTGGATATTTCTCATCTACGTGAGTGACTGCCCTGCAATGCTCCAGTATACGTTTCTTGGCCATAGCGGTGGTACTCCCAATATACCAGAGCTTGCATGGGCATTCAATCACGTATACCACAAAAGTTGTGCTGCACGTAAGGAATTGATTAATCTTCTTGTCGATTCCCTTGTAACTGGCCACATTGCAAAAAGTACTGCTTTTGCAGGCCTTGCAGTGGCCACACGGAAAAATCCTCTAAGACCATGATCCTGTTTCTTGGGATATACTGTGATATCGCTGCGTACCAGCATGTCCCTGATATTCCTGCCCTTTTTGTAAGTAATGTTAGGCCTATTGGGTATACTGTCGCCTATAGTGTTGTCACATTTTAAAATGCCCCAATTTTGAGTTAGGATCTTGCGAATATTGTTAGAGTCAGAGCTGTATGTCATAATAATCCGAGTGGTGTCATCATCCTTACCCTCAGTATCAATGACCATCTTCTCAGCAATGGTAAGTGTCCTAGGTATACCATCTGCCCTGATCTTGGCTCTACGTAGTACCCAGTCAGGATACCCTCTGGCTCTAAACCGGTCTAGCATTTCTCCGCACTCCAGCTGGTACGCCTCTTCCGTGTTACAGTTCCTTTTCGCCCTCAACAGTTCACCAAAGGGAATACTCCATTTTAGGGTCTCTGGATGGCTGCTGAGGGCATGGAGGATACTGTTGCCAGCCGTAGATTTGCGGAACAGAGAAGTGTGGATACAATTGTCCCTAATTTCCAAACTGACATCTAGATATTCTGCCCTGGTCTCACTAATGTTGCTGGTGAGTACAATGTTGTACACGTTGTTGTTTAGATCAGCCACAAATGTGTCTGCCTCCTGTCTGGAACCTTTCCAGACAATCAACAGGTCATCTATGTAGCGCATCCATGCAACCACATGTGCCAACTGTCTGGTGTATGAGGGGTCTGCAAACACCTCTTGCTCCCAGCGCCCCATAAAGAGGTTCGCAAAACTGGGAGCAAAGCAAGAACCCATGGCAGTCCCGGTGATTTGTCTGTAAAGGACCCCATTGAATGAAAAGATGTTATTGGACAAGCAGTATCCTATCATTTCTACAATCATCCTGCTGTGTTCCCTGAATCTGATGGATCTGGTTGTCAGAAAGTGCTCACACGCTCCCAATCCATGTTGATGTTCTATGATAGTGTAGAGTGATTGGACATCCAGCGTAATGAACATACAACCTGCCTCCCATTGTATGTTTTGTATTTTATTGAGGAAATCCTTGGTGTCCCTGATGTAACTGGGCAACCCGGTGACAAATTCCCTGAGGAAGTGGTCTGCATATTTGGAGACATGTTCTGTTACGCTGCTCCTTGATGAAACTATGGGGCGCCCCGGTGGATTGATGGGATCCTTATGAATCTTGGGCAGGAGATACAATACAGGAAGTATGGGATAGTCATTTTTGAGATATTGATATTCTTCCCATTCAAGAATACCTTTATCCCTCCAATCACTCAGTTTATCCCAAATGCCAGTGATGCTTTCATTGTAGATCTCTCTGGTAATGGGCACATAGAATCTACTGTCCGAAAGCAGTACTTTTTGCAATGTGGCCAGTTACAAGGGAATCGACAAGAAGATTAATCAATTCCTTACGTGCAGCACAACTTTTGTGGTATACGTGATTGAATGCCCATGCAAGCTCTGGTATATTGGGAGTACCACCGCTATGGCCAAGAAACGTATACTGGAGCATTGCAGGGCAGTCACTCACGTAGATGAGAAATATCCAGTTGCACGTCATTTTAGAGATGTACATTACAGCAATCCTTCACTTCTGAAATTTTTCATTCTTGAACAAATTGAGAGCAAGCCCAGGGGCGGCAATCGGGTATTGACTTTAAGACAAAAAGAATCGAGATACATCTTAGATTTTCAGACCAAACACCCCGGGGGATTGAATCATGATGAAGAAATGGCATTTCATTTAAGAGAGTGATTGTGCATGCTTAATGTATGTATTATTATTAATTTTCTGTATCTTTCTACTTGTTCTTACAAAGGTTAAAAGTGATTTAGCTCCCTTTCTCCCCCTCCTCTTCCATGTTTCCATCAGTGCATAATTTTGAACTGTTGTGTGATTGGAATATGTATATTCTTCTTTTTATATATATATTTTTTCAAATTTCATTGCATAAATTTTACTGTTATTTCTTTATATTTTTTTACAGGAGGAAAGGAAGGAGCCCAGACTTCCACATTCACCGTGCACGGGCATCCTACCCTTTTCCCCCTTCTTCCCTTTTTACACCTTCAAAATTCTACTGATGGGTATTGTATATACAGCCAACTTTAGTTCATTATTAGGACCTGGGCACTTGCCCTGATACAGTCTTTCTCATTGACAGCATGACCTATACATAGACTCACATGAGTCTTTATTTTTATTTTTTATTTTTCATTGTGATCATGAGCCCGATTATGCTTACATACAAAATGGTTACTGCTTACATTTGTTCAGCGGGGCTATTTTATCCCCAACGATTTTGCATTTATCATTAAGATTTGGGCATTTATATTGTTATAGCTATGGACAGGACAGCATGAATTTGGAAGTTTGTTGTACTTAACTTACCATTTATTTTCGCTTTCCTTTTACCATGATCATTGTTTAAATTACAATTTGTACGAGCTTCATGCATCTTGGTTGGAATGAATTGCATTATATCATTGTATTGTAACATTGCACTATTGCTATTAGTCCATTCCAAGACGTCTGCCGTTATTTAGTGCAATTTGAGACCTGAGTATCTGTAGTCCTACAACAATGTTTAGCTGTTTTACTTTATCAGTATAGCTTCGTGTGCACATAATCATACGGGAACAAGGCTTCCTGTGAGGCTGAAACGCGTTGTTTGATTAAACACCCTTGGATTTTCCATGAGTCTGTGGTTCCTGAGAGCATTTGTGATTCGACTTCTTTGGAATATATATAGATCTATATATATATATATATATACCCAAAAAACCCAAAGGTTCCACGGATGTTATAGTTAGGCTCAGATTTCACTCATACAAAACCATAGAAATTCTGTAGTTATAATTACCTGAACTAACTATAACTTACGCCTCCGAAATGCACTGCTTTTATTACATCACGCATGACATGGTCAGTGACATCACACATGACATCATTCAGTGGTTGTGAGTGTTTTCTGAAAGCTTCTGAATGTTAAAGCTATATGCTAAGATACTACAAAAGTTAACTGAGTATACTTTGTGTACTACTAATGAGTGATACTATTTGAAACACATATTATGTAAGTGGCTGTGTGACTGTATGTATCCATGTGTGAGTAGGTATCTGAGTGGCTCTATGGGTGTGTGAGTGGTTGTATGGGTGAGTGAGTGGCTGTGTGAGTGGCTGTATTGGTGTGTGAGTGGGTGTGTGAGTGGCTGTATGGGAGAGTGAGTGACGTGTGTGACTGTGTGGGTGAGAGAGTGAGTGTGTCAGTTGTGTATGGGTGAGTGAGCGGGTATGTGAGAGGCTGTATAGGTGAGTGATGGGGTGTGAGTGGCTATATGGGTGGGTGGATGAGTGCATGGGTGTGTGAGTGACTGTATGGGTGAGTGAGTAGGTGTGTGAGTAGTGACTGAAGAGAGCACCTGTGGGGTATTGCTATTGCTTTTCACAACCCCCTAAAGGTTGTGTTAATTGACACCCTATTGCACTGGCTGGTTAGAGATATTCATTTTTAAGATAGTTTTATCAATCAATCAATCAATCAATCAATCAGGGAATTGTAAGCGCGCAACTCACCCGTGAGAGTCTCAAGGCACTGAGGGGGGGGGGGGGTCCGCAGATCTGCTTAGCCGAAGAGCCAGGTCTTGAGGGTCTTCCTGAAGGTGTTCAGGGAGGGGACGCGTCTGATGTCTGCCGGTAGCTCGTTCCAGGTCTTGGCTGCAATGTGAGAGAAGGATCTTCCGCCTGCTCTGGCTCTGTGGATGCGCGGGGTTTTGGCCAGTGCGAGATTGGAAGATCGGAGGTTTCTTTTGGGTACGTGGAAGTTGATTCTGTCGTTGAGGTGTCTGGGTCCGTTGTTGTGTAGGCATTTGTAGGCATGAGTGAGGATTTTGAAAGTGACTCTTTTCTCCACAGGGAGCCAGTGGAGACTTCGTAGGTGTTGGCTGATGTGTTCGTGTCGGGGGATGCTGAGGACGAGTCTGGCTGCGGTGTTCTGTATTGTTTGGAGTTTGTGGAGTAGGGACTTGTTGATGCCGGCGTAGAGTGCGTTTCCATAGTCCAGTCTGCTGGTGATGAGTGCGTGGGTGACTGTCTTTCTTGACTCAGGGGGGATCCTCTTGAAGGTCTTGCGGAGGATGCGGAGGGTGTTGAAGCAGCTGGAGGTGACGGCGTTGACCTGTCGGTTCATGGAGAGTGATGAGTCGAGTACGAGGCCGAGGTTCTTGGCGTGGTCTGAGGGGGTAGGTGGGCTTCCAAGGGCAGTCGGCCACCAGGTGCTGTCCCATGCAGAAGGGGTGGTACCGAGGCCGAGGACTTCTGTCTTCTCGGCATTGAGCTTCAGGCAGCTGTTGGTCATCCAGACTACGACGTCTTGCATTCCTTTCTGGAAGTTGAGTTTGGCAGTGGTGGGGTCTTTGGTGAGGGAGAGGATGAGCTGGGTGTCGTCGGCGTAGGCTATGATGTTGAGGCCGAGTTGTCGGACGATGGCTGCGAGGGGGGCCATGAGGATGTTGAAGAGGGTGGGGCTCAGTGATGAACCCTGTGGGACTCCGCAGGTGATTTTCGTGGGGTCGGAGAGGAAGGGTGGGAGTCTGATCCTTTGGCTTCTTCCGGTGAGGAATGATCGAATCCAGTCCAGGGCTGTTCCTTGTATGCCTGCGTTGTGTAGTCTGGCGACTAGTGTGCGGTGGGAGATGGTGTCGAAGGCCGCTGATAGGTCGAATAGGATGAGGGCTGCGGAGTGGCCTTGGTCCAGGAGGGTGCGGATGTCATCTGTGGCGGCGAGTAGGGCGGTCTCTGCCACAGAAACTTGGAAAGGGGCGCTATTATATTGTCTTCCAGGCAAGAAAAAGGAGTTTACTCAGGCACTAACGGATTACATTGCACCTTATGTCTTGTCCTCTGTGAAGTTTCTTGTACTGGGTGACTTTAACTACCATTGCAAAAACAGCAACGATCCAGGTGTGATTCAACTCTTAGGAGATTTGGAATCACTGAGGCTTAAACAGATAGTGTCTGTTCCTACACACAGGGCAAGATATATGCTGGACCTTATCTTTACTAATGCTAACAAAGTCTCTTGTTATTCACCTTTTCCTGTTACCTGGTCAGATCACTACTTAATCAGGTTTTCCATCTTGTGTAAAACTGTTCATGAAAATTCTATGAAGACAGTGTCTAGATCTCGACACAATAGGAAAACAGTTACCCCCACTGCCTTCAAGGAGGTCAGTTTTGCCCCACTGCCCCTATCTCACTTGAACGCAGACACACCTCTGTCTGTCTATCACGATTCTCTGACTACCGTTTTTGATCGCATTGCACCTTTTAAAAAATGTTCATCTGCTTCTTCTAGAAGTCCAGCTCTGAGGTACTCGGAAACTTTGCATCAAGAGAAATTGGCCTGTAAACACCTTGACATAGATGGCATCTCACTGAATCCCCCAAGGACAAAGCAGAATATCGTTCCAGGCTTAGAGTCTATCATAATGTGATTAGGGCAGCACGGAAAGCATATTTTGCCTCCACAATTGTTTATGCCGACAATTCCACCAAAGAGCTATATAAAGCACTTTCTGAAACCCCGGGCATGCACTTCTACTACTGTGGCCTCACAGGAGCTGTGCAGTGATTTAGCTGACTTTTTTAAGTCAAAATCAAGACAATTTATAATAATTTCTCTGTCACTCTTGGCTCGCCTGAGAATGAGTTTGATCTTAACCATCTACATCCCTCAGCTATGGGTAGCCTCTGTGACTTTGAACTTTGCTCGGTAGACCAAATGTTGGATTGGCTTCTCCACGCCAAGTCCGGCTCTCCGCAGGACCTTTGCCCTCCTAAGACAACAACTAGTTTAATGGCATGTCTGGCTCCCATGGTCACAGATTTATTTAATCTTTCGCTGACCACTGCTAAAGTGCCCAGGGACTGGAAGTGTGCATTAGTATCTCCGCTGCTGAAAAAATCTACTGCTGATCCAACAGTTCTCTCCAATCATAGACCAATTTCGCTATTATCTTTACCTGTGAAAACTATAGAAAAGTTTAATAATAAACAACTTTCAGCCTTTCTTGAAGCAAACCTCTTCTTGGACCTCTCTCAATCTGGCTTCATGGAGCTCCATAGCACTGAGACCGCGTTGTTGGCTGTGTCAGATAATATCAGGCTCTCCTTTGATGTTGGAACTCTGGTCATGTTGGTATTGTTGGATCTATCCGCAGCATTTGACATGGTCTCCCACTCTATTCTTACCCACAGGCTTCACGAGTCTGGGCTATATGGCAGGGTGCTACATTGGCTCATGGACTTCCTTGCCAAACGAACACAAAAAGTCTGCTTGGATTCTTTCAAGTCATGACTGATGCATATGGACAAGGGAGTACCCCAAGGATTGTGTCTGAGCCCTACTTTGTTTAACATCAATGTGGCGCCATTAGCCCGAATCGCTAGAGCCTGTGGTGTGGAGATCGTGTCATATGCAGATGATATTCAGCTACTTTTTTCCTTTGGTCCTGATTCTGACAAGTTGAAGAGTAAATTTGCACACTGCATGATGGAAGTCGCTATTTGGATGAGTAACAACTGTCCCCAATTAAAACAGCGACAAGACAGAGATCATGCTATTTGGCAAAGCGACAGAGATATGGTCAGCCAACTGGTGGCCCGCACCGCTCAGCTCGGCTCCTGCACCTAAGCAGGTAGTAAAAAATCTTGGTATGAGGTTGGATCAATCTCTTTCCATGAAAGATCAAATTGCTTCACCTGCAGCATATGTTTTGCTACCATGAGGCTTTTAAAAAAAGCCCTGCCGTGGCTTGCAGACACCGCTAGGACGACTCTTGTCCAGGCTCTCATCACCAGTCACCTGGAATATGGGAATGCCCTGTTGATCTCAGTAAATGACACTCTGCTATCTAAATTGCAGGTGGTCCACAACACTGCCGGGCGGTTAATCTGTAATCTTCCTTCTCACTTGCCTTCCTCTCTCATCCCTAGAAAGCTTCATTGGCTGCCTGTTAGGAAGCGTTTCATCTTTAAACTTTGTTGTTTGACACACAAAACTCTCCTCAAGTCTCAGCCAGCTTATTTGTATTCTCAAATCTTTATCTTCCTACAAGATGTCTGAGATCGTCGGACAAGGCACTTTTGGTGATCCCTCATATCTGTACCTCAAGATATGGGGGCAGATCTTTCTCCTACACAGTCCCCTATCACTGGAATAAACTCCCTCTTAGTCTTCACTCTTGCCCAGATTTCCCCTTCATTAAGAAGGGGCTTAAGACTTGGCTGTTTTAGACTCACTCCTTTTCTCTTCTCGTGCAGTGCAGCGCTGAGATACAACTTTAGGAGTGAAAACAAATGACCAAAATAAATAAATGAAATATAATAAATAGCTATATGAGTGACTGACTCAGTATGCGAGTGGCTATATGGGTGCATGAGTGGGTGTGTAGGTGTATGTCTGCATGACTGGATGTGTGAGTGGCTGTATTGGTGAGTAAGTGGGTGCCTGAATGGCTGCATGGGGTGAGTGACTATATGAGTGAATGGATGTGTGAGTGGCTCTATGGATCAGTGAGTTTATGTGTGAGTACTTGTATGGGTCTGTGATTGGGTATATGAAACTGGTTGTGTGGGAGTGGGTATATATGAGAGGTTATATGGGGGTGTGAGCGGGTGTGCGAGTGGTTTTGTGGATGGTGTCATCCGTGATGTAATTTGAGATGCCATCAGTAATGTCACTGACCATGTCATAACTGATATAATATGTGAGGTCATAAGCAGTGCAATGCGGGGGTGTAAGTTATAGTTAGCTCAGGTAACTATACCTGTGTCAGGACGGCACACGATGAGTTACTAACCTTCAAGAACGCCCAGCGGGGATGATGGAATGACGCTCGACCCCCCAGTTCCCTCCCACACTGTCTCACAGAGAGTATACTATACTCCACTACTCTGTAAAGCAGTGCACCAGGGAAAAGGGAAATGGGATAAAATAATAAACACTGCTGGGCTGTAGAATCACAGGCCGAACCTCCCAAGATATAGTAGACAACCAACAAACTCCAGAACGTCTACCTGGCCTGAAGGACCCTGTATGCAAGAGAGGGGACAAGAATCAGAATACATGCATACCATGCGCTTGCCCTTTACCAGGAGCCCTCTTCCTATAGACACATACTCACAATCCCAGCATACAGCAGTAGCGTGAAATGAAATAACAGTCAAGGATCAGACGAATTTGTGTCCAAACCAAAAGAGAATTGCCACCAGCACGTAGGTGAGTTCAAACACTGGAGACCAAGAAGTTCTGTAACCGGGGCACTCCACCCCAGAAACGATACACAAAGAACAGTCTCGTGGTGACTGGCAAATGGCTCCAAACCAAAATAGACAAAAATAGAGCAAACGAAAACAGAACGCTAAGCGTTCTGTACTACTTATCTGTCCCGAGTTGAGCTGCTCCCTGTTACATCACAGGAGCAGTCTCAGATGCAGTCAGTGTGAAGGCAGACTCCTCCGGTCTATTTCAGCCTTCTGTGCAGGCAACGAAAGGAGATACCGCAATGGGTATCGGCCGGCTTCCACTGCCGGCAGGAAAGATGCACCACAAGCGGAACAGCTGAGCCCTGCTTTCCGCTTCATCGCGTTCTGGAGCAGCAAAAATGGTACAGGAATCCAGCGCGGCTTCAGCGCTGGAAACGAATTGGGTCACACTCGAGAAAGGCGGGCAGGAAACTAAGCACACACCAGCATGTCCACGGCATCCAAACAGGAAATGGAACGACAAGCACCGTTTCCTAGACCAGGAAGGGCTATATCCAGTCCTGCTGACCTCCTGAGTCACTTCCGGTGTCAACCCCCGAGGATGCTGGGGATTGTAGTATGGCAGGCACACGCTTCCCATTCAAGCTGTAAACGAAGAGGGCCTGTCGATGTGTATCCCTATACTGAACCCCGCCTCTCTCCTGCAACAATCATGACAACCTGCTGAATTTCTATGGTTTTGTATGAGTGAAATCTGAGCCTACAAAACATCCCTGTAACATTTGTTTTTTTCTTTCAATTAATTTCTAAGGTTTTTTAAAATTATTTTGCCTAACTAAAACACCCCCGTAACCCTTGGTTTTTTTCAGTGAATTCCTACCTTTTTAATGTTATTTCCTAACTCTAACGCCCTGTAACCTTTTGTTTTTTTTAGTGAATTTGAAAGGCTTTGTAAAATTGTTTTTCATACATTTAACCAAGTAATCTTTGATAGTGGGTGTGTGAGCACCTATGTGGGTCTGTTAGTGGATGTATGAGTGTCTGTGTGGGCCTGGGAGTGGGAGTGTCTCAGTGGCTGTGTGAGGGGGTTTATGAGTGCATGAGTGGATCTGTGAGTGGGTGTGTGAGTGGCTTGGTGGGACTGTGAGTTGTGTCAGTGCCAGTGTGTGTCTGTGAGTGGCTGTGTGATTGCTGCTATGGGTCTGTGGTTGGGTGTGTGAGTGGCTGTATGGGTCTGCGAGTCAGTGTGTGAGTGGTGCAATGGATTTTGGGCATTTGAATTCTTAGGGTATTTAAAAGGGAGAGCCATGCACTCTGCTCTTGCAAGGAGACGTCAATAAAGAAACCACTCCTCACAGTCACCTAAATTCAGATTACGCTCCAATAGATTAACAATGTATTCACTTCTATTAAGGATTCAGATGATTTTTCTTTGTTTTATACACAAGAGGAGCACATACTACATTAAAGTACCACATCATGATCAAAAATTCATTATAGATTGTAAATAAATATACCTCATCAAACCATCAATTCATTGTGCTTCACATAAATACAATTGTAAGTCCAGTAAATACAGTATCTTCTCCAATTTAAATTCACATTCTAATTCACAGCAAATTCATAGAAATAGATAACAGATAGCACCCCTGAATCCACCTCCCCCTCCTCCTGTTCTTCTTCCTCTTCCTTATATATAAACTACTCTTCAGATTAGCTATCGAGAGCAATCACGCCTGCCATTGACCAAATGTCGACAAGAGTGGGCTGAGCAAGGCAGAAGCAACACAGATACTTATTACCGCCATTACAAGAAATAAAAATTCAGAATGTCCCACAGTATCCCCTGCATCAGTATCGTCATCCACATCCAACAAAACCAGTTGTGGAGCTAGAGCAATATCCCTATGAAGTATCACCCACAGAAATAAAACCCTTTCTGATTTAAGAGACTCAAGCATGGGACAACCACTAAACATAGGTACTACATCTACTTCTCTCTCTCGGCATCGAGGGCAGCAAATTTCAGTCATCCCCCACCTGGCAATTTTGGCTGGGGTATAAAATAAATTTAATATGGATTTAAAATGATCCTGGAGTCCTGCAGACAAAAGGAGAGTGCAACCAAGGCCAAGTGACTGATAGAAACTGTTGTCACCGATCCCTAAATTTATCTGCCAATATGAGGCATGATTCTCCAAGTCATCAGGCATTAGCTCTCCCAGATGACTATAAATCTGCCTAAGTGTACATTCCACATTTTTTAATAAAAGCTCCATCAGTGAATGTATAAAACAGGCCCAGTAATGCCCGAACATTTTTTAAATAAAAGATCCCAGATCTGGAGGAATTTAACAAAATCATTCAGATTGCAATTCTAAAAATGAGATAATATCTGCCCCATTATAGAAATCCTCCAGCTTCCCCAGTCTACTCCGCTCCCACCTAGAACAACAAGAATTGGAGAAAATAGAAGGCAAGAGCAAAGAATTCCACAGTGGGGTATAATTAAATTGGCCAATACCAATCCTTCGTCTGATACTAACTGAGGTTTTAAAAGCCACCGGTAAAGTCTTAATACTCCTCATATGTTTTTTCCCCTTACACTACCCCTGACCCCGAAGACCCCTACCTCCCTTCCCCCAAGCCCGCAAACCCCTCAGCCTCAACCCCAACCCCAACCCAACGCCCCAAACCCTTGCCCCCCAAACTCTAAAAGCAGTCAGACCAGCGGCCTGAGTGATGAAGCACGTGCCCACCCTCCTTACTGCCCCCAGTACCAGTCTTCTTGCATACCCCACATCCCAGAGAGTGAGAGACATCATATTAATTTGTAATATTTCTTCCAATCATACCATATCAAATATTAATATATTCAGCCAAAAGTGGGTCAGGACAAAAGCAGTGTTATCAACTATCAGACATCAAGTATCAGATATTGGGGAAACAATAATAACAAGCAAACAGAAGAAAGAGGGACAGGACAAAGCACGGTCCAACACCTGTCAGAAGCTGACACTCCCAGTTAATATCCAGTAGTTCTAGAGACCAGCTCATTCAGGTACTCCTTGGCCTCGACCTCTGAGGTAAAGACCCAAGTTTTATTGCCAAAGACAATTTTTAGCCAAGCAGGATGCATAAGATATGCCTCGCTGCCCTTTTCTTGGTAAATGTTGATCAGTTGCCTCAACCGCCATCACTGTTCCACCGTGACATGACAGAAGTCACGCCTCGAAAATAAAGTATGTCCGTCAAAACTTCTCATGGAATCAGTGCGCGCTTTCTCAAAAAAAGCTTGTCTAAGCAGAAAGTTGCCAAAAAAAATGATAATGGCCCTAGGCCTGGTTGATTCTCCACCTTGGCCCTGGCTTTGTGTGTGTCGAAGCATATGGGGAAATCAATTGGCCCACTGAATCTCGTGCTCTTGTTCCAGCAACAAAGCTCAGGAAAGGCCCCCTTGAATAGCTCGACTAAGAATGCCTTTGTGTTGTTGCCTTCGACACCTTCTTCTAGACCCAAAATGTGAAGATTGTTGCGCCTCTTCCTGTTTTCGAAATTTTCTAACTTCCACTGAATGTAAGACAATTGTGAGGCTTGAGATTCCATATGGCCCTTTATACTTGCTAAGTCTGTCTCCAGTGTTGCAGTGCAGTTTTCTACTGCTGCGATCCCAATTTCTGTGCAAGCCTTAACGATTTACCTGACAGCGGCCTGAAGCATTTTTGTAGCCAACCTGGCTTTATGCCCATCTGCCTGGGTTTCCTCCTGTTGCTGCTTTATTGAGTCATAAATTAACTTTAATGAAGGCTCCTCTACCCCCTCAGGTCAAGTTTGATATGGCTCGTGGTAGACTTGTTGCGTGACTGAATAATCCCATTCATGCACAGAAGCTGCTAACTTCCTGCTTAGCCCAGCAGCTAATTTCAAGTGTTTTCCCCCTTATGGTGGCTTGAACATTTAACAGCAGTGATTATATCCTCAGAAGAGCTGCTGCTTTTATTTTTTGAGGATGGCATGCTGGTAACTGCCCCCTCATCTTCGTACCCAGAAGCCTCGGAGACATCAGATAGTGTAAGACACCTGTTGCCACCGTCAAGGGTGTCATAAGGTCTCTTAAGCCCAGCTGTGCCCTACTTACTGCTGCCTTTCCCTGGACCGAAGTTAGGTTTCCTGTCCATGCCACCATTAATCTTGCGAATGTCCTTAGAGGCAATAATCAAGTTATCCCCAGTTGCTTCCAGCATCACTTTATTAGCGAGGCCCGAAACTGCAGATGAGTTTAGACCCCACACTAGCCCCAAAGGTGAGGCATCCGACTTAGTAGAAGTAGTTCTGGTTACGGGAGACTGAGTCTCTAAAAGACTTGCTGCGAGCTCCTCTGCAAAAGTCATAATGTGAGGGGCAAGCAAAGCCGAATTCACGCTAACCTGACACTTGCCCATTGAACCAGGAGGACAGGACACCTCCATTTGGTGTGTCCCTGCTACATCGGCACCTTGAAGATTGCTTGGTGTGTTGCAGGCATGATTCCCCTGGCTATCCTCCACAGAGATGACTACCGGCCAGGAATGTCCAACAAACTTGCCACCCACCTTGCATGTCAGTGGGACCGCAGGGGGGTAACAGACTCTTGGCTCCAGATGAGGTCAGTTGTGAATGCTGGCCACCAGCCACAGTGAGATAATCATCTATAGAGGGCTGTGGGCCTGAGCCTCGATTCAAGCCAGTCGCATCTACATTCCTCAGCTTTTCTGACTTCTTAGTATCCTGACGATCCTCCGCTTTCCATATACTGGGTTTCAGCCTGCTCTGACCACTCCCCCGCATTCAGCTTTCAAATGGGGAGCATCGGATAGCCGGGTTCCTGCTAAGCCATCCTCTGCCCGCTCCTGCTCCCAGGCCTTGCACAAAGTTTTCAACGCCATTATAGGCAGCTCCTGCTCGCCGTCTGGTAAACAAAGTGCTAAGACTCCACAATGCAGGGAAATCATGTTAAGCTGCTGAGCCCGCCAATGCTGACAAAAATGCAAGCTCTGGCGTAAACCCACAGCAGTAAATATTGATCCAAATCTCTGCTCCCTCATGAAGACCTTGTGATGGCAGTGCTGGTCCCTGTCTTTAATCAGCCACATGAGGAGTACACCATTCTACCCAATGGTCATCTCTCCAATCTCCCCCCATACTCTGTGTCTCTCTGACAGCGTTTCTCCGCTTCTCTCTGCGACTGTCCATGCTTCACCAGTATCGGGAGGAGTTGAGCAGTGATGCAACTGCTTACATGGGCACCATCTCTCTAATAATATTCTATGTTGAAAAATGATCTGAGGATTTCAGATAATTTTTCAATGTAGAATATTAGAAGACACGTATTTGCTTTACTTTCACCAAGTCCAAGAAGTTAGGATCGTTTCCACTTCACTGAAGTGGAGCTTCACCTGGGGCACCTGCTATGTTTATATTTGTAAATGCTTCCCGTTGAGGTTTAATTTATCTGAAATGAGCATCAGGGCCATAATGGAACCTTATGTTTTCCTAGAAGATACCACAGTTTTGCCAAAAATGTCTACCCAACTGCAGTACTTTTCTACTGGCAAATTAGTAAATAGTAAATGCTTTTTCATTGTGTAAATGTCTAGTATATATTGCACACTACAAGAGAGTAATGAACCACCCATTTACGTATTTTTCTGTATCTCCTTGCCATTTGTTTCAGTGGGTTAATAACTGTGTATTTTTTACTACATTTTGTATTCTTTGCAAATTTGTTGCGAAATATTGCAGCACATATGTTCCGGTGTTGCGGAGTCACAAAGATAGTGTGTTTTTGAAAAAGTGTAAAAAATATATATATAGAAATTGTAAATTATGTTTGAGAAAAGTAGTTTACTAATGTACTGTTTAAACTTGTATTTCTGTAATCATTTTTAATGCAAAGCACTTTTATTTGTATTTCCTGTCTTCGCAACGACGCCGGTATCCGCGATGACGTCGGTGTTCGCAAAGATCATGTGACTACTTCACAAACAGATTTGATTGGAGAAGAAAGTTTTCATTACTCTTCAAAGGAAGTTCCCACTCATGTCTCTCTTCTTGAATCTTCCAATTGATATTTTTAACATTCTTAGGAGCTGTCTTGTACTATTAGTGCAGGGCTCTGCTTTAGGCATTTTTTTGCCTTTTTTAAATATAAAATGGCAACAGCAGGAGGTTCCACAACAAACAGAATAGCTGGAGGCACAGCAACATCATGAAGAGTCCTGCAATGAGAACCCAGCCCCAAAAAGGCAAAGTATTGCCTGGGATTTTTTGACTATCCAGACTGGCGAATCAAAAACAGTCAAATTTGTAAAGTGCACCTTGTGCGACAAAAGCTTTCAAGGGACATTGCTAAAAAATATTCTTGTGGCACAAGAAGCATGTTGTACCATTTAAAAACATACCACAAGAATAATCTGAAGAGGGCACAGAAGGAGAGAGCTGGAGAGGGGCCATCAACCTCTAGGGCTACACCACCTGCTTCTGGAGAGAAAGTAACTGAGGAAGTAGAGAGGAGGCTACCACAAATATCTCCAGAATTAAAGAAGATTGATACATTTTGTCTCAACTGCAATATAACCCTCACATCCAGTGAGCAGTCTGTTGATGTTATTTTGGAAACAGCGAGAAAACATAGGTGTTAATTTTTTTTATTTACTCCAGTTTTTCCACTGGTTTTGTGTTTGAGGATAAAATGCTTTTTCCCTCATTGCCATTTTATTTAAGAAAAAATACACAAAAATACAAAATGTTGGGGAACAAAACTGTTCCAGAAAAAAAGAAGAAAAGAAAGGTTCTTGTCAGAACCGCCTTTCATGGTTAAAAAAATTGTAAACTGTATGTCTGTGTATATATGAAGAGGAGGGGTTGTATACGTGAGTTACTGAGTGTGCTAGTGGCTACATGGGTAAGTGATTGTGTACGTTAGTGGCTGCATAAGTGAGTGACTACCTTTGTAACTGCATGTATGGGTGAGTGAAAGGCTGTGTAAGTGCCTGGATAATTGAGTGAGTGTTAGTGTAAGTGGCTGTATAGATAAGTGACTGTGTGTGTTAGTGCCTGTATGAGTGACTGACTGGGCGGGTGAGTGTCTGTATAAGTGACTGACTGGGTATGTGAATGACTGTGTGAGTGAGTGACTGGGTATGTGAGTGCCTGTGTGAGTGACTATATGGGTGAGTGAGTGGGTGTGTCACTGGTTGTGCGATTGAGTGACTGGTTTTGTGAGTGGGTGTATAGGTGAGTGAATGGCTGTGTAAGTGGCTTTATGGGTAAGTGACTGGGTGTGTGAGTGTCTGCATTAATGAGTGACTAAGTGTGTGAGTGTCTATATGGGTGACGTAGTGCCTGTATGAGTGAGTGATAGGCTATGTGAGTGGTGTATGGGTGAGTGAATGCTTGTGTGAGTGCCTGTATGATTGAGTGGTTGTGTGAGTAGCTGCATAGGTGAGACACTGTGTGTATTAGTGCCTGTATGAGTTAATGATTGGGTGGGTGAGTGTGTGTGTGTATAACTGAGTGACTGAGTGTGTTACTGGATGTAGGGATGAGTGAGTGGATGGGTAAGTGTGTATATAAGTTAGTCACTGGATATGTAAATGGTGGTATATGTGACTGAATGGGGATGTAAGAGACTGTATCAGTCGGTGACTGGCAGTGTGAGCAGTTGTATGGGTGAATAACAAAGTGTATGAGTACCTATATGGGTTAGTGAATGTGCGTGTAAGTACCTCTATGAGTGAGTCAGTGACTATGTCAGTATTTGCATCAGTGTGTGTCTGGCTGTGTCAGTGGCCGTAATACTGTGCATATGGGTGTAATTGTATATAGAAGAGTGTTTCTGCGTGTATCAGTGTATACACCAGAGCGTGTCTGGGTGTATCAGTGAATGCCTGGGTTTGTTACTGTAGGTATCAGTGTGTACATGGATGTATTAGTGTATGAATGACTGTGTGCCTATGTGTGGCAGTATATAAAACAAAGTGGTGGAAAGCTCAGCCAAGTGCTCTTCACGTATAAAAACACTCTCCACAGGTATGTCAAAGGAATATTTATGTGGTAGGACAAGTCTTATGAGACATCTAAACACGTACAACTCTATCCTCTATTGAAAAAGAGAGAGAACATATATATATGTAAGTATTTTATTTTCAAAATTATAGAAGATAACAATACATATTGGTTATATTGTAACACTATATCACAATACAGTAAAACATTTTATTTTCCCTTTTTTACTGTTCTCAGCTTTCATACTTCTTCACCACAAACAATGGTCTGTATGAAGCTTGATCATTGACCAGTGTGGGAAAAAACAATCAATAGATTGTAAAAAAACAAACAAAGTTGCACAGTATTTCACTATAAATAAGTGACACTATGCATTGCACTCATTACACTTCATTAATCAGTTGTTTTATCTGGGGTTACGACACTAATTTAAACAAACCGATGTAGGAAATATTTTTTACATTATTAAATCTGGTACAATACTACAATTAAATTTAAACCACTCCTTAATCTTGAAAACATCACCCCTGGTAGGACAAATGATGTGTATACTGCTGATGATCCAAATAGACAAAATCCCACACATTAGTTTTTTTCACAAATAGTATGTAGAAGTTTGGTTGAAAAAACAAAAAGGGACAATTTTTTAGTTTCGAAGGCAGTTTTTGCTTTCAACATAAGGCTGTGGTAATTGGATTATGTCCATCCAGTTTAAGACTTTAACTAGAGTGTGTAGTATTTAGATGTTATATTAACTTCTTTCTGGAAAATAAAAGGACTCTTGAATTTTGAAGAACTTTTAAAAGACATTACTCCCAATAGGCCGAATAATATCTAAAACACTGATGAATCACATAGAAGAAATACTATACACCGCTTTTTTATCCAGAATTCCTCCTTAGAACTTTGTTTGAAGAAAGAAAAATAAGAGTTTGGTAGTTTGAAAGGAAGTTTTGGTTTGAAATTTAGGTTGATGTCATTGCATTGTGTCCATCCAATTTTGCTCTATAAATAGACAGTGTAGTGTCCAGAGGCTGTATTAACTCCTTCTTGAAAGATGATAGCCAAAGTACTAAAAGTTCTTCCGGAAATTGATATTTGTCCAGCTTTGAAGTTTGTAATTTGAGTTTCCAAATTGGAACCACCTGTTCTCCATCATTGTAGCATTACAATAAGGTATTTTCCAGTTGTTCCCAGAAACAACATAGACATAACATCTGATCTGCAGTTTGGGTAGGTCATATTTTGGTTAGCCATTTTCAACAATTTCTCAAAAGCCACCGTTTTGGAATCTGGCAATGTTAAATACATAAAACGTTTAGAATTTATTTGAGTGGTAGATGTAAATGAGCAATCTTCACAGTCATGGTTCCATTTGTAACTTAGTCCAAATAAATCATCAATATTTACTTCTTCTTGTTCTAAAACTCCAAGGATGACCATAATAAATTCCTGTGCATCTTGTTGAGTGTTCAGAGTAAATATTAGTGATCCGCTACATATATCTAAAAGATCTCAAATACCTGAAACAAAATGTATTACAGTTCTGTCAGTTAGTAAACGTTGGAGCAAATGATATACAGCAGAACACATTCACTTGTCTGATTTTTGTTGAATTTGGTTTACTAGATGTGGTAAATGGAAGGGTACATTCAGAACAACATTTGCATAGCAGTTAACACCTGAACTGTTTTCCAACTGGTAACCTACAATATCTCCGTCATTTTCCAGTTTTCTCTTCTTAGCACCCTCTTGATTGCCCTTGTTTCCTTTCTTTTCTTGAGCATCCATAGACCGTTTTGTAATCTTTCGCTTCAGACGGATTATCCATTTCTCATAAACAGGGTACAGGCCTAAATGAGGAATGTATAGATTTCTTAACCAATTGTACTCTCTTACACAGCTTGCTCCAGCACTAACTTTATTATCATCAAAGCAGACAATGCTCTAATGCGAGGCAATAATATAAAACATAATAATAAAACAATAATAAAACATTCCTTCTTTAAGCAAAGTACTTCCTATACTAACAAAAGCTACATCTACACTTAAACCTTGTGATCTATGGGTAGTTACATCATACGCTAGATAGAAGGTGACTGCTGGCACCGCACATATTCAACCTCATCTCTATTTGGGAAATTAATTAAATCAATAACTTGGACCCATTGCACCATTTAATAACCCTTCCCCAGCAATTAAATAATGGGCAAAATTACTCGACAGTTTTTGCTGATGCGTAAACGCTTTTCTAATCTTGCAGTTTTGGATACAGACTTCTCCAAAGAATGCTTGTGATTTATCTGTGAGTAGTATTGTGACTCCCGGATGTTCCATTTTATCAATAGCAGTAATTTCCAAAATATCTTCTTTTTCCAGGTTTAGTAATTGTTCATTTAAGTTTAAGTGTAGACTATAGATTTCTGTTCTTCAATCAAATTGTACATTATTTCTGGTGTTCTTATGTTAGATGGAAATAGTTTCTTGTTAAGGCAACCTTCCAAAACACGTTTCCCCTCTTTTTTCAGAACTCCTACCCTAACGTCCTACAGTATATCTCCATATTTCACATCAGATGCTTGAGGCACATTTTTCACTAGTTCCTTGTATTAAAGTTTAACTAAATATTTACATTGTCAATACTCCCCATGGATTTTCTTGTTTCATTATGCACAAGTGTTTTGAAAACAGGTTGTCCTTTTATGGGGGTAAGTTGCAGTAGGTCACCAAACACAATTAAATGCTTTCCTCCAAAGATTTGCTGTATTCTTAAGTGTATGAAGGCAAGCATTAAGTTCAATACCATGCGCACTTCATCAATGATTAGAAGCTTCAGGTTTTTCAACACTCTTGGGGTTTCATTTATGAGGCCCTACCAGCACTATTGCGCCACTGGAACATCACTTTTTTTACGTTCCAGTGGCGCAATGTGCCACTGGCAAATTTATAAGGCCACGTTAAGCCAGGCTATGTGGCTTTTCATGGCCTTATAAATGTTTGCACCTTTCACGCAGAAAACTGCATGAAAGGGGCATTCCATGGGTGTTGCTGGGGGCGTTCCCAGCAACTTCAATGGCTTTTTGACACTGCCCCAGATTTACGAGAAATCGTAAAACTGAGGCAGTGCCAAAAATGTATGCCTCCCCAGGGGAGGCGGAAGGGAGGCACAACGAGGAGAAATATATTTATCTCTCCTTGTTTTTCGTCTTTCTATGTGTGCTGCATTCTGCAGCACACATAGAAAGAGGAAAAAGCTTCTTGTGATTGTATTTGTGCAGAAAGGTTTCCCTTCTTGCACAAAAATAATCATCCTGCAACGCAGGCACCCTTGCACCATGGTGCAAAGGTGCCTGCGTTGGCGCACAGCTGCCCATTGTGCGCTGGTGCAGGGGAAAAGGACAGGAATGCACCGTTTCTAATAGATACAGTGCATTCCTGCCCTTTTCTTTTGCCGTAGGGCAGCGCAGCAGTAAGACCTGCTGCACTACCCTACGGCAAAAAACTCATAAATGAGGCCCCTAGAGTGCATGTTTTTTCCTTTCAATGCTGAGTCTTGTACTCCTCTTTTAAAATGGAATAAATATTACTACAGGTCCCACAGTTTAAAGAAAAACATTCTTTGTGAACAGCACATCATGTATAGACATGTAAAACTTTGCACATCTTCTAATCCAGTGATAAGTATAAGTGTAACCCTTAGCAAGCAGTTTTGCTTCTACTAATTACAGCATGCAGTAAAACAGCATATGTACAATATTCAGTTCAAGGGCAACAAATTGTGAACTTACTTATCACTCAGCAATTCAGCACCCCAGACAAACTGTTACATATTCCCACACTCAGAAAGCATCTTACTCACCTATTAATAAATGTATAAAATCACTCACACTCATAGATTATCTCATGAAGTTTCAATCCTTTTCTATATATTTCATACTCACTTTTAACCACCTCACATACACCTATACCTTTTCAATGAATTTTTTTCTCAAAATTAAATGCAATTCACATACCTGAAAAGGGAGTTCATTGGTGAAATCGTTTTTTTTTGCTATTATTAGATAGATTCAATACTCTCAGGAATTGTGAAAACTAAGCATAAGAATAGCACAGCACTCTCATACAGAGCAACCATAAATGACAACCTTTTCAATTTTGCACTCTCTGATACTGCGAAAGGCAGCAAATAAAAACATATCTTTCATATTTTAGTTTTGTAACTCAACTTATGAATGGTTAGTCTGTGTTAACCCTTTCATGCATTTTTATAAAGAAGCCCAATATGGAAGTGCACTTTTACATGTTTGCGATTTATTCGTGATTGTCATGACAAATTCGTGAAAAATTACGAGATTCCAAAAACATACTTAGCTAGATAGTTTTATGACTTTAAGAGTACAGTGCACTTTACTAGCAACCCTTCACTAAAAAATGTAACCTTTATTATACAACGAGTCTAAACCTCTCTAATTTCTAAAAACAGACTACTCTCTCTTTAACACACTTCCCCCAATATACTCTTAGCACAGTCTCCATAGAAACCCACTAGAACCTGTAGGCTGCAAGTTCGCAGCACATTCTAGAAGGCCAATACTAGTTACAAAATGAGATGCAGCAGGTGTGGTTTACTGTACAGAATAAAAAGCATATCCAAGTCTGCATTACACTTTTTTATTTTTTTACACTGTCAATCATAGATCTAGTTACGTATCCTTTCAAGACACTACCTAATTTTATTTACCTGCATATTCAAAGCATCGAATCACCTATGTTTTTTTAAACCACGAGCACACCTCCATTTTAACTGCCTTTCATTTTCCAAACTGTCTCATTGAGCTTCAGCCTTCACCTGTGTGCTACTGCAGCTTCACTTCAAAATGGTTAGACTGTGTCGATTGTGGGCCACAGCTATGTGTTTTGGGCTAGAGAGTCTGCTCGAAAGCGTGGTATTGATACAGACTTGGGTTTGGCAAATACGGACATTACTTGGATTGGCCAGAGAGGGTTGAAGTGGCATCAATTGCTGCCTTTGGTTAAAAGCATTGTGGATTGCGAACCCCCTAACCTCATGATTGTGCACTATCGTGGTAATGACCTAGGCACACTGACTGGGGTAGGACTGGAAATCCTAATGAAGAATACCTTTGCAAAATTAAAGACACTTTTCCCTCACACCGTCTTGGTGTACTACAACATATGCCAAAGGCAGAAATTGAAGTGGTCAAATCAACTCTATCTACAGATTGACAAATCCATGTAACATGGGCTCTATCTACATCAACAACCTGTGTTTTGACATGCATGGAATCTATAGAAGTGATGAAATTGACTTCACAGTTGCAAGCAACTGGGTGTTTCTCAGCAACCTCAAACTCTGCATTCTGTCTTATGTGAAGCTGTCACATACTCACAATTAACACAAAGGCTGTTCTTAGAGCCACCCTATTGCCCAAAATGTTGTTCATTTTCTTTTTCAAATATCTTTTTTTAATTTTTTGAAATATTTGTGACGACGACTCAAATACGCAAAACAAAAGCAGACATTCATTAGACACCAGCACATTTAATAATTCATTGGTACATCACTATCTAAATAACTCTATAATAACATTTATGAGTCTTTGAGTGTGTCTGTGAGTATGTGTATAAGTGTTTGAGAGAGTCTGTCAGTGAGTGCATAACTGTCAGATAAACTCTGTCAGATTCTGTGTGAGAGTCTTAGTGCATCTATGAAAGCATGTGAGTGTCTCAGTGAATCTGTGAATGGGTGTATAAGTCTCTGAGTGAATCTGTGAGTGGCTGCATGAGCTCTGAGTGGGTGTGTGAGTGGGTGCCTGAGTGTTAGAGTGGGTCTGTCGGTGGGTACACAAGTCTCTGAGTGGCTGTGTGAGCAGGTGTGTGAGTCTCTCAGTGGGTGTGTGAGTGGGTGTGGGAGTGTCCAAGTGGGTCTGGGAGTGAGTGCATGAGCCTCTCAGTGGGTCTATGAGTGGGTACATGGGTGTCTGAGTGGGTCTGTGAGTGGGTCTGTGAGTGGGTCTGTGGGTCTCTGAGTGGGAGTATGAGTGCATGCATGAGTTTCTGAGTGGGTTTGTGAGTTTGTGAATGAGTGTCTGAGTGGGTGTGTGAATCGGTATATAAGTCTCTGACTACGACTGTGAGTGGGTGCATTAGTCTCTGTGTGGGTCTGTGAATGGGTACGTGAGTCTCTGAGTGGGACAATAAGTGCGTGCGTGAGTGTCTGAGTGGGACTGTCAGTGGCTGTATGTGTCTCTGAGTGGGTCTGTGAGTGGGTCCGTGAGTCTCTGCGTGCATGTGTGAATGGGCGTGAGTCTCTGAGTGGGTGCATGAGGCTCTGAGCGGGTATGTAAGTGGGTTCCTGAGTATTTGAGTGTGTCTGTGAGTAGGTGCGTGAGTGTCTGAGTGGGTGTGTGAGTGGGGGCATGACTCTGAGTGGGTCCTTGAGAGGGTGTGTAAGTGTCTGACTAGGTGTTTGAGAGGGTGCATGAGTGTGTGGGTGGGTCTGTGAGTGGGTATGTGAGTGGGTGCATGAGTCTCTGAGTGGGTCTGTGAGTGGGTACGTGGGTGTCTGAGTGGGTGTGTGAGTGGGGGCATGACTCTGAGTGGCTCTATGAGTGAGTGCATGAGTGTCTGAGTAAGTGTGTAAGAGGGTGTATGAGTCTCTAAGTGGGTCTGTGAGTGGGTGCATGAGTGTCTTAGTAGGTGTGTGAGTGTATGTGTGAGTCTCTCAGTGTTTGTGTGTGTGGGTGCATGAGTCTCTAAGTAGGTCTGTGAGTGGGTGCGAGAGTATCAGATTGTATCTGTGAGTGGGTGCGTGACTGTTTGAGTGGGTCTGTAATTGGGTGCATGAGTATCAGAGGGGGGCTCTGATTAGGTGTCTGCACATCTGAGTGTGTCCATGAGTGGGAGCATGAGTCTCTGAGTTTGTTTTTGAGTGGGTGTGTGAGTGGGTGCATCAGTCTCTGAGTGGGTCTCTGAGTGGGTGCGTCAGTGTTTGAGTGGGTCTATAAGTAGATGCATGAGTCTCAGTGGGATTGTGAGTGGGTGCATGAGTCTCTGTGTGGGTCTGTGAGTGGGTGCATGACTCTCTCAGTGGCTCTGTGAGTGAATGTGTGACTGTCTGAGTGGGTCTGTGAGTATGTGCATGAGTTTCTGAGTGGGTGTGTGAGTGGGTGCATGAGTCTCTGAGTGGGTATGTGACTGGGTGTGAATCTCTGAGTGGGCATGTGAGTGGGTCTGTATGTCTGTGAGTGGGTCTGTGAGTGGGTGCATAAGTTTCCAAGTGAGTCTCTGAGTGGATCCATTAGTGTCTGGGTGGGTCTGTGAGTGGGTGCATGAGTCTCTGAGTAAGTCTGAGTGGGTATGTGAGTGTCTGAGTAGGTGTGTGAGTGGGTGCATGACTGTCTGTTTGGGTCTGTGAGTGGGTGCATAAGTATCTAAGTGGGTCCATGAGCAAGTATATAAGTGTTTGAGTGGATCAGTGAGTGGGTACATGAGACTCTGAGTTAGTGCATGACCTGGTGAGTGGGTGCATGAGTCTCTGAGTGGCAATTTGAGTGGGTGCATGAGCGTCTGAATGGGTATGTGAGTGGGTGCATGAGTCTCTGAGTGGGTCTGTGAGTGGGTGCGTGACTGTCTGAGTAAGTTTGTGAGTAGGTGCATGTATCTCTGAGTGCATGTATGAATGGGTCTGTGTGTGTCTGAGTGGTACTATGAGTGGGTGCGTGGGTCTCCAAGTGGGACTGTGAGTGGGTGCATGAGTCTCTGAGTGTGTCTGTGTGTGGGTGTGTAAGGGTCTGAGTAGGTGTTTGAGTGGGTGCATGAGCCTGTAGGTGGGTCTGTGAGTGAGTACGTGGGTCTCTGAGTGGGACTATAAGTGGGTGTGTGAGTCTCTGAGTGGGACTGTGAGTGGGTGTATGAGTCTCTGAGTGGGTCTGTGAGTATCTGCATGAGTCTCTGAGTACATCTATGAATTTATGCATTAATGTCTGAGTGAATCTGTGAATCTATTTTTTTAAATTTTTTCACCCATGTTTGTGAATTTGTCGCGACGTTACACGGGGGTTTGCTGACGGTTGCGGTGAATCCGTGAATACCACATGTGGAAAAAAAACATTTTTTTTGACATATTATACACATCAGGGGTTCCTCAAAGGCTCCTATATTCCACTCATGGGGTTAGGGTACATGCAAACTGACCCCTAATGCCACTTTCTGCTATTTTGTTTCAGCCCCGGGACTGTTCTGATGAAGTAAAATGGCGGCCGCAACTCTATGCTCAGGTTGCAACCACCCAATCACAACATTCACAATTCATCACAAATTAGTTGTGAATTATTCGCGCCCACAGATGTACAAATTTGGATTTCCTTTAATTTCTCAAAACTACTGAACGAATTTACACCAAATAACTGAAATCGTGATCTGCGGTACCAGATCCACTCTTCTGCCAAATTTGGTGTAATTCTGTTCAGCGGTTTGGGTGTAGTCGTGTTCAAAACTCCTATGGGAATTAACATGGGAAACACACTTTTTTTTACCTCCCTTTTTTCTCGCCCCCCAGTTGAGAGATCACCCCAAAACTTTCCATGCATAATAAGAATCACCCGTGCATTTTTTTGGCAAATTTGCAAAGATTCGTCAAACGACGCCAAAGATATAGGCAAGTAAAAAAAACGCTTTTCCTATGGAAACGTGGTCCTAACAATAACTACCTACTGGCAATTGCCGTAGGAAAAGCATTTATTTGGTTTGCTAATATTTTGGCACCATTTGACGAATCTTCATGACATTTTTCAAAAGAAGTGGCCCCCTTTGTCTAGTGGTGCGTGAAAAGTTTCAGGGTGATCTGTCAAGCGGGGGCCCAGAAAAAGGAGAGTTCAAAAAAGTGTGTTTCCCATGTTAACTCCCACAGAGATTGTAGACATGACTACAGCCCGAACCGCTGAACGAAATTCCACCAAATTTGCAGAAAACTAGATCTTGGTCCAGAAAGCGTGCTTTTTGTGGTTTGGTGTAAATCCCTTCAGTAGTTTTTGAGATATTAATGGAAAAAATATATAGATATCTACAGGTGTGAACTCTCCAAGAATCCAACAGATACCAAGCTGAGATCTTATTTGCTGCCAACACTTCTACCAGGAAGTGTTGGCAGCCATTTTGGAACTAGGACTCAGCCGAGTCCCAAACAGAAAGGTAAAAAAGAAAGAGAAGGGGGCAGGGTAGGAATACCCTTAGTATGATTTACCCATGGTGACTCCATCTGTTACCTTATCTTCTGCCCTCTATCTTTCCTCAGAGACTTGGTCCTGAGTGGTATCTTACCATGTTGTTGTTGTACCTTTATATTATGATTATCAACTGCATTTGAGTATGATGCTGTTGTTGTTTTTATGCCACCTCACCCTCTTTTGTTTTTAATGGGATGTTTCGCTTGTTTTTTATCATTCACACAGGGTTGGGGATGCTGCTGTGAGAAGCATCATCCATTTGACGTACTTCCTTCTGTTGCGACTGTGGGGCAAAGCCAATCTTTTCTCTTCTATTCTACGTCAATTGGAACTGATGAGATGAGAGAACTTTTCTTTTGAATTTTTCTGTTCAAGTTCTTTCTTACTTTTTCTTCTTTTTTCCTAAATTATTTTCTTCTGTATACTGCTTAAGTATCATATGGGGTGTGACTGCGAAGTTGGCTGGCTCACAGACCTAGATCAGGTTGTACTTGACATGCATTGTTGTAATCTTATATTCACATATCCTGCCCACTGGGGCTTAATGTTCTTGTTCTACATATATTTAGCTTATGGAGTAATTATCCTAATTGCCGTTATGGGTCAACCCATTTGACCTACTGGTTTTATGAGTTACAATATTCTTACTTTTTGAGCGTGTGCAATCTTCCTTTACTGAATTTTAGTGTGTGTATGATTCAAGTATCTTTTCCCGCTTGGGCACAATTGGGGTTAAATTATACCTTTCATTTTCTAACCATCCTCCCTAGTATATAGTTAACACAGAGGTTTCCATAATTGAACTTACAATACTGGGTGCTGTGGGCCCCAGGCAAATGTGGTTCAGGTGTACATTGGGCTTTTCCCTTGCCCTCTTTTTTTCACAATGGTAATTGCTAAGATGAAGACAGGCTTTATTGCTGGGTACAAGTATGTGTAGCTTTTCACAGGGGCTGGAGCGCACCATGGAAATGACATCTGTTGGCAAAGAGTGGTTGACAGCACATCCATAATATTATATTCGGTATGTCTAAGATATGTTCTAACATTGTATAACAGACTAACAATTCCATTCTTTGTGTGGCATTTACTATGGCAAAGCATGAATTTGTGCTTGGAAATATTTTGTTGCCATTACAATACTTTGTATTGACTGCCACTGAATTTGCTGCATATCGTCTGTCAAGGATACTGATATGGTGACACAGTAGTAAGCTTGTATTAAGCTAATATTATTATACTACGTATGCCTTGTTTATGTTTATGGAGTGTCACACATTGTTAACCCATTTACATTTTAATTTCTGCAGCGACACGATCATTGTAATTTTATTGCCTGTGCTGCAATGTGTATGATTGCCTTCACCACACTCTGTAAATGTCACCACCTTTACTGCCATAAGCGCACTGGTTATCACCCCAGGCCTTCGTTTATGTCTGCACTTTTGTCACATGTTTTTCTCCTGCTCTCAACCTGTAACCAAGGCGTGTGAGATGCCAAAATGTGTTGGGTTGTTTTGTTTGGTATCCTACTGAATTAAATTTCTTTGCAATACTATTGATTGCCTGCGATCTTCATTGCACTGGAGTGCACGTCTTCTTTTTTAGGAAGAGAGACTGTTATGTGCGCCTCACCCGTAAATGCACTGGAGTCGAAGGGTCCCACTTCAGAAGACCAGGAGCCCTAATATATATATATATATATATATATATATATATATATATATATATATATCCATATTTCATTATTATGTCCAAGACAATGATCCACGGCACCCAATTGCTTCAAGCAGATTTTATTTCAGCAAATGCTCCACTCAACGCGTTTCGGGAACAAGGGACTTCTGTTCCCGAAACGCGTTGAGTGGAGCATTTGCTGAAATAAAATCTGCTTGAAGCAATTGGGTGCCGTGGATCATTGTTTTGGACATAATAATGAAATATGGATGTTTTGGGTCCAGCTAACCCGCCACGGCCCGCCGTCGTTTGAGGCACGGGTTGAAGCGAAACACTGTTTTCGATATATATATATATATATGCAAAGCTGATCCCTGCAATCCTGGCAGGAAAAACGAGCCACTCCAGTTTCAAGGTTGCAAAATGTTACGGGTTTATTTTCGGCAACAAAGACGACGCGTTTCGATTTCCAACGTGATCTTGGTCACATGACCTCTTGCCAGTTCCACGTATATTTAAAGACATATTAACATGCACAACGCAGCGTGCAGTGAGACATAAAGAAAATACTTCGGTGATTTCTAGTGTTATTTAAATTAAATAAATAATTGTTGATGTCACAAATGCATTTGAGAAATTATATATATACATATGTATAAATGTAAACTTTTTTACACATTGTAGTGAACACTTTATAATTCATACAGCAGCATTGTTGTATTGTCTTATGCTCCTGAACACTATCTCATGGGTCTAGTACCCTTAAGTTTGGAGTGTCTGAGAAGTGCTTGTCTTGGGTATAGTACCCTGTTGTTCGACACAGCAGTGAGTTCCTAAAACAGACCTCCTTATGATGGCCATCTACTACTTAATTAAATATGGTGTGAGTGTGGGGATTAGTGCGTGACATGGCTTTTCGTGGGCGGGAGTCTCTGGGATGGGATTACTTTGCATGTCGTGCATGCTGTACTTAGACTCATCCATTGAGCCCTAGTCTATCTACTAACATAAAAGGTGTGGGGTATTGCCAAATTATCTGTGCAGTGCAGTTGACGATGATATCTGTAACGTGACCAAGGGTTCTGTAGAGATGACAGTTACTATGAACTTGCTGGATCTCTTGTGCTCTTAGCAATATTTTGGTGGCTATCCTCCTCTTATGTTGTAAAACCAATCTGTTAAAAATATAAAAGACAGAGACTGTTAGTATCAATGTAGCAGTTCCCCTATACTCATAACATCGTTTCTTACAATACCTAGCGTGGGCATTAGAACTTCAGGATCTGACAATGCATTGTCAGTTAATAGATATCCGCATGCTGTACTTCAATGCAACATGTGTTTCCAATAGAACAAAAAATCTGTGAAAAACAAGAACTCAACAATACAAAATAAAAATTGATAACAGGTGAGATTAAAATTAGAGAATTACAGTCTAACTGGATGGGAACTATTGAATTGGTTGAGAGGAAGCGTCCAAATATCATAGATGCACGTATAATTCCTCGTCATTGTTCATGCCTGTGGGGAACATGCTACCAGCCAAAAGATTCAATCTAGACACAAGTATGCGCAGCGCTAAAACTTGGTTTCCTCCTCTAGGGTGTTTGGGGATTGTTGCTAGACCGAAGAATTTGCCTTTGGGCCAGTCGCCCTCATGTGCCTCATTAAAATGTCTGGATGTGCTGTAACTGAAGTCGCGGTTGGTTACCGCTCTCCAGTGCTCCAAGATTCTCTTCTTGACTGGGAATGTTGTCGAACCGACATACCATTTCCCACATGGACAAGTGATGGCATAGACCACGAAGTCTGTCCCACATGTTATGGGTTTAGTTATTTTCCATTTTCTTCTTGATCTCTGCAATGTCACTTCCCTTACATTCTCACTATGGCTACAGGCTTTGCATTTACTGCACTTGTAGAAGCCTCCCCTTTGTTCTAGCCAGGTTTTTTTGTTGCTTTGTAAGTGACTATTGACTAAGATGTCCTTATGAGACGAGCTTTTTCTGAAGGTGACGGCTGGTGAGTTGCCTAGCTTTTTTTCAAGTAGTGGATCTTGTGTCAGGATATGCCATCTTTTCTTAAGGACATTTCTCAGTTCACCTGCCTGTGTGCTATATGTGGTTATGAACCTTACTGGTGTCCTTGTATCATCTGGTTTATCGTGAGTCTTGGGAGGTTGGAATAAGGAGTCATTGCGGCTGACAGAATCAGCTTCAACGATACCCCTTCGTAGCATCTTGGTCGGGTACCCTCTGCTTTTGAACCTCTTAACCATCTCTTGTTTGTTTTTCTCATAGGAGGTTTCTGTGCTGCAGTTGCGCTTAGCTCTCAGGAACTCGCTATACGGGACGCTCCACCTGAAATTAGGGGGGTGGCAACTTGCTGAGTGAAGGATGGAATTCCCTGCAGTCTTTTTTCTGTATAAGTCTGTTGTTAATTTGCCATCACTCACAGTTAATCTGATGTCAAGGAAGTCAATACTCTGTTGACTGTGCTGCATGGTAAATTTCAAATTCATGGTGTTACAATTCAAACGTTCAACAAATTCAAGAAGATCACATTCATTGCCCTCCCACACAAAGAAAACATCGTCTATAAATCTTAGCCATAGTCCAACGTTGTTGGACCATGGTTCCATTTCTTCACTCCAAAGTACCTGCTTCTCCCACCAGCCTAACACAAGATTGGCATAGCTGGGGGCGAAGCAGGTACCCTTCGAAGTGCCCTGTAGTTGTTTATACCACTTCCCATCGAACATGAATACATTTTCTGTCAGGCATATTTCGATCATCTGTAAGATCATGCGTGTATGTTCTAGAAATTCAATGTTCCTTGCTTTTAGGAAGTGTTGGCATGCTTTGAGGCCGTCTGCGTGTCTAATGCTCGTGTAGAGACTTTCAACGTCTAAGCAGACCATCCAGTATTCACTCTCCCAATGTAGGTTTTGGATTTTCTGCAGAAAATCTTTTGTGTCCCTAAGGTAGGAATTAAGATCTCTAACATATGGGAAAAGGAAATGGTCTACAAATTCAGATGTTTTCTCTAATAGGCTGTTCTTGGAGGACACAATGGGGCGTCCTATATTCAATTAATCACCCATACAGCCACTCACGTACCCACTCGCCAACTCCTACAGCTACTTAGACACCAACTGACAGACTGATAAAAGTATTCACACAACCTAGTCACTCACCCATACATTCACTGAGACACCTCATCACTCACTTATACAGTCAGTCACAAACCCACTGAATCATCCATACAGGCACTCATACAACCACTGATTCACCAATTCACCTTGGTATATATATTTAACACATAAACTTTTAAAAAACACTCACAGTCACTGGATGATGTCATCAGTGATGCCATTTGAGATATCATCAGTAATGTCACTGACCATGTTGTGAGTGATGTAATATGTGAGGTCATAAGCAGTGCATTGTGGGGGCGCAAGTTATAACTGCTGAATTTCTCTGGAGTTGTACGAGTGAAATGTTAGCCTAACTATAACAGCCCTGTAACCTTCGTTTTTTTTAAAGTGAATTCCTAAGGTTTCTTAAATTCTATTTCCTAACTATAACGACCCTGTAACCTTTATTTCTTCAGTGAATTTCTAATGTTTTTTAAATGCTAATTCCTAACTATAATGTCCCTGTAACCTTTGGATTTTTCAGTGAATATCGAACATTTTTTTAATTCTATTTTATAACTATAACATCCCTGTATTTTTTTTTCTATAATTAGATATTGACCATTACATCTGCATGGTGCACCACTTATTGTTGTATTTGCCATCAATTTATTTAAAAAGTACATTAATGATCTTATTTCCAAATATTTTTTATATAAACATATTTTACATAAAGTTTCAGTGTAGCTGTTTAGTAAGATACTAATTTCATTTTCCGCTATGTATTCATTTGCCGAAAAAACGACATCAAAAACGCATTTTCCTTCTTCACAGCAACACCGGAGGTTGCGATGATGTCAGTAGTCACGAGTAGTAAAAAAAAAATTTAGACATATTTTATACAAAGTTTGAGTGTAGGTGTTTAGTAACATATCAGTTTAACATTATTTTAACAATACATTTGTAAAAAACAACAGTTTCCAAAAATATTTTTCAACATCGGAACTCACAAATAGAACATAACTACCACACACCCATCAAACTACCCATTCTCACCCAAACTGATTTTGAAAATTGTGCTAGTTTTCAACTTTTTTGGGCTATTTCTACAAACAAAATGGCATCAGAAGAACTAGAGGAAGACCTTCAACTGGCTGAAGTTGTTGATCACCAGAAGGACTCAGATGCACATTAACAGTCTTTTGATGAAGAACCAGCAATGAAGAAACAAAGCATATCTTGGGATTTTTTCACTGTTCCATTTCATAACATCGTCCTCTTTCATCAACAGTGTGAACTAATGTGTTATCCTGGAGATAGTTTTCTTCATTTAAGAAAGGCTCTATAGTAGAAGTATGTACCCATTCTGCACTAAAAACTGTACAAAAGTTACTTATATTCACTAATCTTTTCTTCTGGTTTTGTTTCCTCATGTACAACACCATTTTGTCAATAGTCTTCATTCTTTTTATAATCAAAATGAAAAACTTCCTCTTCCAAGCCTTATCAACAACTCCTTCAAATTGTTCTTTCTGTTACAGTACCTCTCTCCTTCTTCTATGCTTCTTCATATTTCTCAGTAGATTTACAGCCACTCTACCATGAAATATCCTGGCTCTGATTTCCTTAAACAGTTTCTGTCTCCTGGTTAAGGTGTGTCCATCTTTGTTACATTCTTTCCTGTTCTTGTAATATAGATATTGTCCACATATATTTTTAAGAAATGACTTCGTCCTTTTACCAGTAGCTCTTTATTCTTTCACCACTCTTTCTGCATTTTCCCACTTTGTGTCTCAGTTCCGTAGAGATACTGTAGTTGCTTCTGTTGCTTTTTCCTCTGAGCTTTTTTAGGCATTCTAATTGTCTGCAGTTATGTAGATATTGTTCTGTAAAAGAAATAAGTATATTTAAATTTTTACTCTATCCAACGTACCAACTACTTTACTACTGACTTACACATAGTACAACAACTGTTTTTGTTATGTTGCAGTTATGTTGCATCTACAGATGACCCTAGCTATATAACTACATGCACTTACTTCAACATACCAAACCCAAAGCAAAACAAAAAACTTTATTTATTAGTTACCTTTTAACAGTATAGCACTTTCTCCTACAACACAACTACACCATATCTCACCAGTTTATCCCTTCTGTAGTAAACTTTAAAATGAACATCAACCAAAATGTAGAAGTACATACAGTGTCTCAACACTGTAAATCCAAAAACGCTATATAAGAGCTATTTGTGGGCCTCTCTACCCCTGTGTCACTGGTGGATTTAGTATCTCAGTAATTTTCTACTTATATGTATCAGATTTACATTTTGGGAAACAGTGCATATAAAAATCTGCACATTAACGTCTATCAGGCCATATAGCTCACTAATTCTTCCGAGTACATGCAGAGAGTGTGTGACAGGTTGCATATGTAATTCACCAGATGGTTCCAAAAGACTACATATTCCTCAATAAAACTTGTAAAGACATGTTTTTGTGATTGAGTACATCAATACTCCCTGGATGATTGAATGAGTGCACAGGTAGTCCCTAGGTGATTCTCTGAGGATACAGGTAGTGCCTGGATGATTCCCTGAGTATATGAGAACTCCATGGGTTGTTCCGTATCTGCATAGTTACTGCCTGCATGTTTCCATGAGCATATCACTACTATCTGGGTGTTTGCATGAGTGCATCAGTAGTGCCTGAATGATTAGATAAGTGCATGACTAATGCCTCAATAATTCAATACATGCATAGATAGTGGTTGGATGATTAAATGAGTGTAACTCTAGTGCCTGGGTGATTGCAGGAGTGCATAGATAGTATATAGGATTTTTATAGAGTACATGGATAGTGCATACGTGATTGTTTAAGTGCATGCATAGCACCTAGCCGATTGGATGAGTGCATGAGCAGAGTTTCAGTGATTGGATGAGTACATGGCTGCTGCCCATGCGTTTTTGCTTGAGTAAACAGTTAGTGCCTGGGTGTTTAGATCAGTACATGGGTAGTGCCTAGATAATTGAGGGAATGCATCAGTAGTGCCTAGCTGATTAGATGACTGATTGACTAGTGTCTGAGTGATTGCATGAGTCCATTGTTAAATCTTGAGTGATTGGATGAAAGCAAGTGTACTCCTGGGGTGGTTGTATTAGTGCAAGAGTATTGCCTCAGTAATTGAATGAGCACATAGGTACTGGATGGGTGATAGGTTCACTGCAATGGTACCCCCTGCGTAATCAGATGAGTGCATGAGTAGTGCGTGAGTGTTTGGATGAGTGAATGCGTTGTGCCTCATTATTTCGATGAGTACATAGCTTGTAACTGGGTGTTTGGATAAGTGAATGGGTTGTGCCTAGATGTTTGAAAGAATGCATAGGCACAGCCTTGGTGATTGTATAAGTGAATGGTTAGTGTCTGGGTGATTAGATGAATGCATGGGTAATGCCTGCATAGCTCAATGACTACATAATTAGTGCCTGCATGATCGTAAGAGTGCATTTGTAGTGCCTGGGTAATTGAATATGTACGAGGATCGTGCATGAGTGATTTGATGACTGCCTGAGTAATGGCTGGGTGATTGAATGACTACCTGAGTAGTGCCTGGCTTACTGTGAAAGTACTTCCATTGCTGTTAGATACATAACATGTGTGACTATATCTGTGACTCATTGTTTAAGTCCCTCTGTCAGTATCAAACTACCTGTTTTAGTTTATCTATCCTTTTCTACAGAGCTATGTGTAAATGAAGTCTAGATATCACACTTGAAATATAATTGGATACATGGCTCTCTAGGAGCATACATTGCTCTGTTACTGAGCGTGCACATGCATCAGTGAGTTTCTAAAACTGAAAACAACAATTCTCACTTTTTCAATGCACAAAACCATTTCTTAATGGCATACCCACATCATTTCTCAAATATTTCTTGTGTCTTTAAAACATATATTCAGTATTTCTCAAAGAAAAGTTATACATCAAGAGACATTCTGCACTATTAACCCTCCTCACTTTTAAACACTGCATGTTTAAAGAAATACACAACCCTCACCATATACATTACATTTTCAACAGCCTTAAAGAACATAGATCACCATGTAAACATATATATGATTTCATGATAGATATACACCTTCAGGGCATCTTTCCAAAAATACGCTTAAGAGTCTCATCATACATATAACTATCTGCAACCAGAAAAACCATATCTCACCACCTAAACATATGCAAACCTGTCATATAAGTTAAAAACCACATTGACAAACATTTCCTAATACATACCTAACAAGTATTGCTACTTTATAATTCATATACAGGCGCCGCACATTTTCTTATATTTTATTCACGACTACACTACTCCTGTTTAATAATGTGACTAAAAGTACTACAATTCCCAGAATGCAAATAACATAGAGTGTTGTTTTAGCTCGTATTGGATAGTTTTGACACTGTTAAGATTTGTAAAAACTAAGCACAAGAATGGTACACCACTCTCATACAAAGCAACTATAAAATGGAACCTCTTCAACTTTCCACTCTATGATCATGAGAAAGGCAGCAAATGAAATCATGTCTTTCATATTAGACTACTCTATCTCCACTTGTGAATGGTTAGCAGCTGTTAACCCTTTCCCTCTCTTTCAAAGCGAGATTAATGTCTCCGCGTGTTCGCGATGTTTTCGCAATCATCGTGAGTAATCGTGAAAAAAAAGGGAGACCAAACCTATATTTAGCTTCAGTTTTTTAAATCCAAATACTGCACAACAGTTTATTACATAGTCCTGATTTGGAAATTAAAGTTTATCATTACTAAATTGTGTGATAACTCCTCAACGTTTAAAAAAAAATTCTATCTCTTTAACACCCTTCCCCCAATACAATCTTAGCTTAGTGTATCTAGCAACCCAGTGGAACCAGTAGGTCACAAGTTCACAGCACATTCTAGAAGGAACATACTACTTCCAAATGAGATACAGCAAGTGTGGTTTACTCCACAGATTCAAAAGCATATCCATGTCTGCATTACATTTCTTTTTTTAAACGACAGCCAATAATAGGGCTTCTTGCTAATGCATCCAACACACTACCTAATTTTATTCACTTATATGCTGACAGCAGCCAGTGAAATATATATTTTTCTTTTAAAAAAGGAAAACACCTCCATTTTAACTGCTTTCAGCTCCAGCCGGATTGCCAAACGTGGAGATTACTTGGTTTGACCAGAGAGAGTTAAAGTTTCATCAGTTACTGGCTTTGGTTAAAACCATTGTGGATTGCCGAGCTCCTCACCTCATCATTGTGCACTGTGGTGGAAATGACCTAGGCACAATAAATGGGGTAGGGCTGGAAATCCTAATGAAACATACCTTTGCAGAACTGATGTCACTTTTCCCTCACACTGTCTTGGTATACTCTAATATCTGCCAAAGACAGAAATGGAAGTGGTCAAATCAATTCTGTTCACAGTTTGACAAAGCCAGGAAACATGTTAATAAAACTGTTTCTGCATTTCTCAGTGACCATCGCATGGGCTGTATCTATAACAACAATCTGCGTTTTGACATGCATGGAATTTATAGAAATGATGGAGTGCACTTTACAGATGAAGGCAACAGGGTGTTTCTAACTAACTTGAAGCTCTGCATCCGGTCTTATGTGTAGCTGTCTTATACACACAATCAACACAAAGGCTCTTGTCAGAGCCACCCTAGTACCCGAAGTACTAGGCGGAAACATGCCATAATATGGTGGCGGTGTCTGCAAGACACCGCCATACATATTACAATGCAGGCGGTGACTCGCCTTTCCATGGCGGCATTGCCGCCATGGAAAGGCATACGGTTTCTGCTTTGGGGGGCCCGTTGCGGGCCCCCGGAGTGTTAGGGGGGTGGGGGGTGTGTTGCAAAATATATATGTATTTCCATTTAAATTCATATGTATGCACTACCACTAACATGAGGCCCAGAGCTCCAAAGGGCTTCCTATCTGACCTTGCCTGAACAAGCTTCCAGCAGCTATTCTGAATCAGCTTTAGAGGTCACTTCCCTTGTCCTGACGTATTCATAAGTTTCTTTATCTGGTTGTGCAAGTTGCTTACACAGTGCCGAGCCAGCCTTTCCGGTCTGCCCATATCTAGCCATTTATGATTGCCATGTTACACATCCCTGTTAGCCATATTTGGCTTGGTGCCTTATTCTAGTTCCGCTGACATGGCATTACTCAATGTATATAGCACCTAGAAAACTGTCACTCTGGGAAGAAGCAGTCTGAGAGCCCCTAAGGCTGGAGACCTGACTTCTTCCTTGCTAATTAGTAATGATGCATGCATTTGGTACCAATAAATAAATTTCACTCTGTTTCTGAGCAAACCTGTTATGTCTGGTGAGTTTCATTCATTTGCTCCTGGGAGGGTGCCAGTATTTCCCCATCAGAATGGTGTCAGAAAGTGGGACATTGGAGGACTGTGATGTCACCAGTCAGTAAGTGAGATGTAACCTAAATAACAAACTTGCCTTGCTGCAAGTGACCTTTCAGTCTTTCAAATGCGTATTTAACCCATAGTATTAATAAAAGGGGCATTGACTGGCATTTAAAATAGACAGGGGACTGTTGAGAATGTTTTTAAAATATTCTCTATATCAATACACTAATTGATATGTGGCATACACTGCAGGAGAGCCTGGGTTAGAGAAATATTTATGTGTACCTACACATATAAGAAGTAGTGAAATAGGTGACTGATAAGTAACTAAGTTACTTTATGTCAATAAATATTGACAAATGGCTAGACCCTTCGGGGGTTTTATAAAAATCCATTGCAGGAGACCCTATGCTAGGATGGGGTATTGATTTTACCCACAAAAAAAAGAAACCCTCCCAGAATATAGTGAGTGGAGCTTCTGATTTGCAGGTTGCACCGGAACACAGGGAAGTGAGTTTGAAATATGCGTAGTATGTCATGGATGAATGACTGCATTTAAATAGGGTATTGATCTTCAGTACTGGACCTCTATGTTTCCTTGAAATGTTTCTTTGATTTATATAAAAAATGGAGCGCATTAGTGCATGAGAGAAGGAAATTGGTTTTATATGTGAGGTCTCTGGCTGGTCCATAACTGTTGATTTTCCTCTTTTTAACACATTCTATCCACTGCCTAACAACATTTCCTTTGTAGGAGACCTTTTGTATTTATCTTTCAGGGTAAAAGTGCACATTGTGAGTAAAAAAAATAAAAAAAAACAACATTTCATGAAAAATTTATCAGAAGAAAATCATGGTAAGCCAACTGGAGATTTGTTTAAAAAACTGGCAGGAGGAAAAAAGGTTCAAAACAAATCATCACCAGATAGCCCTGCAGGTAAAGGTAAGAATTACACTTTAAAATTCAAAAAATGAATTATATAAAATATGTTAAGTAGCTGCGCGCTACTTTGGAAAGTGAAGCAGTAACAAAGTATAGATGTGTGAACATTCAATTATTATATTCCCACAATGGTAAAAATTTGAATTAAAACTCCAGGCAGAAATGCCTAGCATTCCATATAAAAAGAGAATGGACTTTGCATACATTGTCCTATGTTTCAGAGAAGATATTTTGTGTTTGTTTATGTTATGTTATATTACGGAAACTTCTAAGGCGCACGAATACCCAAGGGTGTCTTGGCGCTAAGTTGGGGTGTTTACAGTGTCTAGAGAGCGGAGGAGGCTAGGAATTAAAAAGCCAAAGTTTTAACAAGTTTCCTAAAAACTCAGTAACGTGGGAGTTGCTGTGATATTTATAGGCAAGCTGTTCCAAAGCGCTGCCGCTTCAGAGGAAAACCAGCTTCCCCCCATTTGAGTCTCTTAAATTTAGGGCGCAAGATCATTAAAGTATTTTTAGACCTTAGATCTCATTTGGGTATATACCAAGAGTGAGATTGTTTAAGGAACATGGGGTCGGAATAATATACGGCTTTATATGCAAGGCATAGAGCCTTGAATTTGATCCAGTTAGCCACTGCAACCCAGTGCAGCTTTTTGATACAAGCTGAGAAAGGGTGAAATTGGGGCAAATAAAGGATAAGCCTGGCTGCTGCGTTTTGGATACTTAATACAATAATACATAATTGATGTATGAAGGATTGATCATGTTTTATGTACTTTTGTAAATGTTATCTCATAACAAATAAAGCGCTCTGAAACCTTTGAGTATAGCTAGACCTATATAAAATTAAAAATAATAATAATTGTAACATGGTAATGTTAAAAATAACTTTTCCTAGGAAAAGGAACTAAATAGGAAAAGAGTAGGCCTCACAGACAAAAACGAATTTGTGTGTATTATACAACTAGGACATAACAAAAAATTTAAACTAGATGCCCCAACATTTTGTTAGTACTGCCTATCAGCTGTGCAAAATGTAGCACTCTCCTTAGATACATGATATTAAATATTAAAAGGCATTCACATTATATGAGTAATTGGTGGCTGCTGTAGGGGGTGAACTGCTAAAATAAAAGCGTCCTCCCTTTTATCACACTGCAAAGGATAGATTTTGACTGGCTTGGAATGCCTGGGTTTTAATAGAATGAACAGAGCTGACTTCCAGCACCAGCTGCTGCTGTCTCTCCTGAGAAGTGTAGGAGATGACACCTGCTGGTCATAAAACACAGATACAGGCACAAGCTAAAAGTAAAGACTGAGGCAACTGTCTTAAATTAGTATCAAATAGCACTTACAAGCCCCTGCCTTAAAGACAAATAGTCTTGAAAGTTTTGAAATATAAGATGATTATTTTGGATAAAAGAAAAGGGATAAAAGTCAGGACTTCCTTTCCTGCTTTCTTTCATAAAAAAATTCATTTGTGGATCTCATAGTAAATAATTACTTATTTCTAAACTGTAAATAATTACTTATTTCTAAAGGGTGAAACAAACTGTCTATGTTTCATTAAAGCTTCTGTGCTTAGTTTCAAAAGAAGCTTTGTAGGTGTTATAAATAAATCCATTTAAAGACAAAATGAAAGGAATAATGAAAGGAATGAGGCTTGCTTTTCATATGTAGACACCACAAAAAAGGTTAGTGATCATTAATAAAAAAAAAACAAAAAAAAACTGACTACATGTAAAAAATTATTAAAAGTTATTGCACTAAAATCGTTTTTACATATTTATAATCCTTATAATGTCTAATACCACTATTGTGAACATTTAATAATATTTAGCACTGTTCAAAATTATCCTGTGCAAAGTATATATTCAGATTTCAATGTGCACATTAAGATTTCTATTTCCAACTGGTTAAAATATGTTGTTGCACCAAATTAAAAGGGTGAATATTAAGGTTCTCTAGCAATGACAATATTACTGAATATTAGGGACAACATTAAAATATGATTCCTAATATGGCCTACTGGCTGCAATCTGAAATGCACTTACAAAGTCATGCAAAGAGTAGCGGTACAGACATGAGAATTACATTGCGCGCCTTAATGCACGATAGTTCTGAGTAAATTATGGCATTCTGAAAACTTAAATTTTGAGCCAATTTTTTAGGTGCTAGCACACACAGTTCACAAGAAATAAATAAATAATAAAGAACAAAAGTTGTATCCTACCTTTAAAAAATAGCAGCACGCAGGCACGGAGCAGGGATCCCCCTTCAGTCATGCGGAGAGTTACTTTGAGCTCTGAAGCCCACATGAAAATAGCATTGCTCAGACATGGGAAAAACAGGTTTAAGGGTCAAAGGGCAAGTTCTGTATTTAGAACTGACCAGCCCTACCGAACATAAAATGTCCACGCAGGGAGTCTTTGAGCATTTTTTTTTATCTGAAGTTAGCCACTGTGACAGTCCTTAATTTAAAAACGGTTTGTTAGAAGATCACTGATAAAATTGATTTTATCTAAATAACTTCAGAAAGTCACACGCACAGGCTATCTAGTGCAAACTCAGCTAAAAGCAGTATTTGAAGAAATAAAATAAGGATAAGCTAAACATGCAAGAATTAGGGGCTTTGGACAGCTGTTAACCAAGGATGTGTCAGACAGGGCAATAAAGGCCCTTGGGTCAGGCTGGGATAGATTTGTAAAGGAGGGGGGATTCTAGGAGCACAGAGCAAGCAGTTTAGTCAGAGACAGACATAGTTAGCTCAGTGGGTCTGAGATAGTGTGGTGGAGAATTGGGAATGATTCCCTTATCTGTAAGGAACAAACATATAGATATATATTTTTCCCCACAATATAGTACATTCTTGTAATATTGAATAATAGTTTAACAATAACTTACTTCCTTTTTTTTATTAATTAAAATTTCCTGATTATAACATTGTAGGGTAAAACACTTAGGGGCCGATTCCGATTCCGGCCGGAAATCTCTCCGACCGAGCCGGACCCGGAGAGAATTCCGACCGAATCGGACCCTAGCAGTCCGACCGGACGAGTACGATGCATTCGCATGCTATCGGACTCGATTCGGTCGGACTCCCATTGAAGTCAATGGGAGCCGGTCGTACAACGCGTACGCGGGCTCCCATTGACTCAATGGGTGCGAGGCGAACAAGGGCGCCCCCTACAGCGGGTACGCGTCCATGCGCATCGCGGCGTACATGCACAGGTGTGGGACTCGCGCGCCTACGCGTACAGGGGGGTCCGACGCAGACCCCCAAAGTCCGGCTCCGACAGCTTTTTCGAGCCGGACGGCGCGAGTCGGTCGGACTGCTCAAGGCGCGCATCGTACTTACCCGGCCGGGAAACGTCTCCATAGCGCGGTGCGAGTCGTGTCCATGCGAGTCGGTCGGAGCGTGTTGAAGCCGCGTACGAGTCGGTCGGCGATTTCGCGGGAGCTTGCATCGTACTCGCTCGGCCGGACCCGCGTACGATTCGGTCGGGAAACAGGGCTCCGAATCGGATCCGGTAAATCCGAATCCGATTCGGAGCAGTACCGGCCGAGATCGGAATCGGCCCCTAAGAGTAATGTACAAAGAACATCATAGCAATTAAAAAATTGCTAATTTATGAGAAAGTTAAAATAAAATAAGCTGTGACGATGTCTGGGGCTATAATGTGCTGAGGAAAATTAGGGTCAAATTAATGCAGAATTCATGTTAAAATTATTAAGGATATTGTCATTTTTAATTTAACTACATTTAATAAATGAAAGAATTTACAAAGTTGTTACAATAAAATTTAGGCCTTGATTGAGCCTTCCTGGAACTAGATTGGACACCACAGATCTGTTTTAGGTAACATTAGCTAAAGGAAGTATTTCATATTCTTTTAGGAGCAGATGGGGATATCACGGTGTTCTTGAGTAACGATACCTTTGTAGGAGATATGCAGGGTGGGGTTTATCCTACTGAATACCATTATCAAGGGGCACAGTGTAGCTACCAGAGAGTAGATAAGAGTATGGTATCAGTGCTATTGTGCCCAGTGTTTCAGGATGAAGGTATCAAACACGTCCCTCCCTGAAACACGCCCAAGGAGAATCTCATGTTTCCACTAAGGTGGCAGATGTTTCCACTAACGTGGGAGATAAAGGGATACATTTCACAATTTTAAAATAAATAAATATAATTTTTTGCAGCAGTATATATATATATATATTTTCAATAAATGGAATATACTCACAAATACCTAAGGATAGGTTAGAACAGGGCACTTACTGCTTGCAGCTTCAGTAAGGATTCTCTGTTATACGCACCCCCTGTAGAGCACTTGTGGATGTGTTGAGAGATGATAAATGATGCTGTTAGACTGCAGTTTGTTACATATGAAAAGGAAATGGATGGATGTACACATAACTAACAATAAGGTTATACAACAAGGGAACGATAATTTTGGAAAATGCCCTCACCATAAAGTGATATTTAAAATAAATAAAATTAAAATAAAAAAGTGAGAGGGTGGTGAAAACATGCTGTCCCCATAAAGTGATTACCTTAAGAACCTGTGGTTCCTTTAGAGCCTGTTGTGCCTGACACCAGTACTATATTATTATTTATACCTGTAGAGGCAGAGTATTTTTCTCTCCTCAGTGGGTTTTAGCATTAAAGTCCATCCACAGAGTGAAAGCCTCTTTGCCGTCATGCTGGGATACCCAGTACACTTCATTCACTGTGAGTCCCAATGTCAAAGCACAGGCAGTAAAAAGAGACTTGGACCACCTATGTCTGGAAGGTGGTAGCATCGTCTTGTAGTATGCTGATGACCTCCTTGTGACATCGCCATCACTTGAGGCCTTTGAAAGCCTGTGAAAAAGACACTGTAGCTCTGCTGAACTACCTCCAGGAGAGAAGACACAAAGCCTCATTGTCAAAATGCCAGTGCTGCCAAAAAGAGGTGACTTACCTGGGTTATGAGATATTCCAAGGTACACGCCGCATGCCACCTGACAGAATAAAATTGTTTCAGGGCATTCAGCTCCTGCCCACCAAGAAAGGAATGATGTCCTTCCTGGGGATAATGAACTGCTGCCACCAATGGGTCCATGAATGCAGATGCTATGACTAATGAACCTGCAAACTGTTTCAAGAAATTGAAAGAGACATTGTGTACTGCGCCATCACGGGGACTGCCTGACTACAAACTGCCTTTCCATCTCTGTTTCAGAGCAAAATAACATTGCAAATGAAGTGGTGCTGCCAATGGTGTGCTGATACAGCTGGAAAAGAAAGGCCTGTGGGACACAACTATGTGACTTTGCTTTCTGCAGTGATTAGGGGTCCTCAGCTGTGATGGTTGAGAGGACAGCTCTCATTGTGTTGGACTATACTTGTATTGTCTAGGTGCCACATTTGGTGCGGTTGCATTTGGTACGGTTGTTGTTGTTGTCTGGATCAACACAACATTTTCCGCTGGCAGGCACACAGGTTATAATGGCACCATGTTGTCTAATTGTAATGTCATAATAAAAGGCCCACCTGTTAATTTGGCAAAAGTATTACATGAAATAGGTTATTCTGATGAGATCCATTCTCGTAGAGCCAAATGAGACCACTAAGTAAGTTGGTGTCGAGATTGTAGAAAACGGCACCACACCAAGATTAGACACTATTAGGAAAGACAGACTATATGAGTTGTACACTGAGGGTTTCTTCAGCAGACTGATAGACACTAATTACAGAGCAGGGTATGCCATAGCAAGAGCAGACAACAAAGTTGAAAGTGCAGCTCTGCCACTTGAAACATCTACCCAGTAAGATAAGCTGTATGCTGTAACAAAAGCATGAATACCAGTCTAGGGCAAAACTGTTAACATTTACACTGACTCACATTATGCTTTGCAGTTCTTATTTGTGGCCAGCTGTGGAAGTAACACGGATTCATAACAGAAACAGGGCGCCTTATTAAAAATGGTCCTGTAGTAAGGATCTTGTTTAAAGTAATACTATTATATACCAGGATAGCGGTAATAAAATGTGAAGCCTACACAGGAGCTAATACTATGTTAGCCAAAGGTGATGCCATCGCTGACACAGCATTAAATGAAAGCATGTTACAGCCAGTGCAGATGGGACTAATGAATAAAGCATTCCCAGATCATTCAGAGACAATTGTTGCAAGCTAATGTAAAGGAAGCACAATGGTCTGCAACACCAGATGAACATAGAGGGAGGATTGATGATGGATGTGAGCTGAATAATGAAGAGAGTATGGGCCTACCAGGATGAGATGCCTGTGCCCCCACGCTGTATGTTCCTTTCCCTTACAAGACTGGAGCAGGGACCATCTGATATTGCACAAGGGAGGATGAATGCACAGATGCATGTTGCTTCCCAGTGAATGGATTTAAATATTTGCTGGTGTGGGTGGACATGTTTTCAAAATGAATGGAGGTGTATCCAACAGGGAAGAATAATGCAGCAACTGGGGCGCAGTACTTCAGGAAAGCCATCTCTCCAAGGCTAGGGACCCACCAGGGCATAACTAGCGATAAACGGAGATCACTTAGTGACTACATTTATGCTAAAGAGGTTGTTTTGGGAAATAAATTATAACATGCATACCCCATACCACCCTCCAACTTGAGGCCAGGAGGAGTAAATGAGCGACAAAATAAAAAAAATAGATTATTAGTAAAAGCAACTGATGGAACAGGCCTGAAATGGCCTGATGCTCTGACTTTAGTACTGCCTGCAATGTGGCAAAGACTTCTAAAGCGATTATGAAGACGTGGTCATGATGAGAAAAATAAAAGCTGTTTCTTTTAGTTCTAGGTGGACTGGACCACAGACGGTGAACCAACGCCATGAATGGATTGAGGGGAGAAGATGCACGGCAGCACCCCAACGCCTGAGAGGACGGTACCAGAAATTGATGACCATCTGTCACCAGAGGACCTGAGCAACACAGCAGTCAAGAAGAGGACAGACCAGACCATTTCTACGATCCATGTGGGCCCATCATAAAGTGTCAGAGGGACGCGACATCTACTGATGCTGTTGAGTGAAGTACACAACGCAGTCTCGAAGAAAGGTGATGGTCTGCACCTGCAGAAAAATAGACTGAAGAGGACAACGCAGGGCAGGTCCGTGAAACCGCCCCTGAACAAGACGACTGCGGACCAGGAGGAGAAGCAGATGACCGCTCACTGCGTGCCTTTAAATTACTGACACTTGCTCAAAGTGCCCGGGAACTGAGTGACTAAGTGACAATGTAGCCTGATGCATTGCATAGAGCAAACAATATTTGTTGGACACCTAATTATAAGTATGCTGCCGGTATCACAACAGCCTGCTGATATAATAATGATCTCATCAGATGTATCAATGTGACAATATATGCATTTTATGCAAACACTGTGTAATGCCATCCAAAGATATGTAACTAATGTTTCCTTCATATATACATATATATATTTTGGTTTTACACTAATGTTGGATAGGTCTATCCAAAAGGGAGGATTGTTGCAAAATATATATGTATTTCCATTTAAATTCATATGTATGCACTACCACTAACATGAGGCCCAGAGCTCCAAAGGGCTTCCTATCTGACCTTGCCTGAACAAGCTTCCAGCAGCTATTCTGAATCTGCTTTAGAGGTCACTTCCCTTGTCCTGACGTCATCATAAGTTTCCTTATCTGGTTGTGCAAGTTGCTTACACAGTGCCGAGCCAGCCTTTCCGGTCTGCCCATATCTAGCCATTTATGATTGCCATGTTACACATCCCTGTTAGCCATATTTGGTTTGGTGCCTTATTCTAGTTCCGCTGACATGGCATTACTCAATGTATATAGCACCTAGAAAACTGTCACTCTGGGAAGAAGCAGTCTGAGAGCCCCTAAGGCTGGAGACCTGACTTCTTCCTTGCTAATTAGCAATGATGCATGCATTTGGTACCAATAAATAAATTTCACTCTGTTTCTGAGCAAACCTGCTATGTCTGGTGAGTTTCATTCATTTGCTCCTGGGAGGGTGCCAGTATTTCCCCATCAGGGTGCACATGGGGGGTACCATTGGCGTGGACAAGGTGGCAGGCACCGCGCAGTGCCTGTCATCTTGTGCATGCCAATGCACAACGTGCATCCACAGCATTGTGGCGGGCGGTGCTGTGAGCACCGCCCGCCACAATGTTGTGAATGGGGGATGCCACCGCCACCGTGGCGGTGGCATCCTAATGCCCACAGCGGGACCGCCGCACCTCTGGCGGACGGTCCCATTCACCGTTACGGTGTCCGCCCGCCATCGTAATAGGCCCCTTAGTTAGGGAGGTTGGCAGAAAAAAGTATTTGAAACATCATTGATGCACAAGCATATTAAGCTTGGCATCAGAGACATTTTAATGGAACCAAAAGGAAGTGGGACTCTGAAGAGGCGGGGGTCAGCATCTGCCACCACATTACAGCATGCCATGCCTCCTGGGGACAGATTGGCACACGATATTCTGCAGCAAGAGAGAAATTAGTTCTATATTCTTTACCACTATTAACTTGCACTGCCTTGTCTATGTTATGGTGTTCTCTGTTGGAGAACAGGGAGACTGAGCATGAAGAAACCTGGTTCAGTTATGTCAGCGGACATGGAAAAAATAATTGTTTTCTTTTAATAATCCAAGTTAGAGGAATTTTTTATAGTGGGAGCAACAAGCGTTGCTGTTGAGTAGATTTTAATAAGGTGTGTATTGACGGACATATTTACTGTCAGAAATCCTGTCCATTATCACTGTTCTCCAATGAGAGAGTCCCTTGGTGCCACTCTAATGGCAGACAATTCAAAATATGACATGTTGATGGAGTGGTGTCCGTCAATGGTAGACTAGAAGGGTTGATGACAGAGGGCTGAAAGACAGCCAACAGACCATCCTCCATCATGACGTATGACGTTATATCAGGCCAAGCTTCCTTTCATTCCCATCCTTCCTTCCATTCCATCTATTTAGAGGTAGGAGAACAGCTAGGTTTTTGCAGAAGAGCCTTAGCTGTGTTTGCTCTCAGAAACCATTGAGGTGGGACCGTTCGCTCACAGGGCTGTCAGGGTACAGTGAGAATATGCTGCCACTGGTTTTCCTTGACCGGATCCTCCATGAGAGGCATAGTGGACACATCGGGAAAAACAAGCTATGGCCTCACGCACAGGAGAACACACAATGTGCATCAGAGCTGTTGCTTTTTTTTTTTTTTTTTTGGGACACAAACTTCTGCTTTTGAAGTTTGTTTCTGAAAAACAACAATTTAATGCCAAGCAGTCCAAACAAACATGGGACCCACTTGGCAATTCATCTGTGCCTTCAGTGCATCCATCCCACTGGTGGATGCACTGAAAGAGTAGACGCCCACTCCAGACATGGATCTTTAAATTAGGCTGGGCCCTCTGCTGGCTTGGAGGTCAGCCTGCTGATCATTAAATGAGGCCCATAGCACCCTCTTACTGGATCACCTGAAAGTTCAGAGCCTTGTTAGAGGTATGAGGCACAAGGCAAATACTACAATATAAGATAATGCAGTACAGTCCAATATAATATGAATGAACTCTGTACAGGCACATTCCTACTGACATCTCTCCTACACTGATCTATCCAATTTTGCAAATCTCTCAAACTGTACAAGATTATAAACTGTAGCTATAGTCATAAAGAAATCCCAAAAGCAATTCGACAGACCTCAAATATTTAATTGTTGTATTAGTTAGTACATCAAAAGTGAGGAACTAGAAGATGGATACATACACTTACAGCACCATCCTGATCTCAGCCGAGCACAGGTATTATTAAAAGGGTTAATTAGGAGGGAATATGTATAGCTGATGGACATACACATCAACCAGGCATAACAACTTCTTGCTTATGAGCTAAGATGCCTAGGCCTGTATTACAGTTAGGCCCGACTGTCACTGTTTGTGACACAGCTCACCTTTAATTGGATGCACCAGGGGAAAACAGGGACAGTGCACCCTATTACTGATAATACGCAGTCCCCAGGGCAGCTGCAAACTCACTCTGCCCTGAGGGCACTACATTAGTGAAGGATGGGTCTACTGATTGAAGAAGCCAGTCCACATTTCACAATGCAGTCAGCACTCGACTTGCACTTTCAAAAGGGACGGAGATCCTACTGCAGGTGGATGCAGCAAGTGACTGTATCCACCTGCAGCAGGATATCTGAGTGGGGCCCATGGGCCCCTTTTCTCCCTCCAGTGCAGCGTCCTCCTCTTTGCCTTTTCATCTGCATCCTTAATACGGCATGGCCACAGAGGCAAAGTGTTTCCCCCATTTTCATGGAGCCACGCATCCATGCAAATGAGGGAATAACCCTTTGCGATAGCACCGGTGTGACGTGCGTAGGCACTATTACAGAAGTGGCTGCGCAAGTATCTGTGGACCCTTCTGTAATACCAAAGTGCCCCTGGGGCCCAAAAAGCAGACATACATGCCCGTTGCACCCCAAGGTCACTTTATGTAATACGGCCCCTGATGTCTACTGTGGCATACTGAGCACCTATGAAATGTGAATGATTTTAGGTCATTTCTAACCTGAACAGTGCTTGTACACGTGATTTTTCTCACAGTCTACCAAACCCACATCATCCCCTTGAAACATTTTCTTTCATGAGAAAGAGAGATTAATTTAGGGCCAGATTTAGATTTCGGCGGACTGGTTACTCCGTCAACAGCGGTGACGGATATCCCGTCCACCGAATTATAAATAACATAAATCCTATGGGATTTATATATCGGCTGAGGGTATATCCGTCACCTTTGTGATGAAGTAACCAGTACCCCGAAATCTAAATCAGGCCCTAATTCTATATTGTTAATTCGTGCACTGTACGCTGCTAAAAGTCACAACATGTTAGTGGTCTGTCTGTCACCGCCTGCACAGCCAAAGCCCAGTGCCTAATTTGCAAACATTGAGCTCAAATAAAAAGACAGACTGACAAGGTCTGCAGTAGTTGGATAACTTTTAGACAATAAAAACTAACGTAAACACATTAATGTGATTAGAGCTAAATATTTTCCTTCTCTGGTATGGCCTCTTCCCCTGAAACGCTAGACTGCTGTAATGTTAAACCAAGACACTCTGATCATAAGCTTTTAAAATGACAGGTTTTAAAACCAGAATCTCATCTAAATGTGATGGACTATATTCAAAGCGCATGGTCTTGAAATATTCATGAGTCACTTTTTTGTTCAGTCCTACACATGGCAAAGCAGAGAGGTCAACAAAAGTTAATTTCATTATGTTTCTGCTGATACTTTGGAATATAATTTTATTCCTAACCACCAGTAATGTTATTTCATTTGAAGCTTTCTCCTATGTATTCATTTAATTAAATATTGTGGAATTATTTTGTTTTATAAACTGTATTCCTGATTCTTTTGAGCATACATTTCATTTCTGAATTATTTTAGTTAATCTGTTTTCTTTCTCCTCTTTTAAAAACACACATTTCATTTTGATGGCTCTGCAGTTCTAATGCTTGGAAAACTTCCTTTAAAGGCATGCTTGAAATGTTGTTTATAATACCGTTATTTTTTTTTAATAAGAAATCGTTAGTCTGGCTGAGGTTTGAATGCAAAGAAATTCATTGTTGAAGCATTTTTTTAGATATAGGCCGACTTGGACGCTATCAACCTGAGGTTCAGTGCATTTTACTTTAGTTGTGTTGTTAAATGTTTGATTTGTATCATTTGTTCGTCCATCATGAAAGAAAAGTGCAAAAGTAGTTTTCTTTTTAAATAATCTCATTAAATGTTCCATGTTCTATGCTTCAAGTATGGATTAAACTACGGTTCAAGGATATTTCATCAGGCATATAGAAGTGAGAATTTGAGGTCAATGAGTAGAGCAAACAGTAACAAATAGTAAATGCTAAACGAGCGTTAAATATACATCATTCTAACCGCGAGACTCACTTGTAATTTCTGCAGAATATTATCATTTTTAATTTGCTCCAGCATCATACCCAAATCGCTCATTAAAATTGTCTGTTTGCATCAACATGACAGTTACAATAAACTGGCTCTGTGTCTGCATGGCTTCAACAGCTGTTGCCATTGCACCTTTCGTTAGTGCAGACCCTGGACTTGGAACCTAGCTATTCAAAGCTCTGACGTCACAACAATAAAAACAAGCATTAGCAAAGCCAGTAGGTCTTTTGTTTGCTGGCCTTTTGGCTTTTCCACAGATTTTTGTTCCTCGCATATGCATGTGACCCAAAAAAAGAATGAAAGGGACAAACAAAGCAAATCGAAAGATCAAAAAGAATATAATGTGCTCCACAGATACTTCCTGTTATTGACAGAGTGTAGTTTTGCAGAACAGCCGTGACACATATTGACTACTGGCCCTGGAGTGTGAGGCTCTGACAGGTGGGGTCCTCTTTCTGTGGACAGGAGGATGAGCTGAGATACAAGTGACAACAACCTGATGGGCTCCGGGGAAGAGATAGATGGGAAACGGACAAGAGGTGCAGTCGGGCATGTACTTCTGAGCCTCAGTGAGCGGACAGAGCAGTTAGGAATGCAGAGAGATGAGAACAGCCTATACCTTTATTACGGTGCTGACACTTACTTGTCTACCTTGCTTCCAGTGCTGGCTGTTTCTGTGGAACTTCCCTGGCACCAGTGTCCATGGGTACCAAGTGATCATGGTTGGCCATCCAGAGGTTACAGAAAAAGGTGCAACCAGTGATTGGCTTACATTCAGACAGGCAACAGAGGGAGACTGTGAGCACGCTAACTAGGGAGGCAGGGTAAGCAGAAGAAAGGGCAGTGTGCACAGCCACACATGGTTCAGGAGGTGAATGAGTCATTCCCATCAGGGACTTCCCTTGCAAATATAGATGAAGTACAATGAAAGCGCAAAGATACAGGGACTTATTTACAAGCCCCTTGCGCCACCGGTGCGTCACTTTTTCCCATTTTAAAAGTGACGCACCGGCAGCGCAAGGGGCTTGTAAATAAGCCCCACAGACTCTACTTCTTATGTATGCCAGGAACCAAAATGGAGGGCTACATGTTTATTTTATCAACCATTTTCGGATGGAAGAGAAATGATAAAAAGGACTGTGAAACTACTTGGTAAAACAGAAATATTTCATTTATATATTTAAGATGTATGCACAAGCCCAAATACCTCCACAGACACAAAAACATTATTACAAGATGACTCTCATTCATACGTCTACCTACACAGCAGCCATTTAAGAATGGTTTGATTTTACCAATGGCTGTGATGTACAGCAAGAAGCATTGGCAAAGATAAAATACTACAAGCGGTCCTGGCTGAATGTATCTTGGGCCACTGGGCAACAGTGGATGCAGCCGCGGCCGCTGCAGGTAGGAGCGGTGGGGCCGGCTGGGGAGGGATTTCGAGAGACGACCACGAGGGAAAATTTCTTTATTTAATTTTCCTTTGTGGTCGTCTCTCGAAGTCCCAACCCAGCTGGCCCAACCACTCTGACCTGCAGTGGCCGTGGCTGAGTGGATGGCTGCTGGAATTGCTGTTAACGCATCAAAACACTGCTGCCAAATTTTAGGCGGCCCAGAGACAACAGGGACCTTGTTTTTAACTCTCGATTGGACTATATTAACTATTACTTTGGTGGTTGTAGGGCTTTATCAATTTTACCTTCATAATTTGTTTTTGGTGTTTGTGTAAGATAATTATAACCTTTTGATGGAATTGATGATGCAATTAAAATAATTGAAAAAAACTATGTTTTTATAACAATATTTTGATGTGACAACAGAAATTCCCTAAATTAAATGATCGAGTCTTGCACTCTTTTTATGGCAAAATACGTTTTTACACCGAGTAAAGGAAACAGTTTTTGTATTTTGTGTTAAGCTTACAGTGAGGGCACTCCTTCCTTCCTCCCTCTCACCCTGTGATTATGTGAGACACGAATGTGCAGTTATCATGTCGTGGGACACGGTGCTTTGCAGCGTGATGATGAAGAAGTGTGAGGGATAGGCATACAGCTTATGGTTTTCAGTACACTGGCGTATTTTAACATCTCTGCCGGCCCCTTTATGGTATTTCTTATGATCATATGCCACTAAGTTGGTTACTGCACTGGGTTGTCCATTCGGGACATTTTGTTTAAAGTTTATCATCCTGAGCAGGCATGGTTTGGGGGGAGAAATGGTGGAGAGATCTGCTGGGATGGACTTTGTTAATATCATCCAATATCTGATTGTCATTGTGATATGTCAAGAAATGGTTATAGTATGTAACTTTTTGGGGACCTGCTGTTTTCAACTGTTTTCAATTCTTCTGTTGGCCAGTGGCAAGTGATAGATGTCTTAAGTTAATCCATGCCTGGTAGGGAGGCAATGGGTGGTTTATTGCTCTGGACTGGTACAGTTCTATGTGATGAACATGACCCATAGCACTTTTGTCTTAAGTGAGTATAAGAATATAAAGCAGTATAACGGAAATATTATGCAGCCTGTATGAACTGCAATCAATTGCTTTACTGCTGATTGTTATGGTGATAGTATGAGCCAGGAAGTTTATATATTCCAATGCATTGTATTTGCATTTATATAGCGCTAACTGCCCTTAACAAGGCATTAAAGTGCTTCATGACGGGCAGCACGCTGCTCCAGAACCCAAAGTTAATCGTTTTTTGGGTGGTTACTGTTGCTCATTGGGATTAGACTTGTGCTTTTAAGGAAACCATTACATGTGTTTACTGCAGTTTCAATGTGGTATCATAAATTAATAGGAGTTAGGTGTGATCTTTTGTGGGGCAGGAAGTACGTGAATTCACCAAGGGTTGGTGGTATTCATTGATTAGCTAAAGGAGAATAGGTATTCTTATGTTGCAGTCGTATGACTTTTAAAGGAGAGGTTGTGATCTTTGAAATGAGGTGTGGGCACGAATTGCAATAATAGAGATTAAAGCAAACATGAATGTGTGCTGGAATGGGCTTTTCTCAGAGAGAGGAGGCATTCAGAGGATGAAAGTAAGGAGACGTTCTTTGGAAGAAAAGTAGAGGCAACAATTTGAAGTTTTAAGCCAAAGTCAATTTTCTTTGAAATACAGAGGATTCTTTTTGAGATTATTTGCATGTGAGATTATACTAAAGTATGTACTTTTGTGTTCAGATATATTTTATTGCATTTCAGTATGACAAACAAAAAAGGCACAATAAGGAGTTCATGCCAAAATTAACAAAACCATGTGAAAAGGAACCAACTATCAATCAACAACTCACCAACCACTCCCACCCTCAGGGTACTCACTCCAAAACCCCTCGCTAAGAAGAGAAAGACAACTGAATACCCTCCCCTTGCTCTCCTCAGAATCACTCCAAATCGTCCGCCACATTCCAGCTGCATCAAGGGTAGTAAATGGAGACATCAGGGACATATTATGTACCTTAGATGAGCACTAGAATCAGGTGACCAGTCTATTCCCTGAATGTGTACCTCAAAACCACTGCTTTAGCAAGGACAACTGATCAGCTCAAGGGCTGGAAGATTAAAACAGTGGCTGGATGCATATTTCAGGAAATAACATGAGCTTTATGTTGCACTCAAAGGTAGCATTAATCTCATGATTATAGCAACATGAGAGAGTATATGGGGTAAGTAATGCAAACATGGAAAAGGAGATTCTACAAATACTGATGCAGATGTTTTCTGATGTTCACCCTTAAAGCTTGGCTCACAGTATTAATTACAAAAAGTGAAGTGGAGTCCATTTTGGATGTCCTTGTTTGTGGAATGGCACAAGATAGAGTAATGATAGCTTTCCAAGACAGTGGATTTTCCACATTCCTGTGCCTTTAGTAGGTGAGACCTAGACAAAGAAGTTAGGAGAAAGTAGACAGGGCTACCTTTACAAGTCTCATAAACCTTGTTAGCAAAGGACTGCTGATTATTTCTTTTCAAGCACTGCTATTTAGTAGATGGTAGGTGTTGCTAACACTAGGTCTGTTGGTGAGATCTAAAAATGTCTCAAAGCTCCTGCAGTAGGAGGTCATGGTTCTGCTCCCTCCTCTAGGTTTTCAGAAGTCTGAGGGAGTGTAAAGATTCAGGCTAAATGCAGGCACACAATCAGTTATAAGGTTTGCGGCGTTGGAGATTGTGGAAAATGCTTCAGTAGAAACTGAAGAGATTGAGAACACTGACTCGCTAATAGCCAGAAAGTTCATTTACTCACATGCTAATTTTTGGTTACATTCAGGTTAGTAGTGGCAGAGCAGTACTTTAATAACACACAGCCTTTGCCTGACAATGTGTTGTGAATTGTGTCTCTTCACTTGTGTACCAATTCGCCCTTGTTACCCAAACCTCACATATGAAGAAGGGGTTTGGCCAAAGCACCTATCTTTTTCATAACAAAAGCAACCTTGGAATGCAGTCCTTGATTTACTAAGGAGAACTTGATGCAATTGCCATCCGCAGTCAATATCCCCCTTCCCACCTCTTCAACCCAGTTCTTTTGATTATGCCAAAACAGCAAAGATATTTCAAAACTTGATATATGAGGAATATATAACTTAGTGAGGATTTGTGAGAGGGATGAGCAGAAACTGGCTTCCAATGCTCAATATGTTAATTTCAAGTACCTGTTAATGCCTTTGGTCTTTGTAACACCGCAGCTCCTCTCCAACTCTTTGTGAATAACAACTTTTGACAGCTCTTAGATGTCTTCATGGACATTTATCTATTCAACAACCTATAAAAGCATTGTTGTCAGGTTTGAGAATTCCTCCCCAGATAAGAAACAAATTACAGAATACCAGATTTTAAAAAGTGCCAATTTGAGTGTTCCATCTCCACCTTCTTAGATTTTTAAATCTATGGAAAAGTATCAGTATGAATCCTACAAAAGTAAAAGCAGTTCTGGAATGGCCAACTACGTAAACTGTCAAGGAAGTTAAAAGATTCATACAGTTTTCAAATTTTTATGTGGAGTTTATCCAAAACTTTTTCAATAGCATTAAGCCCATTGTTCAACTAAGAAAGAAGTGCATGAAATTCTGTTGGGATGAGGAACAGGAGCCTTTCAAAGATGTAAGGTCCTCTTTACACCTGCACCAATTTTGAGATGTCCAAATTATATTCTTCCATTTGTAGTTGAAACAGATGCTTTCTTATTTGCAATTGGAACTATGTTATCTCTCATCTACAGTGTATGCGTATTGCATCCTGTAGCCTACATTCTCAAACACTTACAGATGCCAAGAAGAATTATACATGTATGACAGGCAACTCCTAGCCATAAAGGATGCTTTCTCACATTGGAGACAGCATTTAGAAGTAGTATTTTGTGGACTGCTGTATGGAACGATCAGAAAAATTACTCTATCTGGTGACCATGAAATGTGCCATAAAAGACATGCTTGATGGACCTTATTGTTTTCCTGATTTCATTACATAATATCTTAAAGGCCTGTAAATAGATATAGAAATGCTGACACCCTTTCCTGACAGATGGTTGACTCGGAAAACTCCAAGTTAACTGATAATGCTCCATGCAGCCTTGCAATTTCCACATCTCAGGAAACTGTTTTTTTCGCATTAGTCAAAAGAACACAATAGGAAGCTAAGAATCATCAATGGATACTCAAGAATCTGCCAAAACATCTCTCCAAAACAAATTTTGTTATTGGGGAAAAAACCTTATTCCTTCCTCTGCAAAAAGACTCAGTCCATAGTAATGAAATGGCATCAAAATTCACCTGCTACTAGTAATCCAGGACAAAGAAAGATGCTAGATTAATTAGTCACGATTTTCGGTGGCCCGATTTCAAGACATTAGTCAAGAAGCACACTCAAGTTTTCCCATTTACCTGCAGCTGGAGTATTGCAAACTCTTCCTACTCCACAACAGCCTTGGAGCATGATCTCTATGGACTTAATAATTGATTCACCTCCATTTAATGGCTACACAACACTGCTCATCAACATTGGCACAATTACTCAAAAAAAACTTCCTATGGCATTCAAATTAGCAGGTATTTTCATCACACATTTTCCATTTACATGATGATCATCGTTGATATTTTTGGAATCAGTTTATATAATTTATTTGGAAACAAGTAATGAAACAAGTGAGTACTGGGAATTTTAAATCTACCACTTACCACCTTCAGACAGATAGACAAACAGAATGGTGAAATGATTCCCTAGAACAATAACTATGATGCTTTCTTATGGGTCATTAAAATGCCTGTTATCAGTGGGCTGCTTTAGCATAGCTTGCATACAACAACTAATTAAACTCATCATTGGAAAGCTCTCCAATCTTTTGTTCATATGGCTAAAATCTTCATATGTTACCACAGAAGATCACTACATGCATTGTTCATTCAGTGACTACCCTCCTGCAAAGACTTCACATCACCCTAAAAGCAGCACACCAACATCTGCTGCAGGCTAAAGCTGTTTATAAATTATTTGCAGATAAACACCAAAAATTCACCTGACTATCAGAAATGGCATAGGGTTTTGTTATCTATCAATGATCTAGCCATTCCTGTCTGACTTTCCAAATTTACACCCTGATTTATACTCCCTTTAACATTTTCAGGGAAGGTGGGAATTTCGTCCATATAACTGTCACTACCCTCACATTCTCTCTCTTTCCTTTTATGCCCAGATCTCTCCTGTAGGTGGTAACTCCAGTTTGATTGCCTTCATGGACTTTTGATGGGCTACGTTTGATGGGAGTATACAACTCTCAATCTACCCCCCCAGGAAAAAGAAAGCCCACTAGACACCTGGGAACAAAATGCCCCAAAAAAGGGATGGGGTCTGCCCACTCAGGCATTGGGATGTGCCCCCACAACACAACAGGTGATAGAGTCTTTTGATTGCCCTGGTGACTAAAGCATCTCCATCCCCACAGCAAGCGAGACAAAATGTGGATTCTTTTGGGTGTGGTTTTTACACGTGAGCCAACAGAGTGTTGGTAGATTGCAATTTCCTCTCGCTTGCCATAATGAATTGCTGCACTATTCAGGTACTGGTCAGCTGGCAATCAAGAAAACCTATTAAACCCTGATATTTTTTTCAAACTAGACACTCGGGAAGTACATGGTGGTGTGTCTTGCATGGATTTCACAACGTTTTCTTACCCACAATGGTCTGGAAATCTGAACTTTCCCTTAAGTCACAGCTTGCATTTCTTTGACTGAGGGTTCTGGAATCTGCACAGATCCCCAAAACTCCTACCACAATGTGTTCCCACACTCCTAACAAAAAAACAGTAGCCCACTTGTGTAGCTTGGCCTACTGCTCATGATGAAACACAACCCAATACACAGTGAGGAGACATCAACATTTCCTCAAAACAAATGATACAGAATGTAAGGATAATGCATGTTTTTTGCCAAAGTTTGAGATTTGAAGGACATTGCGTGTAAGAAAACATCATGGGATCCACACAAGGCACAGTAGTCTAGACTCTCCTCTGTGGCAGCTGAGCCAAGGCCCAAAATCGACAGCTTACCACAATGCAAAGAAAGGGATGGTTTTGAGTGAAAAAATCTGATCTGTCAATGTTCCATTTTGGGGGTTTTCCTTTAACACTCGGTAAGCCCACCCACACGTTATGTACCATTTTCATCAGGACTGGTGTGGGAACACTGGACGTTAGGAAATTTGTGGATGTGCACATATTCCAGAACTTTTTCTCCAGAAATATGAGGAAATGTGTATTTTTGAAAACGTTTGAAGGGCATTGTGGGTAAGAAAAGGAAAGGGTGGGGGTCCATGCAAACAAGCTCACCATAGATTCCCTCGCATGTCTAGCTTTCAGAAATGTTTGGATTTGGTAGATTTCTCTTGGTTCAAGCTGAACAAGGCCTAAAATTCGCAGCTACCCAGAATGCAAAAAAGGGTTGGTTTCAAGTGGAAACATTTGATCTGTTCATGTTGTATTACGGGGCCTTTCCAGTAGTAGTTGCTATGCACACCCACACAAGTGGGGTACTGTTTTTATTGAGGCAAGACTGGGAACACTCTAGGTTTGTGGAATTCTGTGGAACTCCACAAATTCCAGAACATTCCCTTACAGATATGTGAGGAAAATGTGTATTTTTAGCCAGAGTTTGAGGCTTACAAGGGCTTCCGGGTTAAAGAAAACATTGAGAGATCCATGCAAGTCAGACTACCCGGGATTCGTCTGGGAGTAAATCAAATCAAATCACATTTTATTGATTTAGACCTCGTCAGAGATCCACAATCTAAAAAACACAATATATACAGGTTATATTATTATTCATAGATTAAACATCTCTATAACAGCGGTAAGAAAGTTTAAAAAAAATTGAATACTTTATAGCATACAAATTCATCTGGGGGACTCTTATTTGCTTGATCTGATCATTAATTCTAAAGATAATATATTTAGTGCATATAGATTTTATAAAACGGCTATGTGCTTCAACCAGGAGTTTATTTGGGCAAACGTATAATACATGTACCAAATCTTGAATGCCTCCTCCACACAGATCACAGGAGCCTGATTTATCTAGTGTGCCACCTCAGTTTTTAGTTAAGTCTTTTAATGGTAGAGTACTCAATCGCAACATCAAAATGTAGCACCTAACCTTATGTTCTAATGAGAATCTCAAATATTTTGGACTCACTTTATATTCTACTCTAGCTGAATATGGCTTATAATGGGATAGCTGTAAACTATAAGCCTTATTAGTATCAAAGCTCAATCTCAGGGTAGATTTTTTCAGGAAAAACTTCAAGACCGCTGGTGACCAAGATTGCAGGAGTTTAATGGAACATTTAAAGGACTCCAAAGCAATCTCTAGATTTTCTTTAAAAGTATTTTTCCCTGAACCAGCTTTAAACGTTTCCTGACTTAAGAGTGCTCTTAATGAGCCTACTGGTGCGTGTAGTAGGTTATAGGCCCATCTGATGAGGTTTGCCAAGGCTCTTGTGAATGCACTGACTACCTCTAATTCTAGCCTTAGCACTTGTACAGGTGTAGCTTGACCTGTGGAAGTGATCGTACGCAGAATTTTCCCTTCTTTAAGATTTTTTTAAAAACCCACCTTTTTATAGAAATGTGCTCCAACTTGTTAATTAATATAAGGGTAATCTTTGTGCGATAGATATCAAGAAGGGCTGAAAAGTGCTACCTCCCCGAAGATAGATAAAATCTTTTTATTGCACTAAGGTGGGCTACCACCTTTAATTCTGTACATTGGAAGTGTGGAGCAGTTCCGAGAGATAGAGAAAATACTCTCCCCAGGTAGGTGTATGTAGATACTACCTCGACTGGTATTTCTCCAAACTTCCAGGCGAAGGATCTAGCATTTTTTCTTCCCCTAAACAGTTGTATTTTCATTTTTGAGATGTTTACTTTTGAATGTATTTCGGTATCATTAAAAAGGGCTTCCATGTTGCGCTGAAGAACGATTGGGGTGAGGTCAAAGATGACCATGTCGTCAGCGTACATTAATAAATGAATTTTTAGAGATGCTATTTGTAGTGGGAAATTATTTACATCCAGAAAACAATACGGCAGGTCACTAAGGAACAATGAGAATAAAAGGGGGGCAAGAAGGCATCCCTGCTTGAGACCATTCTGTGTGGGAATCTCCTGAGTAAGTCCTATATCTCCTCTCATCTGGACTTTACACCATGTTGATGTGTGGAGAGTTACTATTAGCCTCAAAAAGGTTGCCGGGACTCCCAGTTTAATTACTTTTCTACACAGGGAGGGCCTATCCACCTTATCGAAGGCTGTAGAGAAATCAACAAATGAACTATAAACTACCTGAGTTTTTCTGGTTACATATTTATCGAAGATAGTTTGCAAGATTGCAATATTATAAGTCACTGAACGGTTTTGATGAAAGTCTACTATGACCATAGGAATTTCCCTCCTGGACGTGGCCCAGTCATTTAGATGGTCCAAGACACTGGCCGCAAAGATCTTCTCTGTAGCGTCCACAAGAGCAATTTGGCAATAGTTGCTTGGAGCGAGGTCTAGGTGTCTAGGTTTCAGAAATGTCTGGGTTTGGTAGGCTTTCCTGAATGGCAGCCGAGCGAAAAACCTAAATCCACAGCTATACACATTGCAAAAATAGGTTTGTTGTTGAGTGGAAAAATTGATTTGTTTGGTTGTCTCTTAGTGCCATTCCAGTCACAGGTGCTAGGCCCTCCCACAAAAATGGGGTACCAATTTTATCTGGACTTGTATGGGAACACTGGGAGGTAGGAAATGTATGGATACCCACAGATTCTTGAACATTCTCTCACACAAATATTAAGCATATACTTGTTTTTGCCAAAGTTTGAGGTTTGAAGGGAAGTGTAGGTAAGAAAACGTCATGGCATCCATGCAGGGCACAGAACCTTGGAACTCCTTTGTGTCTTGTTTTCAGAAATATCTAGGTTTGGTAGCTTTCCCTACTTGACGGACAAGCCCAGGCCCAAAATCCACAGCTAAATGCAGTGCAAAAACAAGGTTGGATATGAGTAGAAAAATGTAATCTTTCCATGTTGCACTTTGTTGCTTTTTCTCTTGTGGGCTCTAGTCCCACCCACACAGGTGAAAGTACCGTTTTATTAGGACAAGTGTGGGAATCCTAGATGGTTGGAAATTTGTGGATCACCACAGTTTATGGAACTTTTCCTCACAAAAATGTGAGGAAAATGTGTTTTTTGTGCCAAAGGTTGAGGTTTTAAAAACTTCTGGGTAATTTGTGAGATCCACACAATTCACACCACCCTAGAATCCTCTGGGTGATTGGTTTTCAGAATTGTCTGGTGTTTTGTAGATTTCCCTGGGTGGAGGTCAGGCACATACCCAAAATCCACAACTATCCACATTCCAAAAAAGGGTTGGTTTTGGGTAGAAAAATTCTGTCCATGCTGCATTTGGAATTCTTTCTCATTGCACGTGCTAGGCTCACCAACACAAACGGGGCACCGTTTTTATATGGAAAAGTGTGGGACCACTGGATGGTATGCAACTTATGGATCCCTAAAGATTCTGGAACTTTTTCTCAGAAAAATGTGAGGAAAATGTGTGTTTTCTGCCAAAATTTGAGGTTGGAAGGGCATTGTGGATAAGAAAAGGTAGGATGATCCAGGCAAGTTAGACCACCCTGGAATCCCTGACTGCCTAGTTTTCAGAAATGTCTGGGTTTTGTTGATTTCCCTGGGTGGCAACTACGCCCAGTCCCAAATTCCACAGCTACATACATTTAAAAAAAGGGTTGCTTCTGAGTGGAAAATTTAATCTGTCCATGTTCCATTTTGTGGTCTTTCCAGTTTCAGGCATTAGTCTCACCCACACATGTGGGGTACTGTTTTTATCAGGACAAGTGTGAGGATACCGAGTGGTAGAAATTTTGTGGATCTCTGCAGATTATGGAACTTTCCCTCACAAAAATATAAGGAAAATGTGTGTTTTAGCCAAAGTTTGTTCAGATAATGAACCATTTTGAACATATCCTGGTATGTACCTAAATTGGACAACGGCACAAACAAAACATGCCAATTTCTTTTTGCATCAGGCAACATTGGTGCAGTAATAAAAATATAAGATTGCATAGCATACTAAAAAGGCTGGGGCATTTAGTGATATCATGTTGTGCGCTACAGCATCTTTGGACACAATTGACAGAGCTTTTTTAATGTGCAACTGTAATATCCAGAAATGGCAGCACACACATTCTGACCCGTATATAGATGTGTCTTGCTTCGGGAAATAGACCTAATTGGAAGTAAGATCGAGAAAGGGCTTATAACAGCGGCATACCTCGGAAGCATACCTTTGATTAAAAGACGATGAATTTACCTTTACAGAGTCTTACAATGGCTATCAAACAAGTCTTGACAATGAAAATACTCTTTTTGCCCATGGATTCAAAATATAGCTAAGCCCAATAAACCTACCAATCCCAGATTTATTGATAGTCTTCCTTTGTTCATGGTCTATAACCTTCTGATAGAGCCAAGGCCCAGGCTGACTTCAGGAACAAACCCTAGTCTATCTATATCAGGAAGGACTAAATTAAGGAATTCCGATCACCCTGTTCCAGACTGGGCAATCAACAACAACTAAGCCTGGGTCCCACAAAAATGAAGTAGCAGTGCTATAAAATAAAATGGACAGCACCTGGCCATATAGGTTTTTAAGGTCAACACCAAATAATCACATTGATTGTATTTGAATCCAGCTAGGCCCCCAGCCAAGGCTGTAACAGCACATTTCTTAGCATTAAATATCGGACCGCTGCTCAGTCCTTCATCTATCTGAAAGACAGTATAATACTAACTGGAGGCAACTGCTAATTTACTCATATCCCAAAACTAGCAATTTCGAGATCTACTCAGCCCAAAGCATAGGACGTGAGTCTTCCTGACAGTAAGTATGAGATTAGTTTTGCTGGTCTATCTTTCAAGGACGTACAGACCCTGTATGAGGTAATTTAGGGTTCTCACCAATAATACCACATCACTAGCTAAGAAAATTGAAGCAAAGTGGTCGCCCTCTGACCTGTCCCGGTAATCAACTACACCCTACAATCATCAGGTCACTTATATTTATATTGACTAGAATAGACAAACACACAGTGCTGTCTAATGCCATAAAGTCTTCTAATGATTCTGATATTAAGCCCTTGCTCTCTGTGAGCTTTCCTCTAGCTTAAGTGCCTCTGTACAACTCACTGATGTTATGAAGTAACTGTTGCTGTGTACCCAACTGAGCATGGTGTAGCCCATTCAATGTGTCAAACACTGTAGAAAAGTCGAGAAAAGGGGTGCATTTTCTCTATGAATACCCGTTTCAGCCATCACGGGCAAGGCCACTGTATTATGCACCCTGGAAATCCCTGCATGGAAACCTCATTGTACTTTATGGAGAATTTTACAACTATTACATAATTCAACAGAATATGTTTTAAGAATCATTGTAACGATTTTCATGGAGGGCAGAGCATCAATAAAAATCAATGATTCACAGTTAAGTTTATACTGGTCTTCTTATGCACCGCACTAGGCATAGCTGCTTTCCATACATTTTGTACCTTTCCTTCCTTTGGTACCAACACAAATATGGCCACCAATAATGCATCCACCCGAGCCTTAATATCGCAAGAGTGTTTCAGTTTTCAAATGCAATAACATTTTTAAATATCTGTATGGTCTTTCAAATTAAAGCACCTTTGTCCACACCAACAATTTTAAGCAGAGTTATACAGCTGCAGATCTCTTGCATGTAGATTCTAATTTTCGACTGCATATTCCTATTAAACCACAGGGTATCATATCTGCGCTGCTTATACAAAATTTACATCCAGCACCAGGACCTCTTGCATGGAGACAACAAGCGACCATTTCATCATTTGTTAAACCAACCTTTTCTGCGGCAGGCAAGGCTGACAAATCCATCTACCTCCACATCTTATCGAGCCTTGTGATATCACCTGCCTGATTTATTCGTGCATTCATCTTACAATATCCAATAGAAGGATACATCTTCACAGCTCCACTGTGTTGATTTATTGACCTCAATCCAAAAGGCACTATCTAAATGACAAGAGAACCATAAAACATTTGAATGTCTACACAAGTAGCCAGGGATGTATTTGTAGTCACTGATCAAATCATGTGATCCCTGAACCTCAGTGAAACGCCTCAAATATCTTCATTAATCCTAAAATTTACAAATCTTAGCTTTTTGCCAAAACATTACCAGTTCACATGGTGGCTGGCAGGTGTTGTGAAGTGGGTCCTGTTGGTGGAAGAAGTACGAACTCCAAAGTAGGTTCTGAATACACTCTATTGAACATCTCCACTGCTCCACACCTGTCACAGCCTGTTTCTCTCACAGGAACGCTCTCAACATTCTCAGGCAAGCTTCAGAACCAACAGTAGGAACATTCTATTGACTACAGGGAGGAGGAAGGTACCAAATGGGGAGATTCTAAATTACAACACATCTTTCCCCTCAAGGAACAAAAGGAAGGAAAAGCAACAAGGATGCACTGAAGGTAGCAGGAGGGAGGGTAAAGTGAGAAGTAAGAGAAAGAGGGGGAGGAAGAAAATCTGTACGGACAAGACACATCCAGAGGATAAAGATATTCAGGTATTCATGACATAGTCTTTATGCCAGACCAGCACTTTGGATTCTCGATGTGCAGTAACATTTCTGCGGAAGAGGCCAGACTCTGTTCAGCTTGAAGAACTCTTACTGGAAGGCAAAGGACAAGGGTTGTGGTGAACAAGTCTGTCCATGCTCCAACATTGCCCATTGTCCATTATGGCTACATTAGGCTTTGTTGAGGCAATGCGCATGGGTTGAAAGAATTTAGACTTGGAACCCTCACGGCCACTTGGTTTCTTTACATACACCCAGTCCCCTACATTCCATAGTTGATTTTTGGTGCCATGTTTGGCATTGTATTGGCTCTCGTTCTTAGCTTGGTGGAGTGCAATTTTGTCTTTGACCAAGGTTGATTCATGTACAATTCTGTCCCCTCCACCAACCAAGCGGGAAAGAATTTGGTACAGGGTTTTCTTCCCTTAAGGGCAGTAAATGGAGAGACTCCCGTTACAGAACTGGGAGTAGTATGGTATGCCCACAACATCTCCTGCAAGGCATTCTCCACTTCCAAGAGATTTACGCAGGCCAACTGGATGCATTCTTTAACCATCCGGTTGATTCTCTCCACAAGCCCATTTTCACGGGGGCAGTACAAAGCTGTCTTAAAGTGGGAAATGTTGAGATGGGCTAGAAAATCCACCATGGCAGAAGACGTAAATTGCACACCGTTATCACTTATAATAGTGGCAGGAATGCCTTCACAATAAAAAGAGTCTTTCAAAATCTTCTTCCTCCCCTTCTTTCTCTTACTTCTTACTTTACCCTCCCTCCTCCTATCTTCAGTGCATCCTTGTTGCTTTTCCTTCCTTTTGTTCCTTGAGGGGAAAGATGAGTTGTAATTTAGAATCTCCCCATTTGGTACCTTCCTCCTCCCCATGTAGTCAAAAGAATGTTCCTACTATTGGTTCTGAAGCTTGCCTTAGAATGTTGAGAGTGTTCCTGTGAGAGAAACAGGCTGTGGCAGGTGTGGAGCAGTGGAGGCATTCAATAAAGTTTATTCAGAACCTACTTTTTAGGTCGTACTTCTTCCACCAACAAGACCCACTTCACAACACTGGCGACGAGGATGGGATACGAACCCACGCGTGCAAAGCACAATGGATTGCTGGATACCAGCTAGTTTACAAGTTTCCCAGTGTGCAATGTGCACCCTATTAAATACAAGGGACTGGGAGCAAAAATACGCGTGCAGACATTGATCATTACTGAAAGGAGTTTCAGGACTCGCGAGATTATAATCCATAGCAAATAGAATAAAGATACATATAACGGTCCCTGGGATTGAAATATAAATAAAGACCTTATAAGAAAGAAGTACCTGAACCCGTAAAATTATTCCCACTTATGGAAAGGGAGCTAAGATATATTAAGAAACAAAACATATGGGCATTGTAAGTGCACACAATTAAATATTTGGCATCTTTTAAACTGGAAAATATCCAGATTGTGAACCAGTCTTACTGGTATTTTTAATCTCCTGAGGAGTCCTGAAAATACTGTGAGGCTGAAGCACGTCTGCAAGATAAAGAGTATTTAAAGATGATAGTTTGTGATTCAGATCTGTGATCGAGACTCAAAAAATTATCCTACTTCAACAGGCAATTTGAAAACACAGAGAAACTGTGATTGTGTTGTCCCCTAAAACTGTTAGAAATACCGAATGTTTTTAAGTGCATAAATATTTGTATTATGGTACTGATACACATTTTTGTATGAATAAAACAACTAGATATATCTAAGATGTACTGCTTCTGGACCTTTTTAATACCAGAGCACTGGATTCAGACAAAAATAGTAATGCATAGTACTTTGTGCTTAGTAACATATGAGACCATGATTCACGGACCTTCCTTCAAATATGAATATGATTTATGCCTATTTGGAAAATATTTATATTTAATAGACTCAGTTCCCACTGTTTCCATGGGCTAACAGGGCGAGGGTGTACCAGTAAGAAGAACTCGTTTTTAAAGGCATCATGCCATAAATAAGTCTCCTTATCTGCTTATAAAGCCACCTTTACTTTTATCAGATGAAGCTTGGTTGTATGTGGGCACTTGACAAAGCTAAGCTATTGTAATACCTTACAATACCTTCATTTCATTTGGTCACAAGGTTGGGGGCTATAGGGCTACGTCATTGCTGTGTTTGTTACAAATGCAATACAGTCCAGTGCCATAATACGCTTCTTTTGCTCACGCCATTTGAACATTGTCAAGTTAGAGGTAAAGTGCCCCATATTAGACTCTTAGATCTTCGGTTTAGCCTTGCCATTGCAGGAGGGTTCAGCAGAGCTAAATTAATGTAAAGTCTAAGAGCTACAGATAATTTGGTCCCTGAAGCATTACCGATCAATTCACATTGTTGGGAATGGCCAAAGATAGCCAGGAGTAAAAGTGCATGTGCTCTCTCTTCCTAACATGGGAAATTTGGTATACCCCCAATTGGCACATTTATTTACTCATAGGTCCTTAGTAAATGGTACTTAACATATGTACCCAGGGCCTGTAAATTAAATGCTACATGTAAGTTGCAGCCAACCCCTTCTTCAACACGCTTGTACGACCCCCAGGAAGCAACAAAATTTGCCTGCCTGTTTCAGCTGATACACATCTGCTGCAGATTTGCAGCGTTGCTGCAGGTTGCTCCTGCTGTTAGGGAGAGTGAAAGGTGTACAGCACTTCTGGAGAATTAGGAAGGGAGAGCACAAAAGGTAGAGGAGAGAGTGGCACCAGACCAAACATACATTTTATTTTTAGGACTTTTAGGGGGGTGAGCCTGAATGAGATCGGTAAGAGTGGCAGGCTTCTGGGAAGTATTAGGTCCATTTGTTGAGGACACACGGAAGCAGAGTGGACCCAGGCCTGCATATTTTTGTATTGTTGATGGATATGGTAAAGGTGAACAGAAACTGAAGGAGGGTACAGGTTTGCAGTTACTTTTTTTATCTGTCTTTAATGGGTTAGGGAGCACAGAGAGGGAACTACAAGGTGGAGGAGCGTGGCAACAGGTCAGGTATATGTTTGGAACAATAGTGTGGGTATTTTATTTATGCGTGCGTTCTGATACCTCCCCCCAACTTTTCTTTTGGTTGTCCATGGTTCTATGGTACAGATCAAGAGGGGTGAAGAAGTAGTGTGTACCATATGCAACAAAACTTTCTAAATTGGTAAGAACCAATGAGAGGACATTTTCCAAGTTCTGTGCAACAAAACGTTTAAAGATAAGTGCTCTTTGATGTAGGCAGGGGCAAGTGCTATGAAGCCCGGTGTTGCAAAACATGTTTTAGAGCAGAATGGTAGACCTGGAGAAAATGGGAGGCAGCAGGCCACCTGAAACTCTTAGTATTTCTATGAAAAATACAACGTATGGATAGTTCACTCCTCAACTTTGAGAAGCTGGTCCATGGGAATAGCTGAATGGTGAATAAGGAATTCAGAAGGGTCCAATCACTAGACAAAAGCGTGCATGGGCATACAAAGCTAATGAGACTGCTTGCCATTGCTAAGTTCAACGTCACAAGGACAGCTAGAGTTTAGTTCATACTGTCTAAGGTATAACTCTGGACCCTCCATAGAAACCATTGCTATTGTTGGTGACTAACTCTGTACAATTTTACTCTTCTTCTGTATTCCATAGGAATTTATGCATGACTTGTCCGCAGCCCGTTTACCTTATTAGTCTTTACCTGGAGGTAGAAAAGACAGCCTCAGCACTTCCGGGGCACTGGTAGAATGACACTGCTGCCCAGCATTCTGGAGAGGGGCACTGTGAAAACTGAAAGGAACAAATCGAACAATACTGTGGAAAAACAGTGTTGGAGCTTGTCATTCCGGACTGTGTGCCTCTATTCCTCGACAGTGTCACAATTCAGGACCACCCATTAGGAATTTTGCAAAAAGTAAAGGTAAAATTAATGTTTTTGGGCAGTACATAATATAATAGTTCAGACAGTTTTCTTCCCCATCCACAGTTGGACCATTATTCCTTTTCGTGTTCTGAAGTGACCTTTTCGAGGTCGGAAACGGCCATAAAAGACTCGAGATGCCTACATTTTCCATGAGGATAATTCAGATGCAAACAACTGCATTCTATCAACTTCTAATCCTGTGTATTTCATAAAGTAAACCGTACTTTTTCAATATTCTGGAGCGCAAACTAAATTTTATTATTACGTAGCTTAAACTTCAACCAATGAAAAGTGTAAGAACTGCTCCCATGACAGCCATTTCTTTTTACACAATATAAAACGTGGCTATGTTATGTTTTAACTCAGTGGATGACACACCATCCTCAGACCAAAGACCTGCCATTTTTGATGCATCTTAAGAATATAACTTGCAGTCTTGTGCTTCTCAGTGCTGACTATTTGCAGAGTGTTATAGTAATACCAAGAATTACAACACAAGTAGCTAGAGATGGCTATTTCTGACTTCTCCCAGTTATAATTATTATTTTTTTCAAACGGTTATAGCAAATACCCTCTTGCCAGAGACATGAAAGATTTTTCGTTTTACAAACAGAATTGTATTACTTGACAGTGAAATACTATTGGAAGAATAAAAAGTTAATACATTTTAATTTCATTAGTGAAACAGTTGACAAATAGATGAAATTAATACATTGCTCAATGGACTAAAAACAGCGGTTAATAGCGTCATCGGGATTACAAGTCCTGCGAAAACCAATATTCCAATGTTTTAGCCCACCCCCCAACATTTCAGCTGCCAAAGCAGCTTAAATCTCCAGTTGGGACGCTCTGTAAAAATGGGGAATAATCCACGGAATGGGTGCGGTAGCACAGATTTCCTCTTATTCCCCATTTCTAAAGCCCAATATTTGCTGGCCCTCTAATTCTGCATCCTGCAATTACCAATGTCACTGGCATCAGGGATTCTGAATCCAAAATCCCTGCATCTGTAAACCCAATGGGCTCATAATGAGTTCCTACAAGGAGAGAACATGCCCTGTCACTTATATAGTTTAAGAGACGCTGCAGAATGGAAAAGTGTTTCTCTGAGAAAGCAATACAATGATGATCCCTTTAGCTGATGCTGTGTCTCCCCCCTTGTGGCATCTCAGGCACACTCAAAGGAGTGCACCCATTCTTAAAGCTTGTCAACCGACCACGGTGTTGTATGCAAATGAAGCACGGGAATAAATCAATCAATGTGGTGCAAGTATTCACCACTAACTGATTGCTGTCCTGAGAAAAAGTGAGGTTTACCACAGTACATTTATAAAATCAACTTGTAGAATTTAGAGAAGTGTCACGGTTATTCATGTTCATGGCCTTGACCAATCTCCCAGGACCATCTTACTTTTAATCAGATGGTATTTATAATTTGCAGATCGATGAGGCTATTGTGCAATGGGTTTGGACCATCATATTTTATCTTTCAAGTAGTTTTAGTGTAAGTTTTCTCAGGCTTCTGCTAGTATCCATTTTTTTATCAAACATGATGCCACCTTCAGAGGTCCACAAAATAAGTATGTTTTACTGTTGCTCATGTTAAAGATATGTGCTTCACTAAGGCACCCTTACTCTTACTTGAGACATTAGCAGTCGCAGCGCTTTTTACCCTACCAAAATCTGTCAGCGCCAAACAACGCTTTGAGATTCTTCATAAAGGCCATATAATTTCAGCTCCACCGTTTCAACCTTCAGAGCGGTGTAGCCCCTGTAGATTGGACTTTGGTGCTCCCCAATTGGAACTGTCACTTTTGAATCAACAAGGGTCCACATAATATTTCTGAAACATTCTCAGAAGAATGACAGAAAATAGATCTTTGTAAATGCTTTATATAAGCTTTAATGTCAAAATTCCACCCACACTACCTAGCCATTCACCTAGTTTTACAAATCTGTTCCTGATTGATTTTAAGAATGATACAAATCCTTTGCAGTCACCTGTCTCTTCTAGCTTAGTTAATGCATGTGTTATGTTTGTAATGTTAATAATATAGCTATTAAGCTGGTTATCTATGCGAGAAATATAAGCACAGAACTCTCAAGCATTAATGACCTTGCAAACCCGCCTTCCTTTGCGAGGAGCAAATACAACGCAAGACGGTTTTGCATAATCATAGTCCGCATTGCAAACATTTCTTTATTAATCACAGTCAAGGCACCTGCAGTGTTAGTATCAAGTCTGTCAACTAAAGTAGATCATTTTCTAATCTTTACATCATTCAGTGCCACTCCCACAGATGGTATTAATGCTCCGAAAATATCAGTGAGGATTTGCTTAAAGTTTCATCTACTTCACCTAATGTAGTTCTCAAGAAGTAGATCTAAATTATTTGCATGATAAATTCGAGGAAAAACAAGTGCAGCATAACACAAACCTACACAATTTCGTAGTACCTGAAAATAAGCTGATTTACCACATACATAATATATGCCTTTAATGCTAGCTTCTTCATTGGAAAGTCTTTCCTTTAACTAGATAACTATGTTCACACTTACTCCATCCTAATTTCTCAACTGTCTCATTTCCCTCTGGATGACATTTCATACATAATGCTCCTTTCTTTTTCACATCAAGACTCAATTTAGGAGGAGTTTCCTTTAAAATCTCCTCACCTTTCCCAATAACGTGGAAATCATTCATCTTCTTTTCCTCTTTCTCTTCACCTACTTCTAATCTTTCATTCAATTCCTCAATGAAAACTCTTTCATCTGTGTTAATTTTACATGTTACATCATGCAGATTATGATCCGTGATGCTTTTGTTAGTTAAAGGAGTAAAGAATTTCATCATATACTCACGCTGTTCCCTTGTTTTTAATCCTTTATAAGTATGAGACAAATGTTTAGTAGCCCACAAATATACATTTTCTCCAGTTACAATAGGTACATCTTCTAAAGAATTATCAAAGTCAGAACAAGATAGTTTAATCGAGTTTTGTTGATAATATAGAGTAGGAAAAATAGAAGAAGAAAAAGAATAGGACAAAGAAGGATAAAAATAAGCTGCTCTTCAGCTGAGAAGCAGGCAGATAAATAAAACAGTTTTCAACTTGCATAACCTTTACGTACTCAGATAACATTTGATAATACACGTTATAACTATACATATTCTCATGCCATGGGAGGTGTGAAATCTTTCTTTCATGTGATGCAGGGCTAGTTACAGAAGCAACAGTAATTTTGCATGGATTGGCAAGATCATTCCCTCCCAGCAAATAAATATCCAACAGCCAACCAAACAGAGCTACAAAAATGGCAACTGTCATGCTTACGACTATAAATCTGCAGTGTGACTGCACCATGATCAACTTAAATCTATTCAAGGAAACCTTTAAATGAATAAGTATTAGTCCTCTAATGGTTAACACATTGTCTCTATCCTATCTCGGAGAATATTAGGATCATTTGTTCTGCGTCAACAGGATACGTTATGGAGCTATTGTCCTTTAAGCGTTACCCTAACTCTGTACTTATCCTTTTAACGTTTGTCAGTTATCAATTTTCAAAAACTTTTCAGCGATTCTTTTGTTTTGTTTAGGAGAGGTTTATCTCAATCTGTCCATCAATAATCTGAATGAAATTTGATTTTTGCATAGTATGCCCAGTCTGGACCAGCATAATTTTGATTCACCTTTCTCTATCTCTTTGGTCTTTTTACATCAGTTGATCCAAATCAAAGTCAGGTATCATTGAGTGCTCTTGTTCTTCTATCTCAATATCTTCCCTAATCATCTCTGGTCTTATATTTCAATTGTCTCTTTCTAGCAGTTGTTGTTTTTGTCCACTTTTCTCTTGATGTGCTTAAGATTCTTGATTCAGATGCAACCTGTTCACTTTCCACAGTAGATTCTTTTTGCTCTGCTTCACACTCTGTCTCTCTGGCAGGTTGTTGTGGCAGATTAGTTTCAGGTATCCACGAATTCTCACTGCCTCTACATTTGCATATTCTAAGTCCAGCAGTTGGTATCACAGAAGTTGCTGAGTTTGCAAACTCCACATCAGTTTCTGTTTCAGCAGTTTGTTCTTTTAATGGAGAAGATGTATTTCCAATCTGGCCTTCCTAATCTTCTTCCGAAGCCTCAAACACTCAAACCTCCTGTGACTAGGAGAATTGGCAGATGTTGACTGTACTTCTTCTCCTTCCTGCCTTGCCATCTTGGTATCGGAGACATGTATCCAGTTCGGAGGACCAGCACACTTGACAGCAGTGTTCGTAACCTGGTAGGGTTCATGCCACCTCTCTTACAGGCAGGATTTTCAGACGTGTTTTTTTATGTGGATCCAATTGCCAGGGTTCAGATCATGCCCTGCAGAATCTCATAGTACTGGAGTAGAGAGGTCAAGCTGATGAGAGATAGAACACACCACATCAGACAATCTTTCGCAGTACTCGAGAACCATATCATCTGTGATATTCAACAGGACCACTACATAGGGTATACACATAGCTCTCCCCATCAATATTTTGTGTGGTGTTAATCCAATTCTTTTGCCTGGGGTACTTTGGATACTCATGAGCACTAAAGGAAAAACGTCTGGCCATTTGAGTGATATAGCAGCACAAGCCTTTGCTAACTTAGCTTTGATAGTTCCACTCAGTCTTTCCACAACTACAGATGCTTCTAGTCCTATTCTATAGATACAGTAGAATCTTTGGTCAGTCCCTAAAGCTGTACATATCAACTGCGTAATCTCAATTATTTTAAGTGGGTTCCTTGATCAGATTCAAAATGAGCTGCCATGCCGAAATGTGGTATTAACTCCCACAATAGTAGTTTTCAACTATTAGACTGTCACATCTTCGGGTGAGATATGCCTAAATCTATCTTGAAAATAAACAGACTATCACAAGAATATAGGTCAGCTGATGACATCAAGGCATTTCCAGGAATTCTATTTGGAGACGATTAAGTGAACCATCAGATTTTACAATGCAACCCATTGTTACTGCTACTATCTTGCCCATATTTTGCTTTTGACAAACCATACACCTTGTACAATAATCCTCTGTCATCATTCTAAACCGAGGATTATGCCAGTGTGATCTAATAGTGAACACCATTCCATCCCTTCCTACATGTGTCAGACCATGCATATGTCGCAATATAGCTGGCAATGGGAATCTGGTAACACAGGCTTTCCTTCATTGGATTCCCAAATATTGCTAGCATCCTTTATACATCCTAATCTTTCCCATTTGTCTTTTTTATTTCAGGGGCAGCATATTGAAGATCTCTTGATTCATTAAAAGTGTGTACAGTATTCATTGTCATATTTGTCACTGTTTCATCTTCTACATTACATGGTTCATCTAAGTGAAAGGTACTGGACTCAAGATCGTAGTATCGGGCAACTTTATTTGCATAGCGATTGCCACTTGTCACAAAATCATTTCTGCTCTTCTGCGCAGCACATTTCATGACTTTAATCTCCATTGGCGATTGTAGAGAATTCAGCAAATTTGGAACATACGGTCCATTTTTGATAGGACTAACAGAGGAAGTCAAAAATCCTCTTTGTGACCATAACTGACCAAAATTGTGCACAACTCTAAATCCATGCTGACTATCAGTATAAATGGTGACTCGTGAACCTTCTGGGGTACAGCATGCTCGGGTTAAGGCAATTAATTCAGCCATTTCTGCAGAAGTTACTTGGCACAAGTAGGAAGCTTCCATAATTCCACTTAGAGTACATATAGCAAATGCAGCTCTTAGAATACCACATCGAACTCTTAAAAATGATCTATTAACAAAAAGTGTATGGTCAGGATTTTGAAGGGGAACATCAAGTATATCTGGTCTTGGCTTTGTGTACAATTCAGTCACATTGACACAGTCATGGTCCGATTCATCATCATCCTCTCCCTCTGGACTAGGCAGTAATGAAGCTGGATTTTGTGCATTACATCTCCGGATAGAAACATGCTCCGCTGGCAGAATAATTCTCTCATAGAATCTCAATTGAGTGGGGTACCATAACAATCAAAGGATAATCCATCACAATACCTTCTGTTTGTTGAATGCTAAAGCTCATTGCTGCATCTGCTACAACTGCTTTAAGACAACCAGGCAAAGCTGCGGCTACCAGATCAAGAGTTGCTGAAAAATAGCCAATGGGACACTTAGTATCACCATGAGCTTGTGTTAGTACAGATAATGCGCACCAATCTCTTTAATGGCAAAAGAGCACATCATTTTTTGTATAGTGTGGCATTCCAGGAGAGCGTGCACTACAAAGTAATTTTTTAACCTTCAGGAAGGCTTCCATGCCTTCATCATCCTTTTTTATTGGGTCATTCACATCAGCATGCATCAGCCGTATCAAAGGCTTCGCAACCAACAAAAGATTTGGTATCCATTGTTCTCAGCAGTCAACCATGTTTTCTGCTGACTTGTGTGAAACTATTAAGATTTATTTTAGAAATGGCATCAACAATAATATCAAGTGATGTAGGATGATGTTTACACAAGATTTAAGATGATGTAAACATGGTTCAGCATTAGCAACAATTCAAATATACCGCGTTTTTTTATTAGAAGAAAATATGCGCAGTCTACATGAACATAATAACGCAATATATCCATTAGGAGGACATGATATGTTGTCACACATACTCTTTCTTGGAGTTCTGGAGGTCAACTAAATTGTGTTTGCACTTTGGGATGCATTTTTCTACTCTTTGAAAACACTGGATCAAGGCTTAAAAGAAAGGGACAGCACTTGATAAAATGTTTACATTTACATCTGCTGGATACAAACTCCTTTAGTAATTGAACAATCGGCATGTTGGGCAGTGCACCAAGTGCACTGTGTAACTACTGCAAAAGATGCCCTCTGCAAAGTTCTTGAACAATTTTCAAAAGTGAGCAAGCTTTGGGAAATTCACAAAGACAGAGAAGTTTAAAACACATTTCCAGAAGTAAATTTTATAAGACACAATCGCTGCAAAATCCGCCATTTTAGGGAAAATGCTCCCATGAAAATAGATTTTGCTATAATAAGTTGGACCTAAAGACATGTTTCTGGGAAATTTCATCAAGTTGAGACAGTTTGTCAACTTTGCAAAACTTTGCTGGCAAAATTATAACTTTAAAGATAAAACAGTTTATCTTTATCAAAAACAGTAAAAGGTGGAAACCATGGGCCATATTTATTATTATTTCATGCAGCGCAATGCAGCAAGACAACTCTGTAGTGTGTCAAATAGAGAGGGAAGGAATGTCCCAACCTACTGAGGTATGGCACTGTGTGCTGCCTAGAATCAACATAGACACCCTTGTGCCATGGTGCAAGGGAGGCTGCATCGCAGGCAGGATTGTTTTTGTGCAAGAAGCCAGAGTGCAGCACACTTAGAAAGAGAAACCAACGAGTAGAAATAAGGCTATTGTTCCTCATTGCACCTCTGTCGGGAGGGTGTACGATTTTGATGCATTCCTTGGTTCACCAAACTTGGTACACCTTCCTGGTGCAGAGTAACAAAAGACTTGCGCTGCCTTGTGTTACTCCAGATTTACCAAGCGACGCAGGGCCTTGCATGACTTGATAAATCTGACTTAAAGATTGTGTTGCCCTTGCGTCACCTTGGGCAATGCAATCCTTTGATAAATCTGGCAACAGATGTTGTAAATTAAAAAATATAGAAGCGCGGATGTATTAATTGTATCCGATTCTCTGCCCTTTTCCAGTGACTATGTGAAGGAAACACCTGCTCGGAGTCACAGCATAGCTCCTTGTTGCTTTTGATGAAAGGATTTCTCCTACCTAGATTGAAACTAATGTAGTGCTAGTAATTGCTGTTTTCAGTTACTGAAGGGGGTTACAGTTTCTGCACAAGAGAACTCTGCATCTCAATCACATTGTATAGATTGGTTGCCTTTTGATGGGTGCTGCCCACACCTCAAGTCACAGCATGAGGCTCAGACAGGGATTAGTCACCACCTGTTTCTGTTCTTCTGCAGCTTCACTTAAATAGAAGCAACTTGTGTCCTTCATGAATTTGCTCTAGGGTTCTGCTCAGTGTGCCAATGAAGTTGTGTTTCACATGTCAGTGGAGGCTTTCTGGGTAAAGATGCAAAGTTGCTTAGGAATTTGCTACCTGACTATCAGGATTCTACAACTCCACCTCTGGAAGGACCACAACCACTAGATTTCATAGTGCAAACACCAGAAGGTCTGATTGCCTATACCATAACACACCACCTGAATCTATACTAATTGCTACATCATGATTTCCCAGCACAATGCTGCCATTTCAGGGACAACCAGGCATGCCTTTCTTTAATACCCTGGCAACCATCTAGGAACAGATCTCAGCACCCGGCACCTAGAAACATTCCTGATTAATGCTAAGTAATCTCAGCACCCTTTTGAGAATGCCTGGACTTGATTATGAACATTATATTGTGGGTCTTGTGAACATTGTACTGTGGGCATCATCATCTTTTGCTGCCCAATCTCGTTTGTATCCGTTATTGCAAGATTTGCCGAACTCTAGTGAGAATTCCGCAAATCTTGACGGCCTTCTTGGGCATGGTGCTCTTTAAACTGCATACATACACAAAGTATCCCACCTAAGAGTTTCTACTGGGGTGCTGGGCAATGGTATTTTCTGGTGGGGCACCGCATTCCTAAGGACGGGAAAGGAAAGGGTTCCTTTTCTTTAAATAACCCTCACAAACTCTAGGGGCCTGATTCACAGAACTAACTTACGTCAAAAACGTAAAGTTAGTACTTTTTGGTATTCACAGAATACACTTACTCATTTTGGTATTCACAGAATGAACTTACTCATTTCGGTATTCACAGAAGTTAGTAGTCCTAACTTTAGGACTCCTAAATGCCTTCTGTGAATACCGAAGAGTCTTAAAGTTAGGATTTTTCTCAGTTTAGGAGTAGTAAAGTTAACTTTACTACTCCTAAACTGAGAAAATCCTAACTTTAAGACTTTCGGTATTCACTGAAGGCATTTAGGAGTCCTAAAGTTAGGAGTCCTAACTTTACTACTCCTAAACTGAGAAAAATCCTAACTTTAAGACTTTCGGTATTCACAGAAGGCATTTAGGAGTCCTAAAGTTAGGACTACTAACTTCTGTGAATACCGAAATGAGTAAGTTCATTCTGTGAATACCAAAATGAGTAAGTGTATTCTGTGAATCCCAAAAAGTACTAACTTTACGTTTTTGACGTAAGTTAGTTCTGTGAATCAGGCCCTAGTAGTGCATGCTTCATCACCGTGTTCACCCTGACTCCTATAGGTCAGGGTGGGCTCAACCATTTTCCAGGGAGCACTTAAAAGAAAAGACTAGGGGGCATAAAGATTAAAAATACTCTGGCTTACTCCAAGGTATCCCTTTATTAGTGGAGCAGTCGGAGATGTTAAAAATAAAAGTATATATGGAGAGCAGTAGGATATATTTTTTTAAGAGAATGCATCTACTCTGCCTTATGTTTGGTTCCCCTTTTTTCCCTATTCTGACGCCGATTAAAAAAAGAGTTTGACTACAGGGCGACCCTCTTTTCCTCTGAACCCGATGATAAAGAATGACACTACTAGAGTGTGTGAGGGTTATTTAAAAAAAGGAACCTTTTCCTTTCCCGCCCCTAGGAACGTGGTGCGCCACCTGAAAATACTATTAACCAGCACCCTGTTAGAAATTCTTAGGTGGGATACTTTGTGTATGTATGAAGTAATTAGGGAGGACGTAGCCCTCCTTTTTCCCTTCCATAAGGTGGAAGGACCTCTCTACCCTCCAGATCTGAGAAAGTGATCACCCCTCCTCTCCCTGATCCATATATATAATTTGTTGAGCAGCTGACTGCTATAGGGTTTATTAGAAGACAATTTCTTCCAGATTCATTAACACATATAGCCCACGCAATAGAGCTTACATTGCCTAGGCTTGCCTACAAACATTCTTCCATCTAAAATGACGGAACTACTCGGACTCCCATATACAGACGAAATGGCGTCTGCAATACTATCAGCCCAATCACTCCTACCAGACACAAACATCACACAGTGCTTAAACCAATCTCAAAATGGGGACACATTAAAGGAACTTAAAAGAGACCAAATGAAAATCCTATTACACAGTGCTATAATGACGGAATATTTACGAGATAACGCAGAACCAACAGGGCTATTACTCACCAACGAACCCAGAATTTTTCTGGAAGACCCCATCTTCAAAAAAGAAAGGTCACCCTTAGCATGGAGATGCTCATGAGACTGGCTTATCCAGATCATCAACACAGCGAATCGGCTATCAGAGGCTATGCTTATTAAGATCAAGACCAGCAAAGATGCACTCAACACCCAAATTAAGATCACAGTCTTCAAGAAAAAACTGGATGAAATAAATAAAGAGATCATTGAACACAAGGACTACCTCGTGTCCTTCACAAACTCCACCCCTGGTTTTCTGACTATTGAAGAAAGCAGAGGATATGCATGGACTCACCTCTGGCTTTCCCTTTCTTTTGAGGGGGATTTTCTGTTGGGAGGCTGAAGTTCCCTGAAACCTAGAAGAAAGAAGAAAAGAGGAGCCTTAAGAATTCAACCTTTATTTTGAAAACAAAACAAAATGAAAAATCCCTAAACTATCTTATGAGTCTAAGTCCAGCCAACCCTTACAGCTACATTGTACTCTTGATTTTTCTGCACACGAAAAATTGCTCTGGAAAATATATTTTCTTTGGTTGAAGTCTGACTCCTACATCAATCATGGGTCACAAGAACAATTTTCGGAAATATTACCAGTCTTTAAAATGCTGTGGAAAAATTGCCCCAAATGTTTTGCCCTCTGCATTGTTATGGGCAATGAACATACAGCTCATGGGACTGTATTTTGTTTTTGATTAAATCAAGTTTACAAAAAGAAATGCCTTTTTAAACCAAAAACAATTAACATGAAATACAATTTAAATCCCATAGCTCACCATTATCATTTTGAAATGTAGCAGTTGAATTACAGTGAAAGAATCACCAGCAATAATAGCAAAGTACATTGTTTCCATTTTAGTTTGTTAACACTTTTACTCAGATATTGTTTTTACAGAAAACCACTGAAATAATGGTCATATAATTTTTCATAAGGGAAAAGATAAATCAATCAACTAAGCAGCACATGAAAACTAACCAAAGAGCAAACAAATGTACCATTCCTTCTTAAATCTTTTTTATTTAATCTATTTATTTGCCATCCTGTAACAACTCTACTTCTAAACTCTGAAATCTCATAACAAAGTTTCCTATATGGACTTCGATACAAAAAAGGAACACTAATTTGTCACTTGAAGTACCTAATGATATTTTGTTATCTTTTGTTAGACCTCACTGGGATTCAGGGAATTGTTTCCAAAGTTGCTGATGCAAAGTGTAGGAAAGTGGAGTATTATGCAGTGAGGCTGGTTAGGCTTCACTTTCCTACATTGGTGGCAGTGGTAGGATATGTAGTCCTGACCTCCAGCAAGTTTCAAGTGTCTACCATTTTCCCCCAGACTCCAGGATGTCAAAATACCTCAAGGCTGAGATTGCCACTGCAATGGCTTGTTGGTGGTCAGTCCAGCTACCACTACCTTTGTACGATGCTGTGCCACAAGGTCACCCCTTATGCAAAAGAAACAATTGATGGACGGAATGCTGGACAATGCATACATTCACCCCCAGTCAAGAGATCTGGGTTAAATCCATCATTCTTTTGCTCACCACACCACCCCAGTTTGGACCCAGCCATATGCAAATCAGTCTTGACCCTGTGCCTCATGGGAACAGTCCAGACCGAACTGCCAAGCCAGGTCCTCCCTGGACCGGAAACAAGCATCCTGGGACCGGTTTCAGGGTATGTCACCCTTCATCAGCCAGGCTAGCTTGAGTCCAGTGGCACAGCGAGCAAGGGACCCATGTCTGGGCATACCCGTCCCACTTAGGGCAAAAATTGTAACTGCAACAAATGATGGACAGAATGCTGAATGATTCAAACATTCTCCCCCAGTCAAGAGATCTGGGTTAAATCCATCGTTCTTTTGCCCACTATGCCACTGGAGTCAAGCCTGGCTGATGAGGGCTGAAAGCCCGAAACCGGTCCTAGGATGCTTGTTTCCAGTCCAGGGAGGACCTGGCCTGGCAGTTCGGGCTGGACTGTTCCCATTGGGCGCAGGGTCAAGACTGATTTGCATATGGCTGGGTCCAAACTGGAATGGCATGGTGAGCAAAAAAACGACGGATTTAGGCACAGATCTATGTACTGGGGTGAATGTATGACATTGTTCTGCATTCTGTCCATCAATTGTTGTTTTTGCATCTGTCACCCCAAGTGGGATGGGTATGCCCAGACGTGGGTCCCGTGCTCTCCATGCCACTGGAGTCAAGCTATCCTGGCTGATGAGGGCTGAAAGCCCGAAACCGGTCCTAGAATGCTTGTTTCCAGTCCAGGGAGGACCTGGCCTGGCAGTTCGGGCTGGACTGTTCCCATTGGGCGCAGGGTCAAGATTGATTTGCATATGGCTGGGTCCAAACTGGAATGGCATGGTGAGCAAAAAAACGATGGATTTAGGCCCAGATCTATGTACTGGGGTGAATGTATGACATTGTTCTGCATTCTGTCCATCAATCGTTGTTTTTGCACATGCTAAGAGCATTGGCTAGAGAGTAACAGCCAAAAGGGAGGATCTTGAGAAGGCCCTTGGCTCCTATGAGAAAGAAAAACTAGAGAGGGAAAGCCATTCCTCAGAACAAGACCCTATATAGGGTGAGGATGATGCCCTAGTGCAACTAGAAGATGATGGGAAAGAAAGTGAAGATCACAACTCTCCATTGTTTGTCAGACCTCCTTCGCCATCAGAAAGTGACAGAAGTCACTCTAGCAGAGCCCCTAATGGTAAGGTGGTAGTAAGCCTTGAGGAAGAGCTTGATCTCCTCTCACTAGAGGAGAAAAAGATTGAACTCAAAGAAAGGAAACTAGCCCTTGAAGAATGCAGGGTCAAGATGGGTTTAAGGGCTAAAGATAATGGTGGCAGCAATTTTAATAGGGAAAAAGAGGATACCTTTTACCCTAAGATCCCCCAAAGGGATTGCCCCAAAGTTTAGTGATGGTGATGACATTGAAAAATGGTTTGCAGTCTTTGAGAGGGCCTGCAAAATGAGGAGGATAGATCACCAGCACTGGGGCTTTCTATTGTGGGAGTTGTTCCAGTCATGGACAGAGATAGACTTCTGACCCTTAATGAAGTTGTGGCTGAGTCCTATCAGCATATGAAGGAGACCTTGATAGAAGGATTTGGACTCACCACAGAAAAGTTCAAAGTGAAGCTTAGGGACACCCATAAAGGTCAAAATCAGACATAGATGGATTTCGTAGACGCCTCAGTCAAAGTACTAGAAGGCTGGATAAAGGCAATGAGGTGGACGCTTATGATGGGTTATATAATTTGATTATGAAAGAGCACATTTTAACTAATTATACCACAGAGAAATTGCATCAGCATTTGGTTGATTTGAAGCTGTCTTCTCCCAGAGAGCTGGGAATATAGCTGACAAGGGTGTCCAAGAAGGCCCATGGTTGGAGAGACCAGAAAAAAGGTGCTCAGACTTCCCAGCAGGGGAAAGATGTGAGCAACAACAAGTATAAAATGAAAGAGTCCTCAAAAGGCCCCCAAAGTGTTGTACAGTTCCTACTTTCCCAGTAAGACTGTGCATTTAGGCAAATTAAGTTTCAAAACTATGTGGGACTGAGCCCACTCATACGTCAGAATATATTGACTTAGCTCCTGGCTGGCTCACAATGCGACATCTGGGCCCCTAAATTGACAGAGCACCAGATGGTGTCTGCAACATTAGAACATGATAACTCTAATCCTCCAAAGGAAATCATGAAAACATATCTTACCCTTTTGTTGGTAGCTCAAGCATGCCCAAAGGGAGACAAAAGAGGTACATAAATTGGCATTTCAAACATTTATTGAAGCAATTGTACTATTGTGTAAAATACGTGCACTGCAATATTATCAGCGTTACAAGGATGGTGAACAGAATGGATAATTCAATCATTGTGCATTTGCATTGGATTATATGAGTACATGTAATTGCACTCCTACCTAGCGCTGCCTATCCTATAAAGCAATGGGTGTGCGGGTGTGCCAGAATACCTTAGAGTGGTATAGCCTTTATTTGTAGGCATGTGTTATCTGGCAGCCAGTGTAGACAACAGAATTGAATCCATGCTTGTGCATGTTGTTTTTATTTGTGCTTTTTTTTCTTCACAAGTGAGCAGAAAACACTCAGCCAACACATTTCTCCAATTCAAGTCTTCTTCAGGGACTAGAAGTATATACTGGCAGTGGTGACCAATTTTGTTCCACAACATCACAAATGTAATCCAATTATTCAAAATTATCTGATGAAAAAGCGTGTATTTCATGTGGTCAATCTCATTTCGAATCATCAAAGCTGAAGTCCAACAAAAACATTTCTCAAACCATATCTGTAAGTACGATTGCATCAATCAAAAAGCAGAAATTGTTCTAGGCATTCAGTCATAAAGTAATTAAGCCGTGTTCATCATTGTCTATTGCAAAACCGACAGGCAAGTTTGGCGTGCAGTCATGAAAGGGACTTTAAATCAATACGGGTTTTCCGAAGTTCATACCATTGTATTGACAATTGAGAAATAAAGGGGGCTGAATAATTCAATTTTGGCAGTGGTCACCAATTTTGGTCCACAAAGTCACAGAAAGTAATCCAATTATTCAAAATTATCTGATGAAAAAGCGTGTATTTCATGTGGTCAATCTCATTTCGAATCATCAAAGCAGATGTCCAACAAAAACATCTCTCGGACCATATCTGTAAATATGATTGCATCAATCAAAAAGCAGGAGTTATTCCAGGCATTCAGTCATAAAGTAATTAAGCGGTGTTCAGCATTGTCTATTGCAAAACCGACAGCCAAGTTTGGCGAGAGAATGAAAAGGACTTTAAATCAATATTGCTTTTCTGAAGTTCATACCCTTGTATTGACAACTGAGAAACAAAGGGGGCTGAATATATTAATTTTTTGTCCGTTAACATGTTATTCTTTGCCGGGGAATGGAGAAGTTTATAATGCTTAGACACTGGGTCTACAGGGTTATTGCCAGAAAAATATGCAAACTTCTGTGTGAATATTTTGTAGCTACCTATAGGTGGTATAGTGCATTGTTCCTATTGTGTGTAATTGAATTCTGCTTGTGGAGTACTAACTAAGAAATGGTGTGCATAGTGATGAAAACAAAACATTTCATCATTATTAGATGTTCTACTATACATATCTTTACTTTCAAATACAGTATACGGTTCTAGCTCATCGAGCACAAATTTAACTGTACGAGTATCCCAAGAATCAGAGATTCAGAGATGCTACCAGGAGTAATAATATCATTCAGGGATATTTTAAATACATATGGGATCTGTAAAGTTTCTATTGGTTCAAAAATATCATATGATACCTTATCGCAAACATCCATCAAGTACTGGAATTGCTGAAATGTTCACCAGGGACAGGTATCTTCAAACTTTGTGTGATGAAGAATGAGGCTTCAATACCTCTGTTACCAGGTCGACAGCAGAGCATTCTGAGAGATAGTGTCCATTCAGAAGCAAAAAGAATACTGCAACAAAACCATTCCAAACGAAAAGCAGCAAAATGGAAATCCAAATGGAAATCCAAGGAGGAACAAAATATGTATTTTTGAGCCAAATTATAAATTCACGAGTTCCATGCAGTGGTTAGTCTGAAGGAATTAAAAGAAAAATCATCAATGTCATCAAAATAGCGACAGGCAGTCCGTGCAAGTACAGGGACCTCACGTGGTGGTGTAAAACTAGCAGTTAACTCCAAAGGAGGCTCATAATAAACAACTTTGTTGTTGGCATGTGGTGTTGAAACCTCTGAACTCGCATAAGGTGATTGTATGGTGCTAGTAGATGTAACTGGAAGTAAAAATACCTCAGAAACAGATATCGACAGCCGGGGAGTAGGATCCTCAGTGTCAGTTAGAGCTTGTAGTGGTATTTCCTCTATGGTAGTGAGAGGAGGCAGGTAACTACCCAGTAGCCATTCTGGCCTACTGTGTAGAACCGGCCACATGGTGTGGTTTTATTAGGTCAATCGATAGAATCTTTTCTGTTTACAACCAGCAAGGGGAGATAAAAGTACATTTCTGGTACCTTCAATTGTCAGGACAGGCACAGGGGCTCTGAATGATGGACCAAATTCTTTTTTGCCCTCAATCTTCTCTCGAGCTAGATCCCTGATCTTTGGGATCCAGCCAGAAGTAGCTGGTCTTCCCTTCACCTCTTTAGTGGCAGAATGTTTCTGTAGCTCGTTGCTTTTCTCGTCCTGGATTCCTTTTAGTTTCTGTAAGACAGCCAAACTTTCATTGGTATCAAAATGCATTTCAGCTTCCACTGTACTTGTATTCTCAAGGTCTGGAACCCACATCTTGACCTCAAACAGAACCTCATAGGGAGTCCAACCACGCAAGGACCTTCTTTGTAGATTATTTAAGGCATGCAGGTGGTGAATCCAACTACAATCTGAACCTAATATTCTTACTGCTAAAGACTGCTTTAAGTTACAGTTTTTCCTCTCCACTATTGCTTTTCCCTCAGGATGATAGGGGGAGGAATAGTGCACAGCCACACCTAAGGTACTCATAGTATCCCGGTAAGCCTTAGAGGCAAACACTCAGCCGTGGTCAGAATGTAATGCAGCCACTGCGTGTGTCCCATTGAAGACTTGCAAGTATTTTATAACATTTCTTGCATTTGCCGATCGTTGTGGCCATACCCATAGGAATTGAGAGCAGGAATTCACTGCTAATAAGATTTATTTCATAAAGAGTAGTCACTGCGGAATAATCCACAATGGTCCAGGTAGACAGAGGTGAGCAGATTGTTTGAAACCAAGAGCAGTGTCTGTGGTGGATGTACTGTGGTAGAAACATTTATTTGTTGGCAAATATCACATTTAAGGACATAATCTTTGGTCTGCTTGGATAGAACTGGCCACCAGTATCATTGCTGTAGCAGTGAAATTGTAGCTGCCACTCATGTGCCGCTATGATTAATTCTGACCTGAGGTCCAAATTTTGTATTACTCTATCCCCCACTTCGGTAAGACGAGCAAACAAAATATTATGCGTACTTAGTAGGTAGGAGTAGTTTGCTGGAAATTATGTTTGTAAGGGGGGTGCCATAGCGCAAAGCTGTGACATTTATCATGATGTCTCCATGTATCCTTGTGTTGGAGTGAGTCACTGCAGCTACGACAGCAGTTTGCACTGCTGCCTTTACAGCTTCATCAGCCAATAATTTCCCTGCAACATGTATTCCTACACGTTGTTAGCTCAGTATGTGGATAACATGAGCCTGTAGTAAACTTGCTTTAAGATGTGCCACTTGTCTCCAAAGCAATTTATGCTTGATAGTATAACCTTTTGAGTCTCTGAATCCATTCTGGCTCCAATAGTGTAAATACTCATTGTAAGACGGGACACAATAATATAAATCACACATTATACGTGTGGGAAATTCTGAATCCATATTCTCAAGTGCCTAGAACTTTCAGTTCAGCCAGCTGTGCAGTGCAATCACCTGGTGACTGCATGACTGTTTTTGGAGATCGGAATTCTCCATTCCTCATTTTACCCTTTACCGCTGCACAAGCGGGCGAGTATTGGCGTTGTATTCCAACTGCAGGCTGGGTTGAACCATCAGTATTAACTATAAAAATGTACTGACCTAAGGCATTATTTCACTAGGCAGAGGGTATTCTTGTTCATATTGAAGGTAAGCTTGTGTTTGTAGTGTAGAGTTAAATATGTAATCTGCATCTGTTGCTGTTAGTCAGTTGGCACGTTGTATTTATCTAGGATGTAAGGCCTTCACGTTGGGAATGCTGGCCTTTGTGACAGCCTTTAAGACTGGAATGGGAGTCATGAAAATTAGGTGTTTCCCCTGAGTCAACGAACTTTCTTTCACTATATCGCTCTATACCACTGTCAGAATTTTTTCTGTTGGAGCAAAAAGCATTTCCGCATTGGAATATAAATGCGATTTATTTCAATTAGTACAGTGTCACCCTCATTGATAGTGCCGGGTCTGGTGGCTTAGTGGATTAATGCGTCCACTGTAGAAGCCTGTGTTCGACCTTATGGTCACAGATACAAATCCTGGCAGGTCCACTCAGCCTTTCATCCTTCTGAGGTTGAACAAATGAGTACCATTGAATTGGATAAAAATAAACATCTGTTATCCAACGCTGTTAGACCTGACATCCTTTGGCGTGTTTCCCCTGCCTTTAGCTTTCTGACCACCCGGATTTGTCTTGCTGGTTTAGTGTTTCTGCGCACTTTCTCACTGCTGTTCAGTGTTAAAGTGCAAGTGCTATGGATTGGTGTTTCCATGATTGGCATATTTGATTTACTAGTAAGTCCATAGTAAAGTGCACTGAGGGTGCCAGGGCCTGTAAATCAAATGCTGTTAGTTGGCCTGCAGCACTGGTTGTGCGTTCTCAGACCTGCCACTGCAGTGTCTGCACGTAGTTTGTAACTGCCATGTTCACCTGGCAAGTGTACCCACTTGCCAGGCCCTAAATCTTCAATTTTCTTACATGTAACTCACCCCTAAGGTAGGCCCAAGGTACCCCTATGGGCAGGGTGCTGTGTATATTAAAGGTAGCAATCAGTCTTTATCCTGAGAAGAAACAATAATGTCCAAGAGTTCATAAACGTATAGTTGTTGGAAACCTTCTTCTTTAATTCCAAATATTCACTTCGTATTTCATGAAAACCACATCCAGTAGTGCATCGTTACAGTTTAGTTGGTACAAAGTTGATATAATCACAGCCAGATGAAAGATGTAACCAACACGTGTTTCGTCATTGGGACATCACCCACTGACTTCCTCAGGGCTACAACAACAAGGGCGAAAATGCACCCCGTAACTATCTATGATGTCATGATTTCCAAAGGTTAGTCCAGTTAGAGTGTCCAGAAAAACCATCAAGAAATGAGTACCGTGAATTTAGTTATTCCAAAAGCCGGAAAGTAAAAAACAAAAGAAAAGCACAAAAAAAAGGGAAAAAAAAGTGAGTGAGGGAAGGGAAGTGTAAGTGAAGGAGCTCAGTCCAAAAAAGAGTAATCCCTACTATCGTGATAAAGGATTGGATAAGTGAAGTGTCGATAGCATTTTAACATAGAGCCACCACCATAACGGTGCCATTATATGTAAAAAACGCACCAATGCTAAGTAGAAAAATGTTATATTCGACCACAATTCCAAAAGCAAAATGTTGTGTATATTTATTCCTCCAGAACCTGGTCATAGAGACAGATCATGTATGAGTAACACATTAAGCACTAGACCAATGTTTAGAGAAAAAGGGGGATATCTAATTTACTAAATCATATCTATATCTCCGAATCAATTCATAACAAAGGTTAGTATCATTGGGGAATCTGAAATTAAAGTAGAAAATCAATTTCAGCATATGACCTATGAGTCAATATATGTGACAAACCCACATAATACCTTAAATCACTCAGCATTTAAAAGTTAATAAAGAACCGTAAATCAGCGTACATGTAAATCTACACTGAGCAACATAATATACCATTGTTCTAAAGGTAAATCATAAGAAGAGCATTCGTATTCTATGGGGCCTCAATATTTGTAATAGTCAAGCTGCCAGCCGCAGTACCCGAAAAACTTGCAGAGTATCCGAAACCCATATCTCAACATGTGAACTATTTCATGTAAGTTGATTAGGTAATTCGTTATTCAGAATTATCTTCCGTTAACTTGCCCGTACTTGGAGTGCCTCAGCATATAGGAATATCAAGCTACAAGGGGCAGTATCTTATCTAGAGTTAAGCGTAAAACAATTCTACGCATGCAGTGCGTTGAAACTCTAAGCAGACAAACCAATAATCGGCAAATAACAGTAGCAGCCCAGTATGCATAAAACCGAGTCAGGGCAGCCAGAACCTGGCAGCCAGAACCTAGCAGTGTATTCCACATGCTTTAAGTGCCTCACCTTACAAAGTCATGGAGAGTACTCCCAGCAAATTATTGGCGTCTTTGCAAAAGGCTTGGAAGGCGTTCGCCATAAATTCAGGAAATAGACTGTAAGAACCCCGAGGATCCAGCGGACCGGAAGTGGAGGGAAACGGGCCGGGACACTGTAAATGCACCAGAGGAGCCCAGCGGTCTAGTGGCGCTGGGCCGAACCAACGAGGACGACCTGACGTCATCAGAGGCCGACCAACAAAAGGGCGGTGACGAGAGTTACGAAAAAGAGACAGGAACCACGGAGGCGACGGAGAAGAGAGGAGATACGGAGGCGACGGAGAAGAGAGGAGAGCGAGACGATTCGGAAGAGGAGCCCAGCGGCGAGATAGAAGGAAGATCAAAGACCCCTGGAGCGGTGTACAGTGTGGTAAAACCCGGCGGCCCAGGAAAGGGAGAGGACGCCCCAGGTCGCAACGCCACGGCCCTGATCCCGGGTTGTGGCCCAAGGCAAGTGGCATTAAAGGGGTCGTTCTGGTGGTGGTGGGGCGGCATGGGAAATTAGGGCACGCGTGGTTTTGGTTTGTGCACTTCCTCACCACAAAGCACCTACACACTATTCCCCGTTTTTCCCTGCACGGCGTCCTGGTGGTGGTAGCACCTAGCTATAAAACAGAGGACCTCAAGCTAATCCCGGTTTTGTTTTCCTTCCCCTTTTTTATCTGACTGCCCGGGCTGCGGAACGACACGACGCCAACGGCCATTCCGGTATCGCACCACGGAAGCCCAAACGAAGGTGGTCGAGTGGGAGAAGAGGATCCCCAGCTGTTTTTCTTTGGTTATATTGCACCCGGACTTGGTTCGCATCATTTGGGTCCTATGGGACTAACAAAACAAAGTTCCCGCAAACGATTACCACATAAAAATCAATAAAGACCCAGAAACACCTCTACTGTGCGTGTCCGGTATTCTCTTCTGTCCCTCGGGCTATTGCGCCGCTTACAATGTGGTGTCAGAAGTGGGATAATTCCCCTATCCCTACGTGTCGAACCATGACACAACCCGTGCCTGTGGAGATTATCATTGCCCAATTGGCCGAAGGACAGCGACACCTGCAACTTGTTTTGGAGCAACAAATACGGACAGCACAGGTAGATAGGGAAACCCTGCAGGGGGCCCTTAAAGAACAGGCCAGCCTGATCACTACCAACCAACAGGTGCAGGACACGGCCATCTTACGTCTTACAGATGCTATAGTAAACACCAGGGTACGCCCAAATGTCCCCGGAACTGTTCTCCAAAAATATCAGGAAGGGGAGGATCCCGACTATTTCTTTCTGAATTTCGAGAGGGTTGCGTGCACAGCAGCGTGGCCCCAGGGACGGTGGGGTCAATATATCGCCCCTCTTCTATCGGGCAAATTGCAAGCAGCATATCAAACGGCCAATCCTGCTGGAACAATCCCTTATGAAGATGTGAAAAGGGCCATCCTCGGGAGATTAGGGTTTGACCAGGAGCACTACAGGAATAAATTCCGAAAAGAAAAGTGGTCTGTGGGGGACAACCCCCGTGCATTATACTATAGAATAAGGGACCTAGGTAATCGCTGGTTAACACCTCCTGTCTCTACAGCCGATGAAGTAGCGGAAAAGATATATCAGAAACAATTTCTGGATGCCTTGCCTCCCAGTACACGGTCATGGGTAAAACAACACCCAAACCTAACTCCTACAACAGCATTAGAGATCGCTTGTGACTTTCATAGGGCTCCTGATTTCAAGGCTGGTATTGCACGTCCCCAGTATAATGCCACCCCAACACGACCCCAGATAACTCCTTCCCCGAGAAGCATGGTCCGACCAGAAAGCAAGACCTATACATCACCCCGCCCGGTCCCTAGACAGTCCATCCCACCGTCTGGCCCAAACAGACAGGGGCCACAATGCTATAGCTGTGCAGAGTGGGGACATATAGCTAGGCAATGTCCCCACCGTTCCTCAACAGTGGAACCTATGGAGGTGGGTTATACCCGTGGCAGGATTTACGTAACCGGGAGGGGCCCTCACCAGTATAAGAAGGAGGTTTACCTCAACGGCAAGAAAAGACAAGCCTTACTAGACACTGGGTGCCACGTCACGATCGTGGATGAATCATTAATAGCCCCTCCCCAGCTAAGGGACACCGAACAAGTAAGCGTAACATGCGTACATGGGGACACCAAGGTCTATCCCATGACGGAAGTCCTATTAGAGGTAGACAACGATCCCCACCTACGCAGAGTAGGAGTGATACCTTCCTTGCCTGAAGCGGTCATCATAGGGACCGACCACCCAAAATTTGAGACGTATCTGGAGGGATCAAAACGGAACGCCAGGACCTGGCTACGAGAAGCCCCCTTTAGCGGGACTGACTTAGAAACCCCCGATGTCAGGGTCAAGAAAAGCAGACAGGAGAAACGACGGGAGAAAAGGGGCTATACTCAGTCACTTCTGTCACTTCCTGCCTTTCCTCTTTCCCTCACAGACCCAGACGGAACAAAACCGAGTAGCTTCCGTACTGCACAAAGAGAGGACAAATCACTCACACACGCCTGGGAGTAGGTCAAAGAACAAGCACCGGGACAGGTAGGACCCTATTTTATGGTACAAAGGGGATTGTTGTATAGAGATGTTAACGGGGATCCACTGTCTAAAACACAATTGATTGTACCAGTCACATTTAGGGAACATGTATTACAGTTGGCCCATAACAAGGCAGGGGGAGGGCACTATGGCAAGGAGAATACCTTACAGTATCTCCTGGAGAAATTCTATTGGCCTGGTGTGTATAAGGATGTAGCGAAACACTGCGCTACCTGTGTACGCTGTCAGTACACAAATCCTGGGGTTGTAATGAAGGCCCCACTACAGCCACTACCAATCATTGATGTCCCCTTTAAGCGGGTTGGAATGGACCTGGTAGGTCCTTTAACTCCCTCGGCCAGAGGACACCACTATATTCTGGTTATAGTAGATTATGCCAGTCGTTACCCCGAGGCCTTTCCCCTATAAAGCATGACCACTCCCACTGTAGCACAAGCCATGATTGCACTGTTTTCTAGGGTAGGATTTCCGTCCGAAATCCTAACGGACCAAGGGACTCCTTTTATGTCGCGTCTGATGACGCAAGTATGTACAATACTGGGGATAGAGAAGATCAGGACATCTGTATACCATCCTCAAACAGATGGCCTTGTGGAGCGCTACAACAAAACAATCAAAAATATGCTCCGCAATGTCATCTCAGAGACTGGGAGGGATTGGGACCAGAAGTTACCCTTGGTCCTTTTTGCTTTGAGGACACATGAACAGAGGTCCACCGGATATTCCCCTTTTGAGCTGCTGTTTGGGCGAAAACCCAGAACCCTACTTGACATGGCGGCAGAACAGTGGGAGGGGGAGGATGAGGAAGGAAAACCCCTATTGCGATATGCCGCTGACCTTAAGTCCTCGTTAACACGCTTATGGGGTATTGTACACGATAACATGAAAGAGGCCCAGGAGACACAGAAAAGATACTATGACCGGAATAGCCGACTAAGAGTATTTAACCCGGGTGAGAAGGTGCTCCTGTTGCTCCCTTCTACTGAGGATAAGTTACTAATGAAGTGGCAGGGACCATACGTGATAGAGAAGAAGGTGACTCCCGTCACCTATAGTGTGTTACTACCCCACCGCGTTGGAGGCAAACAGATCTATCACGTGAACCTATTTAAAAAATGGGAAGAACTCCTGCCATCCCTTTTGGAAAGAACGCCCGCCTACCTTACCTGTACAAACAAACAGCTAGAGATACCCTTCCTGTCCATTCAGGAGGCAGCAGCCGACTCGGTACCCACTGGGGAGGTTTTGTTGCCTACACAAAAAACACAGCTAAAGACCCTGCTGGAGTCCTTCCCAGGTCTTTTTTCCATCACTCCAGGGTTAACCACCATGGTGCAACATGAGATAGTATCCCTAGAAAAAAAAATCATAACACAGAAACCTTATCGCATTCCGGCAGCCCGTAGGGAAGCAGTGGAGAAAGAGGTGTCCGACATGCTCAAAGCTGATATAATTGAACCCTCCCAGAGTAACTGGTGTTCCCCAGTGGTAATAGCGCCAAAACCAGACGGCAGTCTGCGTTTTTGCATTGACTTCCGACAGGTAAATGCAATAACCAAGTTCGATACGTACCCCATGCCCAGAATAGATGAAATGATCGAACGGTTGGGAAAAGCCAGATATATGTCAACCCTTGACCTCACTAAAGGGTATTGGCAGATTCCTTTATCCCCTCACTCCAAAGAAAAAACGGCGTTTGCCACTGCCTCCGGCCTCTACCAATTTAAGGTGCTTCCCTTTGGCTTACATGGGGCGCCAGCTACGTTTCAAAGACTGATGGATAGCATTCTAAAACCCCACCGCGCATACGCTGCAGCCTATCTTGACGATATTGTCATATTTAGCCCAACTTGGGAGGAACACCTATGTCACCTGGAAACCGTCTTTTTGGCGATTCAATCAGCAGGCCTTACCATCAACCCTAAGAAGTCCCTACTAGGTACTACTTTGTCCTGATTTTGACCTGACATTTGTCCTCCAAACCGATGCCTCAGGCCTCGGTCTGGGTGCTGTGCTATACCAGCCAGATCCACATAATGACCTAAAACCTCTGCTATATATCAGTAGGAAGCTCTTTGCCCGTGAGACCCACTACTCAACGATAGAAAAGGAATGTTTAGCCATAAAATGGGCAATAGAGGCCTTACAATACTATCTGTTGGGAAGGAGATTCATTGTCCTAACGGATCATGCCCCCCTCACATGGCTTGCGAACAACAAAGACACTAACCCCTGCGTCCTGCGATGGTTTCTCGCCTTACAACCTTTTTTTGTTTCAGACCATACACGTTCCGGGTTCAAGGCAAGTCAGTGCTGATTATCTGTCCCGGCACCCATCGCCCGAATGGCCCCAACGTCCATTCCTATGGGGGGAGATGTGTAAGAACCCCAAGGATCCAGCGGACCGAAAGTAGAGGGAAACGGGCCGGGACACTGTAAACGCACCAGAGGAGCCCAGCGGTCTAGTGGCGCTGGGCCGAACCAACGAGGACGACCTGACGTCATCAGAGGCCGACCAACAAAAGGGCGGTGACGAGTGTTACGAAAAAGAGACAGGAACCACAGAGGCGACGGAGAAGAGAGGAAATACGGAGGCGACGGAGAAGAGAGGAGAGCAAGACGATTCGGAAGAGGAGCCCAGCGGCAAGATAGAAGGAAGATCAAAGACCCCTGGAGCGGTGTACAGTGCGGTAAAACCCGGCGGCCCAGGAAAGGGAGAGGACGCCCCGGGTCCCAACGCCACGGCCCTGATCCCGGGTCGTGGCCCAAGGCAAGTGGCATTAAAGGGGTCGTTCTGGTGGTGGTGGGGCGGCATGGGAAATTAGGGCACGCGTGGTTTTGGTTTGTGCATTTCCTCACCACAAAGCACCTACACGCTATTCCCCATTTTTCCCTGCACGGCGTCCTGGTGGTGGTAGCACCTAGCTATAAAACAGAGGACCTCGAGCTAATCCCGGTTTTGTTTTCCTTCCCCTTTTTTATCTGAACGCCCGGGCTGCGGAACGACACGACGCCAACGGCCATTCCGGTATCGCACCACGGAAGCCCAAACGAAGGTGGTCGAGTGGGAGAAGAGGATCCCCAGCTGTTTTTCTTTGGTTATATTGCACCCGGACTTGGTTCGCATCATTTGGGTCCTATGGGACTAACAAAACGAAGTTCCCGCAAACGATTACCACATAAAAAATCAATAAAGACCCAGAAACACCTCTACTGTGCATGTCCGGTATTCCCTTCTGCCCCTCGGGCTATTGCGCCGCTTACATAGACCAATACGTACCCGCCCATTCCGGCAGGCAGTCAGAAACGACACATATGGGGCCGCCATCTTGTAATGGGGATCCGCACATGTAAATGGTTATTTGTTATGATTAAGGACTAAAATCTATGTAGGTAAATCACATATGTCACATTTTTTATGACCAGATTAAGCATTTGTATTATTCACACGCTATATTATTCTCTCACTGACCGTGTACTCTTACTACATAGTAAAGAGCCCATTATCTGTAAAAACGGTCACCATCTTGTAATGGTGACCCGCGTTAATAGTCTGTTTGTTCTAACTTATTTATATAGGAGGGGCCTAAACAATGGCCATAAGCCAATGGACACCATCCTCTAATATTCAACCTAAGACCTAATGATATGAGTATGGGAATCATAGAATGTAATTCAACCGTCTACTTTCCGTATCTCATAATTCTATGGTCCATTGCTAAGTGAACCAGCATGTAAACCATCTCCAAACAGGTCAGCACCAGATTAGTAGAAGTAACGTGATATTGGGGGTAAAAGCCTAAGTTAAATCCCCAGAATAGGATTTGTTGGTAATCTATGTGATCGTTATACCTTGAATGTGCAAAGTAGTAGGGGCAGAGAGGATGGGGGGGAGGAAAAGAATAGTGGTAGAAAAGAACACATAATTTTTTCAAAACATCTTTATCTGCTTAGAAAATATTGGAGTTCAGCATCCATGTTGATGCCCTGTTCAACAGCCCGTAATTTCATGATCCAACGGGCTTCACATTGTCTAAGCTTAAGTTCCCGGTTGCCTTCCCTTACGTCAAATATTCCAGAGTCTATACCGTGAAACTTGAAGCCAAGTTCTTTTCTTTGTGCAATACATTCATGTGCGTGACTTGCAATAGGGTACCTCACATACAAGTTTTTAAGTATACAAAAATGTTCTGTTATACGATCCTTAAGTGGCCGTATCGTACTGCCAGCATACATTTTGTGACATTTACATTGAATCACGTAAACAACATATTTTGTCGGACAGTCAAATGCTTATTTATCCGGAACTTCCGGGATCCATTGTATTCAAATTATTTGATTCCATTCACCGCTATCTTTCACATGCTACAGTTACCACAAATAAATGACCCCTCATTAAGTTTGTCTAACCAGGTGTCTCTTGGTATCTGTACTGTTGGGTTGCTGGGGCTGACCAGATTCCTTATTGTTTTGCCCCTCCTGTATGTAATACTTGGATGTCCTAGAACATAGTGTTCAAGTGTTTTGTCTGCTGTCAGCAGATGCCATTGGCGTTTCAATATATTATGCAGTTTATGTGACCACGGATGATAATTGGTCACCAGTCTTATAGGTGTTTTTGTGTTCCTGTCCTTTTTACGGTCCTTAAGAGTATCAGTCCATAGTAACCATAACGATCTTTTCCTGGCCTTCCAAACAGTGGTCTCTGGAAATCCCCTAGCAAGGAACCGTTGTTGAATATCATCGGCATTAAGTGAAAATTCTATATCCTTACTGCAGTTCCTACGGGCCCTAAGCATTTCCCCAAAAGGAATAGCATTAATCTGGCTCTTAGGATGTGAACTCGATGCATGTAGGAGTGCATTACAGGCAGTAGCCTTTCTGTACATTCTACTATTGATCTTTCCTTCATCAATGTACAGATCAATGTCTAGGAAAACAATCCTATCCTTACTCTGTGCCATAGAAAAGGTCATATTGAATGGATTATTCATATGTTCAAAAAATTCCCATAAATCCTCATAGCTGTCTGTCTAAATTAGGAGGCAATCATCAATATATCATCCATAATAGACAATTAAGTCTTGCCATCTAGCTCCTAATGGGCCCCAGACATGCACCGCCTCAAACCAGCCCATAAAGAGACAGGCAAAGGACGGCGCAAATCTGGAACCCATTACAATCCCACATGTTTGTTGATACCAAACACCATTAAATAAAAAAGTGTTATGTCTCAAGATCATAGTGACATATCAATTAACATGTCAGAATGCTCTATATGTTCTACAGGTCATCTATACAGGAAATGCTTCAGAGCAGATAAGCCATGCTGGTGAGAGATATTCGTATATAATGAGACCACATCCATGGTCACAAATATCATGTTTGGGTCCCAAGTCAAGTCATTCAAAACATTCAGTTCATGTTTAGTGTCCCTGATGTATGATGGAAGGTTGACCACAAATGTTTATAAAAAAGTGTCTACGAATTCGGAAAGTGTTGTAATTGGTCCACCAATACCAGAAATAATCAGTCTCCCGGGTGGTGAGACCAAGCTCTTGGGTATCTTCGGGAGTACATACATACATGGGTATCTAGGTTTGTCTACCAATAAGTATGAGTATTCATCCTCATTAATTAAGCCTCTGTCCAACCATTGTTTAAGACTGGTGTTAATCGTCTTGGCTATATCAAATATGGGATTACGATCCAGTTTTTTGTACCACATACCATTGTTAAGCTGTGTCATGATTTCATTATCGTACAAATCCTTATCCATTACCACCATATTTCCTCCTTTATCAACTTCCCTTACAATAATACCATCATCCATGGCTAAAGTTCTCAGTGCTTCCCATTCCTTATATGTTAGGTTCTTAGAGCGGGATGCATAGACATTTCGAAGTATTTGCTTGTCCCATTTCAATGTTGACTATTTTGTGGAATAAATCAATATTATTACCACAAGTAAGTTGTGGGGTCCACCTTGATTTAGTCCTCAAACCGCTATCCTCACTAAGGTTAGTACATCGTTCCAAGTCATACATTACACTTTGTACAGTAATTGGGCTCTGTTCATCTTCAGTGAGAGAAAGCAATGTGATTACATTATGAGCATCCTAAATAGACAGATCCCCAACCACCACTTCTTGTTCAGTAGTCTTATCAGGCTTCGGGTTGGTTGCAAAAAACTTTTTAATTTTAACTGTCTAGTAAACTTGTACACATCAATCTTAATATCAGTAGTATCATACATCATTGTTGGACAAAAATTCATGCCTTTCTGTAATGCAGAAATCATACCCTTTGTTAACTCCTTACTGGACAGATTGATGACTTGCACCCCTTCATCTGTGCGATCATTTATTGCTTGTTCTTGTTCCACAAGCGTGTGTGTGTATTCTCTCTCTTTCTCTTGGTGTTTCCTCCACCCCTCTTCCCTCTCTTTGTTTTCCTATATTGTCTGTCTTCTGTCTGACATTGATTTCTTTGTTGCCCATCCTTATTCGTTGGACCTCCCTTAAAAAAGAACTGTCAGTCAGTGCACTTGATGGTCCCTCAATAGGTCCTTCATCCCCACTGCTAGAAATGTTGCTTGATGAGCTAGCACTGTTGCCACTCGCAGAGGACATCTTATTCTGTGCCCTAGTATAGTCCTACTTAACTATGTCATCGAAACGCTTAGCAAACGTAAAAACCCTGCCATTCGCATAATCTGCCTCATCACGCTTCAGTTTGCGGGCTTTGAGCTGTTTAATATCATCCTCATACTTAGTTAGTACCTCCTCTAAAATCGTGTAATTCTTTTTGGTTGCATCTGCCAAGTTGAGATCAGAGATCTCCTTTTCTAATGCGTCCACTTCCTCCGCTGTCTTGGTAGCCTTTCTATCAGCATTTTCAATCAATATATTCATTAGTCTAATGCTGTTACCACTAAGCTCTTTTTCCCATATTTGAAGATCTTCTTCAAGATCATCATATGTGGGGAATATCTGTGCGCGCAATCCATGTGGGATTCAATTCAGCTTAAGATACTGATTCAGAGTTGCCCCATCCCACCATTTGGAAATCTCTAAAATCCTGCGTCTTTCAAGTCGTATAAATTTAGCCTTCAAACCTTCATTAGGTCTAGAACTCCCTTGGGTTAACGCTATGTTAATTGGCATCCCCGCATGTAAGAAGCTATTAAACAAATGCTCTGCAACTTTCTCACGATTCCGTCTCGAGCTCATTTTAAATTATTGTCTAAATGCACAGTATATACAGTTTGCAGCAGAACCCAAAAAAGCACTTAAATGATGAGCGTGGCTGGGTTAAATTCTGCGCACAACCGTAAAGCAGATCAGACTTCCTAAATTCCTCTGAGTGCGCCAAAGGATAAAGAAGAAACGGCCACCCCACGTTTCAAAGAATTTTGTGGACAAAAAGTCCCAAAACTATAAGTAACAATCAGTCTTTATCCTGAGCAGAAACAATGAAGTCCAAGAGTTTGTAACCGTATAGTTGTTGGAAACCTTCTTCTTTAATTCCAAATATTCACTTTGTATTTCATGAAAACCACATCCAGTAGTGCATCATTACAGTTTAGTTGGTACAAAGTTGATATAATCACAACCAGATGATAGATGTAGCCAACACGTGTTTCGTCATTGCGACATCACCCACCGACTTCCACTGGGCTACAACAACAAGAGCAAAAATGCACCGCGTAACTATCTATGATGTCAGGATTTCCAAAGGTTAGTCCATTTAGAGTGTCCAGAAAAACCATCAAGAAATGAGTACTGTGAATTTAGTTATTCCAAAAGCCGGAAAGTAAGAAACAAACGAAAAGAAAAAAATGAGGGGGGGGAAGGGCAGTGCAAGTGAAGGAGCTCAGATTTCTCCATACCACAAGAAATTTACTAGTGTGGCAAATTCCAATAAAGATTAGTACCTACCATCGTGATAAAGGATTGGATAGGTGAAGTGTCAATAGCATTTTAACATAGAGCCACCACCATAACAGTGCCATTATATGTAAAAAACTCACCAATGCTAAGTAGAAAGATTGTATATTTGGCCACAATTCCAAAAGCAAAATGTTCTGTATATTTATTCCTCCAGAACCTGGTCATAGAGACAGATCATGTATAAGTAACACATTAGGCACTAGACCAATGTTTAGAGAAAAAGGGGGATATCTAATTTACTAAATCATACCTATATCTCCGAATTTCACAACAAAGGTTAGTATCTTTGGGGAATCTAAAATTAAAGTAGAAAATCAATATCAGCATATGACCTATGAGTAAATATATGTGACAAACCCACATAGTACCTTAAATCACTCGATATTTAAAGGTTAATAAAGAACCGTAAATCAGCGTACCAGTAAATCTACGCTGAGCAACATAATATACCATTGTTCTAAAGGTAAATCATAAGAAGAGCACCCGTATTCTATGGGGCCTCAATATTTGTAATAGTCAAGCCGCTGGCCACAGCACCTGGAAAACTTGCAGAGTATCCGAAACCCATAGCTCAACATGCGTACTATTCCATGTAAGTTGACTAGGTAATTTGTTATTCAGAATCTTCCGTTAAACTTGCCCGTACTTGGAGTTTCTCAGCATATAGGAATATCAAGCTGTGTTGTTGCTTTGTTGGGTTGGCCTGCAGTTTCTGCTGCTGCCTTGGGCAGGGAAAGGACTGGATTGAACTTTCTTTACTTGTGCTGAGTATCTCCAAGGGCTTGAAGTAGAGCTTGCCTCCTGTCCTGAAGTCTAAGGGACCGCAAAGACTTCACCGACCTCTGGGACCGTGGTTTCAGTTGCCACAGAGGGGAGAAAGCAACCGACTCTGTCACTGACTCCTTCGCTCGCTCTGTGTCCTGAAGGCACTGCAGAGGGAACCGCCACATCTTGCACTGCTACCCTGGTCTCACCAATGACAACGACTGACACCGCTGCCACCAAGCCGCTGCTTGCACCGTGACCTGTGGGCCCCGCACTCCGCACTGCCTCACTTCACTTTGCTGCCCTGGTCTCACCGAAACTGTCGCTGCCTGCTGACTTAAACATCCGTGATTGCATTGTGGTGTGGGGGACCGCTCATAAGTCTCACGGCGCAGCGCCCCGTCCCACACCGCAGGCCGGACCGACCGACGCCAGCTCCCCCCACAACGGGCTCTGTCGCCTGTACCGTGATGTGTCAGCACCACAATGAGCACCGCCTTCACTCCGCACCACAGCCCTGGTCTCACTGACACCGCTGGACGACCGTCACTGAGCTGCTGCCTGCACCGTGACTTGAAGGCACCGCATGCCGCACCGCTACGCTTCGCATTGCAACCGCAAGGGTTGCCACGACCGTCCCATCCCAACGTGATCAGCCACAACGCAAAAGGTGCTGTTTACGAGTCTGGCGACAAACCCTGACCAACGCGGTCTGACGGAACTGTTGGATTCTGTTGTTTTCAGCACCGCGGTAGCACCGGACAGAGCTACCGACTTCAAGGAACTGCATTTTTAAGGTATTCTTGCAAAGTGCATATTTTTAAGTACTGTATGTAGGATTTTTATCGTTTTGCTCTTGTTTTAAGTATATAAAATATTGGATATTTTTCTAAACTGGTGTGGTGTCCTTTTGTAGTGTTTTCACTGTATTACTGTTGGTTATGTGCAAATGCTTTACACACTGCCTCTGAGATAAGCCTGACTGCTCATGCCAAGCTACCAAGGGGATGAGTGGAGGTTATTTTAGGAGTGTTACTCCCTTACCCTGACAAGGAAGTAGGGTCCCTACTTGGACAACGGTGCAAACCATTGCCAACTAGCGACCACCATTTCTAACAAGCGTCAATATACCTGTTGCGGTGAATGCGCGCTTTACAAATACACGTTATGTTGTGACATATATATAGTCTTTTATTGCAATGATTACGTGAATCACCAAATTTGCTGGTAACACGTGCGTGTAAGTGTTTTGCATCTAGCATGTCAGTTTGTACTGAACGCAAGATTTTTGTGTGTTCTGGTGTCCAATGTGTGAGTGAGAAGTCAGAATGGATCAGTTCGTGAAACAGTTTTACCCGTTGTACATAATCTGGTATGTGTATTCTACCAAAAGTTAGAGAATCTAGTAATGACTGGAGTCTTTTTAATGTGTTTGGTGGTTGTTAGAGTGCACACTTTTCTAGGAAGTGCGTCGCTAAGCTCTTGCCTTCATTTGACAACTCGCACCCCAAGAACAGGACACTGAGATAGGCAATTTTTGATTTTTTTAAATTGAATTTGTAGCCAATGTGAGCAAATCCTAGAATTATGTGATCTACTCTGGCCAGATGCATTTCTAAATCATCGTCTGTAGGATATATGTCATCGACAAAGGACTATTCTTCATTGTCAAAGAACTGTAAAAGTCCTGTTACCCGAGCAGAGAATAAGCTGGACTGTTCTTATACCCTTGTGGCAATCAACAGAATTGTTTTTATGACCCAAGGGTGGTAGATGAGGTCAAGTACCGACTTTCAGGTACTATGTTTTGGCAGAAAAAGCCATTTGAAATGTCTACTGTGGTTTTGTATTTTTTCCGCACTACATTGTTCATTAGTGCTGTGCTGGGAGCATTTTGTACTGCAAATGTGCTAGTGTGACTGTTTATTTTGTCTATAGTCTAAGACCAAGTGATGTGAATGATCTGGTGTTACCACTAGAAACAAAGTATTGTTCATTTGTGAGGTGCAAGACTCAATTACATCTTGATATTGAAGTTCTGTTAGAATTTCTCTAGCCTGTTGTTTAGCCTCATGTTTAATGAGGAATTGTGGTTGCACTTGTGGACTGCACCTTATCGGTATAATGTGGTAAGGGTATTCTTTATCCCAGCCAACATAATTGCGGTATAATGCTGGGGCTTGTGCAAGAGCCCACTCCTTGGCATATGTATAATTAATTCTGGAACCAGGTCGGAGAAAGATGGCAATATCACACTTTTTCCTCAAGGGACTTGCCGAACAAACTCAGGTGGGAAATCTCTTTCAGCCAAGAGAATGTCATAGCCAAATGATAAGTTCTCCAAGAAGAGAACGTTAATAGTACGAGGTATAGCACCCTCCATTTGCAGTTGTAATTCATTCAACCTACTTGGAGCACTAAGTCTCTGTTACAGTGTTTCTACCTGAACAAACTCACTAGTTGCTGTTGCCGCCAGACACTCTTTAAAATTCTGGCAAACTATCCTGACATCTGCCGCACTGTCTAGCAGAGTCAGAGCCCACTCCCCATTCAGAAGTAGAGGCCTTAATATGTGTGGCATGTTTAAGTGAGATCCCAGCCACTTTCTTCTTTTTAAATCAACGCTTTTGCTGTGGAATTTCTTCTTTCTTTTTTATTATGAAGTCAGAAGAACATTGAGTCCTTCTTCAGTTTCACATACCCCCCCATCTGCGCTCTGATCATCCTCCTGTTTTTGAGCATTTTTCAGATGACTCCTGAATGGAACGAGAAGGATGTGTATCAGTATACTGATACTTATCAGGCTGTTTAGTTGATTCACGGTTATGCAAATTATAGCATTTTTAGGGGACTCCTGTGGAGGAGATCCACCCGTGGCTTTGCTTTTTCTTTATTTTTCTTAGTATCCCAGCTTTTTTTAAAAGAGTCAGGTGCCTGTTTCGAGGTATCATTTTCATAATTATCCTTTAGTTGTGGTTTATTTGGTCTTGCTCCTAAACTATCTGGACTTCTAGATGTAAAGGTGTCAGGATAATTTTGGTAGTTCGCACTCCTGATCTACTAATGGAACATGTGTGAGACGCTGTCGAGCCACCAATGCTTCTGCTTCCCTTTTAATATTACTTAAACTAATTGAGGACACCATGGCGTATGTGCCAATAAGTTTCATCCCCAAATCCAGAGCTGAGGCTGCCCCGTATTTCTTTTGAGTGTTTTAGCACCTCTGGCAAAACAGCAATGGATGGTGTACCATGTGTTATGGTATCGACTGCAGCAAATACTGGGCCCCAAGTGGCACATTCGTCTCCAGGGGAACCATCCCTAAAGGTAGACACATTGTGAGAATTCTATGTTCATCTTGTTGTCCTGCACGGGGAAATACTGCATCAAGCTGATTTGTTTTTTGTGCAATCCAGAATGGAATTTCCTGCCATCAGGTGGGAACATTTCCCATTATTGAATTAATAGTCACTGGACTAATTGCTGGCATTGCTAAATGTGGTTGTGCGGCTTGAGCATTCCTTGCTGAGTTTATTGTCATTGTTCGCATGATGTATTTTGTCATGCATCTGCATAACCTAACTAGACTTGTGTATAGTGTACATAGCTGTGGTGCTGTAAGGTTTGCTACGTCCGGGTATGGTCTGTAACTGGCTAAGACTGGCCATGTTTCCCTTTCATTGCTGGGGGGATCCAGTCTAACTTCATCTCTTGAATGTGGCAGGGTGCCTTGAAACCAATTTTCATGTTCCTGAAATGTTAATGTTATTTCAAGTTCTTCATAAGCTGTGCAGTTTTTAGGAACTGCAGCTATGATATAATTGTGAAAATGTTTTGATTGAGCGTTTACTGCTGGAAATGTTACCCATGAATAGAATGCCTCTCTTCTGTATGCTTCGTGGACCTCTACTATGAAGGTAACTTCCCCATCTGTAAGGGTGAGCCCATGTTGTTGTAGCCTTTGTGGAACTACGTGTCTGCAGTTTACCAGTAAATTCACTGGTTCTGCTTTAGCCATTTTAATTTATGAAATTCAGAGAAGGTAACTATAGTTGGGTGATCCTTTCAAAGGTACAAGCTTGTACAACCTACAGGCAAAAATAGGGGTTTCCTATTTAGGTGAGGAGTATGTATCCCTAACACAATTGACATCTCTGGGTATTTGGTGAGGAGGGTCTTTGGGCACTACTCGAGAGACCCATTAAATAAGTACACAAACTAGAATGTTGCTGGCGCCATTTCGGTCGGTTCGTACTTTCTCAGTAAGACTGTGCATTTACGCAATATAAGCTTCAAAACTATGTGCGTCTGAGTCCACTTATACCATCATAATATGTTGACTTAATTCCTGGCTAGTTCACAGTGTGCCATCTGGGCCCCTAAACTGACAAGGCACCGGATGGTGTCTGCAACCTCAGAACATGACAACCCTAATTCTTCCAAGAAATCATGTAAACAGATCTTAACCTTTTGTTGGTAGCACAGGCATAGCCAAAGGGAGACACAAGATGTACACAAGTTGGCATTTCAAACATTTATTAAAGCAATTGTATTCTTGTATAAAATACGTGCACTGCAATGAATAATAGAATGGAGAAAAACAATGATACCAGCATTTCAAGAATGGTGAACAGAATGAATAATTTAACCATTGTGCATTTGCATTGGATTATATAAATACATATAATTGCACTCCTACCTAATGCTGCCTATCCTATAAAGCATAGAATGTGAAGGTCTGCCTGAATACCTTAGTGTGGTCTAACTCCCCATTTACCTGTAGGTGTGTGTTATCTGGCAGCCAGCCTTGGTGTAAAACAGGCCGCTGTCCTCTTCAGGATGGTGTTAGAATTTAGCTGGAATAGAATTCAGGCATGGGGTGACCTTCTATAATCCATCGAGATGCTCCTCTGTCTGTCCATCTAGAGCTGTCACCCAACAGAAAACAACAAAACACAACATTTTGCGCAGTTAACTTAGTCCTTTTACAGAATGTTCCAAGGCCTGATAATGTGCCTACAAAAAAGTGTAAATGTAAGCAAACATTTTTCTGAGAACTTTATCCCATACAGGCGCAGAAGCAAATGTGTGTTAAAAGTTATTGTCTAAATAGATGTCAACTTTAAACATGAACATATAAGAATGGTGGTGTTTGTGCTCGGGCCTATGTAACCTCATGACAAAAGTTCTTCTCAGGAGGGTGGGCCCCAAGACTCTTCCCAGTCCAAAGTTAGGGGTTATCAGGAAAAGCACTGGGACCCTGCAAAGGCTTCTGGGTTATGCCATGCGTGTCATCAGCCAGGGCATAAAAGAGGAGATGTAGCATGCTCCAAAAAGTCTCCCAGTGGTGGACAATGTAAGGGATTGGCTAGCATAGGAGTGGGGATGGAAGTGTACTCTGGAGAGGCCACAGATTACACAGAGGCTACTTTAGGTTCAATGGGTGGGGTAGCTATTGAAGCCCAGGAGTTGGTGTGTGTAAAAACAAGAGCACAAGCAGCATGACAGGGAAGTCACAGGAGTTTGGAAACCTGAAATAATTGCCCAAACCTCCCAACACAAAAGAAAGGGCAAACAGTCTGATAAGCCAGCTTTAAAGAGTGTACAGGACCAGGTGGAGAGTTCTCCTAAGGGAGATGCCCCGTGCCTGAGGGAACTGCAGCTGAAGGAGCCTGCCTGACCTGGCAGAAATTCTAAGTGCACAGGGACACTCCAGAGAGGACCCATGCCAACAGCAAAAGTCATGCTCAATACTTTAAGGCTTTAGGCAGCAAGCTGCAGGTGCAAGAAGAGGAAGTTGTCAGTGGTACCCACAGGCTCTACTAGGGAGATGGACTCCTGTACACTGAGGCCAGGGTCCCCAAACCAGGGGCAACTAGAAGAGTGGTAGTCCCCCAGGTGTACAGAGAGTTTATTCTGACCTTAGCCCATGACATTCTCTAGCTGGACATCTGGGACAAACCAAAATCTGGGCCATTTTTATTGGCCTCCCGATGACTGAAAAAGTGAGAGTTTTATCGCTTCTTTGTCCCCTGTCTAGCCTGTGGCAAGACAGTGGGACAGCCAAAGGATCCCTTAAATTCTACTTCCAATGATTGGGACTCCCTTTGAGAGGGCAGGAATTGACATTGTTGCTCCCCTTGACCCTCAACCCGCATCTAGTAACAGATTAATTCTAGTGGTAGTGGACCATGCCACTAGGTACCTGAAGCAATTCCCCCAGGAATGTCACTGCCCCTGCAGTGGCAAAGGCTCTTCTTGGTATCTTTACGAGAGTGGGGTTTCCTAAAGACGTGGTATCTGATAGAGTGACAAATTTCATGTCTGCATGCCTAAAAGCTATGTGGGATGATTGGTGTGTGATTTTTAAGTTCAACACCCCCTATCACCAGAGACAAATGGCTGAGAGATTCGGCAAAACCATGAAGGGCATAATAATAGGCCTCCCTTAAAAACTCAGAAGGAGATGGGATGTACTCTTACCTTACCTTGTGGTTGGTTTAAGACCCTTGAACGTCTGTTTGGCCATCCTGTAAGGGGTCCTTTAAGTTTGTTGAGGGAAGGCTGGGAGAAACCTCTCAAAGAGCCCAAACTGGACATAGTGAACTGTGTGCTGGACCTGCGTTCTCGCATGGCTGAGTTCAAGAAAAGAGCAAACAAGAGTCTGGAGGCCTGTCAAGAGCTTATCAAGCTCTGGTATGACCATATGTCAGCATTGATTGAGTACCAACCAGGTCAATTGATGTCGGTGTTGGAGCCTGTGGCTTCCAAGAGCCCTCTAGGACAAGTGGACTGGGCCTAATCCCAGTTTGGAGAAAAAAGGGGAAGTCACCTACCTGGTGGACTTAGGCAGTCCTAGGTTTCCTCACAGAGTACTGCATGTAAATTGCCTAAAGTCACATCCAAAAGCTGACAAAACCATGCTCATGCTCACTGATGGAGTTCAGGAGGAGGAAAGTGAACACCTCCTTGACCTACTGTCAAATAACCTAAATGATGGTTCAGTAGAGGGTGTTGGGTGATCAGACTCTCTTACTGCAGAACAGCAGTCTGATTTCAGTCAAGTCCTAGATCAGTGTGCTGAGCTCTTTTCTTTAACCCCTGGACAGACAAACTGGAGTGTTGATGATGTGGACAATGGTGACAGCCTCCCTGTCAAGAATAAGATTTATAGACTGTCTGACAAAGTCAAAGTCTGCATCGAGGTTTGAAGTCTGCAAGATGGTAGAGCTAGGGGTGGTAGAACCCTCTGACAGTCCCTACGCCAGCCCAGTGATATTGGTCCACAAACCTCACTCAAAAGGTGACAAACCAGAGATGAGGTTTTGTGCGGATTACAGGGGTATAGATGCAGTCACTAAAACTGATGCAAACCCCATACCAAGAGCAGTTAAGCTCATTGACAAATTGGGTGCAGCCAAATTCTTCAGTACCTTTGATTTAACATTAGGGTAATGGCAAATTGGGCTCACGCAGGGAGCAAAGGAGAGGTCAGTTTTTTCAACCCCTGAAGGACGCTTTCAATTTAAGGTGATGCCTTTGAAGAATGCACCTACCACATTGCAAAGGTTGTTGAATTGAGTTCTCTCAGGTTTGGGCAACTTTAGTGCAGCATATCTGGATGATATTGTTGCATTAGTTCAACCTGGGAAGATCACCTGGTCCAACTGAGGGAAGTTGGACAGGGCTTGCAGCAGCCAGACCCAACTATCAAGGACAGTAAGTGCCAGATAGGGCAGAGTACAGTTGTTTACTTGAACCACCTTGTAGGTGGAGGCCAAGTGCAACCTCTTCAAACCAAAATCCAGACCATTCTGGAATGGGTGGCTCCCAAGACTCAGACCCAAGTCAGGGCTTTCCTTCGCTTGACTGGGTACTGTATGATGTTTGTGAAGGGGCATGGTACCATTGTGGCCCCTCTCTCTGAGCTCAACTCCAAGAAACAGCCTAAGAAGGTCATCTGGACCACAGGGAGCCAAAAGGACTTTGACACCCTGAAAGAGACTATGTGCTCACCACCTGTCCTGAAGTCACCAGACTATGGAAAGGAGTTAATTGTCCAAACAGATGCTTCTGAACCTGGGATTGGGGCAGTATTGCCACAAAAAAATGATTAGGGCCAGGATCAACCAGTTGCCGATATCAACAGGCAACTCCTCCCCAGAGAGCAGCGCTGGAGTGCCATTGAGAGAGGAGCCTTTGCTGTGGTTTGGTCTCTGAAGAAGCTGAAACCATATTTGTTTGGGACTCACTTCAAGGTTCAAACCAACCACAGGCCCCTCAGATGGCTGATGCAGATGAGAGGAGAGAACCCCAGGGTTATTGAGGTGGTCCATTTCCCTACAGGGTATGGACCTTTGAGTGGAACACAGACCTGGGACTGACTATGCCAATGCAGATGGTCTTTCCAGGTTTTTCCACTAAGATGAGAACTACCATGGTTTATGTTAGTGGCTCATCACCTTTTGTCTGAGGGGGTTGTCATGTATGAAAGTGCCCTATTTGTATGGTCACCCCCACACTGTTTGCCCCAATGCTGATGGTTATGACTCTGAAAGTGCACTGGAGCCTGCTAACCAAGCCCCAGTGCCAGTGGTCTCTCCCTAAATATGATGTATGTGAATTGGTAACCCAATTGGCAAGGACTTTAACACCCTTATAGGTCCTTGCTAAAGTAGAACTAGTGATAACTAGGGCATGAGAGTTAAAGTGGTCACCAGGGCTGAAGCACTGATTTTGACACCCTGAGTGACCCAAGCAAACAAATGACAGCGGTCCTGCCATTGCAGACTGCATGGGCAGTGCAGACTGCTTAAACACGACTTTGTCAGTCACTCCTAAGGTAGGGCTCCAGATCCCAGGAGGCAAGGTGATGTGGTGTTTTACACCTCTTCTAGTTCTATCATTCTTGGTTTCTAAGTGATTATCTGAGGCATCATAATGTAGGTGGTTGCTGGGGTTGGAACTAAGGGGCAGATTTACAAGCCCCTTGCGCCACTTTTGCGTCACTTTTCCCATGTTAAAAGTGACACAAAAGTGGCGCAAGGGGCTTGTAAATCTGCCCCTTAGAGTGTTTAGAAAATCAGTTGGACCTGACTGAAGGTTGGGTGAGGTCTCTGTAGCTGTTTCACATAATAAATATCCCTGAACATCAACCTGGTTGAGACCTCCGTTATTAAGAACTAACCTTCACAGGTGCATTATATTCAAGGTGTGTACATATAAGTGCAAGCTTATATGTCTCAATAGTAGCCTCTTTCTATTAAGGGCTACTATAAGTGCTCAAGGGGCCATAGATTAATATGTGCTGTGCTAGTGAAGTGGCGGTGAGCTTCAAAGCTTACACTGCCTCTGATATGCAGCTAGGCTGCCTCCCAGAGGAGGAAACAGCTATCCCCCTGCCCCCAGGCACATTTGCTCCCAGGCAGGTGGGAAAATGAGGTAGTCATGAGCTGTACACCCCTAGAAGGCTAGCCACACCTCTAAGGTATGCTACCTGGTCTGTACAGCCAAGGAAGGTTTCTACCATTTTTAAAAGTGGCAGAATAGAGGGTTCTGTGTAGCAAAGGTGGCACAAACCCCAGAATGGGGTCACCTCAGGGATGGATTAGCCACTTGGGCTAGTAGTAGATTTAAGGGGCACCCCTGGCAGCAGAACCTCAGATCTGTTTCTACTTGCACGAAGGACAAAGAAGAGACCCGAGTCTGCGACTTCAGGACCTGCACAAAGAAAAGGTGTGATAATATGCACCTGTAGCAACCACCCTGCAACTGCATGACTGTGACTCGACCCAGACCAAAAGTTCCCCAAGAAAGGAGGAACCCCTTTTAGAGCCAAAGGCAACTCTAGAACTCCCTTGGACAAGAGGCATTAGTTCCCTACAGTCCACAGGTAAAGCAAGCTCACAGAACCAAAGAATCCCTGGCCATAGGGCCCTCTGAGGGATGGCCCAAATGGCCTAGTGCATTGTGGGAAATGTAGTCCTGACCTCTAGCAAGTTTCAGGTGGCTATCATTTTCCCCCGGACTCCAAGATGTCAAATTAACTCAAGGCTGAGCTTGCTGCTGCCAAGGCTTGTTGTTGGTCACTTCAGCTACCACTACCTTGAGGGAACTCCACAGCATCTTCAACTTTTTGCATCCATTTCCTCACCAGCACCGTCTAAGTGGTAAAACCGGCTCCCCGCTGGGAGGACAACTCTGCACCCAGGCCCTACGAGCCAGGTAAAATTCAACTGACTGTCGTCGCCTGGTCCTATGACCCGCATCACCTTATCCCCCAGTGGGTTCCACTGGAATCGACCTGGAAGTGACCGATTGTCACTAGTGTTTTTCTCCATTGACCGGAACGTTAAAGTTTTGCAGTAGTAAATTGCACTGATTTAACTTTTTGTCTTAAATCCATAACTCTGATAATACTCATCTGATTGTGTTAGTTTTGATGTCGAAATTTACATAAAAATCTGTTTTGTTTTTATAAATTGGTGTCAGATTTCTTTTGAGTCGTGTCAATTACTCATCATCTATGTTGACACTCTGGAATGCACTTGTTCCTCTAGTAAAGCCTGACGTCTCTGTGCCACACTACCAGGACTGAGCTAGGGGTTTATTATTGTGAAGCCACAAGATCTATTTTGTGGTATTGTGAGAGTATTAATTGCATAGTGGAGCCTAACCAACCTCAATGCATAATACTCCACTTTCCTACATTAAAGTAGAGCAAAGTGTATTTTCAATTCACATTATTCTTTATCTGGCCAAATTCTAACCATAGTCCAAGTACCAATTCTAGGATATAACCTTTGTGTAATCAGTTCTTTTTCTCTGTAATCCTCAGAAGAATAGTTCCCAATCTGTTGCTTATGTTTCTAAGGGCCATATGTAGGTAATCTGGAAATACCGATTCCTAATTACCGAATTTTACCGAATCGGTATTTATGAATCGGTATTCCCGATGTGCGTAAAAATTCGGTAAATAATACAGAATCGGTAAAAATCGGTAAATATTTACCGAATCCACAATACCGATCGGTTTTACCGAATCGGTAAATACCGAATCGGTAAATACCGAATCGGTAATTAAAAAAAAACAGCAATTGAGGAATCAGCCAATCCTGTGCAACCACCACCCCTCCCAACCAGGAAGTGGCCACACCCAGGCAGGTGCACACAATCAGAACCTTCTGGAGAGGCTGGGAGTGCAGAGGAGAGCAACAGAGCCACTGCCTGAACCTCGCCTGCAAATCTTGCACAATGGACACCCAGGACACAGAAAGAGAAGGAGGGGAAAGGAAGAGGAAACTGAAATTCAGTCAGAGGGAACTGCAGGTCCTTGTGGAGGAGGTGGTGAAGCAAAACGCAAAGCTGTTTGGAAAGCAGTCCCTGCAAGTTCCAGAGTCAGTGAAAAGGAGAATCTGGCTTGAAATCCAGTCACAGGTGAATGCCATTGGAGTGACCCCCCGGGACATTGATGTGCTCAAGAAGCGGTGGTATGACATCAGGAGCATCACCAAGAAGAAGATGGCAGATCTCAAGAAACAAGCCAGGCTGACAGGAGGAGGAAGGAACAGGGCACCTGCCCTGACTGAACTTGAGCGGCTCGTGGAGTCCACGACAGAGCCAGAAAGTGTCTGTGGGATCGGGGATGCAGACAGCTCTGCCAGGGCTGCATCTAAACGAGGTAAGAAGCATGCACAGCATTGTGCCCCCCCTTCCCCTATCCCAAATCCCCAATTGGGCTCTGTGAATCCCACTCCAGAACCGATTTTTGTGCAAACCAGCAATGCATTATGGGAGATGTAGTCAGTGAAACCCCTATCATGACAGGAATCGCACTGAACAACAAGGCATGTGACACACATCAGCGATAAGCAGGCAGAAGACAATGAGATAGTGTGGCAGAAATGTATATTTATTCTTGCTATGCAGGGCTGCAGGTACACTGAGCTAATGTACAATTTCTGTCCGCAGGCGAGATATCGCGCAGGACTGCTCAGGACAAGGGAGAGAGGGCACCCCGGAAGGACATCACTGAGAAGGCCAGTACGAGTGCAGGGCACACAACACCACCACAGTCAGCCTCACCACCACAGCTAGCCTCGCCACTACTGCTAGCCTCACCACCACAGCTAGCCTCGCCACTACTGCTAGCCTCACCAGCATCAACACCACCTGCAGTGCTGAGACCTAGGAGGCGTGCTGTTGCCAGACTGATGGAGTTTGAGTCCTCCTCAGAAGACTCGAGGGGGGGGAAACATCCACTGTGCCAGTGGATGGTAGCAATGCTGGTTTGCTGTCCACCACTGAGGGAGCACACACAGGTGCCAGACGCCGCCGCAGGGCTCGTGTGAGCAGTCCACCTCCACAGGGTGAGAGCCATGGTGTCTTCGGAGGGCTGGAGGCAAGCATGGTGAAGGTGCAGCGCCTACAAGGAAAGGCAATACAGTCAGTCCAGCGACAAATGAGGCGCCTCAATGACAACATGAGCAACATTGACAAGGGCATAGGCACAATGGCTGAGGGCATGAAGGAGATGGCTGCAGGCATGCGGGACATGTCCCAGTCTGTGATGCTGCTGTGCAGCAAAATGGATGAGGACAGAGTTACACGGCGCAGGGAGAGGCAGAAAATGGAGCACCATACAAGGGCAGTGAACCGCCTAGCAACTGCCACTTCTCTGCTCTGCAGGTGCTCCGTGGCCATGCAGGAGGGCCTGGCGCACTGCAGCACTGATGTCACTAGGGGCTGGTAAAGGTGACCACTGCTCTTGAGGTGCTGCTGACAAGTCAGTCTGCCACTACTGGTGCTGTGGAAGTTGGGGACAGCGAGGACACGACCAGTCGGAGCAGCATTACCCCCTGTAACAGACACCCGGAGGAGCAGCAGACGGCATGGGGCTGCCACTGGTTCCACAGCCAGTGAGGACAGTCACTTAATGCAGCCCACACTAACAGGACAGAATTGGGTGAAGTAACCCATGACTTCCTACTATGGATGTCAGAAATTGGAATGCCAAGTTTGGCCGTTTGTGTTGTGCCGTAGTGCCCAGAAATTAAAACTACGTCATTACATACAACAACTGGCTGTGTCTCCTTACTTACTTAAAAATAGTTGCATGTGATCTCTGCCCGTCTCTGTCTCCCATCTGTTGCTGGTGGCACTCCTGCTGCGTTGGGCTCTGGCTGTGCTAATTCATCATCATTGTCCTCAAAATCAGTTAATTCCACTTCTGTACCTTTCTTTGTGGCAAGGTTGTGCAGCATTGCACAAGTTGCAATGATTTTGCAGCAGATGATGGGTGTGTACTGACGTGCGCCTCCGCTTTTGTGGAGGCAGCGGAACCTGCTTTTCAATAGTCCAAACGTGCGCTCCACAACGTTGCGTGTTGATTTGTGTGCCACATTGTATCGTCTCTCACTCAGGGTTGATGGGTTTAGGTAGGGAGTGAGGATAAATGACCGCACGGCATATGCACTATCGCCTAGGTGAGGAAGAGAGTGCCATTAGTCACATACACCAATACACATTCATCTGCAGTAAGTATGAGTGAGTGTCACAGTGATTTACCTAGCAGGTATCCTTCTCCAAATTCTCCCGCAGCCAGGCGTGTGTAGATCCCACTGTTCTGGAAGATGTATGAGTCGTGGGTGCTCCCAGGAAATTTGGCCACGATGTCAGTGATGATGTTGGCAGCATCGCGGATTACCTGCACATTTATGGAGTGGGTGGACTTTCTGTTCCTGTAGATGTGCTCAGTGGCTGCTGGTGGGCAGATTGGAATGTGTGTGCCATCAATACAGCCTATGACATGCGGGAACTGTGCCATCTGGTAAAAGTCTGTCTTGGTTTTCAGCAGTTCCGCCTGTGTGTTTGGGAAGCTAATGTAGTGGTGCATTCTCTGCATCATGGCATCCAGGAACTTTCTGAAGAAACGGGACAGGCAACTCTGAGACACCCCGCCTACCGCAGCTATCACCCCCTGGTAACTGCCAGATGCGAGTAGATGTAGGCTACAGAGCACCTGCACATGTGGTGGTATGGTGTGCGCCCTTGGTGTTGGGTGCTCCAGGAGTGGGTGCAAGTCCCTTATCAAGTCCAGGATGGTGTGGGGGTGTAGCCTGTACCTTTCATGGATCTCAGCCTCAGTCTGTTGGAAGATTGTGATGCGCTGTCTGTAAATGCGCTCCTCCCTTCTCCAGATCCTCACTCCTGCTGCCTGTAGACGTAGCCGCCTTGCAATCACATAGAAAGCCGCCATAGTGATCACACTGTTGCATTTTGGGATTGCTTATATTCGCTGTAGATGATTACCACCTGCTTTCAGTCAGTGTTAATTACCGACTCTTAAATACCAAATTTCATGTAATTCGGTATTACCGAATTTACCTACATCTCTTTTTCGTTTTTACCGATTCTTATTTACCGATTCGGTAAATAAGGAATCGGTGATTTCCGAATGGGTAGTTTTGAATTCGGTAATGATGAATCGGTATTTACCGATTCATAATTACCGATTCCTTCTTTTGGCCTCCTACATCTCAATCGCCTAAATACCGGTCGGTAACGGGAGATTTACCGAATTTCGGCCGTTACCGACCGGTATTTAGCTACCTATATATGGCCCTTAGTTCTTAACTCCATCTTTTTTCCTGACGTAGCTCATTTGCACAGTGTTATAAAGTCAATATACCCTGGCTACACATGTTTTTAAACTTAAGATAGTATTTTATGTCTCAGATGTTTTTTATTATGACATGCTAGTGTTCCTGACCTCTCCAATTGATGTAATTTTAAACATACGTGCATGTATCACAATTCTCTCAGATACTGTATTTAGAAAGAGTGTAGTGAAGGTGTAGTATCTATTATTTATTGAAACAGGTATGGTGGTCCACATTGAGTTCAGGCTTCAGTGAATTGTAAATATGAATAACTTTATTGCCTGTTTCAAAACTCTTATTATTTTGTGTAAATTGGCCAGATGCTATTGAACTAAGGTGCACTCTTTAAGACTACATAGCCACTAGCATAACAGTTTTTACATAAACAACAATGTTTAAGAGGTACCTCTGACAATCATTTCAGATGGATAAATACCAAAATGTAGCTTCTATGGCTAAAAACGTGATTAGTTACACCTTATCTCACTAATTTACTGCAATTCAATAAAGTCCATAAATCCATCTTTCATTTGAACTGTTCACTATCCAAAATTCCTTTTTTGCTCTTGTTCCATATCCAATTCCATTAAGATCCAAATCAGAGATGTCCCAAAATTACCTCAGATGTTTTACCCAGCACGTATTTTGGAGTAATCCACTTTTTCTCTTTTCAGAAATTCACACTTACATTTTCAATGCTCATTTTATTCACAATACATGTTCCTAATGCTGCATTATAATTTAATGGCCGGTTTATAGTAGTCTTCTTTCATACTAATTGTTATTCAGAATAAAAAGATTGGTGCTTCTGATTATGCTTCTAGTTCTAATGATGAAAGTCATTGTCTTGAAAGCCTGGCATTTTTAGTAAACATAGCCCGTGATACAACCACTCTTAGTGTCAACGTAACTCAATGGTACAAAGATCATTATGACTTTTATGCAGGTATTGCATACTACATGTATTTTGGCTCCTTCCAAAATTAATCATCTAAGTGCAGATTCTCTTGGAATATCATAATCTTCTGGATAAGTTGGGCTCTCATTCCTGGCATTACCTTACAGAAGCCACTGTATCATTCACCCTTCTTCCCTATATTCCACGCTTCCTGCCCATTTTCTATCTGCTATTTCTTATTATATTGAACAGCATCTACATCGGAGAGTTTTCAATAGAGGTGTATAGCAAAGATGCCTCTAAGGCACTTCTCAGCATAGGCCCTCTCTGCCCTGTTATTGACAACTCTGTGAATACACTTAATATCCCTAAGGTTATAAAGGGGAACAGTCTTCTGGGGAAAAAGTTACAAACAGTGTTGGTGAGAAGGTGCATGGTGGAAGCAAAGAGGCCTTTAAGATTGGGACGATCCAGATAGCTTGGAAGTATATTCATAGTTCCTTATCTGGGGTGGCGAATGTCCCCCCATTTATTGCACAAAAGATAAAAAACAAGATCCTACCCGAGATCCCTTTGTCCCTGGCTAGAATGAAACTTCCTTAAATTTAAAGGTGAAAATTCCTCACTTCCACCAGAAGCAAATTTGACATTTTAGTGCACCGAATGGCCTACTGTAATTTGTAGACATTGACCTCAAAGAATAGGACAAGGGCGGTCCCAAGCCATCAGTACCCTATCATTCCAAATGCTACTGCACAACACAGACTTTACGTAGCCCCAGAGTCAGAAGATTGAGCCCATCAAACTCTAGTAATTCTGTCCAGCAACATCCCTATGTTTTTTCTGATACCATAGGAGTCACTGAGAAATTTGTCCCTCACACCCCACTTCTCTGTGGAATTCCATTTGCATCTAAAATAGTTCCAAGTAGAATCTAGTCCAGAGATAAAGAGCTGTGCCATGTTAGTTTCAAATCAGAACTTTAGGGTTGCTTCGGGATTCTTTGCACAGTGAGTGAGTGAATGAGTGAGTGAGTATCTTGCAAACAGGAGTGGATCTATGCTTATGCACATCTCACAAGTCACCCTCTCCAGTCATCTTTTATCATCACTTACAAATACTTACCATTGACAAATACCCATCACAAAGAACATTAATGTAGAACCATGACTGGTACCTTTAATGTCATCCTTGTTTTTATTTAGACGGTTGAGGATGTGAAACTGTAAGAGTTTTTTTAAGAACTTTTTATGCTCTTTAAAACAACAGTTTGGCCTCACGATGCATTGGGAAGACAGAAAATAATTCACATGTGTAGTAATAAAGCCGGGAGACTCCAATGTAGTTTCAAGCCAGGAGTTTATTCATGGTAATGAGACCACAACCAGGTCAGTGACCAGTAGCTCTGAACTGCAAGCAACAGCTGACCATTCAGAACCATAGTCACCACTCTGGAAGTGGAATGTAAAAGCGGAATGTAAATCAAACACACACAACAGTAGAATGTGGTACACATACAATGAATGAGGCTCTTAACAACCTGACATAATAAGAGGAGAATGGAACATCCCCCCCTTCCTAAAACAAAACAAGAAATAAAATCCTTTGTGAAATAAAGCACTAATTTATATATGCAGAAATGAAACACTAGCCTGAACCCCTTTCCCAAAATAAAAACAATGAAATCTAATTAAATAATATACACACAGGTGAGAAAGAACTCAATGCATAATCAGTAAACTAAGCAGGTAATTTGACTTTACTTTCAAGTCGAGTTTCATGACTCATAACAAATTCTTCATTTAAACCTGTGGAAATAGACCAACCAGCATTACATTTCAAATTTACACCACTGGTACTCACTTCAGGACTGATACACATATTACTGTTTGTGGCAAGGTTGGTGTTGCCAGAAAGTTGATCTAAACTGGTCCAGAGACTGATATCCATCTCCAAACAAGATTCAATAGCAGGGTTTGAGTTCTCATTATTTACAACATTTTGTGTTCACATAATAATTTCCACTTGCAAATCTGTGATGGTTAGATCACCACTTTTATTTCACTAACCTTTACAACTCAAAAGAAAGTTTTAAAAACTCTTTCCATCTTGGCAGGAGATGAGAATTTAGATTCCCCCTTTATAACCTTCATGAGTTTTTTTACAAGAACCCAATGTCTCCCTCTCTTTAGCCTTCCTCGTATTGTCAACATACATTTTATTTTTCTCTTGTTTCTGAAGTACATCACTGCAAATTTTCCCATCAAGTGACTCCACATCCTCAAAATGAAACTCATGTGTAGACCCTTGCCAATAAGGAAGAATAGGCACATTGGGATTTCTCCCCCTCAAAAGTCTAAATGGAGTCACCCCAGTGGTAGAATGAGGTGTAGTGAGATATGACCAAACATTTTGCTTAAGATATTTGTCCACACATAAACCAGCAGACATACTGGTTTGTATACCTTCCTACAACAAATGGTTTATCATTTCCAAAAGACCATTAGAAGGAGGGCTATAAAGTGCTACCCGCATGTGTTTATTATCATGCGAGCATAAAAAGTCACACATTTCCTGTGAAGAAAAATGGGCACCATTGTCTGTGATTATAAACTTAGGAGTACCTTCAATGGAAACACAGTCTTCACAGCATTTCTTGTTGATGGCACATCACAAAAGAGTAGTAAATGTATTTGGAGTAATAGTCCATAATCAAGAGCTACTTTCTCCCAAGGTTTCTCTGGAAAAGGCACCGAACATAAGGGCATATCCTGCAGTCGCCAGTGCTTGTCAGAAACAAGACATTTAGGACCTGCAAATGTCATTATCCATCCCTGACCACCAATAGAAATGATGCAGTTTATTTGAAGTGGAAGAAATACCAAGATGGCCACTATGAGCCCTCTTCAAAAGACAAGCTCTCAAACCAAACTGTGGAGCAAATCAATCTTTTCTCAACAAAATACCATTTTCACAAGAGAGTTCAGGAGCCACATGCACAAATGCACGAAGATCAGATGTAAGACATCTATCTCTTGGCCATCCTTCCCACACATGTTTCAAAGTCTGCTTAAGGACATCATCCGTATCAGCAGCTTTAACCAAATCAGATTCAGAAAATGCCACATTAGAGACACTAGCCACATCTAGAAGTCCTACCACACATTCTTGCTCCACCTCATCTAAATCATCCCAACAACTTTTATTAAGTGACATTCTCGACAGGAAGTCAGCTTTGAAATTCCTACTGCCCTGCACATATTTAACCGTAACAGCATACTCCTGCAGTTTGGATAAAAGTCTAATTAAACAAGCTGAAGCATTGCCATGTCCATTTCCGTTTAGTAAATAAACCAAGGGCTTATGATCTATGCGCACCTCAAAACTGGTCCCCCCAAAGATAAGGTTTAAACTTCTAGACCACCCAGACACAGGCCAATGCCTCCCTTTTCAATAGTACTGTAGTTAACTTCTGCGTTTTTGAGTGACCTGGAGGCAAATGCTATGTGTTCTCCTTACCATTCACCATCAGTCCCAAAACTGCTCCCAACCATTGCAAACTGGCATTGACACTAATAACACATTAGTTTCCAGAAATTAATAGTTGTAGTGCAGATGCTTCAATAACTAGTTTCTTAGTCTCATCAAAAGATTTCTGAAGGTTAAACAACCACTCAAATTTGACTCCTTTTTTTAGTAGAGAGCACCAGGTTTGAACAATCAATGCATACCCAGGTACAAAATTAGCGTAATTCTCACAAAGGCCTAGAAATGAGCGTAGTGCATCTATGTCCCCTGGAAGAGATGCTTCCTGAATAGCAACCAAATTGCAAAACTTGAAACGAATGCCATATGAAGATATGGTGTGTCCCAGATACTCTACTTGGGAAGTGAACAAATTGCATTCCTCTGGCCTTACTGTCATCCCTTTTTCTTTCAAAACATTGAGTACCAGTTCCAAGATAATACGATGTTGTTCTGAATCATCTGTATAAATTAGGATATCATCCTAAAAAGCTTGAACATTTGGTATACTGCCAAAAAGAATATCCATCATTTTCTGGAAGACACTTGCCGCTGAGGCAAGTCCAAAAGGTAGCTGTAAGTATTTATACGCACCAAAAGGTGTAACAAAAGTTGTAATATCCTGTGAAAACTTGGACAAGAGAATTTGATGGTAAGCCGAATAAAGATCAGTGATAGAAAAACCCTTGGCAGTACCCATATTGGCTAGCATCTCCTAATTGTGAAACAAAGGATGACAGTCAACCAAAATATTTTTATTAACAGTGGGTAAGTCCACACATAGACGGAGATTCCCCGAAAGTTTCTGCATCAAAACAATTGGAAAAACCCACTCACAGGAATCTGTAGGTGTAATTATTCCTTCAGCAAACCGGTTATCCAAGAGCACCTATAACTTATCCCTAATGCTCAATGATACTGGTCTGACTTTTGAGGATAACCGGATAGCATCTTACTTTAACTTAATGTCATGCACAAACCCTTTCACAGCCCCCACTTTGCAGTTGAAAACTTCACGTAATTTTGTAAAAAAAAGTGCTTAAATAATTTGAATCACAGTTAATAGTACACATAGGTAGACAGCCCAAAACAAAGGGATTGTCAGAGCCGGTTTAATATAAAGGCCTAGGCTTGCTAGATCCAACTGTCCTATGATATCTTGGCCTTTGATTGCAACATAAATGTTTGTTTGTGTCTTTCTCCCTAAACATTTAAGAGTACTGAAAAAAATCCCAACACATCAGTATCACATTCCCCAAAAGCTTTGGGATTTACATCAGTAACCTGTAGTACAGTATCCTTTGGCCAGTATTTATGAAATGTCATTTCCGCTATAACTGTTATGGGTGCCCCTGAGTCTGCCATTACTTGTATGGTAACACCACCAATTGTGGCATCACAAATAGGACCCTTAATTTTCTTCAAGTCAGTTTTTAACCCATTAATATCGCAATCAATTGTCAATACCAGATCATTCATCCTGTTGTCATTCTCATTGACCTCCACGGTGCAAACTTTAGTGTTATTCCTGATACTTTTGCATACTGACTGAAAATGACCAATTTTCTTACAGGTATTGCACCGTTTCCCTGCTGCCAGACATGTTAGGTTATTTCCTAGTATGAATTCACACGTAGATGCTAGAATACGTAACAATGCTATATTCCTCTACACTCTCATCACTGCCTTATTTCCTATTGAAGAAGTTGTGTTGCTATAAGAGCACACTTGTTTCCTCTGAAAAATGGCTTCCTTAGTCTTTCTTTAGCTTCACTGTAAAGAACGCAATCTCCAGATTCACTTTGGGGCACTTGAGCTGGGGAAAGATTGTCACAAACTTTTTGACCTGCTTGTCTTAAATGGCTAAACAATAGAGCTGTTTTCCTTGGTGCATCAAACTTAGCTGCATCAATAGCAACTAAATGATTTTCAAAAATGCGTAATTATGCTACCCATCTTATGTTTGGTTTGCCTGGTATTTGTAAGAGAGGTGGAGGTTGTGGTGCTTGTTGAGGAAGTAACCATGAGTAACCAAAAATACAAAGCACCGAAATAAAAAAGAATTATATACTGAATGAAGGGTATGTCAAAGTGAGACATATGTCTATTGAAGAAAAATAAGCGTCTGTGAGGAAACCCAAGAAGACATGAAGTGTTCAGCTGTATGTAGCTGCTATGAGCAAAACATCAAAAACAAAATTCGCTGGCGAGTAATCCTTGACTTTACATTTCCAATTCCAACACAATGGAAAGAGCGCTCCAGCGACCATTAATCACTCCCTTTCTCTATCAGTTGTAACTTCGCAGAGCGATCACAAATCAACACATTCCTCAGTCAGCTGTGCATCCAGGGGCGTAACACAGGCCCCCGCATCCCCTGCGGTGCGGGGGGCCCCCGAGCTGCAGGGGGCCCCCTCAGCACAGTACTTAGGCCTGAGCGCTCCGTATTAAATCCGAAGCGGGGGCCCCTCCGTGTACATTGCAGGGGGGCCCCTTAAACTTTCGTTACGCCACTGTGTGCATCCATTGAACAGCTCCTATTAAATATGAGTAGTTCAATTGAAGTAAGATGGCGGCATGCAAACGTTGTACGCGCCGGGTGGCTTCAAGCACATAAAAGCGCCAAAAGGCTGCCAACAGGTGATGCACAGCCTCGCGTGAGGCGGCACGCTGGAGATGAAACCTGAACGTGAGGCTTTGCGCAGCACCCACATGAAGCTGTACTGATCCTTGAGGTGCTCCACGGCCACAGAAAACAGTGAGTAAGTCAAAGAGAAGCATATCTCCCAAAATTAACTCACTGGTATCGGAGCTTAAATGAAAAGGTAGGGATGAAGGACAGGGTTCATTTGACATGAAGTGGTGTCAAAACGCTGCACACGTAGTTACCCTTGATTAATAGCTTCCATAAGCAGATGCAGAAATTAGGTCCATGGGTTCAGCAGAGAAGTATGTGGGGCTCACACTCCTTGTCATCAAATGTAGTAATAAAGCCAGGAGACTCCAATGTAGTTTCAAGCCAGGAGTTTATATGTGGTAATGAGCCCTCAACCAGGTCAGCATCTGGAAGCTCTGAATGACCAGCAGCAACTGACCATTCAGAACCATGGACACCACTCTGAAAGTGGAATGTAAATCAAACACACTCAACAGTAGAATGTGGAACACATACAACCCATGAGGCTCTTAACAACGTGACATAATGAGGAGAATGGAACAACACATTAAAAAAATATAGGACTTTTAACTTTTGTCTTGTAAAAGGGTAGATATTACTATTAGTTCATGATTTATTTTTTATTACATCTTATTTCACCTATAACACTCTTCTTCCAAACCGCTGTGCAAACAGCTTTATAAACTTCCAGCTGTTCAAGGGAAAATGTATTTGAACATCAATAAAGGCAACTAATGAGATGGAACAGATGATAGAAAGTAATGTTTTAGAAGTGAGTAGAAATAGTGTAATGAGGAAGCAGCACCAACAGGAAGAAATTCCTGCTGTCTTATGGCTGGTAGTAAAGGTGAACAGTACATTTATAATTTAAATAAAGATTGTGAAATGAAGCTGAAAGAGTAAACAGAGAAGAAAAACAAGATGAGGCAAGACCAACAATATCTTTGAAAGTTATACAATAAAATGAAAGAGAGTATGGGAGTGAAACAGAAACAAATGTAGAGAAGCAAGGGAAAGGAAAGCAGGAGCAATAAAAGGAAAGGAAAAAGAAGGAGGCAAGAAAAATAGTCTCTAAGTATGTTTCCTTCTAAAGAAATCCCTGAAAACTCTGCCATGTTCTTCATCCAGAGGGAAAATAAATGGTGATTCAAGTTGTGCTTTCTTTGTGCTTACACAATGTTCATTCCTTAAGTCTATGATTATGTTGAATGCTATAGCCTGCCTCTTGCTTGGCCTAAGCCAGCACACACGGTATGATCCCATTTTACCATTCTCCACGAGCTCCCTTTGAAAAAAGATAATCACTTTCAAATCTCTTTGCGTAGTTCATCAGGCAGTTTATACACAAGACCTAATATACCTTCACATTTTTCTTGCCATGCCTCTTCAAGCTCCCTAAGATACTCATGCATGACTCTCTTCAAATTGTCACTTATTCTCAGGTATCATCAGAGTGCGCACCTCTTTTTCCACAAAACTGCTTTACCCTAGAACTCCCTCCCTATAGTTCTTCGCTTTTTTTTCTTATTACTTTTTTAACTAATCTTGCACTGTATGTGCTGCTCATGAATATTGCACCAGAATACCTGTGGGTTGCAGTGCATTTTAGAAATGTGTACATCAATCTATCAATCAAGAATACGAAATTTAGCACAGGGGAGCAAGGGGCCAGACAGGGAGATAATAGAGGGACTTTCTTCTTAGTCTGGTCTTCCATGCCAAAGGCATTTTAATGGGGTCCTCTGAATTTGTTATTCTGAGGCAGTTTTCTCAATTAGTAAATGGGTAATTTTCCTGGCTTGCAATATTTTAGAATCAATCGTTTTTTATTGCGTGGTAGAAGAACAGTAATACACAGCTTAGCTGCCTACATCAGGGCGCCGGCAGAGCGTAATCTTAAAGACAGTACACAGCGTTTAGGTCTACAACCCAGAGGGCGACCCCGCGATAATATTCAGTCTCTAGCACAATGATAGGGCACTTGGCTAAGATACCACTTTTATAGAACAAAATGAAACAGAAAAATAGACAAACAACCCCACCTCCCTCCACCCTAGCCCCCCCAACCCCCCCCCCTCCGCATCAGTTCAGGACCTTCACTTCTACCTCTCCCTAGCAGCCAGTCCCTGGCTAGCGTCTTTCAGATTACTTATCGGAGGCACCTGGTGGTTCCAGTGGTATGAGCTGTAAGATTTGCAAGTATTTCGGGCATGTAACTTCCCTCATGTCTTTGGTAAGGAGTTGTAAGAATGGGGCCCATATTTTCGCATATTCCGTGCCCTTCCCATCTACACTGAGCGAAAGGCGCTCCATTGCTAAGAGATGCCAAAGCCTCTGAATCCAATCTCGAGGGTCTGGAGCTGACGAGGACCCCCACTGCGCCAGCAGTACCTGCCTTGCAGCAAGCAATGCCAGGGCTATCTGCTTACCCCTCAGTGATCGCAAAGGGAAGGACCCAGAATGGGGAAGTCCCAGTAATGTGTGCTCAGGTGCTCGTGGAAATGTAATCTGAAATGCAGCATCAAGGTCGTCGAGGATTGCTGTCCAATACCGCACCAGTTTCGGGCAATGCCACAGTAAATGTACCAAAGTGCCAGTAAGACCACACCCCCGCCAGCAGAGGTCTGACTTAGTTCTATCCCACGATTTGATGCGCTCTGGTGTATAATACCAGTAAGTAACCACTTTATAGGCAGATTCCGCACCCGCTGAATTGGAAGCAGTGTGATGCGCCCGATAAAAGATGTGTTCCCATTCTTTTTGCGTTAAGGGCCGCCCTAATTCAGTCTCCCACCGAACCTGTGCTTTTGTGCGTTGTTTCTTAGGGCGTGCAATAATCATAGCGTACAGTTCAGATATGAGTTTACGGTCATCCTTTTTACAGACCAGCCACTTTTCAAAAGTCGTCAAGGGGCGGGACATGTGAGCGAAGTGTGAGGGCTGTGTCACCCAATGCGCAAGCTGTGAGTAATGGAAAGCGTCTGACTCTGGAAGATCATAATAATCCTTGCGCAGTTGGGGAAAGGGAATCAAGCCGTCTAGGTCAAAGAGAGAACCCACCCTTTTACAACCCTCCTCCCTCCAGCGGTGGAAGACTGGTGACGCGCAACCCGGTGGGAAATCGGGGTTATCCACAATAGGGGTCATAGGGGAGGGGAACGTGGTCCATCCCTTCTGGCGCGCTAGCTGGTCCCACACCTTAAGGGTCGGTGATGTAACCAGAGAGGAGTATAGGCCCCAAGCCCTGTGTCTGCGCGGGAGCCACAGCTCGCGCCAGATATTACAGCCAGCCACTGTTTGGTCCATAAAGTTCCAGTGTTTACTGGACAAGGGCCTGTTCCATTCAGTAATGTAGCGAAGGCAAGATGCTTGGTAATAAGCACTCACTAGCGGGAAGCCAAGCCCACCGCTAGCTTTCGGAGAGGTGACTAGGGATAACGCAAGCCGCGGCTTCTTATTATCCCACAGGAACTTGTTAAGGAGCCCCTGCAATTTTCGAAGGGTGCCTGGGGGGGGACTCACAGCAAGCTTTTGAAAGATGTATAGGATGCGCGGGAGCACAATCATTTTCACTGCCGCTAACCTCCCGTACCATGCCAGGTTGAGACGGGACCAGGCGGACAATGCCTTGGTCGTTTGCTCCAACAATAACTTATAATTAAGGGCAGTGGTCTTAGTGATAGATGAGGTCAGCCGAACACCCAAATACGTGATGTCTGTGTGAGCCCAGTGGAAGGCGAAATCCTTTTGCAGGTCCTGGACCTCAGCTTCAGGAATAGAGACGTTAAGAATCTGCGATTTTGAAAAATTAACTTTGAATCCCGCGACATCTCCAAAAGCAAGGAGCTCTCTCGATAGATGCCGCAGTGTTGACTGGGGCTGTGTGAGTGAGAGGATGACATCGTCCGCGTACATACTGATTTTGTGTGTGTCAGCGCCAAATTTGATACCTACAATGTCAGGATTGGATCGTATGCGTTGGGCAAAAGGCTCCATATAGAGCGCGAATAGCAGCGGGGACAAGGGACAACCCTGCCGCGTTCCCCTGGCAATGGGAAAAAGGGTCGATTTACACCCGTTCACCCGCACCGCAGCCTTGGGGGAGGCATATAGGCACTGGACCCATCGGACAAAGTTATCGCCGAATCCGAAAGCCCGCAAGACAGCGAATAAGTAGCCCCAGTCAACGCGGTCAAAGGCCTTCTCCGCGTCGATTGAAAGCAAGAAGGCCTGAGTACGGGACCGGTGAGCTAAGTCTATGAGGTGGAGGAGCCGTTTGGTATTGTCCCCTCCTTGCCGTGTCATGATAAAGCCGGATTGGTACGGGTCAATAAGGCCATCCATCAACGGACTAAGTCGCGCTGCCAATATACTCGTGAATAACTTCGCGTCGATGTTAAGGAGTGAAATTGGCCGGTACGACCCGCACTCCTTAGGATCCTTTCCAGGTTTAAGAATGACAGAAATGGCCGCCTCGGACATTGAGGATGTCACCTCCCCAGAATCGAGGAAAGAGTTAAAAAGTCTCGTTAAAAGGGGAGCCAGCTCCACGCAGAATGTTTTGTAAAACAGTGCTGGGAAGCCATCCGGACCCGGGGATTTGGCCAACTTCAATCGTGCAATCGCTGAAATGACTTCCTCTATTCGAATGGCCGAGTCTAAGGTGTCAGCCGATGATTTAAACAGAGGAGTGATATCGCAAGAGTTTAAGTGTTCCTTTATGTTATGTGAGCAAGCAGTCTCCCTCGTGTAAAGGCGTTGGTAGAACTGGCGAAAGGTGTCGACAATAAGGGTGTTTGTGTTATTCTCCACCACATTCAAATCTCGAATATATTGGATCGCGGTCATCTGTGTTCGCGCCCGCAATCTGTGTGCCAACATCTTCCCCCCCTTGTCCCCGCTGAGATAGAATTTATGACGTAGTCTTAGGAGGGCATGCTCTGCCCTGTCCAAGTCTAGGTGTTTCAGCATGCATCGCCGTGTTTCCAGTTCCCTCCAGACTCTGGGGGCTCCGGTCCGTTTGTGAACTGCTTCCAGTTCCCCCACCTCTCTTTCCAGTTCTGCACGCTTTTCTTTGCGTAGCCGCGCAAAGGATGCTGCGATCGCGATAAATTCGCCCCGCACTACTAGTTTCAAAGCTTCCCATACCGCCGCGAGAGGAGTACCCGCTTGGTCATTTTCCGCGAGGTAGTGTGCTATAGTATTCCGAATTCGAGTAGCGACCTCCTCCGAATGCAAAAGGGAGTCCCGAAGACGCCAGCCCAGCGGTGATGAACGCTTGCCATGAGATGTGAGTAGTACCGATATGAGGGCATGGTCCGAAAGGGAACGGGGAGTGATATCTGCTGTGTGCAAGCCAGAGAGGAGAGAGGGGGAAGCTAAAAAGTGATCTAATCGTGCATAGGTTTTGTGAGCTGCAGAGTAGTAAGTGTAGTCACGCTCATTCGGGTGCTGGGTACGCCACACATCGCTCAGCCCACAGTCAGTTAACCATTGCTTCCCTCCCTGCGACAGTGCCCCCGTTTGATGCGATCTTTGCTCTGATCTATCCACCGCTGAGTCCATCACCACATTCAGGTGGCCTCCCACCAAAAGTGCCGCATCTGGAGAGGCAAGAACTTCAGAGAGGGCTAGCCGTAGGAAGGGTTCTTGTCGTTCATTCGGGGCATATAAAGACCCTATTGTCATTTGTGTGTCTCCCCATTGTACGCAGAGTGCTAAAAACCTGCCTTTGATATCTGCCACATTGGAGATGACTTTGCATTGTGAACGCGCACTAAATAGGATTGCAACCCCATTTTTCTTAGCCGACCCTGAGGACCACAGCTGCAGTGGGAAACGTTTATCTCTCATCCGCTTAGGTTCTTTGGGTAACAAATGGGTTTCCTGAAGCAGACAGACATCCCCCTCAGCATTTTCTAAGAGAGAAAGTATTGCAGAGCGCTTAACTGGGTTGTTCAACCCTCGTACATTTAAGCTTACAATTTTCAAGTCCCTACCCATCGAATCTAAAGGGGGAAAGAAAGACATCTAGCTGCCCAAGCCCACCTGAGCCTGGACCAGTGCAATTCACCTTCCTTGATCCAGGCACCTGCCAAACCTGCCTGAGAACTGATGCGGAGCCCCCAAAAACACGTGGTCCGAATAACTGCCAACCTTGCCTACGAACTGATGCGGAGCCCCAAAAACAGTCCCAAAAACCCCAAGTCGCTAGTGAAACATAACAACGAAGCCAAATAGAAAAAACAGAAAAACCAGTGGAGTGACACAAGTCCGTCTCATACGTCAAATGTTCAAGGGGACATGGCACACCCCCAAATTGGGTCATACCGTACAGAGGAAGACGTGGCCGAGGCCCACAGCCCACGAAGATCAACGTGTCCAGCACACCGATGTCTAGGGTGCAGAAGCACTGCGCTCCATCGAAGGGCCTCCTCCCTCCGGCCGCCAAATGAAGTGCCCACGCGGTCGCCAATCTAAGAACATCAAGGTGTCGCGGGGTTGTCGGTCACTCGAGTAACTGATGAGAGGGCTGCCTCCCTCTCTAGCTTGCTAGCAGCCGTGTCTGGCGCAGGGCCTGGAAGCGGCCTCCCCACTCGTTGCCATTCGGAGGAGCGCTGACGCCTGCGAGGAAGTGATTGATCTTCGTCTGAGCCAACGGGAGGCCTGTCAATGCCCAGTTTGTTATATGCTTCCTCCAAGGACCGTAACTGCAGCAATTTGCCCTGGAATTTGAAGATGAGGCGGAAAGGATGGCCCCAAGAGTAAGGAATCTTCTGTTCTCGTAGATGGTTGGTGATAGGCTTGAAGTCTCTTCGTTTAATCAATGTGGAAGCTGCTAAGTCCTGATAAAGTACCGGTTGGTGACCGCGGAATTGTATTGGATTAAGGTCTCTAGCTCTACGTAGGATGTGTTCCTTTAGCTGAAAATCATGCACGCAGACGAGGATGTCAGGGGGGGGAGCCTTAGCACCACGCGGCAGCCCCACTCGGTGGACACGGTCCATTTGTATCTCTTGCACCTCCTCATCCCCAAGGATCTGCAGGAACAAGGCACTGACATAGTCACGGAGGTCGTCGCCTTCACCCTTCCACGGGACTGCTCGGATCCGGATATTGTTACGTCTGGAGCGGTTCTCCAAGTCCTCCGCGTGCGCCTGCAGGTCTATGTTTTGGTCTCGAAGGCGCATCATCTCCTGCTGCAATTGGTGCATATCGTCTTCTCTGCTTAAGTCATGTTCCTCTAATGTCGCCACCCTTTCTCCAATTCCATCCACATCCCGCCGGACCTCACGGAGATCCGCAGACAGTTGCGAGCGGAGGTCTTGAATGTCTTCTTTAATGGCGGAGAAAAGCTCAACCATGAAGGCCTTCGTTGCTGGCGCGTCCTCCCCGTCCATCAGCGCCGTTGCTGCTGCCGACTGCGCTGCAGAGGGCCCCGTTGTCTTCTGCAAAAGGTCTTTTAGGGATTTGTCTCTTCTCCCCCTAGCGGAGGACATCTTGGGGCCGAACGCCTGTCACAGGACGATCCTTTACCTTTCCCCACTGCGTAGGAGCAGCGGGCCAGCACACCCACTACTACCGGCCCTTCTCCAGCCGGACCAGCAATCTTCAGCAGTCTACCTTTGGCGCTCCAGGAGAGTCACTTACTGTGCCCTAACACAGGCGTGCACCACTTTCCCACCCTCTATGCTCCTGCCAGTGCCCTCCTCAGGGGTGTGCCCTTGCCTGGCAGCGTATGGTTAGTGTGGGAAATAGGAGGATTCTGTTGTACGTTCAACCCCGTATGTCAGCAGGGGGAGACAGCGTCTACAAGGAGCCCAGGCCGCATGGGTGTCCACCCCCCCACCAGCGCAATTCAGACAGCAGCACCAGCAAGATGGGGAACTCTATAGCCACCAATCCAATGTCCTGCAGCTAGCCACGTGGCACTAATACAGGTTGAAAAAGCCACCAACACTCTCCGGGTGTCCAGGAGACCCACTCCCCAGGCCCAAACCAGACAGCAGAGATCGCCAGGACAGCCACAGCTCCAGAGGCACCCCAAGCAGCTTGCACGGCCAGTGGCAGCGGGAGAGACTGCGCGGGTAATATATGCAGCAGTGCCGGTGCTACGAGGATGACAGTCACTGTCCCCCTCACGGAGGCAGGCACAGAATTGCCCCAGTCTCTGTAAGCCACGTATGCTCAGCCGCACCAACACCTGGAATTAGACAGTGCAGCACGTTCCCGCATTCACCGCTCCCAGCCTCCGGGGACCAACAGGACGCAACTCCGTCTGCCGAACTGCAGACCGGGCCTCACTGCCTCAATCACGCCACTCTCCCCGGCCCGCTACTCCTCACCTGCAGGCCCCGCAGTGAAGCGCCGCCTCCGCATGAATCGCAGCTTCCAGCCACTGCACCAGGTCAGGCCTCTTCTACTGCCGAGGACTCGGGCTGGCCGCTGCCCCACAGCTGCGGGATTGGCCCGAACTGTCACTCATTCCCGGCCGCCATTTCCGACACGGCCAGGGCAGGTCCCTCTGATGTCCCCAAAATGGCGCCACCTCCGAATCGCGTCCTTCGCGATCGCGCCAATGACCGGGCCAGTGGGGGGTCCGATGCAGGTGGGGGTAGGTGCAATACCGCTATGCTCACCCGGATGGGCCACCCTGAAGAGCACAGCAGGCTACGATGACATTCGGCCTTTCACCCGGCCGCACGTCTCCCGCCGGGCCGGGGCCGGGAAGGGTCGCACGGCGGAGCAGGTCACTCAAATCTCAAAACGGAGCCCGCCATCAAGTCCAGGACAGCTCCGCGATTCAGCTCACCCGCCTGCAGGATCGGATGGGCGCCAGGTAGGGCGATAATCCAATGCTAAGTAGCGGCGGCGCCGGAGGGATAGGGACCCACGTCCTATCTCGCCGCCATCTTGGCCACGCCCTCGCTTGCAATATTTTAGATATTTTCATACAAACTGAGTATTGGGGAACAAAACATGATATTCATGTTAGTTTATTATAAAAGGGATTAATTAAGAGAGACTGTGTGCATGTTATTAGTAACTCTAGTAAAACAAGCAATGGCAAAGCCAATAGGTCTGACTTTGTGGTAGGTCAAGTGTATGTGATAGCCGCAGGCTTTCTAGAAAGAAAATCTCATAATGAAGAAACATCCTGAACTACAAAAATATGGAAGCTTTAATAGGGGCCTTTTGCTGAATAGCCTGCAGAAGCAGAGTTAAGCTGTACCATCAAAAATGAGTTCAGAAGAGGAGCCAGAAGTCAAAGTGTGTTTTGTAAGTGATGCAATTCAAAGGCATACTCAGAACTATATTGCTTAGTATGTACTTTTGACAAAGGGCCATATTTTCAATTCATATATAAGAAAGCCTATGTATGTGTACTTCTTCAGTTTATGAACAAAAAAGGTTTTAAATCCAACAGCATGTTATCATGGAGACAAAGTAAAACAAATGAAAACAAAAAAAAAAGCAAGGGTGATTAATGAATAGGAAAGAGTCTTTATGACAGGCTAAGGAATACAAAAAGCAAACACCTCTTAAGCAAAAAGTCATAAATCAACAATTAAAATGAAGATGTATCGGAGAGGCGTGGCTTGATGCCAAAGAAGGAGGGGCGTGGCTTGACGCCAAAGAAGATGGCCGCTTTCTAGTGAGGCTCCGCGGCGGCCCGGGAGGGGTGTTGACCTCCTCATGGACACTTCGTGATTTTCTCCGCAGAAGTGGAGTCCTTCGAGGTATGAAGGACTCCTGATCTTCATTATGCCATTTTTTGCTTCACCGGTGAGCGCTTTTCTCCTCCTTTTGGCAGGTTTGGTCGGCGCATCTCTCTTACAAGACTCACGCCCGCCAACTTTGTTATCGTCGTCGCACCGCTTTCTATACCACATGAAGTAAACACTCTTCCATGGAATTCTTAATGAGGCACAGCAATTTTATATGTATCTCACTTCTCATGTGGACTGTCTGGTGAAGGAATGTGGAGGAGAGGAGGTTTTCGCATAATTTCTTTCCTGCGTCATTATTTCTGACAGGATTCCTCTGCCATAGATGGTTATTGGACCCTACTCACTGTTGTTTAGTTCATTATAATTAGCCTCATATACTCTATACCACCTGCTTATGACAGATATTTATTTTAAAGAGTCAATACAGTTCTTTGCAGGCAGGAATATCTGTAGAATGTGGAATAGGTATAACTTTGCTGCTGCTGCTCTCTCCTGACCACAGTTTGGATGCATGGGGCGAATGTCTACAATTTTTCTCCTTTTCTGCATTTCACATCAGAGTGGGGTTCCTCGAATTTTCCTTTATAATTTAACACTTGGGGGTATATTCACAAGAACGTGCGCTAAACATCTCCAAAAAATGTTAACGCAACTTTACACATCGCGGGAAAATAACCCTGTGTTAACGTGGAATTCACAACACGGCGGTACCATGCGATAGTTTCCCGAAAACGCTACCAATGTCCGCGATACAACCACCGCGACGGAGATAAAAATACAAACCCCAACGCAAAAAAACGTGCGATGAGCCCATCCGCGATGAGGAAAGCAGCGATAAGCAGTGCCAGGCCCGCAACATACACACGGCAGGCGGGAATAAGCACAACAAAAGCAGGAAAAAGGAAGACAAACCAAACAGAAAACAACAGCGAAGCACAATGGAGGCAGTCGGAGCAAGTACACAACCCCACAAGCCCCATTGGCAACAAAACTTTGTACATGGCAGTCCATCGTGGACAAGGTGAATGCAGCCGGAGAGGGGAGGAGGACAATGGAAGAAAACCAGAACAGCTGGAATGATGCGAAACGCAAAAACAAGCAGAAACACGCCAACAACCAGAAGGCAGCAATGCACACCGGAGGTGGGAGTCCAGCGCCACACCAGGAGCTGGATGACATGGAGGAAATGGTGTCCACCACATCAGTCTGGAGATGGTGGCAGGAGTCGGGGACCGGAAACTGCTCAAAATCAACCGACACAACAGCAACAGGGAGAGGAACGACCAGGGACTGGGGGGACGGGGGAGATGGGCACAATGGTACACATGCACAATTAAGCACAGCACAACTGCAGCCAAACCATGCCCAAGAGTAACAACACCAACCAAGAGCACAAGTCACACAAGTCAGCAATATCACACCACTGAACAAGCACAGAAGTGAAAACCACACTGCCTGAAAGGGAGAAGGGTGAGCCAAATCAGAGCTGAAGGGCCATCTCACACACAATGCAGCACACACACATAGGAAGCAGAGCACCCCAACATCGAACACAAAGTGGTACAAACACCAACATTTGCACAACCGAACACAGGACACAAGAGCACCCGCTTGTGGCCGGTAAATGGCCATACGCATCTAGTAAAGCACGAAACAGGGACATGATAATGCACAAGTACCAACCCACAGCCCTGATGGGGTAGCAATGCATGTATGGCAGGGACCCAGATAGGCCGTGACACACACATTTGCATACATATCAACACTCATCACAGTTGGAGACAAGTGAAGGTGCAGAAACTCTATCAACAATTGCGTGTCAGTACGGCCAAGAGAAGTGCCACAACATGCAGACCAATGCAGCAGCATGTCTGAATGATGAACGTTGCAAAGCGCCCATGTCCACCCTGGGGGAGTCCATCACCCACATAAGTCAGTGCCAACGCGCGTTGGTTGTCCGCGCATGTATCCGGAGTCCAGGCCAATGCAGCCATGTCCACTGTCGTCATGGGACATGTGACCAGATCCCCAACATGCAACCAGGCGTCGGGACACGTGCAATGGGTCACATTCAGTTGTGGCTGCAGGTACGTTGTCACTCGTCCATGAACGCGAGTGTAGCAGCGTAGGCCAACACTTCCAATAAGAGCTCGTTGTCGACTAGATCTAACATGTCGGCGACGTAACCCATCAGCTGTCCCGGACAGATGTGCTGACTCCAACCCCTGGCCCCAATTGGCACTAAAGCCCAATAGGGGAGCGGCTCAATGTGGTCACTGCACACGACGAGTCGTGCAATCTCCCAGGTCCAGTTGCCAGCATGCATGCCAATCATCCAGGCATGCCATAAACGGGCATCACGGTGACACTCCTGGTCGTGGGCCAACAGGGAGCGCGCACACACGTCGAAATCCAGTTCAGCTACCGTTACGTTGGAGAGGCAGACATCCATGGTGCACTCGAATATGCACGAGCGACAATGCAACACAGGCTGAACGCAGGTGACGTTGGCAAGGCGGAAGCTTAGCCGGTAACTGATCCGCAGCACTGCCAATGGCAGTGTCCCCAGTACATGCAGCAGACGTGCACGGTACCGGTCCACGTGACTGGGGTTGTGCATGTGTCCGGGATGGTCTGCCATTGCATCAGTGGCTCTGCTTGAAGCGGCACTGTGCTGACCTGCGCCAGTCCTGTGGATGAAATGCCACAGCTCGGATCAATGAGCAGTGTCTGTGTGCAACGGGTGCAGGCCTGGGATGGGTTGGGAGTACGTGTGAAGGCCATTTCACGCACGCCAACTACGACCAAGGACTTCTGTGTGTGGGATGTGTACACGTTGGTCTCACGTCGGGCAGTGCGTATTGTGGGAGTCGTCAGCAAATGCTATCGTATCTGTCAGGGGGTGCTGGGCACATGCAAGTCCCAGCTCGGAGCTGCAGATGTGCTTCCGCCTGATAGTCCAGACAAAGGACCTTTCATCCCTACGATTCTGCCTAACTACCGTCCCATCTCCCTGCTCCCTTTTTTGGCGAAAGTACTAGAGGCCCATGTAGCTAGATGCCTGTCCAACTTCTTGGAAGAATCTAAATACCTTGACCCTCACCAGGCGGGGCTCCGGCCTGCACACTCCACTGAAACTGTAATATTAGCTGTCCTGGACACTCTCCGTGACAACGCCGACAGAAGCTCCCCCCAGGCACTGGTATTGCTGGATCTCTCTGCCGCCTTTGACACGGTCGACCACACTATTTTGGTAGACCGTGTCAGGCATGCTGGCATTCAAGGTGCAGCCGCTAGTTGGCTCTCTTCCTTCCTGGAGGACCGGTCCCAGGCCGTTCGCCAAGGCCATTTCACGGCCCCTCAACGTAGAACTACGTGTGGTGTTCCACAAGGCTCCGCTCTCTCCCCTCACCGTTTCAATCTTTACATTCTCCCCCTGATCCAGTCCCTCAAAGACAGGAAGGTGACTGTCTTCAACTACGCGGATGACCTGCAATTGGTCTTCACGGTTGATAACTCACACAGCTCAGTCACCGAATTTCAGGCCACCATGCTGCACATTCAACACTGGATGGACCACAACCACCTTAAGTTAAATCCTGGCAAGACGGAGCTAGTCCTCACAGGGGACAGCCATAAGTTCTGGGGCCCACACTACTGGCCGTCAGAGCTAGGATCCCCGCCCACTCCCTCCCCCTCGGCTAAAACACTAGGGGTCACCTTAAACAGTGACCTTTCACTGAAAACACAGGTCGGGTCGGTAATCTCTAAATGCTTCTTCCAACTGCGGAAGATCAGGAAGATTCATCGCTTACTCACGCAGAAAGCCTTGACCCAGGTTGTGATAGCTACCGTCCTGTCACACCTGGACTATGCCAACTCTGTGTACCTGGGCATGCCACTCTATCTGCTCAAACGGCTGCAGATGGTCCAGAATCACCCAGCCAGATTGATCCTTCGACAAACCAGATGGCAATCAGCGACTCCTCTATTAAGGAAATTGCACTGGCTCCCCATTCCTCAACGCTGCGCGTTCAAAACAGGCTGCCTGATCTTCAAATCCTTGCACGGTCAAAACCCCAAATTTATAAACAACCTAATATTCAGGCACACCCCCTCTCGCAACCTGCGCTCAGCTCACCTTTCGCTCCTCTCCACCCCCGCGTTCAAACGGAAACGTCAGGGAGGCCGCTGATTTGCAACCCTCGCCCCTAGACTGTGGAACTCCTTCCCCTTGGAGATCCGGTCTTGCACTGACCTTCTGAAGTTCAGAAGGTCCCTCAAAACATGGCTATTTGCACAAGCCTACAATTGACGTCTCCACAGGTAATGGACAGAGCCTATCTCAGCGCCATGAAACCACCCGGTGTACGTGCGCTTTACAAGTCATTCTTAACATTAACATTAACATCCCTACAGTCAGTTTACCATCTGCTTGCATACAGGAGATGTGCAGAGGCCTGTCGTGGGTGGGGTGGGATGTGTGCGACCCAGGGAATCATGGATGATATGCCGAGCACGTGGCACATGAGCGGCCTCACTGTGTGTTACGTTGCCTCACAGCTGCTCCTCCCTCCCACGAGCCCCCACACTTGTGTGCGCTGCGCGGTTGCATACGTGCACTCCTATGGCACACCATTGTCATGCCTGTCTGCGCATGTCCAGCGGCATGCCAAGAACACCGTGATGCTGGCCATTGAGGGTGTGCAGCCACGTGAGTGTAGGCCAATGGTCTGGACAGGGCGGACACAGGTGTACAGTCCATGGCTGGCTGTGATCATGATGCGATTGAGGCTAGGCATCTGACTCATGCAGCTGCAGGACTGATACACACAACACCTGGCATGTATGAGCTAAGACCCCGAGCGGACTTGCGCACCTACATCTCTCCGTACATGCGGGCCCGCCCTCCGGGTGCATGCTACATTGCAACATCGACGACTGTGGCCCTGGTGGCGACAACACCCCAACACAGAGACACGCTTACCGCACTTCCTGCTCAAGGCCAGACCAGAGCCACGCCCTGAGCCCCCTGCCAAATCAGCACACCCCAGCGCTGACCGACGTATGCCGGCCCAGCACACGCCGCTTGTGCATGCAGGGGGGGGCAGACGAAGCTACATGTCCAAGGTCTTAGCCACTGCTGAGGTGACATGGTATCGTCCGCTGAACACAGCACACTGCGATGTTGCAGGGCTCGGGCCCATCATGCTGACATAATGACCACACGGACACACTTGCTTAGATGGTGTGAATGGCTACGGGCACGTGCGCCCGGCCACTTTTATTAGCAGGCTCACATGTCGAGTGACACCTGTGTTGGATGTGTGTGGGGTGTGTGTACACCAGCCGTCATGGAGTGCTTGGTGCAGTCAAAAAACTACAACAGTGTACATCATAAAAGACACAACCATAAAGGCCCCATGACTTGAGCTGCACAGAGTTAGTGGCCCCGGATGCACAGCGTCCAGCACGGGCCTACCGCCACGGGAGGCTGACTTGCGGTGCACTGGGGCAGGGTCACAAGAGCAGAGCAGGTTCTCGTAGATGTCAAGGGGGGTGTCGCGAAGTGTCTCAGTGGACAGTGGAAGGTGTACCCCCAAGGCATGATGCAGAGGGCAGAACCACGCTGAAACAGTCACTATGGTGGAGATGAATGGAACAGACACATGTCGAACACCAAGTCCGTCCCAGCCAGATGATGATGCAGACAACCCCCAGGCCATGGACTCAGATGCCACCAAAGTTCAACCAGACAGTGCCCATGACTCATTGCGCACAGAGTTAGTGGCACCAGTGCTGATAGGGGATGCTGCCTGCGATGAGGTATGTCCAATGGTGTGAACATCTCCATAAATTACCCAACACACTGTTCCACATGTGGGACCTACTGGACCGCAGTGTAGGCCTGAGGCAGCGGTCAGCAGGGGCCCTCATCCAAGTGTCGCCGGCTTACGTTGGATGGTCCCACCGGCCTGCGTAGTTCAGGTTCAGTGGCACCATGGGACGCAGACTTGCGGTGAACAGGGTTAGTGGCACCAGGTCAGTTGTTGCTAGTGTTCGGTCACCTCCGTGACGAGGATCCGGCTTTCATCCGGACTGAATCGCATCTTCCTCTTACTCCTCTCCATGCGTTCACTGGTATGGACTCTGCCATTCATGAATCACGACTAAGTGCTGGATGTGGGACTTACAGGACCGCGGTGTAGGCCGGGGGCAGCGGTCAGCATGGGCCCACAGACATGTGTCGTGTGCTTGCGATGCAGGGTTTGGGACACTGATCGAAGGCAGTTCAGTGATATATACGTGGCAATTAACATTTGGTCACTGCCATTCTGAACTCAAGACACAGTTCCACATGTGGGACCTACTGGACCGCAGTGTAGGCCTGAGCCCTCATCCAAGTGTTGCCGGCTTGCATTGAACAGGGTTAGTGGCATCACGTGTCGCAGGCTTGCGATGCAGACTTTGGCTTCACTGATCGGAGGGAGTATAGTGATGTGGACGCTGCCACAGACCTTTGGTCACTGCCATTCAAAACTCACGACTCAGTACAACATGTGCCAACAACTGGGCCGAAGAGTACGCGGGTGGAGTATGTCAATGAAAAAGGAGTACTGTGGGCCAGCGCCGTGGAGGCCAGCGATGGTCTGCGGAGGCTGCAAAGGTCGCGGGACTGGGGCCTGGGGCTTGCACCGGCACATGGTGGGCCCTATTTGACACACGCCGGTGTCGGCAGGTGAGCGGAGCCTCCTTGGTGCTCTGGGGCAGGAATGACGGGTCTGGGGACCAGCGGCCCAGGGTGCAGCAGGCGCACAGGGACGCAGGCCCTGCCGTGCATGGCGCCGGCGTCGTGGTGGGCTGAGAGGCGCCGCCCTGGCAGATACGTTGGCCATTCCGGAAGAGAACCATGCCCAGTGCGACAGGCTTTTTATTCACACCCCTACGCAGGCCTTGGGTACGCAGGGCCAACCCACTCCGCCCGCGCATACAGGGGGGGACGTAACGTGCGACATTTCCACGTTCTGCCCCACAGCCTGTGGGGACATGGTAGCGTCCACTGGCCACTACACTCCATGCACCAGCAGTTAATGTCCACATGGCCATTTCCGTGGTTTGCACACTGAAGTCTGTCCGGCACCACCACGCCACACCTGGCATTGGGTAGGTTCTCATTCATTAGTCACTTGCCGCTCTCGCACATGCCTGCTCCAAGCCTCTCCTCACATTTTGCTATTGTGTGGCTGTGGTGCCATGCCGTGGCTGGGTTGTGTGCATGGCAAGCCCAGGTTCCCAATGGAGTTTTGTTGTCGTGTCTGGTCGGTTGGCAGGTTCTGTGGCATGTTGCATGTAGTTCTGCTTCGTGCCCATTGCCAGTGTCATGAGTTGCATGACTGTGGGGTGGAGGTGTGTGGTGTGTTCATTTGGTACTTACCAACGAGCACTGCATTTCCATAGGTGCCATCCTGAGAGCGCTGGTTGATGATGGACTGTCGGGAGATGTAGGAATCATGCACACTGCCTGGGGAGTTGGCCAAGAAATTGTTGAGGAGTCCCCGGTGGTCCACTATTGCCTGCACATTGATGGAATGCGTGTCCTTTCTGTTGCGGTAGTTGTGTGCAGTGTCGGCAGGGGGCACGAGGGGTACATGTGTGCAGTCGATTGCCCCCGACACGTGAGGGAATCCAGCTATGGCGTAGAAGCCTTGCTTGGTCTTCAGCTGCTCCTGCGCAGTGTCGGTGAATTGGAGGTGCTGGGGTACCAGGCTGATGATGGCATCCAGGACAGGTGTGATGAACTTGGATAGGGCGGACTGTAAGACTCCTCAGACTCTGGCAGTTGTGGGTTGGAAGGTACCAGAGGCCAACATGTGCAGCACAGGCGGCAGCTTTGTCTGCGGAGGGATGTTGGTTGTCCGCTGTGTTGGTACCGTCAGCTGGTGGGCGATGTGGGTCAGGATGCGGGGGATGGTTGTCCTTTTGGGCCTGTAATGGGCAATGTCCTCCTCTGGCGTTCGGTCTGTGCGGCTGGTGCGTTTACGGTGGGTCCGCTGTCTTTGTGTACGCTGCCTCTGTGGTGGTCCGGGGGGGCGGGGTGGGTCCTGGGGGTGGTGGCGGGCCTGGGGGTGGTGGCGGTGGTTGTTGTGGCCCTCATGGGTCTCCGAGCTGCATGATCATTGGCTCCATGGCATCTGTGGGTCTTCAGATGTGGCTCTTGGCTGGGCTCTCTTTCATGCTGCAGGCAGTCGTCCTGCTTAACACCAGCAAAAGGCAGGTGTTAATTCCCTGCTGCTACCGCGGCTTATCGCCTGTTTTTGGTTCGCATCGCAGATCTGGCAGTTCGTTGTGAAAGTGATGTAGTGGTGTTTTCGTGAGTTTTTGCACGGGAACGCCTACTCTGCATCTCATTAGGGTTAGTTGGTGGTGTCACCCGTGGAGATAACTTTGCGGCAGTTATCGCGGGAATACTGGCAATGTCTGCAGTTTGCACCCGCTTGTGAATGGGGCGTTAAATCTATCTCCGCTTTTGATGCGTTAAGGTGGCAATAACTCGGCAATAGGTCCTTGTGAATATGCCCCTTGGTGTTTTTCAATGTGGCCCCCTATATGATCAATGATCAATGTCCCAATATATTTAAGTCTGTGGCTTACTTCAACCATTTTTCAACACCCATCTTACTTGCTTAGTAGATGTGCCTTGCCTCACGTTTTTGAAGTTTTTGAAGAATTTGGAATTACTTTTATAACTAAGTCTACAGCTTATTCCTCCGTTGGGCTTATTGGTTTCTCCTATTTCTGCTTAGGTGATTTTTAATCGTAGTCAATTTTTTATTCCAACAAGCACCCCGGTTGAAGTGCCATTCTTGACTGTTTATGGGGAGAACAAAGTCTGTGCGACGCAATTCCATTCCACCTTCTTCGTCATCTTATTTGGAGGATTATAATATCCTTCACACAGACATGTAGGATTCGGACTGCAATACCTTACCCCCTTTAGTGGGGACAATGGCATCATCGTCTAATATTCCGCTTCCAACTACCAAGCATGTCTCCAAATTAGCGGTCCCCTCTACACTATCTTCTGGTAAACGTATTAAAAAGGATCCACCATCACCTGTTACATCTCCTCCACCTGCTTCTTTGGACTTACTTCTTGAGGAGATTCGAGCTCTTCGGACTTACATGGAGGAAACTAATAAACGTCTTCAAACCTTAGATGATAAATGGTCATGCATGGAAAACAAAGTTGTGCAAATGGAAAACTGTGTTGACTCTTTACAAGGTGTGGTGAACCAGGTCCCCTCTATGCAATCAGAAATTACTGTTCTTAAAAAACGAATTGAAAATCTTGAAAATCGTAACAGATGTAATAACTTGCGCACATATGGTTTGGCAGAGGGTCTGGAAGGTTCGGATCCCATTTAGTTTTTCAAGGCATTTCTTACGAAAGTACTTGGCATTCCTCATACTCCAATTCTCAATATTCAAAGAACACACCGCTTGGGCCATGGTCCACGTTCTACATCCTCGTCTAATAAACCAAGAGGTGTTATCATTTATTTCTTGGAATATACTGACTTATTGCGAGTTCTACAAACAGCTAAGCTTAAGGGGTAAATATCTTGGCAAGGTTCTAATCTTTTCTCAGGACTATGCTAAGGAAACAGCAGATCGGAGAAAGACGTTTTTGGATATGAAGCCAGCACTTTGTAATCTCAATGCTAGATTTGGCCTCTTTCATCCATGTCTATTTAAAGTAACATATAAAAATAAGACTATGAATTATGAGGATCTTGTTTTATTACAGCGTTTTTGGACAACTGTAGAGAAGAAGATATGGATGTTACCAGGCGTTCTACTATTTGAAAAGCTGTGATATGTTTTAATTGTTTTTTCTGCTAGATATTTATTATAAATACGTTCTCTGGCTGGTGATAAATATGAGCCGTTTACTTTTCATGTTTCTTCTTATATTAGGTGCGGTTTTCGTATTCGACCATTGTGATTCCTGGTCTGTTTAGATGGAGTGTTCTTCCCTCCCGATCCGCCTGAGTTGTCTGGTCAGTTGTGTCGTCTTCCTTATGTGGCTTCACCACCCTCATTTTTGCTATGTCTTTTTTGATATGTCAGTTTGTCTTTTATGTGTCTGGTTTCTGTTTCTCTTCTTTGTTCCTCCTTTTCTTTTTCTCTTTCATATCCTTTTTCTGACAATCAATATTCTTTACTATACTGTTATCTTTTCTTCATTTATTCCTATTCATATTTCACTTCGTATTGGCTCTATACTTTTTCTTCTTTTATGATCACATATTTCTTTCTATATGCTAATCAATTTTTTTGCTAGCATGTTTACACTTGTTTTTTAAAAAATGTAATTACTTACAAGATTTTGCTATATTTAATTGCTGTTAATATTTATCTTTACTGTTTACAATGTTTATTCCACTATAGATGAATTTAAGAATTCTTTCCTGGAATGTTAAAGGTCTAGGTCCTCCTATAAAACGTCAGAAAGTACTAACTCATATTTCTTATTCAAAATGTGACATTGCTTTATTGCAGGAAATTCATATTTTGGATAAAGAAATATCTAAGCTTAAACGACAATGGGTTGGCCATGTTTTTGTGTCCCCAGGTACTGGGAAAAGTAATGGAGTGGTCATTTTATGTAAAAAAACATTTAGATATACAGTTACTTGCACAGGATACAGATGAAATAGGTAGATGGGTCTCTATTTCTCTACTGGTTAATAAAATCTCTCTGACTCTTTTTAATCTTTATGCACCTACCTCTCCTGACAATTCTTTTTGGCCCGAAATACTATCTAAATTGATGACTTATAAAGATGAATATCTATTGGTAGGTGGTGATTGTAACATGGCTTTTGATCCTATTATTGACTGTAATTCTAAATCTTAATTTATTCCTTCCCCCATACACTCTCAGTTTACATCTACTATTCAGCAACAGTCGTTAGTGGATGCTTGGAGGCTATGTAATCCTACTTTTAGAGTATACCTTTTTCTCCCCTGTACATTCTTCTCAATCCCGATTAGATTATCTGTTTCTCTCTAAACCACTTCCACAACATATTACCCACTCGGATATAGGCTCCATATTAATCTCGGATCACGCCCCGGTTACTTTAGATTTAGACCTCCTTCCTCCTACTCAATGCACTAGAAGGTGGAGATTCAATAATTCCCTTCTTTTAGATCACAATTTTACTCAAAGTTTTGAATCCTTTGCAACTACCTTTTTTCTTGAAAATGAACACCCACACATCCCTCTACAAACTATATGGCATTCCTTTAAAGCTGCTTCTAGAGATTTCATTATATCCTTTGTGTCTCGCAAAAAGAAAGCCTCCTTAAATACTTTGAAGTCCCTTAAGGCATGTATTAAACAATTAGAACATTCTTATTATCACACAAATTCTAAAACCTGCCTGGAAGAACTGATTAAATCCAAACTTACTTTTAATAAATTATCCACAGACAATGCCAAATCCTTTTTCCTTAAAGCATCGGCTAAAAATTATGGATGTCAAAATAAATCTGGGAAACTTTCAGCAAACTATCTTAAGAGATAAAAGAAACGTACCAAAATCGATTCATTCCTTACTTCTACTAATCGTATGGTTTATAAAAAAGGAGACATATTATCAGAATTTACCCATTTCTTCCAGAAGCTTTATACACCTGAATCTCCTACACTTCAAGATGATATTCTGCAATATTTATCCTATATTAACCCTCCCTCTGACCTTAACTTAGATTTCTCAATACTAGATAATGAGATTTGAATTCAAGATATTCTTACCGCTATACGTACTACTAAATGTGGTAAAGTTCCAGGTCGTGATGGATTGACTATTGAGTTTGACTCAAATTTTTCTCACTTTCTTCTTCCTAAGTTACACAAATTATTTCTCTTTTTTATATCTTTACAGTCATCTAGTGGTTCTTTTCAAGATGCCTTAATATGTCTATTTGCCAAAGATTATAAAGATCCCAAACTGTGTAAAAATTGTAGACCCATTTCTTTGATTAAATAGATTATAACATTTTTGCAAAAATATTAGCTCTTTGTTTAGAATCTTTATTGCCTCAGCTAATTGTACAGGAGCAATGTGCTTTTATTAAGGGCCGACATATTTCAGACAACATTAGATTATTTTTTAATGTCATTTGCAAGTCCAAATCATATAAGCACTCTTTGGCAGCTATTTCTTTAGATGCTGAAAAGGCGTTTGATCGTGTAAGCTGGCCTTTTATCTTTTCTACTCTATCTTGGTTTGGCTTTGGTTCTACTTTTATTAATTATGTCTCTTTGTTATATTCCTCTCCTACATCCTCTATTTTAGCTAACGGCCTTCTCACTCCATCATTTCCTCTATATCGAGGGGTTAGACAAGGTTGCCCTCTTTCGCCTCTCCTTTTCATTCTTGCTTAGAACCCTTTTTGATAACAATTCGTACAAATCCTCAAATTACCGGCTTTCACTATGGTGATAATCAATTAAAAGTTTCAGTCTATGCTGACGACATCTTGCTCTTTCTTTCACAACCACATACTTCATTATCAGCTTTCTTATCAGAGGTACATCTTTTTGCCTCTGTGTCAGGTTATAAATTAAATACTGACAAATGTGAAACCCTTCCTTTAAATACATTATGCTTTCATGCAGATTATATCTCTTCTGATTTTTGTTGGAAACTGGACAAAATTAAATATCTTGGTTTATGGTTTAAATCTAATCGTAAAGAAACTGTGTCCCTTACTCTGAAAAAGCTGCAAACAACATTGAAAACACTTACTTCTAGCTGGAATCCCTTGTTTTTATCTTGGTGGATCCACCTGGACGTAATAAAGATGATTCTGGTTCCTATAATACTTTTTTATATTTCTAATATTCCTATAAATATACCTCATTCTCAATAAAAGATAATCTACTCCATTTTATCTAAATTCTTATGGAATAATAAAAAGCCCTGCATGTCTCTCCTTAAACTCAAACGAAGCAATCATTTGGGAGGGTGTTAACTTTCCAGACTTTCATTCTTATCATACCGCATTTTCCCTCAAACAATCTTCTTTGTTATTACAAGAAGATTATGTTTTAAACTTACCTGTATGGACTAATATTGACAAGTCTTTTTTCCATCCTTTTTCTTTCTTCCAAAGAATTCCTATCTCTCTCACATAGACCTTTGTCACTATACCTCCCTATTTTTAATAATATCTAAAAAATAATTACAACCTATATTCTTTCATTATCAAAATGCTAAAGATCAATTTTTGCAATCCTCCATTTGGTACAATAAACACCTTCGAATTAATAATAAAACCATTTTTTGGAAGGAATGGCACGCTAAAGGGCTTCGTTGGATTTATCAACTTTTTCACAGTGGTATATGTATTCCTTTTATAACTGCTCAAGCCCGTTTTCCTTACCTTCTTCTTATGAATCTAAATATGCATCTTTAATTTTGGTGATTCAGTCCACTTATCATCAATTTTCATCTGACCTTATGCCTATTTTTTCTCCTCCCACCTACTTTTGGTCTTGGCCACTGTTCCCTCTGCCTCTCAATTGTATAAGCATTTACTTTCTTATCCAGTTAATCGAGACAAAATGGATGTGGAACTATCTTGGGAATCTGATCTCCAGGTTTCCTTTTCCATTTCCATTTGGATTAAGATTTGCACAAAAATAAGGAAGTCTTCTAGAGCAGCTAACACTACTCAAACATTATTTTTTTATTTACAATAGGCTGATGTTTACTCCCGTTTCATTACACAAAATACATTCAACTCTTTCTTCTTTTTGTTGGTCCTGTGCGACAAATCCAGCTGATTTAAAACACGTGTTATTTGAATGCCAACATATCTATAATTTCTGGACTCAAGTCTGGGAACAAATAAATGACATTTTTCATACACATCCCTTTTACTTTTGTTAATATTTTCTTAGGTAGTGTTTCTGATGATTGGGGCTCTCAATCTAGCAATGTTTATATAATAGATTTACTCCTTGCTGTTGCTTTCCAGCAGATCACCAGGGAATGGAAAAACTCTACTAATGTATCCTATTGGGCTTTGTTATAATCACAGATTAGATAGGGCATATGTTTCCCCCTTTTTTCTAGCTATTAAACGAGAACTTCTTTGGCTACCCATAACTAATTTTTTAGATTTATCTGCTAATAACACATGTTTTCATAACCCCCGAACTGAAGAAGTACCTAAACCCCCATGATTACTCTTTTATAATGCATTTATAGTAGTTGTTAATCAGTTTTGTTTCTTCTTGCTCTCTACTTTTATAATACTTATATAGTGGTTATGCTTATTCTGAACATTGATGATTGTCGTTTTTCCTTTTCTTTTTCCCTTTATCTTACATATTTACTGAGTTGATAATTTTGTATACATTGATTTTATCTTGTGTTTATTATATTGTATTTCTCTGTTTATAAATAAAATCTTTCTTTAAACTTAAAATGAAGTTGTTATCAACAAAGTAAAAGCATCAAGCAACAGTCAGTGTCTCAGGTCTAACATAATTATTAATACAGTTAAAGCTGTCTGGTATTAAAAACACACATAATACTATGTAAACATAGTACAGGCACATGCTGTGACCCAGTGTTTTCCTGGATACCCACCCACACATATTTTTGGACATCCTAAACGCTTGACACTCTCCAGAATTAGCTTAGAATGTCTATGGACAAAGGATTTAGAGCTGGAGCCAGGGCTGGAGTTTGGCAGCAGCACAACGTCCTGAAGTGTTTGAGCCTGAATTGTTTGTCCCTCGGGTTTGACGAGCTGGAAGCATTGGTGGAAGGATGGACAACACCTAGCGGCGGCTTAAGCGCAGCACTGACAGCACGCCAGCAGGCCCTCACGCCCCCTCGAGCCACATTCAAAGAAACCCCATAAATTCCGCGAAATTGTTGGTAATGCTAAAAACGTAATGTGCACATCTGTAGAGATACGGCAAGTGTTTGCACGCTCTGATCTGTTTAACAAATGGCAACTGGAAAAAAACACAAAGCGTGCACGCATTTATGTGAGTCCTGCTCTCTGGTTTTGATAAATTGTGTTTCATTTCCAGTCATTTTCCACGCGGCTGTAGTTAACAGGTTTCTTGGAACGTCTGAGCTGTTGTGTTAGATAATTATGTAAGCCATGAAGAATGCGAGAAGAAAAAACACGCCATCGGAATCAATGCAAAAAGCATGACTAATGCTTAACAAATTAACTTGTCAATAACGCAGCACATTTAGCAAATCAGTTAGAAAAAACACTTAAATGAGCCTGATGTTGAAAAGCTCACTGCACCTATCACTGCCCGGAATGGCTTCATGACCCGAGTGGTTCTATTAAAAATAGCCATGATGTTTTTGTCTTTCACTTGTTTAAAGAGGGGATTTGGTGTAATGTAGTCATAAAACAATCTTTTGTGAGATTCGCGTGCTTATTGGCTTTTTGTTTTAATTTCCTTGCTGGAAAAAGATATAAGCTAATTTACTTTGGTTTGTAAGCAGGGGAAAGTTGAACAAGAACCAAGCCCCTTTTTCGGTCATGTACTTGCTTCAAGTGAATGTTAATTGGTTTGTATAGGGCTGGCAGCGTCAGGCATCCTGCTTGCACTTGCTATGACGAGCCGCGGGACACGCTCGATTGGATGGGGGAGCAGTGCTTAATGGCGAAGTAATTGGTAAAGCTTCCAAAAATAGCCGGCTTGGAGTTATACAAGAGTTGGAACGTGCCGCTTGTGTTATGTATTGGGCTCTCCTACACGCAGCTGGGAAGTAAAAGACACCCCTAACTGATGTGCAGAGAGCCCCTCACACTCTAGGCCCCGGAGCCACTGCAGTGCACCCCCACCATTAAAGGTAGCCGCGCCTCTAAAACGAGGAACAAAGTATATAGCAGAATTAAAGACACAACAAGGCAAATACAACACCAAATAAACAGCATTTAATAAGCGTAAACAGACATTTGGCAACGCTTTTGATTACATTTCAGCAAAGAAATTGTAACTCTCTCTATGCTTTTTTCAACCAGCAGTTCTCCCTGCCTTAATCAATACATTACATCGTGAGAACTGTCATTGACTCCAACTTCCGGCGAGTTTTTCTCGTCATACACATTTGTCTTCTGTGTGTTGGGGTACCTCGAGCCTTGCACCTCTATAAATGAGATGCAATCAGTGAAGTATCCCAGCGTTTGTAAATTGGTTAATAGTACTCCCTGGACTCTCTTTTTCTGCTTTTTATTGTTATCCTAACATTTACCCATCCTTCTTTACTTGGGTTAAGACTTTTTTCTTAGTAAGACCGACTGGCAGACTGTTTGTTTGTATAGACTGGGTAACAGTTTGATGTACCAGGTTATTTATTCATTTCAAGTTATTTTTGAAGTTCAGACATTCACTGAATTAATCTTTTGGTCGTTAGAGGAAAAACTGAAAAAGAATTATGCATCAGGCAAATAGAGCAAGGCTTCAAAGGGGGTGCATAGGAAGGAAAAACATGTTTTGAGTTTCTTACTAAACTCAAGGAAGAGGATTGGGTGCATAGGCATAGACTGACAGATTTCCATAATAAGGTTTCTTGGACACAAAAAGTTTTCCTCTCCATGTCTTTAACTTGTATTTAGGAATCTCCAAAGTAAAGGATTTATTCCATATATCTTGTTTTTTTTCTGGGTGCATATTTGTTGAATTACCTACCGAACAAATCAGGTGTCTAAACGTATAAAGACAAGTTTAATGTAATTTGCAGTTGTCAAATGTAATTTGGTTGTTGCCAAGTAACCAATGAAGTTGTCTCAGAAGCAAAGTTCAGATAGCTATATTTTGAATGGACTGAAGTTTAGCGATGTCGGTAAGCAAAGTTACCAAAAGTAAACCGTAAATGAACAACGTGAGATTTATCCTTGGACACAAGGAAAGAAAAGGAACAACTTAGTGAAGAACTCTTAGATAAAAAAAGAGTTTGTGAGACATGCGTTTTGGCTTGGCTTATTGAGATCAGCCTCAGTTTGTATGACTTGGTGTCTGACTGATGGCACAGACTGAGGACTAGGACCATGGACTGGGACTAGAGTTTAGTGTCTCGAACGTCAACATGTTCTTCAGTTAGTGTTATATTGGTTAAGATTTTAAAAAGTGGGAGACATCCAAACATATCCCATCTCAAGCATTTTTGGTAAGCTAGCTACGACACCCAAATCCTCCTCTTTAAGTTCTGGCAGAATTGTTCGTTATTGACATACATGTAAAATGTCAGGTAACTTGCATGCAATAGATCAACCAACAGGCACAGGAAGCTGTGGATTAAAAAGTAGAGGTGACAATGCAGAGTATTACACTACTCTCATTTATTTTATTTTTTTAAATCTGTTTTTATTGAGTTTTTATTTGCAGGTTAACAAACATTTTCAAGACATGCCGCATAGTAATCCGTCTGTTACATTGTATTAGTGCATGATCAACACTACACTTTCACATCAGGTGAAGCAAGTCTCACACAGTGATGGTTACATGTTCTGCGCTTGAGCAAATACGAACTGTTACTGCATATGCCGAAACTTTGGAGGCGGATTATAACGAAACTGGGACAAATTAATATTTAATAGGTGTGAAACTTGGGACCGGCACTGGTGTTTTTCAGACCCTACTTCTACATTGTCAGTGGGTACAATCCTCTTCTAATGGCAAACGTAAGTGTGTCACGGGGTGTGCACATGGGCATATTCCAACCTGGGTGTTTTCCGTGGGGGACTATGTGGTCTAGGGTTCAGTCTCCCCGTGAGTCTGAGGAGGGGTGTCAGCGTCCTGCAGGGAGGTCAAAGCTGCCAGAATTGTATCCCAGTGTGTGGCCAGTGGTACCTTACGTAAGCCTAACGTGTCTTCGCGGGTAATGCTACGCCTTCCGCTTTAGCCCAAGTGTGCATCGAGTATCTCCACATTTCTATGTTTGGAGGGTCAGGGTGTTTCCAGCGCTTAGTGATCAAGCGTTTCGCCACTACTAGTCCCAGGTTGAGAAACCTGGAGCTGGCCTATTATTGCGATTCCTGTGGTATAGGTGTAGCAGGTAGACATGCCATTCATAAGGGACGGTACGGCTAGTACACTGCGCCAGAGCGTCTGCCACCTCCGACCAATATCTTGCCAATCGTGGGCATCCCCACAACATATGGAGTATGTCCGCATCCACGTGCGCACATCTGGGGCATGCTGAGTTGCTACGCCTAAAGTATTGGTTGATTTTCGCAGGTGTAAGATACGCCCTGTGCAGTATGTAAAATTGGATTTGGCGTAGGCGCGCATTCCGAGGGATCTTTGTCGGGCCCTCTAGTACCTTAGTCCATTCCTGCTCTGTGAGTGGACGACCCATATCTGTTTCCCAGTGTTGGCGGAGGGGGGTTAGGTTTGCAGCAGTGTGGTGTCGAAGTGATGCAGCAAACCATTTAGTGAGATGTCCCCCGTGGCCCATGACGTGTAAATATTGTATTGTGAAATGCGTGGTGGGTTCGGCTGTTAAGTCACCCCATTTTTCTGCGAGTGCTGTGTGGTGTCTTCGGTAGGAAATAACGATGCAGGAACAACAAGGTAGGAAGCACCCGCTCCGCCCGCAAACACGCCATCGAACTCTGGGACCTTCTCGACTCAACCTCCCCAGACGTCGCATTCCTGATGGAGACCTGGCTGAATCCGGCTTCAGCCCCCGACATCGCCATTGCCATCCCGGACGGCTACAAGATCACCCGCCGGGACCGCACCAACGGAGTCGGAGGAGGCATCGCCATCGTCCACAGGAACACCCTCAGAGTCTCAACCAACACCGACGACACCCTCAGCACCGCCGAACACATGCACTTCCAGATCCACACCGATCCCAACACCACCCTCAGAGGAACCCTCATCTACAGACCCCCGGACCCCGACCACAGTTCAGCGATTCTATCGCTGACTTCCGTCAGCACACACGCCATCGCCTCCACGGACTACATCCTCCTCGGGGACCTGAACTTCCACCTCGAGAACAACAAGGACACCAACTCCACCACCCTGATTGACAACCTCGCCACCCTCGGACTCAGACAGCTCGTGACTACACCCACCCACGCCGCCGGCCACACGCTAGACTCCATCTTTTCCGCAAGCCCACACGTCTCCTTCAACCACACCTCCGAACCCCACTGGACTGACCACCACTGCATCCACTTTACCTACAGGAAGCCCACCACGCACCACCGCACCGAACAAATGCCTCGCCGCTGCTGGAGCAGAGTCACCGAAGACCAGCTAACCACAACCCTCGCCCTGAGCCCACCCGCCGAACCCTCCGACCCCGACACCGCCGCCCGCAACCTCAGACAGTGGATCGACGACTGCGCCAACACCCTCGCCCCGCTCAAGAATCCGCCCAACAGCCACACCAGCAAGAAAGCCACCTGGTTCACCGAAGACCTCCAGGCCTCCAAACGAACATGCCGAAAACTGGAGAAGATCTGGCTCCATGAACGGACAGCGGACAGCTACGCCGCCCACAAGAGCGCCACCCGCAGTCACCATCACCTCATCAGATCCGCCAAAAGGGCCTCACTCAAAGACCGCCTAGACAACAACGCACACAACAGCAAAGAGCTCTTCAACATCGTGAAGGAACTCTCCAACCCCAGCTCCAACACCAACGACATCCCGCCGTCGCGAGACCTGTGCGACTCACTGGCCACCTTCTTCCACCGCAAAATCGCCGACATCCACGACAGCTTCAACACCACGACCGCCCGGCAACCACCGAGACCACTGCCCCCACAACCACCAACCGCCTGCTCTCCTGGACCAACATCAACGACGAGGACACCAGCGAGATCATGAACACCATCCACTCCGGCTCACCGCTAGACCCGTGCCTTCACCACGTCTTCAACAAAGCCAGTACAGCCATCGCGCCCCATCTCCGGAAAATAATCAACATCTCCTTCAAGACAGCAACCTTCCCGGAAAGCTGGAAGCACGCCGAGATCACCGCCTTACTCAAGAAACCCAAGGCAGACCCCAAGGACCTCAAGAACTTCCGACCCATCTCTCTGCTCCCGTTCCCCGCGAAGGTCACCGAGAAAATCGTCAACAAACAACTGACCTGCTACCTCGAGGAGAACAACATCCTGGACCCTTCCCAGTCCGGCTTCCGCAGCAACCACAGCACCGAAACCACCCTCATCGCCGCCACCGATGACATCAGGACCCTGCTAGACAACGGAGAAACAGCAGCCCTCATCCTCCTGGACCTATCAGCCGCCTTCGACACGGTCTGCCACCACACACTACGAACACGCCTTCACGACGCCGGGATCCAAGAGAAGGCCCTGGACTGGACCACATCCTTCCTCTCCAGCAGAACACAAAGCGTCCGCCTCGCCCCCTTCCGATCCAAAGCCACCAAGATCATCTGCGGCGTACCCCAAGGCTCCTCCCTCAGCCCAACGCTGTTCAACATCTACATGGCACCCCTCGCCCACGTCGCCCGACAGCACAACCTCAACATCATCTCCTACGCCGACGACACCCAGCTGATCCTCTCCCTCACCAAAGACCCTCACACCACCAAAGCCCACCTCCACGAAGGAATGAAGGCCGTCGCCGAATGGATGAGTACCAGCCGCCTGAAGCTGAACTCGGACAAGACGGAGGTCCTCATCCTTGGTTCCAACCCTTCAGCATGGGACGACTCCTGGTGGCCAACATCACTGGGAACAGCCCCGACACCCACCGACCACACACGCAACCTAGGGGTCATCCTCGACCCCACCCTCTCCATGACTAAGCAGGTCAACGCCGTTTCCTCATCCTGCTTCAACACCCTCCGAATGCTCCGCAGGATCTTCAAGTGGATCCCCACCGAAACAAGAAAAACAGTCACCCAGGCCCTCGTCACCAGCAGGCTGGACTACGGAAACGCCCTCTACGCAGGAACGACGGCTAAGCTCCTGAGACGGCTGCAACGCATCCAGAACGCCTCTGCACGTCTTATCCTCGACATCCCCGACGCAGCCACATCACACCCCACCTGAGAGACCTGCACTGGCTCCCTGTCAACAAGAGGATAACCTTCAAGCTCCTCACCCACGCACACAAAGCACTCCACAACTCCGGACCAGCCTACCTCAACAGACGACTCAGCTTCTACACCCCCACCCGCCAGCTCCGCTCCACCAGCCTCGCCCTCGCCACAGTCCCCCGCATCCGGAAAGCGACCGCCGGCGGCAGATCCTTCTCCCACCTCGCCGCCAAGACCTGGAACACCCTCCCCACCAACCTTCGGCAGACCCAAGACCTACTGGCCTTCAGAAGACTCCTCAAGACCTGGCTCTTCGATCAGTAGCAGCACCACCCCCCTCTTCCCCCAGCGCCTTGAGACCCTCGCGGGTATGTAGTGCGCTTTATAAGTGACATGATTGATTGATTGATTGATTTATTCACCTCAGCCATCAACAGCAAGTCTCCAACTGACAAACATGGAATACAGTCACAGAGATTCTACATATTAGAGATTCTACATAGAATGTACAATGAGGTTCTACATAGAACCTAATACAATGTCACACACCTCCCTTCTTTACAACAAAATAATAACCATGAAACAGAAGAAAAATAAACAAAACCAAAAAAAACAGAGATAAATTTAAGCTTGTCAGACATAATCTTTCTTGTACACAGGAAGTCTGCGCACCCTCTGACTCCTCTCTCTTACATTGCAAGACAACCCAGAAGATCCTGTGAGAGAGGGAATAACACCAGTCGATGAGGGATAAGAGCCAGTACCACCTCCAAGACTCTCAGCTGAAGAGAAATTTGGATTAACTAACACCACACGGCTCTTATTCCAAATCCTTCCATCTTCAGTCTTAACCGCATTTTTAAAGATCTTCACCACACTCCTAATTTTAGAATATTTAGACCAGGGTTGACACCCAACAGGAATTTTGATCTTCACACGGTCACCCACCCTCACCTCATTGGTTTGAGCACATTTCTTTTCATCAAAATACACTTTTCTATTAAACTGCTTATCAAGTTCTCTGTTTCTCTAATCACCTATCTGATTGTTAACCAAACCTTTGTTTAACCTCATCCACCCTGGACACAATTTCGAGTTAGAAGCCCTACCCTTGAATAACTCAAAGGGGTTCTCCCGTGGTCAGGTGTGGGGACATGCGATAAGCAGTAATCCTGTCTTGAAGAACATCTTTCCAGTTCAAGCCATTGACTCTGGCTAATTGTATGCTCTCTTTGAGGGTCTTATTCACCCTTTCCACAGCTCCGTTGGTTTCTGGGTGGTACACAGCACTTCTCTTATGAATAATGCCACAGTCTTTTAAAAACACTGAAACTCATTCGAACAAAACTGTGGCCCATTGTCAGAGAGAATACTGTTAGGAAAACTTTCTCTCTTAAAAATTTCCTCTAAAAACTTAATAACACATCCTGTTGAAATATCTCTAACAGCACTCACCTCAATCCATCTGGAGTACAGATCCAAAACAACAATCAGATAGGGGGTATCACTCACACCGTGCAACGGACCAACAATGTCAATTGCAACTTCATCCCAGGGGTGAACCGGTAATTTTCTGCAGACCATAGGCATTTGCTTAGTTCTCAATATTTTATCACTGGCACAACACTCCACACAATCCCGGACCAACCTTTCAACCTCCAAATCCATGCCAGGCCACCAAAATTGCAATCTCAGATACACCTTAGTCTTCACTATCCCAAGATGACCAGTGTGAGCAAGACTCAGAAGTTTGTTCCGTATGCCCAACGGAGGAACCAGTTTAGTGCCCCGAACAAGCACACCATCAACAACAGACAACTCCTCACAAATCAGAGACCAAGGCTTATCAAGACGCTTGTTATTCATCATCATGTCCATAACTTTCTTAATTTCTTGATCATTCTCAATTTTATCCTTCCACTCAGACTCACTAACTGCACCAGAGGTGATTTCACAAACATTAACCACATCATCATCTAAAATCTCTTCATCTGTGTCAAATTCCTTAACATTAACCAGCTGAGAAAGACAATCTGCAGATTTATTGACAGCACCCGGAATGTAATCAACATCAAAATCAAATTCCTGAAGAGAAATGACCCACTTCTTAATTCTTGAAGAAATAGAATCAAGACCTTTTTGAAAACACCTCCTTGAGAGGTTTATGATCAGACAACACCTTCACCTTAGTACCCCATATCAAGTTTCTGAACTTCCTAAGCGCCCAAAAGATGGCCAACGACTCTTTCTCGATAACCGAGTAATCAAGTTCCGATCCTCTCAGACATCTGGAGGCGCAAGCAATCAATCTCTCAACACCATCATTTTTTTGAAGTAATACTGCACCTAACCCCTTTGCGCTTGCGTCAGACAATATTTGAGTCATCTCACCCGGCACAAAAGCTTGTAAGGAGGGCGCTTTCCTCAATTACTCCTTAATGGAAACAAACTCTTTCGCACACTCACCACACCATTGAAACACAACACTTTTACCAGTGAGTCTCGTAAGATTTTGAGTCTTGTCAGCATACCCTGGAATGAACTTACTATAAAATTCTACCATACCTAAGAAAGATAACAACTCCTCTTTATTGACTGGCTCGCTGATTTTCACAATAGAATCAACAAGTTCTTTCTTAGGGAAGACACCTTGTCCAGTGATACAATGTCCAAGATGGTTCACCTGTTCAACACCAAACTTACATTTCTCTTTTTTTAGAGACAGACCAGCCTTCCTAAGACGTTCCAACACAGCACACACTCTAGAGTGATGTTCAGCCTTATTGCTGCCATAGATCAATAAATCGTCTTAATAGCACCTCACACCTGTAACCCCTTTTAGAATTTTAGACATTATGCGTTGAAAAACCGACGCAGCAGAGACAAGCCCAAATGGCATCCTACGAAACTTATAAGTTCCCATAGGTGTCACAAAGGCTGTCAAATCCTGCGAAGGTTCATCCAGCTCAACCTGATGATAAGCTGACGCCAGATCAAGGGTAGTGAAATACTTTGCGCCTACCAAAGTGCCAACCATCTCGTCAATACTGGGCAAGGGAAATCTGTCCACAATCACCTCCTTGTTAAGCGAGCATAAATCAATGCAGAGGCGTAATTCACCACTAGCCTTCTTGGCCACGACTATGGGAGCCAACCATTCTGTCGCTTCAACAGGTTCAATGACTCCCATTTCAACTAACCGCTCAATCTCCTGAACCCCTGCTTGTTCATTCAATGGAATTCTTCTAACTCTTGCAACCACTGGGACAGCACCTTCTCTCAATCTAATATGATGTTTGTACCCCTTAAGGCATCCAAGTTTGTCCCCAAACACATCAGCAAATTGTTCTGCAAAACCAGACAGAATCATCCACCTCTTGAACCTGGACTTGTGGAACTGCATTTGGATTAAGACGAACACCAAGCAAACGTTGATGGGGCCACCCTAAAAGAGCATCCCCACGCTTGGCCACATAGACTTTGCCAGCAGTCATACGTCCACACAATTCAATGGTAGCCAAAAAATATCCTAACATTCTAATGGGTATACCACCATAACCCAGAGGAGAAACATCATTTTTAATCAGTTTAACATTAGCACTAAAATACTGTCGAAAAATATCTTCACTAAGCAGGAACCGACCAGGGGGTAGATCTGCCTCTGCCACCAGCGTCGTATACGGGGTCAATATGTCATCATTGTATAGGTCGTCCATATCCTGCACGCCAGCTTCATTCCAGTCATGTAGTTTCACTGCCATGATTATTGTTGTGAATCTGGGTGTGCCTTCCAGAGGTAGTGCAGGCGCGTATGGGACAGTTTTGCGGGTAATATAGAGCGCTCTGCGATAGCTCCTGTGCGCTACCATCATTAGTAGCGAGTTCGGCGGCTTGATTTTAGAGCAGGGATGAAATAGCGCCATTAGCTCTGCGGCGGACAGCGGTTGTTGTGTTGTCGCTGTGTCGCCGATGTGGCGTCCTGCTAGCCACCTGGATATCCATTGGAGCTGGGCCGCCAAATAGTATTGTTCTAACTGTGGGATTGGCAGGCTTCCCTGGTCAGTAGGTAAATAAAGCTTGTGAATAGCTACCCGGTGCCTGGAATTACCCCATATGAAGTCCCTGATTAGTTTTTCCAGAGGGTGAAAGAATGTTGGTGTAATGTAATGTGGGAGATTTGTGAAATAATATAATAACCGGGGCAATATCACCATCTTGATTAAAGCTACTCTCCCCATTGCTGATAATGGGAGTGTGTTCCAGAATGAAGATTGTGCTTTGATTGCAGTCAGGGCCCTGCCTAGATTCCCATCCTGTAGGTCTACCTGGTTTCGGTAAATCCGGAGTCCCAGGTAACGGAATGTTTCCGGGCACCAACGGACCTCCGATCCATTGAGTGCATATCCGGGGTTTTCACACTGCTCACTGAAGGAGTAGAGGCTAGACTTCGTGGCATTGATGCGCAGCCCTGATATAGCCGCAAAATTATCTAAGATCGTTGCCAGGTGCTGCGGGATGTGCCGGATATTTCTTATGCACACTAAGGGGGAGATTTCTTTAAAAGTCACGCAACGCACGCTGCCCCCCGCGAGGCTGCGCTGTGTTGTGCGACAGGGAGGGAGCAGGAGAGTGCCATATCTTCAGAGATATGTTATGTTAGGGATTTGTAGCGTGCACAGCTACTCAATAGAGTGTCCCGGCGAGAGCCCAAGAGTCAAAGGGAATAAAGCGTAGAAGGACTAAAAACAGGCTAGTTGAACAAGAAAGTTTTGAGCTTTTTTCTAAACTGAGAAGGATTCTTAAGATTGCGCAGATCCAGAGGCAGGGAATTCCAGTAAGTTACTGCTAGGTAGTACAAGGAGCTGCCACCCTTACGTTTCAAACGAAACCTAGGAACAGATGCTAGAAGCATATTCGAGGAACGAAGGCACCTGCCGGGGGTGTAGAACTGAAAACGTTTCCTGAAATAGGCAGGGCCATACTCGTAAAGTGCAGCATGAGCAATGGTCACAGCTTTGAAGATTATCCTAGCTTTAACTGGCAGCCAGTGTAAGTTACGCAAATGTTGCCTAACATTGGAGCGCTTAGGAAGATCCAGTAGAAGACGAGCGGCAGCATTCTGAAAAACCTGTAATTTGTCCAAAAGGTAACACGGCAGCCCGACGTAAAGTGCATTCGCATAATCTATGCGAGAGGTAACCAGAGCGCGGATAACCGTTTCTTTAGCAGGAAGAGGCAATAACGGCAAGAATCTGCGGAGGAGTTTTAGAATACCAAAGCAGGTGCCAGTGAGTTTGCCAATCTGGTTACCGAAACTGAGTTTCTCATCAAACCAGATGCCAAGATTTTTCACAGGATGGCCAGAAGGAGAAGGACAGGGGGATTCAGTCGGCCAGAAATGATGCCAAAACAATGGGGGAAACTCCCCAAAGAAAAGAATCTCGGTTTTGTCTGCGTTACATTTTAACTGAGCCGACGCAAGCCAGCTAAATACCGCAGACAGGCAAACCTTGACATGAGATGTGGCAGCCTCGTGTTTCTTCCAGGTAAACAAAAGTTGCGTATCATCGGCGTAGGCAACCACTTTGGCACCCAGGTCCTCAGCCAGCTGAATAAGAGGGGTCATATAGAGATTAAATAGCAGAGGACTAAGAATAGACCCCTGAGGAACCCCTGACAGCAGAGCTTGAGGTGTAGACACAAAAGGGGGGATCCAAACTTGTTGAGTTCTGTTTTCCAAGAAGGATTTTAACCACTCCCAAGCTGTACCGATGATGCCCAACTTCTGTAGACGGGCAAGGAGAAGTGAATGGGGGACAGTATCAAAAGCGGCCGAGAGGTCCAGCAGGACCAAGACGGCCCAGCCCCCAGCATCCAAAGTCTCCGCTACTTCCACAATGGCTCTCTCCTCCCCTTTCCCTTGCGCCGGTGCTGATTTCAGCTGCCGTGCGCCATGCACACACCTTAGCGCCGCAGCGCTAGGGTGTGTGCATGAGTGTAGCATAGGTTTTGTACAGGAAGGGTACCCTTCCTGGACAAAATACTATGCTAGGCATGATGCAAAGCTTTTCCAACTTTGCATACGTGCTGCACAGTGCAGCACGCATGGAAAGTCGGAAAAGCACAGAGAAATGTAAGCATTTCTCCTGTTAGCGCCTCCTTTGAAGGGGCGTTAACTTTTGGCGCAAAACCATGTTTACAAATCTTTGTAAATATGATTTTGCGTCAAAAGGCATGGGTGGTTGCATGGGAACGCCCATGTACCACCCATCTAACGCCCCCCTTGGCGCAAAGTAACACAAAGCAGTGCTTCACGCTGCTTTGCGCTACTTACAGGTTACTTTCCAGCGCAAAACAAGTTTTGCGCTGGAAAGAAAATAGGAAAAAAGATTTGCGCTAGTTTGAGTCACTTTTGTGGCGCTAAACCAGTGCAAAAGGTATGAAAATCTCCCCCTTAGAGGTCGTCAACGTACAGCGAGACTGCATGTAGGCTGTGTCCCAGCAAGATGCCATCTTGTACCCCAGAGCGAATTGCCTCTGCAAGTGGCTCAATCGCTAACTAGAAGAGCAGCGGGGAGAGGGGACATCCTTGCCTCGTCCCTCTCTTGACATTTATCGGTTCCGATATGTGGGGCGCTATATAGCAGCCAGACCATTCCCAGGAAGGACTCTCCCAGTTTATACTTTTCCAACGCGGCAAAGAGGAACTCCCATTCCAAGGAGTCAAATGCTTTTTCTAAGTCTAGCACTAGACAACCCGCTCTTGGCCATTGAGTGGTCAAGTAGGTGGCAATCCTAAAAAACCTTCTAAGGTTTAGGGATGTGCTTCTCAAGGGAACAAACCAATTCTGGTCTGAGTGCACCAGAGTGGGGACCACCTGCACCAGGCAGTCCGCTAGCAGTTTCGCTAGTACTTTATAGTCGACGTTGAGGAGTGCCAGTGGCCTGTATGATCCCAGGTCTTCAGGGTCCCTATCAGGTTTGGGCAGCGACACCAGATAGGCCTCATTCAGTGAAGGGGGAAGACAGCATTCATCAATGGCTGACCTGTATAGTTCGTGCATGAGGGGAGCGAGTGTAGTAGCGTAGGTCTTATAAAATTCCGCATGGAATCCGTCCGGCCCAGGGGTTTTGCCACTCGCCAGCGCCATTATAACACAGCGTATCTCTTCAGTTGAGATTGGTTCGTTCAGTTGCGCTCTTTGCTCTGCCATGGTCTCTGGTAAGCGTATCAGCGCCAAGAACAGGGCAAGTCGGTGAGCCACCTGAAGCCCCTTAGACTGATACAATGCAGCGTAGTGTTTCATCATTGCCTCGTGTACCTCGTGCTGCGTGTGTACGGTCAGTCCCGTGTCGATTCTCAGGGCAACTATAGGTTGAGGTGGCTGCTCCTGGCGTACGGTCTGCCGTGGCGTGTGTGCATGCAGAATGTGCTGCATAATTGTGGCAACGGAGTTGCTCCATTAAGTCAGCCTGTTCCGCCCGGGCGTCCTCTCGTCCCCTGTCACTGCCCGTTCCCTCCACTTGTTTAGTTTCCAGATCTTGCGGCTTCTTTTCTATGTTACGTAGTGACGCAGTTAACTGTTTACGGACGTTCCAGGTGGCCCTTAAACAGTATCCTCTCAGGGTGACTTTGAAAGCGTCCCATTCAAGGAGATGATTATCAGTGGTGTGGTCGTTAATTTTAAAGTGTTCTAATATTTTTGTTCCTAGCGAAGCACGGAATGCCGGGTCTTCTAGGGCTGCAGGTTGTAGGCGCAATGTAGGAATCGGGAGCCGTCCTGCATCCCACCTGAGCTGTAGTGTTAGAGGATTGTGGTCTGAGTGTGTGCGACCTAAGTACTCTGTTTGCTTGATCAGCCGGAGGAGGGCAGGTGACCCCACAAAGCGATCTAGTCTAACGTGCAAGTCATGTACTATGGAGTGGAAGGAGTAAACGCGCAGCGCAGGGTTGAGGGCATGCCAAAAGTCTATCAGTGCCCAGTTCGCTAGCCAGTCTGTCAGTGCTTGCGCATTGGAGGTCGAAGCTGTGTGCGTGAGGGGCGGCTATGACCTGTCCAAGTCCGTGCTTAGGACAGCATTAAAGTCCCCTCCCAGTAACCACGGGAGCCCGTTCCATTTAGCGAGCACCCCTGTGAGTTTTGTAAGGAACGCAGTTTGGTCGGTGTTTGGCGCATATATGGCACCCATTAGCATTTCCTGCCCATTTAGCTTCCCTTTCACAAAAACGTATCTCCCTTCAGTGTCTGTGACCACTTCTTCTTTGATGTGCGGTACTCCTGCTTTTATCAATATCAGCACCCCTCGTGCCTGGGAGGAATAATTGGTGCTGTATATTTGGCCTCGCCAGCGCCTACGCAGTCGATCCGCTTCGTTCTGGGTTAGGTGCGTTTCCTGTAGGAAACCGATGTGTGCGTTGCAGGTAAGCGTATACCGAATACCTATGTGTAGGCGTGTGCATGCCCCTCATGTTCCAGGTTACTATATTGGTTTGTGCCATGTGTGCGTCTTGCGATGCCCCGCGCCTGGATCGCCGGTTGCTTGGGTAGGATGGGGGTCACTTGCCGGTACCTCTAGAGGGCAATGGTCAACAAAAGGGGGGGAGAACTAGAAACGCAGCGAGGCTGCTTGTAACTGTATGAGGGTGATCGCCTGAGTACTGCTCGTCCAAACTATAAGGCCTAACAGCAGCCACTAACATGTGTGGGTTGCTAGTGCTTGGGGTAGCGTGTTGCATAGCAGCGTGTTCTGATGGGTACCCCAGCATATTTCTCTAGTTGAGTTGTGGGTCTGGCCCTGCTGTAGTCTTTGCTAGTGCTGCGCTAGCGCTAAAGCGTCATGGTGGGTATCTCTGAGGAGCGCGCTTAGCATGAAGTGTCAGGCGGCACTATCCAGCCATCAGTCAGCGCGTCCATTAAGGCGCGTGTTCAACATTTCGGTTGCGTAGCTGTGGGGGTCTGTGTGCATTACACCATACACAGTAACAGCAAAGGATACGTGTTAATAAACAATTGTTCATTGTTAGATGACATCATCCGATGTCTGCGGCGTGACGGTTGGCATCTGGAGGGAGTCTCGATCTTCTGATCTGGTCGGTGATGACCCGCCGGGGCTCTCCGAGCAGAGCGATTGTGATTCCAGTTCGGAAGCCACCCGGATGGCGTGAAAGGCCGCAGCCACGCTGAGGGCCTCCTGGCGTTCGAGCTGTCGTTGCTCCATGTTGGGTATTGTTGCACGTAAGTTTGTCTTCGTGGGGCCTTTTCCCTGGGCACGGCGACAACTCCTCCTGTCCCCGCGGGGTTTTTGTGTATCTACAGGTGGCTTGCGTCCCGTCGACAGTCCCGCCTCCTCCAGCCAGTCCCAGGCCTCCGCCGGTGTTTATAAAAATCTTGTTTGTCCTTTTACAACTATGCGTAGCCTGGCTGGAAACATGAAGGAGTATCTTATTTCCAAGGACCGTAGCTGGCGCTTGACTTCCGTGAAAAGAGCCGTTCCTACTTTGTACTTGTGCCGTATAGTCGGGAAACAACATAACCAGCTGGTTCTGCACTTTTATTTCCGTGAGCTTTCGTGCCTCTCTGAGTATGGTGTCCCTGTCCCTATAGTTGAGAAGTTTGAACAACAGCGGTCTGGGTCTGGACCCCGGTGGCGGTTGACGAGCTGGTACTCTATGCGCTCGTTCCACAACAAATTGGGGTGATAGTTCAGCCCCTGGGAGCAACTGTTTCAGCCATTGCTCCACATACGTGGCTGGGTCTTGTCCCTCTTCCCCCTCCGGGAGGCCCACCACCCGTACATTATTACGCCTTGACCTACCCTCTGCGACATCCAGTTTGTCCACTAGGGTGGCCACTCTGTCCATAACGTCTTGTAGTGCTGCTGCATGACTGCGAGTGGTGGGAGCCAATTCTGATAGGTTGCATTCGTTGGCCTGGACTCTCTCAGCCAGTTTTCGATGATTCGCTCGCAGCAGGGTGAAATCCGACGCAACCTTGTCAATTCTGGATTCTAGTGAGGCGCGAGTGTGTTCCAGTGTGAGACCTATTTTCTCCAACGCTGCCAGCACTGTATTGAGTTTTGTGGAAATTCGGAATCAGGGGTCTGGTCCGTCGTGCACTGCTCTGCCTGTTGGGGTCTCTGCGTGCCTGGGTGTGCGGAAGCTTGCTGCGTGTTGGTCTGCAGTCGGCCCATGGCTAGCTGCTGGGCTGTGGGCATGCAGGTGATCAACAGGTTTGGTGCTTACAGCTCACTTGTTGTTGCTGACCAAGTGCCAGCTACGCACATTGGACGGCGCCAACAGCCGTCTTGTGTCTCACACCTCTGCAGTGTCCTGGACAAGTGGTGTTGGAGCGTTCAGCGTTTCTGGCCCCTGCCTCGTGCTTGCTCCGGTTGCTCTGTGCATAGTTCTCCGGGACCTTAGGGTGGTGGGCAGCCCATGTAATTGGCTGCGTCCCAGTTGATTTGTGTGGGAGCACTGCAAGTGGCCTGTGACTTTTAGTGCAAGGCTTATCGGCCCGGATGTGTAATTCACAGCGCTTCAAACGGGGCAATGACCAGTCTACTGCTTAAGAAATCCGCCCTGTTAGGCTGCATTCTGTCCAGCCTTCACTGCACCCCACACGTGGGCTTCACTTAGCTTAACGGTCCGTGTTTATGCTTTATTCCCCTTTTAATTACTGGATGTGGGGCCCACGTCGCGTGGTGCTCAGCGTGGTTATCCCGTTGATCTCCTCTGTTAGCTTGGGAGGAGTTGGACTTCGCCCGCTATGGTGTCTGTCAGATTCCCCTCGCCTGCATGATTTCCGTTGCAGGCGTTGCGCGTGTTGCTCCGGAGTCGCCGCTCGTCCTCCGTGGTGCTGTCTGCCTCCGCTCCAGCCCTTGCTATGCCTGCTTCCGACAGCCGAGGCCCGCCTGTCCATCGCGGGATGGCCTCCAGATTCTGGCAGCTTCACAGGCGCAACCCTCGGATGTCGCTGGCGCCATGTCCCTTGGAGCGGGTAAGGGGGAGGGTGGAGTGAGGAGAATCAGCTTTCTCCGGGGCTCCTGTGTGTCCCGGGAGCTCCCCTGCAGCGTCCGGCGATGACTTCCTCCCACGGGGGCCAGCCACGCGACGCGAGCTCCGCCCAGGTCTCTCGTTCCTACGGCTGGGCCCTCACCTTCTGTGCAGCTCCCGGGGGCATCCGAGCTCACCAGTGTGCTCCGATGTGTGCCGTGTAGTTCCGCTCAGGTCCAGCAGGCCGCCGCCGGCTCCCCCACATCTGCAGGCCACCACCGGTGACGTGTGCTGCGCAGCGCGGCCCCGGGCCGCTATCCACCGTCCAGCCCTGTCGCTAGCTGTTTTATTCTTCCTTCAGCACCAGCGCGATGATGGTTCACTCCGCAGTGTTCCCGCAGCGGTTCAGGATGGCGGGGCAGTGGTACACAGCCCGAATTTACAGGATAATGGGGTAGACGAGCGGAGCCTTAGGAAAGCTTGTCCAGCATCTTGGCTAGCTAGCCACGCCCCAGTATTACACTACTCCCATGACTGGATCCGTTCAAGATCAGTTCCTTCTATAAGGAAATTTCTAGGTGATGTGATTGGATTTGGTGGTCGATCCGTCAAATGCTGCTGAGAGTCCTACCACAATTAGTGCATAAACACTGTCTATACTGGGCCGAAAATAAACCTGAATGTCATCTAATATGCAGCTGATTCAATGAAGGCATTGAGTTGATGAATAGCCACGCTGTCAACTAGCTCTGTCCATAAAGCTATATAGGAAGAAATTAGGTAGATATTCAGCGTAGAGTGAAGTTTTCTTGAGCAAAGGAAGGACAGTAGCTTTCCTTAAAGATTCAGGAATCTGTCATGACACAGAAGAGGAGGTAATCATTCTGGAGAATGCAGGTGATACAGTGTTTCTAACTAGTTGTAAATATTTGTATGAGCACACATCAGGTAAAGAGTCAGTGGGAGAGATTCCAGTCATATGTTTTTTCCATCTCTCCAACACACAGAGTAGATCAGGTTCCAAAATTTGGAGTGGGTTACAAAAGTGTATTATAAGGTAATACGTGTTTGAGAATTCATTCTTCAGAAAATCCATGTCAAATAAACCTGATCTTATTGAAGAAATAAGAACTTAGCTTTGCAACTAAGGGGCCTAGTCACAAACTGCATTTTGCAGTAAGTTTAGTACTACTACAATAGTATTACTTATGTACTACAAAATGCCATTCGTAAACCTAAGTGTGGAGATCTCCGCCTTCGCCACTCCTATGTTTTCTATGCAGAGAGCGCCGCCCTAACTGCAGAGATCTACATATGCATACCCAAATGTTTTTATAGTAAATCTGTGAGGGCAGGAGGAAGTGGCTGGAAAATGTGGAATACCTACTACAAACTGGGAGGTGCTTAGTGAGGAGTAAGGAGGGATTTAGGGACGACTAAGGGGGGGGTTGGGAGGAACTCACACACACCCGCCCACAAAAGTGTAAGCCCATTGCTATTCACAAACTGCACTTCTAAAACTACCACAGCCAAATATGACCCAAAACAGTAGTAAATGTACTCCAACTCAGAATTGGAGTAAGTCAGACACCAAACATGGCCATTCATAGGTACAGCAATACATTTCCATAGAAAAGAATGGAGCCATCAATTATCTTAGAAATATATAGGAAAATAAAGAAACGTTATTTAAAAAAAAAAAAAAATCCAATAATTTTGTAAACCTTTAAGTAAATCCTGTCTAATGTTATTTCACGTTTTTTTGTGTTCAATACATTTGTGTAAAGCTAATCCTTTTGAATGTTATAACAAGGCTTGCAACACAGCTGGTAATGCAATGAGTGACTGTCATCAACTCCACCACCCATCTTATGCTGAAACACATTTCAACCCCAACCATCCACATAAGAAATTTAACTCACACACTAAACAACTTTTTCAGCCTTCACTGTGTCAATGAGCATGCTTGTTGCTTTGTCCCTCATTTTAAGGAACAATAATTTGAGGATGAGAGGGGATTTACAGGCAAAGAATCAGCGACTTTTGGATGTCCAGGGAAGCAGTCATTGCAAGATTCTGTTTCTTACCTGATATGATCTTTAACATGGTGGCAGACTAGGAGGAGAAGCTTGATTCACTTACATCCTGCTCCCAGGCTATCCTTGGTTATGTCAAAATACTAGCTGCTTTCATTTCATGGCAACTGGATCATTCCAAAGGGTCAGCTGTGACAAGGTAGGTATATCACAGGCAACCCAGTCTTGAAGTTGGCAACAGTTACTGAGATGCATCCACAGAAGAATGCATCAGTTTATCGCCATTCCACAGTCAGTCATTCAAAAGTACTTTATTCGGCCACTGAAAGCCATAAAAGAAAACAATTTAAAACATTTAAAAAAATGTACAAGAATTCAATGGCTTAAAAAGGTTACACAGGTACATTAAAAGAGACCCAAATCACACAGGTGGCTGTGAGTAGCGCTACATGTACAAACAGATAAAGATTAAAACTCATTACTAAAAATCAGACGGTGAATACCATAATAAGCGTGGGATACAACAAATAAAGTGCACTAGTGGTGAGTATTTTGCTTAATAAGCGGGCTACCTAATTACACCATGACAAGCACAAGATGGTACATGTGATTCCCTGGACATGTTTAAACAGGTTCTGCATGACTACTGCAAAGACATCCTCTTCCTAAGTCTTAAGGCCCCTGACAAAAAGCTCCCAACCCCAAAGCACACCATGGGGGAGGAAAGCATTTGTAGATATAATAATGCAGGCCTTACTTGGACGAATTGGGCATTCCTAAGTAGCGGCAGTATGAACTTTTTACGCAGGGGGTCATAAAATGCATAAAGAAAGATAAAATGCAAAGTGTCCTGCTCAGAGACGTTGTCACAGGGACATGGCTTTAAGGTGCCAGGCTTCGTGTAACCTTTGGGAAAGGCTAATAGCCAGGGTACCAGATTCAGCCGAAAACTGTTTAAGACAAAGCGATGGTGCACCTTGGAAAACAGTGACAAATAAGGCTGTATCTATGTACTCAGACTCAGTGTGACATACCGTCTCACTGAGGGCTTGGCTAGTTCCCTGCCCTCCCTTATCACCTGCTGCTTAGCCAGAAACTTATATTTAATGTCCCTGATGGCTGCCAGGCCTAGGGGTCTAGGATTAGTATACAAATCAGGGCAGCCTAGCCATTTCGTTTACTCCATGATGTATTTAAGCCAAGGGTTACGTAGGATCCCCTCATGGGCGGTGCAGTACGCTATGACAAGTTGGTTCAAAGTGGTGGTAGGGCTAGACCAAATTCTCAGCCCACGTGTCACGACTCGCTTCCTGCATTCTTGTGTCCACCACCAGGGGGCCGAATTGTGGGGCTACCCAGTGTCCTAACAAGCTTCCAGACCCTCCCCTTCATGTACATACTGACTTCCAGCCATTTCGACACTACTTGGGAATTGACATCCATTCCCAATCCATGCCGGGTTTTGTGGAAGCCATCCTGCTCATGCCTGAAACTCCATTACCCAGAATTCCCTGCTCACTGCTTAGTCTCCACCCCTGCAGGCCAAGGATGGGTGGAGGAATTCAGCTCACCTGTGGCTGGCTGCTGCTAGCCTGCTCACACCTGATGCATGTGATTAATCAGAGCTCTTTTAAGCCCCAGCTCCCTTCAGCCCAGTGTTGGTCATTGTAGCTGTTTACCGGTGAGACTGATCCTTGTTTCCAGTGCTCCCTGAGCTTTTGCTATTGTTTCCAGTGTTTCATGAGCTTTAGTTCTGCCTTTTTCCTGACCTGCTGCTGTTTTCCTTGTTCCTGAATTAGCACTGCTTACAGTGCTACCTTGACCCCTGAGCCTTAGTATTCCTTGTTCCTGAACTGCAGCAGTTTCCCTTCTCCTGATTTAGCACTGCCTGCAGTGCTACCTTGTTTCCTGAGTTCCTGAGCTATAGCTATTCCTTGTACCTGAATTAGCACTACCTGCAGTGCTACCTTGTTTCCAGAGTTCCTGAGCTATGGTTATTAGTTCCTATTCCTGGGCTTCAGCTATTTCTTGTTCCTGATTTGCACTGCTTGCAGTGCTCTCTTGACTCCTTGTTTCCTGAGCTGTAGCTATTTCCTGTTTCCTGAACCAGCACTGCCTGCGGTGCTACCTTGACTCCTGAAGCTTTAGTAATTCCCTGTTCCTGAACTAGCACTGCCTACAGTGCTACCTTGATTCCTGAGCCTTAGCATTTCCTTGTTCCTGACCTGCAGCACTTTCCCTTCTCCTGAACTAGCACTACCTGCAGTGCTACTTTGACTCCTGAGCTTTTGCTCAGTTCTTGCCCCAGCACTGCCTCCTATGCTACTTTGTTTTCTTGATTCCTGAACCTGCACTATTCTAGTATACCCTTGTAGCCTCCCCTTCTGTATATCCTTTTCCAGTCCCTGCCTTTCTTCCCATTTCTTTGGTTCCAGTTCTAGTTTGCTGTCTTTCTATTCTGCTGTCTTGCTTCTGTTACCTCGTATGTTTGTTACCTGCTTTCTGCCAAGTGTACCCTTTGATTTCCTTCCTTTCCTGTTAAGCACTCCTCCTTGCTAGCTCCTTGTCTATTGTGCTTGTGTTTAGTTCTACCCCTTTGCTGTTACTGCCTTGCGTGTTCCTGTTTGATCGCCAGGATCCGTGGGCACAGCTGACTACCTAGGTGGTGTTTCTCGTTCACTGTGAGTATTGTCTTTGAGTTACTGTTATAACATCACCATAGGTATAAGCTCCACAGACCCTGCCTTTGCATACATATCCTATATGTGGGTATTTTCAGTCAGTATCTGTAACAGCAATTGTGGGTGAGGAACTTACTGAGCTTCAGTCTTACCGTGTGGAGCTCCTGAGTGCTTTACCCCACACCCCTTTATTGTTAATGTTGTTTCATATATATGTCTTGCACATTCATCCTGGGTGTAGTTATTCTGAATGCTAAATTGCCTCGTGAGTGCCCTTCCTTTCTGAGTCTTACCCATCTTGTTCACTTGTACAGGCTTCCCCTTTGGATCCCTTTTTCTCCTCTGACTCCCTGTATGATCCTGGGCAGCGCTGTACTCCTCTTTCTATGTACGTTTTCTACCCAGTTCCCAGTCCTTGCCCAAGTCCCTGACTGTGTTCCCCACATAGTCCCGGACAGTCCATGACACAACGTAACAGGGGCGCAACAGCAATAAGGTCAGAGATGTACCCCAGGCCGAGCTCCTCATGCAAAGTGAAAGCTGGAGTGCTGGGGGGGACAGCAAGGAGTCCACACATACCTTTGTTTTCAGTCCCCTGGATGTCCCTCACATCCTTGTAGCCCCATACATAACACCCATGGGAATGCATTTTTCTCTATGCACCTTAAGCAGGGCAGGTACGGGTTTTGACCCCAGCCTTTTTGCAAAGTCCTCCATAGCCCCTACTGCTCTTGCCAAAACGTTCTTTTTGAGCAATCTTTGCGCAGCCCAGGTCCCCCGGTCATCAAACAGCACCCCCAAATAAGGGAAAATTGACACTTTTGTTAATTCTGCCCCCCTACAGAAAAACATGCACTTGGCAGCCTTCTTGGTGCCTTTCGTCATGGTGTGAGATTTTGAAAAGTTAGTGGCTAGATCAAGTCAGTCCATAAAATCTATAAAAACTATAAAAACATTTAAGAGTTTTTGAAGGCTACGGCAGTCCTGGCAAACAACACTGTGTCATCTGCATACAAGAGTGCAGGGATTAGTTTGGAACCAGTTCTCTGAATATCTTTACTGCTGGATGAGAGGAGGTCTCCTAGCTTGTTAATGTAAAGCGTGAACAGCAGAGGGGCCAAAATGCACCCCTGCCGAACCCCTCTCCTGACCTCCCAGGAGTCCGTCATGCCGCCATCCTCATTGAATCTCACTCACCGCTGTTGTGGGCAGAATATAGGAAGGCCAACAGATCTGACTCCATACCCAGCTCCCCAAGAGTAGGATACAGTTTGGATCTGTTTACGCGGTCAAACGCCGATGTTAAGTCCATAAAAGCCATGTGCATGGTGCCCCTCTTGGCTATTGTGTATTTCCCAACCACCAGGTGCAAGTTGCTACATTGGTCGAGCATCCCTTTGCCTTGCCCAAAACCATAGTGTAAATCAAAATGACATTAAAATTATCTAAGCGATACAAAAGGGGATGATGGACGGAACGTTTGAGCCAATCAAACACTCACCCCCAGTCAACTGATCTGGGTTTAATCCATCATCATTCTTTAGCTCACTCCACCACCCCAGTTCAGACATGGCCATATGCAAATCAGTCTGACCCTGTGCCTCATGGGAACAGTCCAGCCCGAACTGCCAAGCCATGTCTTCCCTGGACCGGAAACAAGCATCCTAGGACCGGTTTCTGGCATTCCAGCCGTCATCAGCCAGGCTTGCTTGAATCCAGTGGCAAAGTGAGCAAGGGACCCACGTCTGGGCATACCCCGCCAACTTAGGGCGAACAAAGCGATACAAAAGGGGATGATGGACCGGGCGTTTGAGCCAATCAAACACTCACCCCCAGTCAACTGATCTGGGTTTAATCCATCATCATTCTTTAGCTCACTCCACCACCCCAGTTCAGACATGGATGGATTAAACCCAGATCAGTTGACCGGGGGTGAGTGTTTGATTTGCTCAAACGCTCCGTCCATCGTCCCCTTTGGTATCGCTTTGTTCGCCCTAAGTTGGCAGGGTATGCCCAGACGTGGGTCCCTTGCTCACTTTGCCACTGGATTCAAGCTAGCCTGGCTGATGACGGCTGAATGGCCAGAAACCGGTCCCAGGATGCTTGTTTCCGGTCCAGGGAAGACATGGCTTGGCAGTTCGCGCTGGACTGTTCCCATGAGGCACAGGGTCAGACTGATTTGCATATGGCCATGTCTGAACTGGGGTGGTGGAGTGAGCTAAAGAATGATGATGGATTAAACCCAGATCAGTTGACTGGGGTGAGTGTTTGATTTGCTCAAACGCTCCGTCCATCGTCCCCTTTGGTATCGCTTTGTTAAGCCCTAAGTTGGCAGGGTATGCCCAGGCGTGGGTCCTTGCTCACTTTGCCACTGGATTCAAGCTAGCCTGGCTGATGACGGCTGAATGGCCAGAAACCGGTCCCAGGATGCTTGTTTCCGGTCCAGGGAAGACATGGCTTGGCAGTTCGGGCTGGACTGTTCCCATGAGGCACAGGGTCAGACTGATTTGCATATGGCCATGTCTGAACTGGGGTGGTGGAGTGAGCTAAAGAATGATGATGGATTAAACCCAGATCAGTTGACTGGGGTGAGTGTTTGATTTGCTCAAACGCTCCGTCCATCGTCCCCTTTGAGTATCGCTTTGTTCGCCCTAAGTTGGCAGGGTATGCCCAGACGTGGGTCCCTTGCTCACTTTGCCACTGGTTTCAAGCTAGCCTGGCTGATGACGGCTGAATGGCCAGAAACCGGTCCCAGGATGCTTGTTTCCGGTCCAGGGAAGACATGGCTTGGCAGTTCGGGCTGGACTGTTCCCATGAGGCACAGGGTCAGACTGATTTGCATATGGCCATGTCTGAACTGGGGTGGTGGAGTGAGCTAAAGAATGATGATGGATTAAACCCAGATCAGTTGACTGGGGGTGAGTGTTTGATTTGCTCAAACGCTCCGTCCATCGTCCCCTTTGGTATCGCATTAAAATTATCTAGCCATGATGATAGGTGGTTGAAGATCACCTTTCTCATGATTTTGGCAGCTGAGTCTAAAAGCGAAATGGGTCGATTACAGGCAGGATCGTCCCTTGAGCACTTTTTAAAAATAGTAGTAATATTGTCCTTGGCCCAAGAGGGAGGGAAGCCACACATACCAGCCGCGTTAAAAACCCGTGCCAATATCCTAGTCCAAACCAGAAGGTCAGCCTTGTACAGATCCGATGGAACCCCATCCGGGCCCGGTGCGTTCCCCCCAGATGTGGCCAGGATAGCTCTGTAAACCTCATCTGCACTAAAGTGAAGTGGTGTACTAGCTAAGCTGGGGTCCTGTTGTGCCTCAGGCCCTTCCAGGTCATCGCCACTGTACATTCCACCAAATTTCTGAACCCAACATTCTGGAGCTATGGTACATTCAGTGCTAGAGTTTGCTGTGTCAGAAAAAAAGGGGCTGTTAACCACGGCCCAAAACTTATTGCTGTCTGAGAGTATACTTGCTTATCCAAGAGCCTCCCAGACTTGTTCCCTAATAGATTTCTTCCTCTCTTGGATTGCATACGTGTAGGCCCTCCTACAGGTCCTGATCTCGTTCTCATCTCTTGGGGTGTGTTTTAGTGCCAACAATAGCTTCCTATGGGCATTGGAGCAGGTACCGTCAAACCACCTATTGACCTTGGGGCCCTTACCCTGCTCGAGATGGTTAGACTGGTGGCTATCTGCTTGGTTAGCTTTCCAAAGGCATCTAAAACAGCTCTATCCTGCACACTGGTGTCCATACATGCTGAAATCTCTACTGCACACTCCACATATAGGCTGTCCAGGAACCTTTCCAGTATCACCTTCCCCCACTTCAGCCTATGTGATTGGTCTTTGGTGCTGATATCAGAGTTAGGGATACTCCTACGCCCCTCTCTATGTAAAGCGGAAGTGTAAACCAGTTTGAGCATGAGCGGATTATGAGCGCTGTGGCTGCGCCAGAAAACGCTCAATTTGTGGACTGCCGAAACGAATGGTGCAGAGATCATAATGAAATCAATAATACTAGAGCAGCCCCTGCCTATATAAGTGGGAATAGGAGCATTCTCTCCCGTTTGCTCTAAACAGCACAGATTGTAGGCTGAGAGAAACCATTATGTGTGAATACCTGACTCCATATGCTCAAAGTGTGTGGCCAGTGGTGAAAAGTCCCTGTGGTCCTTGGTAGAAGTGCAGTTAAGATGGCACTGATGGATGTTAAAGTCACCTAGAATTATAGTCTATAATATGAGTGTTTCCTCTCCCCATAGTGTTCAAGGAAACCCTCTAAGTACTAAGTGTTCTATCTCAAAACATCTAGTGAAGGAGTTGTAAAAATTAAGTACTAACAGGGGGAAATGATTTTTAAACAGCAACTCTACTGCTAACAAACGGGGAGACTGGCACTCTACTAGACTCATTTTGCATGCTAATTCAAGTGAGACCAATAAAAGAAGACCCACCCCCGGCTCTACCCACTGTTGAAGGAATTACGAGCTTAAAAAACGAGGTAAAGCCATCCAGAAAAAAGCACACACTGGTGTCCCATGTTTCTTGTAAGGCAATTAGATGGCAACCCAAGAGGGACCTCTGCCATAAGACGTCCTCTCTTTTTGATCTTAGGCCTGCGATATTCCAGGAGAGTATCTTCATATAGGGGGGGGGGCCCATGATAATAGGTGCTGGTCTAGGTGGAGGAGCGGACACTAGCTTCGGGGGTGAGGAAAAAGTGTTAGCAGCAGGGTCCAGGGGCCTTGTACCCTGCAACTCTGCTTGGACTGGTGATTGTCAATCGTTGCCGTCAAGCCCCTCTGGGCATCGCAAGGGTTTAAATCTATTAACTAGAAGGAGGACACGTCTGGCATTACTGATCTGGGCAGGCTTGAATGTTCTGTGTGTAGGCTGCCAGAGATTATTTAAAGAAAAATTATTATAGGGGTAAAAGTACTGAAGGGGGACAATCCTAATCAATGTTTTGGAACTTCTCCTAAGCTCACACTCAATAGGCGCTTGGGCTTGGGCAGGATGTGTCACATTTGCTATGACACAGTCCCCCTCAATATTTTCCCTAGCCTGCGTCCGACCCGTCCCACTCTTCCGGCCATAATAATATTGCGAGATAGATGATGACCATTGACAACGTTGGTGTTACACCAGTGAATGACCTTATGTATAAGGTCCAGTGTTGACTCCGTAGAACCCTGCATAATTGGTGGGACTCCCAGTAAGATTACGGCCAGAGGTGCTGATTCTGGGGGCAGGTCTATAATACTCTGGCTACCAGCTTGAGTCATGCCGGAGTTGTTTGGTATGGATGTATCAGATAAACACCCCTTTGGTAGTAATACCCCTTGAGTTTATACCACCTGCACCACCTGCGCTGCCTGCACTAGAGAAGGCAGGTTGCTAGTCGCGCAGGTGTTCCTGGGCCCTTGGGTTGCCCCCTGACACGGTGGCCCAGTGTTTTGTGTCACCTGAGATGCCTGACTTAAGCTGCCAGTCACAACGGAGAATTCCCCTGTGCCTTGTGCACCTCTGCCAGACAGTTGCATGATAGTGGGCCAAGCAGTGCTGATGATCCCCTCCCCCGCAGGCTCCCTAGCGATAGAACAGCAGGGAGCTATCGGGAAAAGAGTGTCAAGCCTCACCTCTATACCCTCCAGCTTTTGCAGTATGGGTGCTAAAAATCTATCAAGCATGGATTCCATCCTAGGCAAAAATAGATCTAGAAATTATTCAGAGTCAATACTAGCTGATGTTGTAGTCTTTTTAGACGATGTAATCCGGGGGGCTGTTTTACAGCCTGTCCTCTTCCTCTTAATGGGGGGGCTATCCGGGACTGAATCATCTTCCACCATTGTCAGGGCCGTCTCAGCATTGGGGGCCACTGAGGATAGGGTGGCGGGAGGTCAGAAAGCCAGGCCGGGAGTTGTCCCTTCTGCTCCATGGTTCTCCATTACAATTAGATCCTGGATGATTTTCCCTGTCTCCACAGAAAGCCTCCTTTTGGTCAGGGCTATCTCCTTCGAAATAACATTAGCCGCCCTAGTTAGGAACGAGTCAATGGTCGCTGTGGTGTTGCCCCCTGGCACCCCAGCCGTCGTTTTCCTTTTTACGATAGTTAGTTGCTCTAAAATTAACTACTCTTGATAACATGGTCCGATCCAATGCCCAACAATACGAGCTCCTAGAATAGTCCACAGAGGGCAGAGCACTCTTCCCTTGACTATGGTTAGCTCTCAACAAAGTACATAAAAAGTGGGAAGCAGATCAAAGGGAAGATAAAAAAACAAAAGTAACAATCCCTTGTCCCCAGCTGCGGCCGCTGCAGGTAAGAGCGGTGGGGCCAGGTGAGGGGGGATTTCAAGAGACGGCCACTTACCTGCAGCGGACACGGCTGCTTGTCCCTTGTGTCAAACCGGAGAGCCAAGAGACCTGGCCCAGCCAAGCCTCTGCCGGCTGCTGAAGGGTGCAGGACGGGCCCACCCTTCGCCTTGGCGTAGCCCGCACGCGAGGCACGCCGCGGGAGCCGCTGTGCTGATTTATGCGCCTCCGGATGCGGCAATACGGTGTCAGCAGAGCTGGGTATTATGGTCTAGGGAGTCCTCTCCCTCACCCTTCTTGTGGCAGCAAAAAGGCAAACAGCCGGTTTTAGGCTTCCCGCGCTGCGGGAGCCACAGTGCTGATTTATGCGCCTCCGGACGTGGCAATACAGTGTCAGCAGAGCTGTGGATTATGGTCTAGGGAGTTCTCTCCCTCTCCCCTCTTGTGGTGGCAAAAAGGCAAACAGCCGGTATCAGGCTTCCACAGTCACTGGCAGAAAGCAAATGGTGGTAAGGGAATTTTATGCCCTTGCCCACTTACTTAGTGTAGTTGGTACATGTCACTTCATCCACCTCTCCATGCAGCACCGGTGTTCTACAGAGACACTGCTGACACTTCGTCAACATGCAAGCTTTCTGTGATGTCAGAGGCTGCTTCACTGATGTATACACTGCCTTTTCTCAAAGTACACATGACAGCAACATCTTCCATCAGACACCTCTTGTATGCCGCTTGGCTGCTGGAGGTTACAGTGATTTGTGGGTCATTGGTAAATAACAACACATCACAATGAGGCTACATGTGAATCTGGGGGTGGCATCACATAAATACCCATTATTCCACACACTTGTGAGATCTTGAAGTCACCATTGAGATTTCTTGACCCTACAGGTAGGTGCTGGTGTACTCTCCAGAAGTTGTGTGCAGTATGTTTGTAGCCTATACACTATCACCATAGGAAGGGGCTTACATATATATCTTGACACTGATCTACACACGTTGACAGGCACCGGGGATGGGGTTTGGAATAGAGGTCAGGGTATTCAGGTGCAGGACTTGCTAGTTAACTTATCTTTTTTCCTTGAGCCACTAGTTTTGTTGCTGAATTCGTGTGATTGGGCAATCTCTTGTGAATTATGAATGATGGACTTCCACATCGTCCGCATAAACCATCCTGAGACAACTCTGTTTCATTTACATAATGTCATCAACAAAAATGGGATATGCCAAGTAAAAATAATTGCCCTCTTCATTTGCTTTAATATTCAAACACTTTTCAGAAATATTTCTTAAGTACAAACTTTCACAAAGTACTCTCATGTTTTACTTCAAACATACGAAAAAACCTTACTTTCACCATATAAAGCACCTTCGCAAATAATTCCTATCACTAGTTTTGTAATCTATTATAAATTGTTTTGGGTTCCTTCCCACATGCAATTTCTGCTCTGCATACATGGTAGAGATCTTCACAGCTGCGGTGGAGATCTCCGCCTATCACAGCAAACAGGAAATTATATACAGGAAGATGAAGTCAGTCATTTTGAGGTAATTCTGTGCCATTCTCTCCATCCTGCTTTTCCTTTCTTTTTTATAAACCCCAACATGGCTTAGAGACAAGATAAGAGGGCACACCATTCACCGATGAAGAATTGGAGATAATTAACTTCAGCTTTATGGGGTTCCTGAGGCCCAGTTCATTAATGCAGCACAGACAGAATTTGGGGAGATATCACACATGCTGCAGTACAGTGGGCGTCCACACCTGGAGGGGGTAGCTATGTCACAAGCGCTAGGAGGATCTTTGTCCCTGGGCAGGGATTAAGTCTCAGCGCATTCTGGGATTGACCTCTCAGCCACATTTGTGGCACACCCACATAACACCACTGTACAGGAGGCTCCTGACAGCAGCCTGGTTGACCCTTGAGGCTCAGCTGAAAGAGTTTGAGCAGCAAATATGTTGCAAGCATACTACTTTTATATCAGGAGAGTGGAGTCCAGTCATATGTTCTGTCTGAGCTTTGCTCTAGCATTCCGCTTTGTAATTAACCTTTGTTACTTGTCTGTAATTAAGAGTATGAAAGTGTATAAATAATAACATGAATGTATTGTAATTTTGATTAGTTTCACTAATAATGTTTTCTGGACATAATAGCAATGCTTTTCAAATTCTCTTTTTGGAGTCAATGTAACAGTTGAAATACTACTTCATCATTTGAAAAATCTTTAATTTCCATTTTGTCAAACTTAGGGGGATATTCACAAGAACGTGTGTTAACTATCGCCAAAATCGCTTAATGCAACTTCTCACATCGCAGTCTATCGCGGGAAAATAACACTGTGTTAACGCAGCATTCACAACCCGGCGGCACCATGCGATAGTCTCACGATAACACGACAAATGCCCGCGTTAAAATGAACGCGAAGCCCAAAAATGCGAAACACGGATGCAAAAAAAGTTGCGATGACCCCAATCGCGATACAAAATTCAGCGAAAACCAGCGACAGGCCCGCGATTCCCACGCGCCATGCGTGAGAATGCACTATAAAAGCAGAGAAATAAAAAGCCAAAAAAATGCAACTGTGTAGCACCATGGACGCACCCGGACCGAGGGCAGAGGACAACGCGAACCCCACAAGCCCCACAGACGACCAGCCAGGAACCCCGGGGCCGGAGAAGGGCAAAGAGAAGAGGAAGAGGAAGACGGGGTTCAGTCCGCAGGAAAACCAGATCATCGTCACGGAGGTGACCGAACACCACCAACTGTTCGTCACCTCCTCTGTGTCATGGGCAACACAAACGGAAATATGGCAGTCCATCATGAACAAGGTGAATGCAGTCGGAGTGTCGAGGAGGTCAATGGAGGAGGTCAAGAGGCGCTGGCATGATGTCAAAAGCCAAACCAAGCAGAAATTCGCTGCCAACCGGAAGGCAGCAACGGCCACTGGAGGTGGGAGTCCTGCGCCACAGGAGGAGCTGGATGAGCTGGAGGAAATGGTGGCCACAGTCATCAGTGCGGAGACAGTGCAAGGAGTTGGGGGTCCTGACACTGCTCGATATGACCTGACCCAACAGCAACAGGGTGAGTAACCACCAGGGACTGGGGGGACGGGGGAGACGGGCACAATGGCACACATGCACAATCTAGAATAGCACACTGCACACCCACAATGACTGTGGAACCTGTCCCTGATGGCCTTAGCACACTGCAGCACACACAGAAACACCAAGTAGGCCCCCGTCCACCATGTGCACAAATGGCCCCCCCTCTCACCAATCTCACAACCTACCCATGCACATGTGCTGAACCCAGCAAAGCAGCGGATCTGTGAGCCACACTGACAATGCAAGTGACACTGCATGACCAATAGCATGGCTGCAGTCAAAATACATGACATGGTGCACGCCACGACACTGAGGTGGCCCAGTGTGGATAACATCCTCAAAGGAGCAGGTCACACTCTGACACATCCACTTGCACATACAACCCCTGACGTCAACAACACATCTGCAGACAAACAATGCACAAGAGTAAAAAATCCGTACAGGAGCACAAATGACCCAAGTCGCCAACATCTCAGCACCGTAAAAGCACACAAGTCAAAGGCACACCGCCTCAAAGGGATAAGGGGCCGCAAAATCAGAGCTGCAGGTGCGACTCTCCCACAATGCAGCACACACACATAGCAATCACAGCACATCAACATTGACCACAATGTGGCAGAAGTGCCACACGTACACCACAGAACAGAGGACACAACTGGTGCCGCATGTACTTAGAAAATGGCCAATCACATCAGGCATAGCAGGAAACTGTCAGATGATAATGTACGAGTACAACCTCACATCCGTCATGTAGTCGGAATGTCCACTGTCCCCCATCAAATACCCAGCTCCCCCAAAACAGTCACAATGTACATTGTCATGCAGTCAGTATGTAAACATGTACAATGCGTGCACATACATGGAACACACTGTTAACCTGCATCTCCCCTTCACATTGCAGAGGGACAATCAACACCTCCTGCAGAGCAGACCAGACATCTCTTCAGTGATGAGGAGGATGAACCCCTGGCCATCTGCTCCGACACCCTCCAACGGCTCGTGGACAGCCTCCGCACCCCACCTTCAGGAGCCGGGCAGCCCAGCTGCATCGAGGTGATACCACCCCCTGCACAGACCACACAGCAGGAAGCACCCACCACCACGGCTGGCTCCCAGCACCTCACCGAAGAACACATGGCATTCCAACGCCGTGTGTCAGACTGCCAGAGGGGGCTGGCTGAACAGGTGCGGGTGGGTTTTGACCTCATGGCAGCCAAACTAGATGCCATACGTGGGTGTCTCAGTCCCATCAGGGACCACTTACAGTCCCTAACGGACACCCACAGTCCGCTCCATGCCCTATAACAATCCTTGGCTGACCTCTCTGGATCCATTACTCGGATACAAGAACTGTCTAGGCAGAGAGGCTCCAGCGACGACAGCACAGAGTTGGCACAGATGCGGAGGACAATGGAGAACATGGAGCGGATGCAGGCAGGAAGGATGGCTGCCACGGCTGAACACCAGCGAGATGTAGCTGGGATCTACCATGCCCTGCAGATCCTCATCTTGCCATTGCTGCCACAGAGCCTTTCCCAGATGACTGCTGCAGGAACTTTGACACACACATCTCCGCCCCCTCATGTGTCAGTGGCACACAGTGATGCAGCCATACCACCTCCACCCCCTGATGTCAGTGGCACACAGTGATGCAGCCATAACACCACCACACACACCTGGCACACCTGACACAGAAGACATATCAGAGGACGAAGATGTGGACAGTAATGACTCTGTGTCAAAAAGGAGGTTGTAGCATTCATCCCCCGCCATATGGCCTGTTTCTGCTTGGTACAGCCCTCTTCATCATGCCCTGGTACTACACCTTCCACTGTCCCCCGAAACACCCTGCGACATCCACCTGGACCCCGACATGGACTGCCATATCTGCTCTGGTTACCAATGACACAGCAAACAGGCTGCGGACTCAACCCTTCCTCTACCGATTAACCTGCCATCCCCTAAAGGACTCTGTTTGGCCCTCCACTGGGCAACCATGTAATGTGGGGTGTGCATGGCCATGTACTGCTCCAGCTCCGACACTCCACAGAATGTGAATAAAACATTCCTAATCACACAGATGTGTCATGTCTATGTTCAATCAAGTATAACAGTATGGATGACTGTAGGGACATTGATTGCACAAAAAGGTACACCCTGGGAAATGACATCAATGCGCATGTTTGACCATGACACACATGGCCAATTACATGACTGTGGAGGTGTGAACTAGCTGTGGCCTCATTGATCATGAACAAAAATCTCGCAACCCCCCAACGTAGCCCCACGTCCATGTATTAAATAGGGCTGTGTGTAAATATGTCAAAGTCGGTAGGAGGCCTAGAGTAGTGTCCCACATCACATGTGACAACAGAACATCTCTTCGCATACCTACACACACTCAACTGTGTGGACACAGCTTGGTTTGATGGAACACATTGATCCACATGGAAAGAAGTTGGACACCATACTCACATTGCTGAAGACACGTAAGCGCACAGGTCTACCAGCAACTCTCCCAACCACAATGTCTGGCCCACAGAGGTGGAGCTGGTAATAGGGACTCACCCCTAAGTGAAATGCGTCAGTCAGTCCCTCCCTGTGTACGGACAATGCTCATTGGGGCACACGATTTGGCATGCAAATCAGCACTCTTCACAGTTGAACACTAGTGAAGCTGCGTACACTTTATTAGCATGTGCGTGTCAGTACGGGCAAGACAAGGGCCACAACATGCAGACCAATGCATCATACACTAACAGGCAGCCAAGGAACATGTAGAGGTGCAAGACATGGGGAGGCACAAATGAACACCAACCTTGACGGATGCCAACGGTCTCAGCCCACCTTGCCTTGCTGGACGAGTCATGTGGTGTTTGGCGAATGCTCATTGCACCTTGTCAGGGGACACCACTCGCAGCCCATGGGATCTGCATAGTCCTGTACCACCGGACAGCGCTGACTGTCTGCTCTGCTGACAGTGAGCAGGTGAAGGAGTACAACAAGGTCACATGTAGTACCACATTGCCATGTGTGTACTCTCCCTCCAGCGGTGTCAGGTTGAGGAATGTTGCCAGGCGCCGCTGTCCACTCACCTTGCACAGGTGTGTGTCAACCCGCAGTCTTGCACGCACATGCATTCTGAGTCCAGGCAAATGCAGACATGTCCACTGTCATGGTGGGATATGTGTCCATTTCCCCAAGATGCAAAGGGGTGTTGGGACCTGTGCCATGGGTTACAATCTTTTGTGGCTGCAGGAACGTAGTTACTCGTCCATGAAAGCGAGCGCAGCTTCATGGGCAATCAGTTCCAAGAGAACGTCGTTGTCGACTTCAACGAACATGGGGGCGAGCCAATCCATTAGCTGGTCCGGACAGATGTGCTCCGTCCACGCCGTTTCACCAATCCGCAACACAGCCCAATAGGGGAGCGCTTCGATGTGGTCACTGCACACGAGGAATTGTGCGATCTCACATGCCCAACTGCCAGCACATACGCCCAATACCAAGGCATCCCATGAACAGGTATCACAGTTACACTCCTGGTCGTGGTCCAACAGGGGGCGCACACACATGTCATAATCCAGTTCAGCTACCGTTGTGTTGGATAGGCAGACATCCATGGGCCACTCGAATATGCATGATCGGCAGTGGAACCAGGGCTGGACGCAGGTGACGTACGCAAGACGGAAGCTCATACGGTAACTGATGCGCAACACTGCCAGTGGCAGTGCCCCCAACAAATGCAGCATTCGGTCACGGTACAGTTCCACGTGACGGGGGTTGTGCATGTGCCCGCGATGTTCTGACATTGCGTTGTTCGCACTCGTAGAACCGGCACTCTTCTGACCTTCGGCTGTTATGTGGATGATATGCCACAGCTCGGAGCAATGAGTCGTATGAGTGTGCAAAGTTTGTACGTATGGGTTGTCCTGTACGTAAGTGTCAAGGCCGTTCCATGCAGGAGTACCTCGAGCAAGGACTTCTGGGTGTGGATATGTTGATCTTTCATTGGCGCCGTGTGTAGTGTGGGAGTCGTCTTCGTCTGCCATGGTATCTCTCTTAGGGGGTGCCTGCCGCATGCATTTCCAAGGTCGGGGGTGCAGATGTCCGTCCGCCTTCTGTATTGAGACAAAGGGGCTTTCATCCCTAATGTTAGTCAGACTACTGCTTGTATCCTGGGAATGTGATGTGGCTATCACGCTGCAATTGAGGCTAGGCCTTGGGCTTATGGTGCACCAAAAGCGATGTACATACTCACCAGTTGCCATGTATGAGCCAAGACCCCGAGCGGCCTTGCGCTCCTTGTACAGTCCCTTCGTGCGCGGACGCCCTCCGGCTGCATGCAACATTGCAACATTGTCGATTGCGGGCCGTGTGGCGCAGACACTGCAACAGACACACACGCATCAGTTTGTTTCCTTTGCAGCCCAGATAAGAACCACGCCCAGAGGCCAGGGATAACTGTTCACACCCCTACGCTGGCCTGGCGTACGCCGACCCAGCCCAATCGGCGTACATATAAAGGGGGGGACGATGACGCTACATCTCCCAGTTCTTCCCCACTGCCTGAGGTGACATAGCGGCGTCCGCATGGCCTACGACAAAACTCAATCATATAGGGTCCATGACTTGCGTTGCACGGAGTCGGTGGCACCGGTTGCACTGCGGCCGGCACGGGCCTACCGCCACGGGACGGTGACTTACTGTGCACTGAGGTAGGGGCACCTAAAGTGCTGAGCGGGTGTGCAGCTGCGATGATGACGTGTGCACTGATATGATCTCTGCCATTGCAATATTAAGACCCAGGGTCAAGTGTGCACCTGGTGGACCGCAATGTAGGCCTGAGCCAGCGGGCAGCGCGGGCCTACCGCCACGTGACATTGCCTCGCATTTCACAGAGTTAGTGGCACCTAGAGAGCTGAGCGGGTGTGCAGCCTGCGATGATGACGTGTGCACTGATATAATCTCTGTCATTGCAAAATCAAGACCCAGAATCAAGTGTGCAACCTGGTGGCCCGCGCTGCGGGGATGCGTGATGTGGAGGCTGCCAAGGACGCGGGCCCCGGGCTCGGAGCTTGCACCGGGACGTGGTGGGCCCTCTTGGAGACACGCCGGTGGAGGAAGGTGAGCAGTGAGGCCTGGGTGCGCAGGGGCGGTTAATCCACGCTGGGCAGCGGGAGGGGCTGGGGTGCAGTGGCCTGGGTGCGCAGGGGCGGCCATGCGATGTTGCCGTGTGCAATGATATGTACTCTGCCATCATTAGCTGTGGACTCTGTTTCAGATGAGGGACCTGGTGGCCTGCAGTGTGAACCGGCACGTGGTTGGAGACACACCGGTGGCAGCAGGTGAGCAGTGAGGCCTGGGTGCGCAGGGGTGGGCAATCCACGCTGGGCGGCGGGAGGGGCTGGGGTGCAGCGGCCTGGGTGCGCAGGGGCGGCCATGCGATGTTGCTGTGTGCAATGATATGTACTCTGCCATCATTAGCTGTGGACTCTGTTTCAGATGAGGGACCTGGTGGCCTGCAGTGTGAACCGGCACATGGTTGGAGACACCGGTGGCAGCAGGTGAGCAGTGAGGCCTGGGTGCGCAGGGGCGGGCAATCCACACTGGGCGGCGGGAGGGGCTGGGGTGCAGCAGCCTGGGTGCGCAGTGTCGGCACTGTCTCTCTCTCTCCCTCTCTTTCTCTATCTTTCTCTCTCTCTTTCTTTCACTCTCTCCCTCTCCCTCTCTTCCTTTCACTGTCTCTCTCTCTTCCTCTGTTACTCTCTCTCTCCTCCCTCTCTTCCTTTCGCTGTCTCTCTCGCTCTTCCTCTGTTGCTCTCTCTCTCTCCTTCTCCCTCTCTCCCCCTTTCTCTCTCTTTCTCTCTCTCCCTCTCTTTCACTCTCTCTCTCTCTCCCTTTCTTTCTCTCTCTCTTTCTCTCTCTCTCTGTCCTTTGTTGTGCGCATGACACACCTTGTTATCCTAAATTTTGTCTTGCAGGCTGTGACTTACGATTTGTCCGGAGATGACCCGCCATGACTCTTCCAATTATTGATGTTGATTTGAATTTGAATAAATTGATTATTTTTGGAATTCTGAGATGTATGTATGTTTTTCCTTTTTCGAACCACACATGGATGTTGGTTGGTGTACTTGTGCGACATCAGGCGAATTGTTGTGTTCATGAATTTGTGAGGTAGATGTGAAATATCTTTGTCAGGGGGGATGCCCGGGGTAGGGCCATGGGGAGGGATGGGGGGGTGGTGGGCCTGGGGGTGGTGGCGGTGGGTGTTGTGGCCCTCTTGGGGCTCCGAGCTGCATGGTCAGTAGCTCCATGGCATCTGTTGTTCTTCTGGTGTGGCTGTGGGCTGGGCTCCCTTTTGTGGTGCAGGTTGTCGTCCGACTTAACACCAGGTAAGAGCAGGTGTTAAATCCCTGCTGCTAACGCACCTTATCGCATGTTTTGTGGTCTTATCGCCGATCTGGCTGGTCGTTGGGAATGTTGCGAAGTGGTGTTTCTGCGGGTTTTTGCACGGGAACGCCTACTCTGCATCTCATTAGCGTTAGTTGCCGGTGTCATCCGTGGCAATGTTTTTTGCGGCTGCTATCGCAGGTAAACTGGTGATATCGGCTGTTAGCACCAGCTTGTGAATGGTGCAATGAATTTATCACCACTTTGGCTGCGATAAAGTGCCGCTAACTCGGTGATGAGTCCTTGTGAATATGCCCCTTAGTTTATCTGATGCTGACATGGTAGACTGTTAGCCTGCTTTTAAAACAGCATCTTTAATGCAATTACAATATGTAAATTCACATGATAATTTTAAAATATATATTAAAATATTACACTAAAACCAGAGTAAGACATAATCCTCTAGAATGCTTTGTTGCCTTGTACAAATAAACTCGAATCTAAGATAAGCAGTGTATTGCAAAACATCTTTAAAAAATGTAATCACATGATGAAGCCAAAAAAACAACCCTCTTTGACCAAACCTTGCTCATTTGAATGCCTGATTAAAAAAAGCTTTTCGAAATTATCATTCTTTACTATTTGGAAATTTGCAAAAATTCATAGATAAACATTTGCTTTCTACATGCTTGGTAAAGACTGCACAATTTCAGTTCTAGAATGTAGGGACATAATATTCCTTTCAAATAAAGTATATTTGAAATGCAGTGCAGTATTGAACATATGAATTACAAATTTCTCTCTTTTTTCACATTCCCTTTCAGCAGAGTAGGCTGACTAATGAACATCACTGCAGGTCCCAGGGCAAGAAAGAACCTCCTTGGCATGGACACTATGTTTGACACCACCACCAGCTAGGAGGAGACATGCCACACCAGCAGCGGGAGTGCACCCCATCGGAGACAAAAAAGATCTGTTACCAAAAAAGTCCAGGAGTAGGCTGACAAGTCAACTGGGGGTAGGGAATGTGGAAAGTACCAGTCAAGAAGAGGTTCCTGTTTGAAGAGCAGCCTCAGCACCCTTTGGGCCTGCACTCAACCTTCCGTAACTCAAGAGGTCCTCATACAATGGGGAGGGGGCTTCTAGTTGCACCCCCTACACAGGCATCATCTCGTCCTCCCAGTACCAACTCAAAACAAAACCAACAGTCAAGGAACACTTTGCCCCCTGACACTCCACAGCCATTTTGTGCAGCCCACTTCCATTCCATAGATATTTGTCCTTTGTTGCACTCAACGAGTTCCTGGGGCCAGGCAGTGGGATTCAGGGAGTGATCACTCTAGATATTCAGGACTTAGATGGGAAGGTATGGATATTTTGAGAGATGGTTACTGAATAGCTTCGAGATTTTTGTGGCCTCATGACCCTCCTGATAGCAAGTCTTATGTCATGTCTGCGTCTCCAACCCACCTCATCTCTTGTTGTCACATCATTGTGGTGAAGACAGATAGTGGTGATGCTTTTGCCCCCACACCAGGAACATTACTCAGACACCAACTCTGGCTTCAAGGATTCCTTTATTATACTTTAGGACATTGGACTGTTGTTGGACTCCTTATGAACTTGTTTTTTTAATCAATCCCCTCTGTATATAGGCTACTTCCCTTGATATTTAATGACTGGATGTAATAATTTCCACACCCCCTGCAAGTTTGCATTATACCTCTGCATTAAGACTCAATTTTATTTATTTTTGCCCTTTCCCAAAGACAGTTTCCTCAAATTTAGATTTTGTGAAAAATATATATTTGAGTTGCATATAAAATAAGTAAACATTTAAATCATGAGTGTCTTTCTTGATTTTTCCAGTGTTTGCAGTTTAACATATTGTATGTTAGGCCAAAGCATTTTTTAATTATTTAGAAGATTCTTTCAAACTCATAATGACATTTGTACATCCAGTAAACTTTAAAGGTAAACAAATATACAAAAATAGAATGTCCTGTTTTGTAAATGCTATATCAAACATTCAACACAGATGAAAGATAGACTTTTATGTAAACAATGTATAAACTAGTTTATTTTACAAAATTGTTTTCAGTGAATTTGTTAAGGATAGAATTCACAAATTGTACAAAACAAAAGTTTTTTGAGGGTTTATCCAACTACTCTACCTACACAATATTTGTGGTGAGATTTTTTGAGAGCGTGCTTGTCTTATGAGCGCTTGAGTTTGTGGAGGTTGGGTTAGTGGTGGTGGAGGCTGAGGTGATGCAGGTGGAAGTAGGGCAGGTGATTGTGGCAGAGGTGTTAGGTAAGTGGGCTGTGTGTGCTTTGTAGGTTAAGGTGCCTCTGTTGAATCTTGTGCATGCTTTGGCCGCGCTAGAAACAACAAAATCTCAAATTAGCTGTGAAGAATTCTCAAATTTCTTTACATCTAAGGCCAAGTCCATTGAATGTGAGCCCAGGACAGCAGCTTCTACATTGGAGGCTTCACAACCAAGCAATTCAACACTACTCCATCAGACAGTACCCAAAAACGAAGCTCAATGTTCTACTTTCAAATTATATGACCACAACGATATCTTCAAAACCATTTCGTCCATTAAGCCAAACAACCACTACAACGATCCACTCCAAGCAAAATTTGTGCCATACATCGACCAGGCTATCATCCCCAGTTGGACATCGATAGTCAATGTTTCGCTGTCTCAAGGATCCTTTCCAGACTGTCTAAAGATGGGCCAAGCCATTCCCATCATAAAAAAAACGACCGAGAATCCTGCAGACCCTAACAATTTTCGTCCAGTATCCAACATTTCCCTATTAGCAAAAGTGATAGAAAAGTGTGTGCATCAACAACTAAGCCAACACATCTGTAAATTTAAACTACTAGACGATTGCCAATCGGGGTTTAGACCAAATCATAGTACAGAAACGGCAATACTGCACAGAGTAGACTACGCATTACTCGCTCTGGACCAGAACAAAACATTTATTTTAATTCTTCTTGACTTATCATCAGCATTCAACACAGTCAACCACGATATGTTGCTAGAACGTCTGGAAAACAGGATGGGTTTTTCAGGGAACGTTCTAGAATGGTTCAAGTCCTACTTGAGGAACAGAACACAAAGATTTCTGGTGAATAAAAACCTGTCAGCATCTTCCCCATTCAGATCAGAGTTCCACAAGGCTCAACCCTCTCTCCTTCACTATTCAACCTATATGTGGAACCACTAACAGATATGCTCCGCCTTGCCAACATCTCTTTCCACATGTACGCTGAAGACACTCAGATTTATATTAAGATATCTTCTTCGGAGGAGATCGAAACAATGAACGAGGGCATTAAGGGCGATGATGCTATGGTTAACAAGCAATCAGCTTAAACTAAACACGCAAAAAACAGAATTCCTCCTAATATCCCCCACCAAAAGCTTGCCCATTATTAAAGAATGGACCAATTTGATCACTGCACTTAACTGCACCCGAGCATTGTGGAATCAACCAAATCACTAGGAATCACACTAGATCAGAGCCTGAACAAGCAATCCCACATCAACTCGTTGGCTAGGAATGCATGATTTCACCTGAACTATATTAGGAAACTGAAACCATTCATCGAATCAGCAGACCTCAAAATGGCAGTCCAGGCATTTTTAATCTCGAGGATTAAATACGGATGCACAACACTTTCAGGGCTTCCCAAGATCGCAACAGCTCCTCTAAAAGTCTGCCTCAATGCAACAACAAGGCTTATAACAGGTTCAAAGAAATTCAAACACCTCTCTCCTCACCTGAAAGCGATGAATTGGCTACTTTATAAAGCCAGAATTCAACTCAAAATGGCGTGTATCACACACAAAGCCTTACACTTCAATTCACCAAGTTATCTAGCTCAGAAATTGGAGATTTCCGGTGGAAGCAGACATTCCAGGAGCACCAGAGATCTAGTGCTGAAGCCACCGATTTTCCGGAAGAAAAAAACTTATGACAGAGCATTCTCGGGTGCTGCACCGAGAATCTGGAATTTGCTACCTCCAAGCATTAGAAGGTTACCTAACTCCACAAGAGTCAAGAAAGAAACCAAGATCTTTCGAATGAGCAAATTCCTACCGTAACCATTACCGAACAACCTCATAAGATTCACCTAAAAGCTCTAGCTGAAAGACTCAGAAGCATCTCTTGCTAAGGTCCAATTTCACCTGTTTTGTATAGGTTCTTGCATTCCTTTGTGCTATGGTTCCTCGAGACTTGCATTCTGTGAATGTGCAAAAGTCCTTGTTGCTGAGTGAAGTTACTGTTGCAATTTTGAATTGGACTTTAAATGTGTTAAGTGCTTTCCAGAGTAATGCACTAAAGAAAAAGTATTCAAGTCTTTATTGTGAAGCGCTCTGATAACCTATGGGGTCAAGTTCGCACTATACAAAACACTGAATAAATAAATAAATAAGTAAAGCATGACATTGGCACGTTTTACTTATTGTCCCTATCATCTTCACTGCCAAGGTATGCCGCTTTTCACTCTCTTCCCGAAAATATCAAGATGATCTTGATGCATTTTTGACATGTTTTGGTAGCATTTTGAAAAGTTTTCCAAATGCACAGCATTGTCTGTCAATCATTTGAGGGACTCATTTAAGAGAGACGGGTATCTCATGGAGAATAGCCCTCATTGCATGAATATCCTCCAGCATCTTTGACTGCTGTTGGAAAAAATTATCCTTCAAGAGAGCAGCATTAGACCATGCCAATGTCAACTCACTAGTCCCAGCCACAGATAATTGATTTCTAGAGATCCCCCGTGAGTTTAGCGGCTGAACTTGTGTTCTTGTAGTTGGCGTTTCCAAGATATCTCCTAATCCAGCAGCTGTAGGGATAAGAACAATGTTCAGTGTAAATTGTCTATTTGTAAAAGTAATCATAACCACAAATGCTGACACGTTAGTGATATAAATAAGAAAGATAAACAATCAACACCAATAAAAGACTTTTAACATTTTATATAAAAAAGAGATAAATAAGGAATTGAAAGTACTAATGTTGAGGTGCAGAATTTAAGATTAGATGTTCCCAGAATTACATGACCAACAGATGATAGCAGACAGAATAGATGCTGTCAGGATGACCCCTGATGTCATCTGCATTGATGTATGCAAGGTGGACACCAAGGGCAGTATTACAGATAGTGTCTTGGTGGTGCAACCAGAGTGTGCATACACTTTTTGCACCCTTCTAGGGGCACTATGGTATTACAGAAGGGGCTCCAGATGCTTGTACGGCCCCTTCTGTAATACTGCTAGCACTGGTGATAATGCAGCGCACATTGCTATCACGAGAGTGCATTCCCTCATTTGCCTGTCAGTGTGGCCCTATGCAAGAGGGAATTTCTTTCCTTCTGTGCTGTACCGTATTATACACCTGGCACAGTTGCAAACAGGCCCTTAGGATGCGTATTCTCCGTGTGTCACAAAAGGTGGTGCACTGTCAGTTTGCCTCCTAAAGGCAGCCCTCTCAAGGGGGTAATGGGTGTTCCATGAACCCCCTGGGCTTCTCCAGCTGGCGAGTGCTGTTACTCACTGCACTGGCCTGCAGGGTCATCTCTAACCCCTCTTTAAAGTGCAGGCAGCTCGCCGGCAGCACTGTGAAACACGGAGCGTCTTTGAATCAGATGTCCTGTATTTCACTGAATGCGCTGCCCCCAGATCAGCACATTCAATGTGTAATTGGCGGCACTGTCCCTGATAGCCCCAGCACACCTGTTTAAAGGTGCGCTGTGTCGCAAACAGGGACAGTGCGTCGTTTCAATAATACAAGCCCTATGGTTTTTGTATGACCGAGGCTGACAGGAGATAGAGACATTCATGGGGAGTAAGCCATCCTAAATCATACAAGAAGATGCTATTTAGATGGTTCAAATACTCATTTTGACACCCACAAGTTAAAACAAGGCCTAATTGATGTCTTATAGTGTCTCCCTTACATTGACAGGTCTAAGGGCAATTATATGACAATATATCATTTAGTCAACAATTGCATTACATATTGACCAGTCTTGACATAGGGTTGTGTGACAAAAGACATGCAGCTACCCTATCAGTAGCAAGTAAAGAGGTTAGTCCCAAAACCAAAAGAGGACATATTTGACTTACCAGCCTCTACCATCTGTGTGCTGTGGGGTGCCAGTCTGAATTTTACAGTCCTAGGAGCAGAAGTCAATGTTGTGGCAGGTGGTGGATGAGGCAACAAAACAGGTTTTTCAAAAAGTATGAGCATAATATAGTATACAATATTTTTTGCAGATTTATATAGAAAAAACATGGCCCTGGGGCATTATAGTGCTTCTCATGGGCACTAGATCACATTATGCAAGTTCAGATTCATATTTTGTTTCTTTTTAAGCATGGGGAGATGAAGTGATCTGCCAGAATCCCAGGATGTTGAGCTAATGCAGGGAGTTGAACCTGCTTCCCAAGTTCCAAAGATGGTAGCTCTGCGCTCGAACCCCTGGCGGCCTGGGTTTGCCAGGACCCACTTATACAGGGTATCAGTGGTGTGGGGCTGGAAAGAGCAAATCTCCCTTTATGCTGATGATATCTTGCTTTATGCCAGGCATCCCCACCTCACTGTTGTGAGAATATTGTACATCTCCCTCCTTTTCAGCGATTACTTCGGTTACCAAATTAATTGGGACAAGTCCCTTATATTTCCCCTTACAGGTGGCATCCCTACATTATCATTTAGATATGTAGCTCCAATAGTGCAAGATGGCTTTCATTACCTAGGCATCCATATTATGCGTGATGCAGGAGAATTCTTGAAAAATAACTTGCTCCCTCAATTAGATCGCCTCCGGAGTGATATCACCTACCGGCAAATGCTTCCGCTGTACTTGATGGGCAGGGCTGTCCTCTTCAAGATGATGACCCTCCCGCACCTGCTCTATGTTCTACAGAACATCCCCTACAAAATACAACCTGATTTCTTCAAGAAAGTTGATAGTGAGTTGCGGCAACTCCTTTAGAAAAGGGGCAGTTCAAGAAACACACTCTGCAAGCTCCAAAGGGGTGCATGGGGGGGAGGGGCTGGCGGTCCTGGACATACACAAGTACCACTGGGCAGCACAGTTGATAGCAATAAATGATTGGGTGTTTGCAGATAGAGATGAACGGAGTACTCTGTCAGGAGCGAGTTCCTCATGAGCAGTACTCTCCGATGCCCACCTTCTGGCAGCACCGACTCTGTGAATTATACACCAGAGGATCGGAGTGGTCGGGTGGGGGGAAGGGTTTTAGGGAGGGTACTGCGGGGGGGGAGACCTGGAGTAGTGAAAACATATATTTAGCAATGTGGTTAAGAGTCAAGACTTATCACAGTTTTATGAATCGTTCTTACCTGTATGGGAATCAATAAAGTATTATCTATTCAAAACAGTCTCTGAGTTAGAAAGCACTGCAGATATTTATGAAATTACTCTCAATGGTTATGCAATCAAATATCCATTGTGAAGAACAAAGCACACATCTTCATGTCTTTTAGAAGAATAGTTTGTGAAGCCTTATGTTTCACTAACATCTAGTTAGGGAATCGACTCTTCGATAATGTTCACAATTTATTTAATCTTTTCTTGCTCCCGTTTTGTTTTCAAAAATCAACTCTCAATTCTTTGGTCGTATTAGTTTTATCCTTATTATTGCTCAGAGTTATGTTTTAACTTTGTTTTTTTCCTTACTGCTGCTCATGAACGCTGGCAATAGGTTTTTATATCCACTCGCATACACGGTAAAAGGAAAATGTCTTACCGTGACTCAGCCGACACAAAACGAAAGCCAGAACAAGGCGGGAACGGAGATTCGAATGCCTCCGGAAGGATCATTAATCACGAGTGCTTGTCAACGGCGGGGCTCATTTTTATACTCTGCTGCCACATCTAGAATGGTGGCCGCCAGATTACATCTCTCGCGGGTCTACGCGACCATTCTCCGTGCTGGAACTGTAAAGACAACCATTATGTTAGATACTTAGCAAGGATTAGTACGTGCGTACTGCGGGACTGCAGACTCAAGTTGTTGACTTTGTGGTGAGTCTCTATAGCATTGTACCTGGCAGATGTGTAGTCTGTAACAAGGCTCTATGATGTTTTCTCTCTATGGCATCCCTCAGGGAACAGACATGTAAAGGTTAAGGTGCTACATGAACAGAGGTGCTGATTCAGAACAGAGGACAAAGCACAAGACATATTGTTCCCATACAGTCAGTACAGGTGCACAGTGGTCAGTACAGGTGTGTAGTTCTCAGACAGTTTGTACAGGTGCATAGATAGCAGACTGCACGAGAAATGGACCAATCACTCATGACATCATGACATCACCCCCCCCCCCAGGCCCAGAACAAGGGCAGGTCAAGGTACGGGATGGGAGCTATGAAAGCAGTGAAGAAGACGAGGGGTATGGATGGACTGTATAGGCTCCCAAGAATCTTCGTCAGGACCATATCCTTTCCAGGAAATTAGATACCATAGCTTTACCCTATGTTGTTGCACACCTTTGATTGCTTGTACATCATATTCTAGGTGGTCACCTACCCTAACTGGTGGTGGGCAAAACTGTGTTTTGACAGATGCAGGCTTTAGCAAGGATGAATGGAACACAGGGTGTATTTTCATGGAAGATGGTAGGGTCAAACGCACAGTAACAGGGTTGAAAACATCTTTAATTGAGAAAGGTCCGATGAATCTGGGTTGAAATTTGGGATGCTGTTTAAAGTGCAGATGTTTCGTGGATAGCCATACTTTGTTTCCTATTTAAAAAGGAGGAGCGGGTTGCCTTCATTTGTCTGCAAATGTCTTGTATTTTGCTGCAGCTTTTTGCACATTGTGTTGCAGTTTCAATGCTAAGGTGGACATACGTTGTGGTTGTTGAGAAAGAGAAGGTATGTTTTGTTCAGTTTGTGGCATTAGGAAAGGCAGATAATGTGGGTGATATTCATAATTAGCAAAGAATGGTGACATTTGCGTGGATGAATGATGTAAATTGTTGTAGGCAAATTCTGCTTCCCACAGTAGTGTGACCCATGACTCTGGAGTGTTGGACATGTAACATCTCAGGTACTGTTTCAAATCCTGGTTAACTCTTTCCGTTTGCCATCCATTTCAGGATGGAAGCTAGTGGACACATGACTTTGGATATGCAAGGCAGAACACCAGGCCTTCCAGAATTTGGACATAAATTGCGTGCCTCTGTCAGAAACAATGGTTTCTGGAATGCCATGGAGACAAATGACAGGAGTTAATAGTAATGAAACCTGCTGCTGCTGCTTTACCGTGCTGGGCTTCGCTTGGGGGCCATATCTTCACCAGCCATCACTGCCATCACGTCCTGGTGGGACTGTAGTCCCAGGGAATACCTCCACCAGCTGTTGCCCGCATTTCCTGAAATCTACAACATCCAGGTGAGGACTACCAGTCCCAGGGTGCAACGCTCTAAGGAACAGGTGCCGCCTAACGAGGGGAGGCACAGACCAATCTCTGCGCATAAAGCGCCGCCTCTCCCCCCGCACCCAGGCAAAGCCCGGACCAAGGGCGGGCCCGTCATTGACAGGAAGAGGCACGGCAGGGCCAGCTCCATTTCATCTGGCGCCAGAAAATAGCAATGGTCTGGGGTAAGAAGATCAACCTTCCCTTTTGAACTCTAAAGTAACGTTTATGTATTCCTTGGGACGTACTACCAATTATTAAAGCTAGCTAAACGCCAACTGCCTTAAAAGACTGAAAGAACTTTGGCAAGGACTTTTTGTACAAGCACCTAGTTGTGTGGATACATTGCGATTTAGCAATATAAATCAATCACATTGAGGCGTTATTTAGGCCATCGGTACCCAAGGTTTTTGCACACTTTTGTATGAAACAACAAAATAACAATAAGATAGAGGGTCATACATATTAACTGATGTGGTAATTCTATTAGGATAGCATTGCCTTGACCAAAATCTACGACTGGTAAAATGGGAAATCGTAAGGCCACAGAGGGGTTAGCAAAACAAAAATCATCCAAAATAAGAAAGAGCGCTGCAGAAAACTGTGCCATAGACGAAAAAGACAACTTAATTGAAGAGGTCGAATCAATGCTGAATAGTAAATGCAAATCGATCAGAAAGAACAAAGAGAAAATCACTGCGTTCTATAGCAAAAGCATAACGAATCCCGAGTTTGAGAATTCCACCATAAAGGGGAACACAAAGGCTACTATTGAGCACTATTCTTGTACCCCAGATATCCCCCGCACACAAGAAGAGCACAGTAACCAGAGCCATCAAACTATTGACCCAAACAAAACAGAGATTAGTGCAGAATTATTGACACTGGTCGAGTGTTCGAACAGATATGCACTTCTAGCTCCAACCCAGGGGACCGATACTGAGATTGTTGATTTGTCGGCATCACCTCCTACAACAAACACGCAAGTGCTCAATGTCCATTATACCCCCGGAACACTTAGGGAATCACACGACCACCCACAAATGCCTTAATGCTCCCTAATAGCTCATCTGTTGACCACAATCCACAATTGATCCAAAAATTATTAATTAAAGTGGATGCCCTAACCAAAGAGGTTGCCAACCTTAAGGCAACTGTAGCCAATCTAATTAACTGTAGCAATAACGCGAAATTGGCAAACCCAGCTCAAGTCGTGATACAAACCAGATAAACCAGCCCGCCACTCATCCTCCAAAATCTAACAAGCAGAGCCATTATGACTCCAATAAGCTAAAGGGGAACTTTGAAGGGCAAAGAGCTGGTCGACATCCAGAAGGCCCAAAATTAGCCATGCTAAGTTCGATCAATGGGGCTGATAATAGATGGGAATATAGATCGTTACATATCCCAAGAATGGCTTGTACAGAGAATGTGAACGTACGGAGAATGGGAGGACAGAGAAATAGCAGCCACAAAAACGCACATGCTAACTATATGGAGGGGGGAGCGGCAGCCACCTGGAACAGTATGGACAAAGCTAAAGGATATGGGGAGCAGAAGCACCTAGGTATACCCCACCGGAGTGATGTAGCCAGCTGCCAGGGGAAATCTAGGCCAGTAAATAGCACATATAGAAAGTCTTGCTGGAGAGTGCTTATGACTAATATCCCTAAGCTCAGCCTCTCTTCCTATAGGGAAGATGAAGACTCATTGAAGAATAAAATCATCCACTGGATTCGGTATAAGCGCGACTGTCTATCAATAATACATTCAGACCTACTGGAGGCGGAGCGCTTAACAAATAAAAACTCACCCTATGATATTGTACTTCTTACTCTCAGAACAAAAGATATAGCTGATGGGCTAAATTGCCCTTGACCTAAGAACAGGGCCACACCATTCTAGCCTGGTGTGATTTAGAACATATAACCCCGGGGACGCAGCAAAAGGGAGTAACTCCAACACTGCTACCCCTAGACGATCCTCCAATTTTGAGGAAGCACATAATAATCTGGAGGCAGTTGATTGACAGCCAATGTCGCTCCCGTTATATAATCAAAGGGAGGGTCCCTTCCTTACCCATAGAGATAACCCATTAATATTCCCCCTTGTTAACATACACACAGACAGGGAAAATAGACTGTGACCAAGGTAGCATTCAGTCGCGAGAAGTACCAGCACAATCTCGCCAAATACGGTTGATACCGTGGAATATAGCGGGTCTGAAACAGAAATTAAAAGACTTAGAATGGCAAGAGTATATTCACTCTAGCAAAATCTGCTTGCTACAAGAAACCTGGTCACTCTCAACCCCACAACCCCACAGAAACTGGGGTACAAAACATACAGTGACCTTCAGTTAGAGGTAGACCTTCCAGGGGTCTTGTCATATGGGTCAAAATCACTTTAGACGTAGAAATAACAAGGCTGAATACTGCTTCGCAAGATATATTGGGGATAAAAGCATTAACTAAAGATAAAACAGAAATATATATACTAAACATTTATAACAGACCGAGCCCCTCGAGCAAAGAATCTCAAGTCATAGAGATGATAGAAATGTTCCTGAGCTCAATTGATCCAAGGGCCACGGTAATTATAGGTGGCGATTTTAACAGAAAATTTGAACCTGTAGTAGGATTAGGGAACATCTTTGAAGATCAGGACACGGCAAATAATATACCCCTGCTAGAGGTTGGCTCTGCAGTACCGTGCACAGTAGGCACCGCACAGCTCATTCGACTTGTTGCAGGACAGGTATTAAGGGCCTGCAATGGCAGGCTACCTTCTGATAGACCGGGTGCTCCCACATTTATCAGGGGGACTACCAAGAGTAACATTGATTACATTCTGGTCTCAGTTAATTCCTGGGCCAGCATGCATGATATCACAATTGAAGTTAGAGAAGATAGCGACCACCTTCCATTATGCCTAACAATAGCTGGCACTCTCATCGAACCCTCAATTAGGAGAACCAGTGATAACGATCCCTTCCTTACTCAAACCCTAATCAGTAACAATCGAAGATCGCTGAAATGGCCATCAATAGTGGGCAAGGTCGAGATTATGACTAAGATATATAACACCCTTACATTGAATTGTCCTCTGAGAAAATTCCTATAGTTAATTTACATCAAACCATGATAGAAAAATTAAAACTGATCATGACAAAACCATCTAGAAGTGAGGAGATGGGCAAAGCAGAGATATCCAGTTGTTCCAACCAGTGGTATAATAAGGCTTGTCGAAAAGCAAAGACGGAGCTGATTATGGCAGCCAAATCCTACAATATAGAGGCATTGAGAGACAAAAGGATGAGATATAAAAAGTTATTAACACAAACAAAGAGAGAGTGGTATGACAACATATGGTCCGATCTGATCTCAGCAGCTAAAACCAAGGACCATGTGGGCTTTTGGAGCCTAATAGCCAAAGGAAACAAAACAGGGAAAAGTAGCTTGGATCTTTTTTTGGACCCAAGCACTTGGGTGAACTATTTTATGAAACTTTATGCTGAGACCACTAGTGAAACAACAAACACTCATTGCAGAGATACGCAAAACATCCCTATATCTATTAAATCGGCACAAAACCATACCCTACAATTTAGCATAGAGGAAACATTGACAGCTATAGATGCTGTCAAGTCAAGGAAAGCACCAGGCCCCGATAAAATTCCAGGTGATTTATTGAAGCATGATAAAGCAGTATGGGGCCCGTATGTTAATCTTCTATGCAATGCCGTGGCGGCAGGAGCGCCACTACCAGAATCTTGGAAGGGGGCTGTAATTATCCCAATTTTCAAAAAGGGGAAGCGTCAAGAACCAGCAAACTATCGCCCCATAAGTCTCATCGATACTCTACAAAAGATATATGCAAGACAGTTACTATCAAAATTGAACGATTGGATAGAGGGAAATAGTATTTTAACACAATACCAGGCTGGGTTTAGAGCTAGAACTAGCACAGTTGATCAGGTTTTTAGACTTCTCTGTTTGGGTTGGAAATACATGGTTTTTAGGAAAGGACATCTGTACATAGCTTTTATTGATTTGAAGGCGGCTTTTGATTTGATTCCCCGAAACTCGCTCTGGAAATCCCTAAAAGTACAAGGCGTACCGAGGACCTACTTACCCAAATAATGAGATTACATGAAGATAATTTCGCAAAAGTTAGGTGGGGTCCAAGGGGAGAACTAACAGACGCAATCCCCATAAGGAGGGGTGTCAGGCAGGGTTGCGTGTTGGCACCCACCCTTTTCTCATTATTTGTAAATGACGCCCCTAAATACTTATTAGGATGTAGCCATGATTCACCAAAGCTAGGAGAGGTTCCTGTTCCGGCACTTTTATTTGCTGATGATACTATTTTAGTTTCACAAACTCCAAAAGGCCTTCAAAATTTGCTAAACACGTTTAGTAATTACTGCGCTACTAAAGGCTTAGAAATAAACTCCAGTAAAACAAAATATATGGCAGTAAAACCACACAAATCATTTAAGAAGAATATCACTCTTTTAGAACAGAGGTTAGAGTGTATGCCGAATTTTAACTATCTAGGTATTACATTAGAAACAAATTTGACGTGGTTTTCCCAATTGCAAAAAAGCAGATCTATTCTGATTCAAAATGCAGCCCGATACTAAAAAAACACAAGAACAGTATTACCAAAGCTGTTTCCCCTGCGTTGGAAGTCTACAAACATAGGGCTCAATCTGCTGCCATATATGGAGCTGAATTATCGGGGGTTTCTTGTAAAAACACATTTGTGAGGGAAGAAAATAAGTTTCTTAGAAGCTTACTATGCCTCCCTGTAAGGACACCCATGATTCCTATTACCATTGATTTAAATTTAAAGCGGCTAGATCACTAAGCAATCTTAAGACCGTTGCTATACTGGGTGCGCCTATGGAGCACCCCAGGGTTAATTAGGTACAGGGAAGGATTAGAAGAAGTCCTAGGACTAGATCAATCGGCTTCTCTACCGTGGGTCAAACATGTACGTACATGGTTTTGCAAACTGGGGCTTAAACATCTCTGTGAAACTCCGTCTTTAATGATACCATCCGCAAAAAAGACGCTTAAAAGTACCTTCTGGGCGTACATGCAAAACAGCGTTTCCCAAAGCTCTGCATATGGCAGGCTGACGCACCAGTTCATTTTAATAAAACCTCTCCCGTTATACGAACCATATCTGGATGAAGTTCAACCCCAACTAGCAAAATCCTTGTATATGAAACTTCGGTATGGCATTCTACAAGTTCGTACCAACACAGCTAAGTGGGGCTGTATAAACGGTGAGTCAAACAATGATAATTGTCCACTATGCGAATCTACCACTCCAGAAAATGACTGCACATACTGTTTTTTTGCCCAGCATATGGTGTTCCTAGGAGCAAATGGATTAAACCACTATGTCGGAATTTGGGAATAAGATCATGCTCTGATGCGACCAGAATTTTGAAAACTGATACTACACAGAAAATAGTTTTTAGCGTCAGCAGATTTTTATTTTCTATTAACCTAATACGAATAAAGAAAGGACTAAAATTTTAACATAGTATCATGTAATGTGGTCCCATCATGAACGTATTCGCATCCTCTCTAATCCCCAGTGGTTAGTTACTTCCTATGTAGAGGCCAACCTGCAATATCAAGGAAGTTTAGACACCCTTGGCTTACTATAGTGTTAGTGTTTCGCCTTGTTCTCTCCCTGATAGACAGTATGAGTAATATATTCGAGTAGTACATAGGAGCAACACACAGTTTTTTGTTCTTGCACACTATAAGCATTTGCACTTTAACCAGGGTAAAACTTAATTAATGACTTGGTTGCCATATATTATAAGTCTACACAAAGGCCAGCTTGTAATATTAAGGAACTACAAATATTCCTGGCACTTTATAGCATTTGCACTTTAGCTATGTCGAGACCCCAACAGGAGTTGTTCCTTTTTATCAGTATTTTGTAACCTTATACCCAAACTGGAATTTTAAAACTTTTTAAACATAATTTTAATGTTTGAATTTGAAAATTACCTACTTGTTTTATAAATTTTAAATTGCTTAAGAGCCTGGCTTGCATACAGAATAAGCATTGAACATGTACTAAATGACTGCCTAAAGAAATGATTATTGAACTGGTGGTATTTCTCTTTGCTGAATGTATATTGTTTTTACTGTGTATCTTTAATGGTTTTTTAAACCGAATAAAGATTATTGAATTGAATAGTAATGAAACCAACTCAGCAGCTGTTAGTGTACCAGAACATGCTATGAAATATGCCATTTTTGATAGCTGATCTACTACTACCAAAATGGCATCTTTTCCTTGATCTTTTGGAAGCGTAGTAATAAGATCCAGAGAAATATGCTCCCAAACCTGATAAGGAGTGGGGAGGGGCTGTAACAAACCTTGTTTCTTTTGTCTATCAGATTATGCTTGATTACAAGTATCACACTCATGAACATATTGTATAGTATCTTGTCTCCATTTTGGCCACCAGAAGTGTCTGCTGATTAACCTAGGGTGCAAGGTTGTTCAGGACGACCAGCCATAGGATAATCATGGCACCATTGTAAGACTCTTTTTTTTAGGGTTTTGGATGGCACATATAGGTTTTCCCTTGGAACCGTAATCCACATTTAAGGTATCTGGTCTTGTTCCGTGCTTGCCATGATTCCATTTTCTTGACAGACATGTTTTTCTTTATTTTCTCTAAGAAGTTCTCTGTGACAGTGACTCCTATAACTTGTGTTGGAGGTATCATGAAAACAGATTTTTTTCCGATTGTGTTGGTGAGGAACTTTGTCTAGAAAGCTCATTGGCTTTGTTATTATCACTACCTGGCCAATATGTGATGGTGCAATCAAACTCAGCAAAAAACAATGTCCAACGAAGTTGCTGTCGAGTTAAAGCCCAGGCAACTCATATAAACTGCAAATTATGGTGATCCGTGAAGACGGTAATTAGGTGTTTAGGTCCTAATAAGTAATGGTGCCACTCTTTGAATGCCAAACAGATTGTGAGGAGTTCTTTCTCTGCAATAGTATAATTGTTTTGTGCCTGAATCATTTTTTTGATAGAAATGCTACTGGATGAAGTTGGCCAGTATGGACATCCCTTTGAGAGAGAATTGCTCCTATTGTGTTATCATAAGCATCTGCTCCTACTACAAAAGGTTGTGTAGTGTCCAGATGTCACAGCACAGGAGCAGGAATAAAAGCTTCTTTTAATGATTGAAAGGCTTTATTGGTCTCTGGTGTCCACTGAAAGATGATGCCTTTACGTAACAATTTGGTCAAAGGAGTGGCTTTTGCAGAAAAATTATCTATAAATCTGTGGTAAAAGTTTGCAAATCCTAGAAATCATTGGATCTCTTTCACAGTGTGAGGAACTGGCCATTTTTTGATGGCTTGGACCTTTCTTTCAGCCATAGTGATCCCCTGGGGAGTAAGGATAAACCCCAAAAATTCAAGTGTAGTGCCGTGGAACTCACACTTAGTAGGGTTGCAAGGTAGTCAGAATAGTCCGCACATGTCGTACGTGTTCTTCTGGTGAGGAGAAAAAAATCAGTATATCGTCAATATACGCAATTAGAAATCTATCCAAATATTCTTCTACTACGTCGTTAACAAAGAACTGAAATGCCGAAGGGGTGTTGCAGAGATCAAAGGGCATTACACAATATTCACATAACCCGTAACGTGTTCGAAACACAGTCTTCCACTCATCACCAGATCAGACACGTACCAAATGGTATGCGCCACGGAGATCGAGCTTGGTGTAAATTTGAGCTGTTTGTACCTGATCGAGGAGGACCGGGATGAGTGGTAGTGGATATTTATTTTTTATAGTGATGTTATTTAGTGCTCGATAGTCAATACATGTTCTTAATTTGCCATTGGCACAAAGAAAAGAGGTGAAGCTGCAGGGGACTTTGATGGTCGGATGAAACCATTCTGTATATATTTGTCTAAATATTCTCGCAGATATTGGTTTTCCTGCTCAGTCAGGGCATAAATTCTGCTACATGTGATGTTAGAGCCAGACACTAGATCGATTTGGCAATCATAGTTGCGATGTTGGGGTAATGTCTCCGCACTAAAGACATCTATGAAGTCAGTATACTCCGTGGGTAGTGTTGTGTCCTGTTTGGCTGCTGTTTCAATTAGTTTGTCATAGTTAAGCATCTGAAGATTGGGCACAGCCCGTGCAATGAGATGACTTGGATTGGTTCTATTGGTACTATCTTGATCATAGGATAGACATGTCTGGGAACACCACTCAGAATCAAATGTTATGGTTCTTTTGGCCCAATCTATCCATGGATTGTGGAGTGTAAGCCATGGCATCCCTACAATCATTCCAAATTGTGGAGCAGCTATGAAATAAAACCTGATTCGTTCCCGATGTAAGAGATTACCCTGAAAACATCGTAACCTTACTGTACATGGATGGTGTGTAATAAGTGCTGATGTAAGAGGGTTTCCATTTACTGCTCTAACAGGTTCTGGTTTCTCCTTTAACTCTGTTGGTATACGTTTAGTGTAGTAATCAAAGCCAATAAAATTACCAGTTGCCCCTGAGTCAACCATTAAAACAACATGCTCGATTCAATCATCAATGCATCCTTCTGCATTCAAGGTGAGATGCTGAGCTGCTCTCTGCAAGGTATTTGTTGCTGATTTCTCATCTAGAGGACATATTACATAATTTTCAGGAGGTTTTTTAGATAATCTCGGAGAAACCCCCATTTCATTCCCCGAGCTGTTTAGTTTCCCGATTCTTTAGTTAAGGTTTGTACGGTGGACACTCGGGTCCCTGTGGTTTTTGGGCGGATTGGACATTCTTGGACGAAGTGTCCTTTTTTTCCACAGTAAAGACACAGTCCACCCCTACGTCTTGCTTCTTTCTCTTCCTAAATCAGGGGTTTCTTGTCTCCACCAATTTCCATTGGTACACTGTTATCTTGTGACATTGTCTGTCCTTTACCTTTGGTTTGCACATAAGTATGAAACTCTGGTCGCCGTTTATATCCTTTGCGTTCTGCAAGCCTGTGGTCCAAGCGCAAGGTGAGGGCTATTAGGTCCTCAGTTGTGTTGGGTTGAGGATCTACCTGGGTGATTAAATCTTTAAACTCGTCTTTTAAGCCCTGATAAAAGAGTGCTGCTTGTTTTTCTTTCGGCCAATTAGTTTCAAATTTTAGATGGTTAAAGTTAGTGAGATATTTTACAAGATCCTTGTTTCCTTGCTTTAATTCTAGAAGTTCTCGATCAGCAGCCCCGGTGATGGTTCTGCGGTCAAATATTCTCTCAAATTCTGTTTTGAAATTTCACCACTGAAATAACTAAGGGTTATTATTGTTTACCAAAGGAACAGCCCACTGACCTGTTTCTCCACTGAGGTACAAAATAAGGAAGGCTATCCTTGATTGAGCATTGGGGAATGCTGTGGGCCTAACCATGAAATGTAGCTGTATCTGCCTAAGGAATATTTGAACCTTCGAGGGATCCCCCGAGAAACGTTCTGGCGGGGCCAACGGGACCGTTGTTGGAACAGTGATTGATACAACTGACTGAACAGAGTTTAGACCTTGCATCCGTATTGGGGGTGAGGGCGTAGCACTTACTTGATTTTGTAATTGAGTCACTTGACTAGCTAATGCCGCTGTCTCAAGCCGAGCTGCAGCTAGCTCCTTTTGTACCGAGGCCAACATACTGCACACATCCTCTAGGGAAGACATTGTAATGGTACTGCTCGGGAGGAACACATATCTTTGAACTCTTGATTTTGTCAGGAGTGAGTTCCTCAGGAGCAGTACTCTTCAATGCCCACCTTCTGGCAGCACTGACTCTGTGAATTATACACCAGAGGATCGGAGTGACCTTATGGAGGGAAGGGTTTTGGGGAGGGTTCTCCGGGGAGGGAGACATGGAATAGCGAGAACCTATATTTAGCAATGTGGTTTAGAGTCAAGACTTATCACAGTTTACAGTTTACACAAGTCAGCTATGATAAACAGATTTATGAATCGTTCTTACCTGTATGGGAATACATAAAGTATTATCTATTCAATCCAGTTTCGCAGACATTTGTGTTAAGCTCCAGCATCAAGATGCATTATTTTGCTGAGTCTCATAACAGTCTCTGAGTTAGAAAGCACTGAAGATATTTATGAAATTACTCTCAATGGTTATGCAATCAAATATCCATTGTGAACAACAAAACACATATCTTCATGTCTTTTAGAAGAATAGTTTGTGAAGCCTTATGTTTCACTAACATCTAGTTAGGGTATTGACTCTTCGATAATTTTCACAGTTTATTTATTCTTTTCTTGCTCCCGTTTTGTTTACAAAAATCAATTCTCAATTCTTTGGTCATATTCGTTTTATCCTTATTATTGCTCAGAGTTATGTTCTAATTTTGTTTTTTTCCTTACTGCTGCTCATGAACGCTGGCAATACGTTTTAATATCCACTCGCATACGCGGAAAAACGGAAAATGTCTTACCGCGACTCAGCCGGCAGGAACCGGAGCCGGAAACAAGGTGGGAACGGAGATGCCTTCAGAAGGATCAGTAAATTATGAGCGCTCGTCAATGGGCGGAGCTCCCTTTTATTCTCTACTGCCACACCCAAGATGGTGGCCGCGAGATTACATCTCTCGCGGGACTGCGCAACCATTCTCCATGCTGTAACTGTGAAGACAACCATAATGTTAGATACTTAGCAAGGATTAGTATGCGCGTACTGCGGGACTGCAGACTCAAGTTGTTGACTTTGTGGTGAGTCTTTATAGCATTGTGTGTGGCAGATGTGTAGTCTGTAACAAGGTTCTATGACGTTTTCTCTCTATAGCATCCCTCAGGGAACAGACATGTAAAGATTAAGGTCCTACATGAACAGAGGTGCTTATTCATAACAGAGGACAAAGCAGGATAACAGTAAGCAACCCGTTCTTCATGCATAGTCACATGTACTCTCAACAGCACAAGACATATTGTTCTCATACAGTCTGTACAGACGCACAGTGGTCAGTACAGGTGCATAATTCTCAGACAGTTTGTACAGGTTCCCAGATAGTAGACTGCACGAGAAATGGGACGATCACTCATGACATCATGACATCACCGCTCCTCTACAGGAAAGGATGTGAGGGCTGCCTGCTGACCCATACCCAGACAGTATGAAGGGCATGGCGAGAGGCCACTAGATCCCTGTAATGGGAAGACAAGTTAACGGACAGGACCCGACTATGGGATAGTGACCTCCTGCGGGAGGTTGGGGGCCTAAAAGTGTATTCCAAATGGGAGCTAATTGTCATTGAACACCCCGGGAATGTGTGTAGAGGACAATTATTAGTAGCATTCGAAGTTGTGAAGCAGGAGTACAAGATGGCAGAGTCAGAGCATTTTTAGATATTTGAAAATGGGGCATGCACTGAGGCGACACATACTGGAGGGAGAGCAATTGCCAGAGTCAGCATCACTGGAGGAACGACTTCTGTTAGATCCCATGATGGACCAGTCCATCTCTTTAACCTATAGGAAATTAATTAACAATTCCCCTGACCCTCTGAAGGCACTGAGGGAAGCATGGGAGAGGGACATTGGACTCCTGAGGAAGATGATTGGGTTGAAGCAATGCAAAGCCTCAGAGAGATGGCTATACGTGCCGTTTCCGCTTAGTCTAGCTACGGATACTATACAGATCGTACTACTCTAGAACGCTTCTACACCAGCTAGGGAGGTGCGACACTGCCTTATGTGCCAGGGCTTGTGGTATGGTGGGTTCTTTCTACCACATACTTTCAGACTGCCCAGAAATTCAACATTACTGGGAGGGAGTGGTGCAAATTATGGCCTGAGTTACTGGACTCAACATGCCGCTGGAGGCTAGATGGCACCTCCTTTGTATAATCGGTGGAGAGGAGTGGCCAAAATATCAGAAGATATGGCTAACATTGCCCTCGGGGTTTGATAAGAGAAGTAGTCCATGGGACTGGTGGACCCCCATGTGGTGAAGACTGGGAAACTGATCTTGAAGGGTGGAACATGTGGTATACCAGAGTAGGGGCTGCCCTAAGAAATGGCAGAACATTTGGGAAAATTGGCGTAATTATAGAAGATAGTGAGTTTTCCCAAAAAGGATGAACACCTTGGGGGTTGGACCTGGGTCATTGATATGATTTTGTCTAAGGTACTGTTTACTCATGTATACGTGGGTGACTTTTGAATTGATCCTGGTAGCTATATTGAATGTACTGTAACTTGTTTCTCTACGATGCCTACTATGAAAATGATAAATCAATTTTGCTTGGTGTACACTGAGAAAATGTTCAATAAAAGGATTAACAAAGTGGGCAGCTCTCACCATTAGGCCATATCTCCTCCCCTCAATAGTGTAACAAATTAAACATCAAAGTTAGATTTGACTCCATTGTAAGCCATTACCAAGCACATTGAAAAAAATAGTGTTAGAGTTACACAAACCAAGTGATAGAAATCCCCTATAGAATGTTAATGACATTGTTCGCCACGTCCCTGACCTTGCCCCTATTATGACAGGCTTATGACAGGCTTTAAAAAGCAGCTGGCAGTGCGTCCACGCAGCTGCTACAAGGTTGGTGCAAGTTAAGTTCCTTGTTCGGCACTGAGGTGCTGGTTATTGGAGTTGCCTGGCTCCGTAGGTTGCGCCATCTTGGGTGAAGGACTTGTCCCTTTTTAGATAGTTTTTACTAAGTTTGTGGGTTTTTACTCCTTTTGATTTGCCTTAAAACTTCATTTTTCCAGTAGTTCTCCTGCACAGGGGAGCCTGTGCCTGAGTTGCTGGACCTCAGTTTGAAGTTTTTGTTTCCCTACCTGTTTATCTGTATCCACACAGCTATCTCCACCGGACCGCTTGCAGCATTTGCCACGTCCCTGACCATGCCCCTCTTATGATGGGCTTCAAAAAGCAGCTGGTAGCACGTCCATGCAGCGGGCACGCCAAAGGCAAGCCCGTCTGAGCCAGTCTGAGCCCGGACCGGGCCCAGCGCCCGTCCTACTGGTCGTTTTCTCTCAGGGCAGGGACAAAGACTCACTTACTCCGCAATGCACTTCTGGCCTTAAATGCTACCGTTAAGTACACGCAATGTGCTACTTGGTCCCCTACCACCATACTGGAAACTGCTGCTCCATGTTGCCAGACCTGTGTGAGAAGCTTTTGTACACCTCTTCACTCAAAACACTCAGCAGTCTTTAAATATGCAGTTGCTACCAATGAGGTGAAGGGCCATGGGGAATCCTCTAAGTTTAATTGCTCTCTATTGAATACTAGATCCTTACTAAAACACCATTCAGAATTTTATGAATCCCAATTAACTTACCACACTGATATAATGTTTGAGACAGAAACCTGGGCGAGAGATCACTGTAGCATTTCCCCCGGGTTATGACATTTATTGGCTTGATAGAGAGAAAAAAAAAGGTGGAGGTCTAGCGGTGATCTTTCGCAACAATCTTCACACAATTTTTTCCCCAGTCTCTGGGATAGATTTTGAATCTCTACAGTTTAATAATGAGCTCACCAAATCTCAAACGTTCAATGGTATCCTCATTTATCGCCCCCCAGGACCTAGATCGAGTTTTGCAGATCATATCAGTACCCGCTTGGAGTCAAATATTCTCAACTCCAATTTTACTGTACTAGAGGATTTCAATTTACATCTGGAAATTAGGTCAGATTTGGACTCCAATAGGCTAATAGACACTTTGGCAGGGTTTGGGCTCTCACTAAAAACCAATAAACCTACCGACCGCGCAGGTCAAACGCTGGATGGAATCTTTTCAAACAACCCCTATTTTAAAGACCCAATCACTCTGCCGTTACCTTGGACGGATCATTTGGGGGTTAACTGGCAGATAGAATCACAGGGAAAACTACAGAGAGCAGTAATGAATCATAACTTACTCTTCCGAGATCTACATAAAATTCAATCATCAGAACTTACATCAGCACTCAGGGAAGGCCGTCCCAAGACCAACGATAGTATAGAACACATGGTTGATGGCTACACCAATTGGATTGTAACCACCCTGGATGCTGTGGCCCCTCCTCAAATCAAAGAACCGCTCTAAAAAAGAATTTCCAACCATGGTATAATGATACCCTTAGATCTTCTAGGCAAAACTGTTGCAGGCAAGAGCGAAAGTGGTGGGATAATTATGAAATCTCTAAAAGGATTATCTAGACAGGTGGCCGAGCAAGATGGCCGGACAGACGTAGTTTGTCTCGGCTCCCAGTCCACGCTCGGCTCCTGAACGGCTAACTGCAGACCCATGTCGCCTTTCTGGCCGGGAAACATATCGCTGGCAAGCTGCCTTCGCGGGGCATGAACTGAGCACCCCAGGTTCCTGCTGTCACGGTCCTGAGACTTCGAGGGAAACCCTGCTCCAGTGCCCCGGCGCTCATCAAGATGGCGGACGCCACACCGCGGGGAAGGGCACCGCGGCTCACCAGTGAGGGGCTCAACGATACTGTCGCGGCACTGGGGTGGCGCAAATCGGGACCGGAGTGGCCACTCCTCCTCTCCGCTACCACCGCGAGAAGGCGGGAGTGCTGCCAGCTTCACCGGCACCAACAAGGGAAACTGCCGCGGAGCGAGCGGCCCTGCGGAGCCCGTCAGGTGCATGAGTGGCGGGGGTACGACCGGAGGACTATTGAAGGCCCTATATTCCGCACCGCAGTCTGTGACCAAACTAGCCGGCCTCTGAACCCTAGGCTGCCGTGCTCTTGAAGGAGAGAACGCCACCGCGCTGGAACTCTTACCGGGAAAAGCTCCGTGAGGAGTGGCCGATCCCCCGAGCCCCGCCAGGTGCGTGGGGGGCGGGAGTGTGGTCGGGGGTCTGTTGAAAGCCCCATTAGTGGTGCCAGAATCATGTACGAGTGCCTCCTGAAGAGAGAAGACTGCATACCCAGCATATGACCCCTACCACGCGCCATGCCTGACTTTAATATGGCGGCCAGGCCCTGCACAGGTTTATTGAGGAAGAACTCCTTCTAAGGCCAGGCCTGATGCCTCATTTAACGTGATCACGGCCCCGCGCGCTAATTCTAGCACCCCACCAGCAAGCGCCTTCAAGCATTGCTAGGATGCCCAACGATGCGGCTTACCTCAGGAGTGCCTCCTAGGGATTCAACAGAGGGGCAATTCCTCATTGCAGACACCGCCACGGCCACACTGCGTGAAGTCCCGCCACAGCTTGAGTCCCACTACATATGGAGGGATCCAAAGAGTGATACGCACGGCCCCGCGACGGACACAGAAGTGAGCGGCCCTCAGAGCTATTCCACCTGAACGGTGTAAGGAGAAGACCTGGACGCAGGTTTCAGTGCATGTGGCACCCGAACCTCAGGTGACGACTAACCTATGATCAGAGTCCCCCCACCAATAGATCCCCCACCTGGCCACTATCTACTGCTCGTCCGGATCTGCCCTTATGCCGCCGAAGAAGGGGACAAGTAAAGCACAGAATAAAGTGTCTGATTTCTTCGCGCCACCAGACAAGCGCCTACCACCTGAGCAAGACGCGGGAACAGACGCCATGGCTCTCACCAATGACGATCTTCTAGCCACGCTACGTGATTTCAAGACAGAACTGCGGAATGAACTGAGTCAAGATCTCAAGGCCTCAATTGAGCAACTGAAATCCGACCTCACTGGACGGCTCACCTCCCTACAACAAGATGTAGACTCCGTGGGCATGAGAGTGGTGGATCTGGAAGCACACACTCAGGACCTAGATAAGCACTCCGCCACTACGCGAGAGGACATCTGTACCCTTCAAGATCCACTACATCAGACACAACTCAAGGCTGAGGACCTCGAAAATAGAGCACGTAGGGAGAACCTGCAGAGGGGCCAGATCTCGAGGCCTTCCTGGAGGGTCTTTTCGCCAAAGTTCTACACCCGCAGGCCATCAAAATAAAGTTAGACAGAGTACACAGAGTTGGGGGCCTCGCGACCGAGAAAGGCGACGACCACGCGATGTTCTTGCCAAATTTCACTCCTACAAAGCAAAAGAAGCCGTCTTGCTAGCTGCCAGGAAAAAAGGAACAGTCTCCTTTCAGGGCCACTCTTGCTCCATCTTTCAGGATCTGGCCCCGGCCACGCTGGCCAGGCGGCAGCTCTTCCGTCCCATCACGTCGAAGCTCCGAGACGACAACATCAGATATAGATGGACATACCCGTTCGGTCTCTCCTTTGAATTCAACAATAAACAACGCCACATCTCTGACCTGCAGGAGGGGCTGGATCTCTTGGGCCTTCCCTCTGACTCTCTTGACTCCACTCAGAGCAAATCTCAGGGCCCGCCGAAAACCGGGCCCCTGACATATCAATGGTCCACTGGCTCTCGGAGAAGCCGCAGATGAGAACCTCGTGCTCCGGGCAGCAAGGGCATACGAATTCGGATGCACGACCTAGAGAACAATGCTGATTTCTCCGAGGCCGGACTTCTCTAGAGGTAATCTAGAAAGAGTGGAGCGAAGGCGGGGCCGATCTGCCGCTGTTGACCGCAAGGACGCCCCAGTAATGATCTGTTGCGCCATCTCTGCTTAGTGGAGACAAATTTTTCTACACACGCCCTGCATCTCTCTGAGCTACTCACCAGTTCCTGGCCGGCGACCGCAGCGGCAGCCCACACCCTTACTAGATGACCATGGCCGGGACTCCTGGACTCGAAGTGGGGACCTGCTGGTGAGACACACGCTGGGCAACTCTGCCCCTCCGCCAACTAAAGCCCATGAACCCTTGAGCTGCGGCCCCTCTCCCTCCTGGGGCGCCTCGGCTGTGCAGCGAGATCCTCACGGAGAGGAAATACTGGACAAGTTGGGGTCTCAGACATTTATAGATTCTGGTTGCGCCCTCGTGGGATCCCAGAGTAACTGACGATAATTCGGACGCTCTCCATTACAGGGACACAGGGCGGAGGTTCTCTCAACATACCCGTGGGAGCGACTCTTTAGCGCTGACTCTACAAGATAACCGCACTATTATTAGCAAACATAACTCCAAGAAATGTTCGGGGTGGGCGTGGACGGGGACCTCGGTCGTACCGTCCCTCCACTGTTCCCATGGGGGTTCCTCCACCCTCAGCTGGGAACCTGCCAGCGGAGCCAGAACCGCTGAAGTTGGTAATGTTAGTTCTAGTTTATTTCTGTTTGGGGAGGGGGTGGGACTACGGGCTGGTGGCGGCTTTTTAATGTTCTTTTATGGTGGTTCATTGGGCTCCGATCTTTTCTTAAGCGTCACTTACGCATGGGCTATACCTTGTTTGCACAAACCTTGACTATGTACAGAGGCACATCATATAGCTACGCCAGAGGGAGAAGGGGTGTTCACATCAATTAGATGACAGTTACTATTGGCTCATGGAACGTGAAGGGCCTTAACTCTCCTCAAAAGCGTCAAAAGGTCTGGAAATATCTCACCGATCATCACATTGACATTGTGGCTCTCCAGGAGACACATCTCGCTAGAGCCGAGGACGCACGCTTCCGACACAAACAATATCCCCTGATATACAGATCCTCCGCTCTTACACAGGGGAGTGGCTCTCCTCTTTCACACCTCCACGAAATTCCGACCTCTAGATGTCCAGACCGAGAAAGAGGGGCGCTTAGTTATGGTTAAAGGAGCTCTAAAAGCCACACTATGCACATTCGTGGCAACATATGCCCCTAATACAGGACAGACAGCCTTCCTAAACACAATAGTGGGGACAATTCAGGATTTTGCAGAGGGACCAACACTCCTATTGGGCGATTTCAATCTCACCTGGCAACCAGACCTAGACAGCACCCATCCAAACCGAGCAGACACAGGCTCCTTCTCCACAGACACTAAGCAAAAGCTGCATGACCTTGGCCTCATAGATGCGTGGCGTGCTCTTCATCCCCAGACACGTGATTTTACTTTTTACTCGCACGTACACCGCACATATTCTAGGCTCGACTATATCTTTATTAGTCAGAACCTAATGGGAGCGCTCCAGACTGCCAAGATATTCCCTATTTCCATATCGGACCACGGCCTCGTAGCGGTTCACTTAACATGGAGCAACATTGCTTCTACCACCCCCGGTGGTACTTTCCGGCAGCCCTCACAAGGGACAGGGTACATTGCACATCACTAAGGAAACGATTACAGATTTCTTTAAACTAAATAACCCTGAGGACACATCAGCATACACCAATTGGGACGCATTCAAGGCGGTCTTCCGGGGACAATGCATCGCCCTCAATTCTGCCTTGAACAAACAGCGGACCAGGGAGAGAGAGGCCCTAGAAACAGAGCTGGCCACCGCTGAAGCCTCCCACAAAACCAATCCCACTAGAGCTACGCTTCGCAACCTCACTGCCCTACGGGGCAAACTCAGAGCCATCTACAACAATAGGGCTGAATTCACCCTCCTTAACCTCCGCCAGCTATCATACTCACAGGGGAATAAGGTTGGCAAACATCTCGCCAGACAACTCAAGGAAAAGCGGGAAAGGGAATATATAGGAGGTATACGTAGGGAAAACCATATAGTGGCACACAAGGATGAGGATAAGGCTGCCCTTTTCAGCTCCTTTTATAAGAATCTCTACACCAAGGACCAACGGGACACGAATAAACAATACGACTATCTTCAGACTTTACAATTCCCACAGGTATCGACAGAATGGAATGACAGGCTTACTGCCCCCATATCCGCCGAGGAAATAGCCGCCGCAATAAAAGCTCTCAAACCGCACAAGGCCCCAGGCCCAGACGGATATATAGCCCAGTTTTACAAAACCTTTGCCCCAGACCTAATCCCCCACCTCACCCGGCTCTTTAACAAAATGGCGGACGAAGGCGAGACCGCCAGCTCAATGGCTGAAGCGGTGATTACAGTTATACCGAAACAAGGGAAAGACCCACAACTATGCGCCTCATACCGCCCCATTGCCCTTTTAAACCTAGACGCGAAGCTCTATTCCTCTATCCTGGTGACCCGACTGAACGACTCCATGCCCGACCTCATCCACCCAGATCAATCAGGATTTATTAAAGGTCGACAGACACATGACAACACTCAGCGCATAGTTCACCTCATTGAGAAAGCCAACAAAAAACACATCCTTGCAGTTTTGGTTGGACTAGATGCCGAGAAGGCTTTCGACAGGGTGGACTGGGGGTTCCTTTTTAACACACTAACACAATTCGGGTTTGATCCCAAATTTATAACCATGCTTCGGGCTAATTACGCTCAACCATGTTCCAGAGTACAAGTTAATGGGATACGCTCGGAACCCTTCTCTCACACTAGAGGCACTTGCCAGGGATGCCCCCTTTCACCCCTATTATTTGCCCTTAGCATAGAGCCCCTTGCGATGTCCATCAGGGCAAATCCAGAGATTCAAGGAATTCCCTTTAGCGGCATCCAACATAAAATATCGCTTTTTGCGGATAATGTGCTACTCTCTCTTACGAACCCCGCCAGGTCCCTACCCTCACTTCAACTGGAGCTAGCGAGATTCGAGGAGGTAGCAGGGTTCAAAATTAACCTAGGCAAATCCTATATACTCAATCTTACACTTCCGGAATCAGAGGCTCGCGAATTACAGAGACACACCCCGCTCCAATGGACTTCTTCCTCACTCCTATACTTGGGGATCCGGTTGACACCCCGCATAGAGGGGCTCTTTCGAGCTAACTTCCCACCCGCTCTCAATCGCATACAAACTGACCTGGCGCGCTGGAAGCCCCTCTTCATATCCTGGCTAGGCCGCATTCACACCATTAAAATGACACTCCTCCCTAAACTCCTATACTTATTCCAAGCCCTACCGATAGAACTAGAGAGAGACTTCATTCCTAAAGTCAGATCCATGATCCTACAATACGTCTGGCAGGGTGGAAGAGCGCGTTTCTCCTTTTCAATACTACGGCGACCGCGCACGGAGGGAGGAGTGGGCCTACCAGATATCAGTCTCTACTACAAAGCTGCCCAATTGTGAGTGCTAACGGAGTGGTCCAAACGAGAGTCAGAGAAACATTGGCTCCACATGGACCGCACCGTGGCGGGAAGAACCATATGGGACCTCGTATGGCGCCCCAAGAGAGAAAGACCTCAGAACGCTTGCCTTAGCACCCCCACCCGCACCACCTTGAAAGTATGGGACTCTGTTTCAGGAAACGACCAATGGACCTCGTTTCCCTCACCACATACTCCCCTCCACTTTAATCCAGCCTTCCCTCCAGCTCTACACGAAGGTTCCTTCGATGCCTGGAAGGAAGGAGGATGCTTGGCACTGACACACCTTTTCCATAATGCTGGCCCCCTCACTTTTGACAATTGTAGAGCGAGACTACGGCCTAGAGTACTCTGAACACTTCCACTACCTCCAGTTGAGACATTGGGCCCTCACTCCACATATCCGTGAGGCTGCCACGCGTCCCCTAACAAAATTTGAGACCTTCATACTTAACGCAGATTCTATGAAAGGGGTCATATCATTCTTATATAACTACTTACTCACCACCACACACGCTCCCGGGCCACGATACATGACCATGTGGGAAGACATACTTCAACGGAACATATCAGACAGGGAATGGACGGAGCTGTGGTCCGATATTAGGAAATGTAACCATTCCATAGACCTACATGAAGCCCATCTTAAAACAATGATGGACTGGTACCTATATCCCGCTAAGCTCAAGACGATCTTCCCACACACCTCTGACAGATGCTGGAGGGGCTGCGGCCTTCTAGGCGATTTCCGACACATATGGTGAGACTGTCCTACTATACGCCCATTTTGGGAGGACATTTTAGCGCATATCAAAGACATGCTCGGTTACCCCATCCCGACCACTATGGCAGAATGTCTTTTGGGTATCAGAGATCCAGCCCTTAAACACCAAACTAGGGCCGACAAAGCCATTATGTGGTTGTGCATAGGAGCAGCCAAAGTAGCTATAGCGGCGACCTGGAAGAAAAGGGAGGCCCTGCGGTCTCCCTTTGGCATTCTCGGCTTTGGAGACTGCTTAGCCTCGAAAGACTGTCTGACATCTTCAGAGAAGACTACAAAAATTTTGAGTACAGATGGGGACCATTGGTTACATTTCTCTCACGAGGCTTGCCCCTGGCTGTCTGACCCCGTCTATTAAAGACATGCATCTCTTCCAATTTTAGCCCACTCACGACTCACCAACTCTGAACATGTTAGGAACTCTATGCCGCCACCATTGCCCTGCGGGAGGGGAGGGATTTAATTTACCTTTTGTTAGGGGTTTTGATAGGGAGTTTACTTCTTATCGCTGTGCTCCTTCCCGTTGGGAGGACACAAATACACACCGTCACAAGAGAATGATGGATTGGGCCAGTCTACTTTGAACTCTTGAGCAACAGGATCTCATCCAGGCCTCCCCACTGTTAGAAACTGTATCTCCTTTTTGCATTGCCATATGAGACATTGGCTTGGTCATGTACCTTGTGAATTATCATGGCTCAGTTCTTTAATTGTTACCTTCCTGTAGACGCTCACTGCGTTGAGCGACATGTGACAACATACTGTGACTTACTACCAAATCTCAATAAAAGAAGTTTGACAAAAAAAAGGATTATCTATAAAATTAAGCTAGTCGAACACAAAAAATTGATGCCAGATGCGAAAACAGAATACTATACTGCGAAAATCAGATTGGCAAAGGATTTCAATAAGACTCTTTTCAAAGCCATTAAAAAACTGACCACACCCTCATCTAGTAACTTGGCAGCTAATAGTCAACAGTTTTGTAACACCTTAGCTGAATTGTTTTAAGATAAGGTGGCAACTATTTACAACAGATTTACCTCTGGGAATTACATAAGTGAACTACCCAGTCTTAAAGCTGACGGTCCCACTCTCAAGGTCTTCACAACGCCTACTTCAGACCAACTTCTAACTCTTATTCCCAAAATCAAATCAGGCTCCCCCTCGGACCTTTGTCCACCAAGGATCATACATATGGCCTGTGAACCAATTGCACTTCTGCTGGCAGATTTTTACAGCAATGTGCAAGACTGGGGTCTTTCCATCTCAATGGAAATCCGCCTCGATCCTACCTCTGTTGAAAAAAGCCAATCTCAACGCTTTAGACCAGAATAACTGCAGACCCATCGCAAGAATTCCTTTTCCTTCTAAATTAGCAGAAAGGGTAATGAATGAGCAGCTTGCTTCCTATATTGACACCAATCATCTTCTAGAGGATACCCATTTTGGGTTCAGAAAGGATCATAGCACCAAATCCGCTCTGGTTGTGGCACAGAGGAGATCAGAGCAACCCTGGACATGGGTGGCAATGCCGCCCTTGTCCTGTTGGATTAACCTGCGGCCTTCGACAAGGTCAATCATGGGGTATTGCTCAACCTTTTGAAGGGGCTATGGATCAATGGTCTTGCCCTTACCCTGCTTCAATTGTTTCTTTCAGACAGGCAGCACACTGTGGCAATGGGTGAGTTTAAATCCAAAGTGTTTTCCTTGCCTTTAGGAGTTCTGCAGGGATCATCTTTGAGCCCAGCATTGTTTAATCTATATGTAACTCCATTAGCCTCACTTATAAAATCGTATGGCCTGTCCCCAGCTTCATATGCTGATGACACTCAAATTGTGGTGTCGCTGGCCAAGAACGAGTCGAATGCTGGAAATGCCATGTTGCTGGCCAAGACTCGAATGCTGGAGATGCCTTCAGGAACTGTATGAATGAGGTCAGCAAATAGATGGATGGGAATTGCCTAAAGCTCATTTCCTCGAAGACGGAAGTGATACTTTTCGGGAATAACCCATCTTTCTGGACACCTTCATGGTGGCCACCCCAAATGGGCTCACTCCCCACTCCCGTGACAACTGTAAAGAATTTGGGGATATTGATTGATATCAAATTGAAGCTCACCGAACAGGTGAACAAAGTTAAGCCAGCTTCCTTCTATGCCTTAAGGTTATTGAAAAAGATTGAAAAATTCCTCCCTTTTGAGCTCCAGTAAAACAGTGGTCATCTCACTGGTTCTCGGGAGACTGGATTATCGTAATAGTCTCTACTCAAATCTTCTGGCTTCCTCTCTGAAGAAACTGCAGATGATGTAAAATGCTGCCACTCGTTTCCTGCAAAAATTTCCCAAGTACCAGTCAGAAAAAAACGGCCATAAAAAATCTACATTGGCTACCCATCAGACAACAGAACCCCTCATGGTGAGGGCCCACATCTTTTAGGAAACATCTGAAATGGTACATCCCTAACAGACCTCTCTGTTCAGCCTTCACAAAAAACATTTTGGTTCCTGCTTTTCAGAAATCCACATCGGGAGGAAAAAGCTTCTTCAGGCCAACAGCCTGGTATGTATGTGTTGTGTGCATAACAACGTCAGTATTGCTGAAGGACAGATATTAGTGAGTGATTGTATCTTTGTTTTTAGTGAGATAGAAAGAGACAGAGGGGTTTAGAATCTTATCTGGCACCACAGTAGTGTTGTCAGAAAGTGACAGCCCATATAGGTGGTGGGGAGCATATTGCTTCCTAGAGAGAGTTCGATGAAGACGGAATCCAGGTGCCCCTCCTAAAGAGCTTGGGCATGCAAAATCCTTTGGAATTCTCCTTTGCCCACCTATTCTCATCTTGCCATTTTTGTTATATCCCCCTACATGGAATGCCTCCGCCCTTAAATACATTTACAGAATCTGTCCCTCCTGCCATAAGGCTGATTTATGTGTTTCTCTGAGAGTGAATGGAGGCAGCCCATACCGGTTTTGTAGTGTTTAACCACACATTTAACTGCAAGGGCTGTCACCTCCTCAGTGAAATTTGTTTTCCTCTTGAGAATTGAGATCTGCCTCCTTCAGGCAGAATGTGATGACTGCAGGAGCTGAAAGACAAAGCGAAAAAATGAAGTACCTATATTGTGGGCAGTATTTATGTTGTTGTAAGAGAACATATAAATAAAATAAATAAGTAAATAAATAAACATATGTCAGGTGTATATGAATTGTTTCAGATATATATAATTCTTCTATTCCCTTCCATCAGGAAGGCTCCCTCCCATGTTTGGAGGTCTCTGCCCCAGTTGTGAAGCTGTCCCAGTTGAGGAAGTTGCAGCCGAAAACAGAGTGCATAAAATACGGTTGTAAAGTTACTATTAGTAACTATACAGTCATATTTTATGTTTATACAGACTCTACCCCTTAAGCTGAGGGTTGAAGACATGTAGGTATATACTTTGTAGTAACTTTGAAACTGTGACCAACCAAAAGCCGTAAAGTTATTGCACCATGTAGGATTAAACATACCATGTAGAAGTACTCACATGTAAATTTACCTTTATGAATAGGCCCTAAGATTTAGGAAGGCTTTTTATTTTCGCCGGAGGCATTGGTTTCAGCCAAGGCTTCCAACATTTTAAACAACTCTTTAGGACTGTCTTTGGCCATGCTAATTCTAGCAGAGTAGTAGTGCTTTTACTAGAGCACATATTTGATTATATTTCCTCATTTGTTGTAAATAGCAAATTTGTTTGGGGTAATTGTAATTTGAAGGGCATTTTCTCTCTAATTGTTTAATAATGGTTTTCCAGCATTTAATTAATCATTAAACATTTGCAAGCACATATTTGCTTGAGAAAGAACATTTATTGAATGAATGGGGCAATTTCATGAACGACAGTAGTTGTTATATCATTGTATACAATTAAAGTGTAATATTTGAAGCAGTTGTAGAACTGATCAAATTCCATAAGCTTTATAGTCCTCAGACTGTAGTAGAGCAAAAGATGAGAATGGATTCTGCTTGGGCAGATTTACTGGAGTTGGGCTACCATTAAACTGGGAATGCTTGATGCATTGGGGTGCTTACAGCAACACCTAGTTCAGTAGATCTGAGCTCAAGTATAAAGTTCTTTGTTGAACCTAAAGTTAGATGAAAATTGGCAAGCTGTCTATTAAGCATCCTGATCCGAACCATGCACTCAGAATAGCTACAGCAGGGAATGCAGAAGGTTATTAAACCTTTTGGTACAATGAGATGACAGTGTGCAAACTTGGCTTGCAAAATAGGATTTCTGGGTACTGAGCAGACTCAGGAACACAAGAAATCAAGACAGCCCTGCAGAATCTAAAGAAACAATGTACACAAAAAGCTTGAATTTGTAGGGATGCTGATATTGGAGAAGGGATTAAGCCATGTGGTATAATGTTGTGAAGGAATCATGTTGTTGAGTTTTATCTGAGAGTTGCTTGAGAGAATTAACCCAAAGCTTTCCTCTGAGCAAGTTCGCCCATCTTCAGCTGACATCGAGTATGTCATAAAGGTAGACATGTATCAGGTGGTGAAATTGCCTGCTGGTGATGCTGAGAGAGTGAATAGAAATGGATTATTAAAAACATATTTATAAGTAAATAGAAATACATAGTCTGGTTCTACTCTTTTTCCCCAGGAGTTCAAATGATTTGAATTCCATAGTGATGCCTGTTTCACCTGTGTCTCATACATCTGTATGCTTAGGAGCAGAGTTTTAAATGGTGTGTTTATGAATAGGGAGATTAACTTATTGAATTTAAAAAGGGTGCAATATCCAGATGGAGTCACTTGAAAAAATGGACAGGGTGCTTGAAGAGGAGATATCATTGTTAAAAAATATTACATCTTGGAGAGGTAACTTCAACAAAAAATAAACCTAATACTCCAAAAGGTAGTACACATACCATGTGTAGGAAAAATTAAGATGTTATCCCAAAATGATACCCAGAAGGGAGATGGCTAATATTACTTTAAGAGCAAAAACACAGTAATTTGATAAGGGCAAATATAGACTGTCTAATAGCCCTGAGAGAGTTCTGCCTAAGTGAGTAAGAGTTTCAGATCTTTTTTTATGTTACATGGTTGAATTTAATATTAAAGATAATGAATTTAGTTTAGCTCTACACAACATCATACCAAGTATTATTCTTCATACATCAAACTACCAAATAGCAATCGGCATTGAAAAAAATTAAAAGCAAAATAACCTTATAAAGAACGGTATTAATTACTTTAAAGTGTAATAAAATGAACAATGGAAAACGCAAGACAAGAAAACGCAGGAGAGACCTCTTCAGCCTTTTGTTGAGCTATGCATTACACAAATGTTTGAATTAATAAAATAAATGAAGGTATTTACTATATGCTACATTCTGCCGAAACGCCATGTGGGTCATTTAGAGCTTTTCATACTTGGAACTTGATTGCGAGTGGGTTGGATAGGGATGAGAAATTTACCAATAGCACAGGATAGTTGTATAAATGACCATCTTTTGTGTGTTATTCAGCCAGATTTTTGCCTACTGTAGCTGAACCCGTTTTTGTTGGCTTTGCTAACCAGAAGTAAAGTGCTTATGCTCTACCTTCCAAAACGATAAAATTGGTATACACTTGATTGGCACATTTAATTTACTTATATATCCCTAGTAGATGGTACTACACTTAAACATTGCTCATTTCAATGTTCTGTCTTAAGTGTTGAATGGCCTTCTGCTCACTTCGAGCTATACCTTCCTGTGTGCAGCTGGCCAATTATACTGACTGTGCACCGGTATAGACCATAGTGAGCACTCTTCTCCAGTTGTACCTTTTCATGGATACCTGCTTTCTCATAAATGTCTTCAAGTCGGTAGTTGGCTGAGCTTACCCACCTCAGTTCCAATCCATAACACTTGTGACTACCGCTCTCCTGCTATGTTATTGTTTTTGATCTACCAGTCTTGATATTGTGTCGTACCCTCCCTTATATGGGTGCTACCTTATCCTGATTTTTTCGACTATGATATTATTGATTTAATTTGTCTCTTCTCTCTGAACAATTGTAAATCCTGCTGATACCTGCAAGGGTCAGGTTCACGTTATATAAAACTTTCATCATAAATGAATAAATAAATACTCAGGGCCCGTAAATTAAATTCTACTAGTGGGCTCATATTGCCACCCACTAAAGTAGCACTTTAAAACATCTCAGGCCTGCCATTGCAGCCTGTGTGTGCAGTTTTAAAACTCCCATTTGACTTGCGGACATTTCACAGACAGACAAACACCGACAAACTCTCGATACCGGTGCTTGCACTGTGGTGATTGCTGTTTTTTATAATGGGTGCCCACCCTGTTCACTCTCTGCCCTCTCCACCCTGCTTGCAGGTATTTCACCACCTACAACTGCAGTGAAATGTCCATCGGGATAATAAACATGGCACAAAGTCCGCATAACCCGCCTTTTCAACCTAAGAAAATGAGCCTTACTTTTTCATAGTTATAGGTTAACTTTAAGGTAGACCCTAAAGCAGAGGTCTTCAAACTTTTTGCTCTGAGCCCCCTAAGCAAAATGTTTTGAAGTGGGGCCCCCCTACAAAATTATATGGCTAGGATTTGGGGAGTGGGAGGAGTAGGGATGAACACAGAGGGCGGGGATCATGAGATCATTTCAGGGGTGCGTTTCCGTAGCTCAGAATCCACACTAAATGTGGGACTTATAAAAAAGCAACAGCATTAAACAAGAAAAGAATTCACCAAAAACACTACTGCACTTAATTGGGGTTCTGTGGGCCCCAATCCACTCAACCGGCTGCACTAATGATGGCTGTAGCCCTGAGAAGCAGGCTATCACATCTTCTTTCAGTGCTTCCCCGCCTTTGTCTGACCATCACTTCAAACTCAAAACAAGTCTTGTCTCTTTCTGAAAGAAAATTAGCTACTGCATGCTGCTCCCCCATTTTTGTGCCAAGGACACCATCTGCCCTAACACTAGCAAAGAAAATGAGCCCCCATGTCCACTTTGTATTGCAAAGCATTCATAGTTATGATGCAGTGGGCCCCTGGGCAAAAGTGTCACTGCACCAGTTTCACTAAGGATAGGTACTGCTTTGCTGTCGTCTCTGACGTTTGTTAAAATGAGCTCCTTTCTCACACCAGTCCTCTCCCTCCCATGTCTCATCATCCCTCTCCCTCCCATCTCTCAGTGTCCCTCTCCCTCATTGATGCTCAAATCAAGGTGAGGGTCTCCTCTGCCTAAGTTTTTCCCCTCCCTTGGACCATTGTTTCAAGGATCAAAGAAACACTGGCACAGCAATTATGGCCTGCAACTGCAGCACCAATGAAGCCTATAGCTCTGCGAAGCAGGCTGTCTACTCTGCCCACTAAACAGGGCTATTACGTCTAGGCTAGATGCCCAAAGCAGGCTTTCTGCTGCTTTGTGTTAAAAAACAACAACATCAAAAAGTAAATTTAGCCCCCGCCCCCTCCCTTGTTGCTTGGGCCATGTTACGTGTGCAACAATGGTGACCTGGGCCTTAATGCTAGCAGGAAAATGCACCCATGTTCTTTGTCATAGTAAGACTGCCACAGCAGTGCCCACTCACAGAGGTTGGGGAGGGCTCCTGTGCTGTGAAACAGATAGTAAAGAACTAAAGAAGAAACAGGCCTTCTCACCAAGGTGCCCGCTACTTGAAAGAAATGTAAATGTGTGCAATGGTTAACCACCAAATATAAAGGCTACTTTGGAGCCAGTGTAACGTTTAATAAATGCAGTCACTCAGCTTCATATTGTCAAATATTTATTCTGTTTGTGATGTAATATGTGCCCGTTAAAGGATTTCACCCTTTTATGGACACATATGAAAATATTTACATTAGATATAATCTGAATGCTTATCACTAAAATGTGTATTTTTAAAGCACTTGTTTTTTCTTAAAAAGTATTTTGGAACAGTATGTTTTATACAGTGTGATACAATTTTAAAATAATGTCATTCACAGTTCTTTCTGTCACAAATTGGGACCTTGTAGCAACATAAACAAATCACTATTCCTCACTGCACCAATCAGGATTTAATTCTATGACTCTCTGGTCACACACGAAGACATCCGCAGTGATCACATTAGCCAACTGAGGTTTCATAAGATAAAGCAGTATATTTCCATTTGATTAGTTTAACTTGCATTTTTTTTCATTTGAGATGCGTGCATGTTTTTATATGCAGTTACCCAAAGGTGAACAAAAACAATTAAATGCTGATTTGTTTTCTTCTCTTTTTAGCCATGACTTTGACATTGACTTCACACTCTCTGCCCCATACCACTCAGTAGTACTCACTAGTATCATCTTTTATTTTCTTGTTTTCAAAGTGTTCAGATGTCTGTGAACAGATTTTGAACACAAACCACATATAACATTTATAGATGTTACCTTCTAATGTTGCTCTACAGTGTTGCAGTAACATTCTTATGATGTATTGTGTTTTGTGTGATATCTAGGCATTTAATCGCCATTTCTACTGTAAATGTAGTTAAACATTATGAGACTTCATTAAAGTGCTATATATATATTTACAAATACTCACATTTCTTACTGAAAATACACTTCGTTATTGCAATTATGACAGCTTTGTTGTACTGTAGCTAGCCTCAGCCCTAAGCCACTTCTTTTCAGCTAGACCTTGGCTGTTTGTCCACATCGACCCAGAGAGCCAACACCAGTACTCGCGGGAAAGACCAGTACTCACAGCTTTGATAGTTCTTGACTGTCCCTGCCATTGATAGGATTAAGGAAAAAGTCTGACAGATACACATTTGTAATAAACCTTCTACATATATAACTCTCTCTCACACACACACACACACACACATGCACACACTCTTCATATGTTTTACTCTCTGACATGCACACAGGAAAAAACACTTACTAATATGTAGCTTTCTCTGAGACACCCATAAGCACAAACACATTTTAAATAACCCAGTTACATATATAGCTCTCTTTCATACATAGAACTCCTACTCACAGAAAGAATCGGAATCAGAACCAGAATACATTTATTGTATAGAGGACACCCTGGCAGCGATTAGTAGACTAAAAGCTGGCAAAGCCCCTGGTCCTGATCTCATTCCGGGAGATTTATACAAATCAGAACCAACTATTTGGGCCCCGTATATAAATCTCCTATCGAATAACATCGTGGCTGGTGGGGCCATTCCAGAAACATGGAGGGGAGCGGAGATAATTACCATCTACAAAAAGGGTGATGCCGCTATCCCCTCCAATTATAGACCCATCAGCCTGATAGACAACCTACAGAAGATTTTTGCAAGGCAGGTTCTGGATAAATTAGAAACCTGGATGGACGATCGCAAGGTTTTGTCAACTTATCAGGCGGGTTTTCGTTCCAAGGTAAGCACGTGTGACCAAGCTTTCAGGTTCACTCTACTAATTTGGAAATATGTTTCGTTTAGGAAACAAAAGCTCTATGTAGCTTTTGTGGATCTGCGAGCTGCGTTCGATCTGGTTCCACGTGACTTGCTTTGGAAGGTTTTACTTGACCTCGGTGCTCCCGCGGATCTGGTAGCAGGAATGGCCCGATTACATTTAGATAATTATGCCCAGGTCAGATGGGGACGAATGGTGAACTAACGGACAAGATACCGATACAGCGAGGGTGCGACAGGGGTGCGTCCTTGCCCCTACATTGTTCTCATTGTACATAAATGACGTGGCGAGTCGATTAATGAACTGTAGGAATGATGCACCCTCTTTGAATGGCGAAAAAGTCCCCATTTTGCTCTTTGCAGATGACTCCCTATTAATATCAAAATCACCAATGGATTTACAAATTTTATTAGACGGTTTCCTAGAGTTCTGTAGGGATAGGAGTCTAGAACTTAACACCTCCAAGACTAAGTATATGGTGTTTGGGAAAGTACAGGGTGGCCTGCGGGAGATTAAGGTTCTACAGGAACCCCTGGAACGGGTAGAAAATTTTGACTATCTGGGCATAGGTTTGAGTGAGTGTCTCAAATGGGATTATCAGATAAATAAAAGCTATTTAACCCTATGCCAAAGATCCAAATCCATAATAAGATTTCATAAACAATCATATACCCAACCCCTTTCCCCAGCGCTGGAAATCTATCGTGCAAAAGCCCAAAGCGGAGCTTTGTACGGAGCGGAGATTTGGGGCTATACTTCCGTCAATAAGTTAGTGATATGTGAAAATATCTTTGCTAGGTCTCTTGTCTCGGTCCCAATTACGACTCCTCTAATTCCCCTTTTCTGTGATCTTGGGCTGAAGAGAATTGGCGATTTGGCTGCCTTGAAACCTTTAACTTACTGGCTGCGCCTATGGACCACCCCCAACTTGTTGATTATAGAGACTCTCTTTGGGAGGTTATAAGGATCAATGGCGCAGTAAAATTACCATGGTTTAGGCATGTTGCAGACTGGTGCAGGTTAATGAACATGATGGATCTATGGAAACATCCTGAGAGGGCTACTGGAGATGACTTACTGAGATTAAAAAGAAGGTACTGGGAGGTGGTGGGTGATCGCTATGTGAATAATTCGACTTGTGGACAGCTTACATCCAAGTTTTTAGCCATAAAATTCTGTCCACAATTTGAACCTTTCTTGGATCAGATTTTCCCCCCTTGCTAAAAGCTTGTATATCAGATTTAGATATGGTAATTTGCTTTTAAAATACCCGGGCAAGGAGGTGGTGGGTTTACAATTAGGTTCATGTTCTGCCTGTTCTTCAGCTATTGAATCTGAAGAACATGTTTTATTTTTTTGCCCTGGATATCACGAGTTGCGCAGAAGGTGGATAAGACCCATCTGCCTTAATGCAGGTGTTAGGCAGTATCACATTGCTTATAGAATTTTAAAGGCAGATGTTTCTGAACCAATAGTTTTTGCTGTCAGTCGTTTTTTATTTGCCTTCTGGATAATGCGGCAGAAGTTTATATTACAGACTGTACAATAATATTAATTGTTTATGAGATTTGTATATTACCTGTGCTGTGTATTTTACAAATTGTCCCTTTGTCCCATTGAGGCTTTGTATGTTGTAAGGTTTTAGGGAAAGGCGTATTTTGTAGTTATCAAATGCACTTTTCTTCTCGCTCTGGTGGTCTTTTTTAAATCTTTCCTTTTTTAAATACCCAAATGAATTGTTTTAAATATTTTAATTGTAAATAGGAAAAGTTTTTTTATTTTTTTATTGTATACTTTGATGGTTTGTACAGAAACCGAATAAAGTAAAGTAAAGTAAAGTAAAACATTTATTGGACAATTAATTAAAATCATTACAACAGAATATCTTTCAACAGTAAAAAGTTAGTAAAACGCGAAGAAAAGAAACCACACGATTTCCCACTGGAATACAGAGGAAAGCAATCCAACCCTTAAAAGAGAAATCAACAATTCCTTAACGCCGTTTAATGGCCCTATCTATGCTTTTCAATGTTTAGCTTACAATGCTTCATGCAGTACATTTTAAAATGCTGCGCTAAACCAACTAACGCTTTCAGGCATATACTAAGCATGTCCTAATTAATGAGGCACTCCTCAAGTAAGATGAAAACTCTGCAATGCTGCCATATTTCATTCTATTTTACAGGAAACAGCCCACTTCTTAAAACAGAAAACAATAACTCGTCACCATTTAAAATGATATATTTGACCGACCATATCAAAAGCATACCTTCCTCACACTTTTCAATGGGCTTTAACTGCTGCATGTAAATGAAGACGGCCTGGAAACGAGCCTTTCGCACTTCCAGGCTATCTTTATTTACATGTAATTGCAGACTCATTGGCACCCCCTGGGAACACATTCACGCCCCCCAGGGGGCGCGCCCACAATTTGAAGACCTCTGCTCTAAAGGTTCATAGAGCAGGGTGCATGATATTTATACATTAGAACATGTGTACTTAAACTTTACATGTCCTGGCTGTGAAAACCACCAAAGATGTTTTTAATTGTGACAAGGCTGGCTCTCCCATAGAAAAGCACCAGGTTACATTATAACACCTGATAGTGCATAATTTCAGTTTGGGAATAACTAGAACCATGGTTCAAAGACTCAAGTTAATAGTAATTCAAAATACAATCTAATGGTCAAGTCGGATTTTAAATTTCTACTTTAAAAATGGCTCTTTTAGAAAGTTGGTATTTTACTGCCTAAATCAAATGTGCCTTTCTGCCACTGTGTCCAGGGTCAACTTACTGTTATTGTTATGTTAAAGAATTTGTAGAGCACATGGCTGCCCCAGCAACCGGGCATCCCAGCGCTGGCCTCAAGAGAAACAGCTGCAGAAAAAGACAAACAGAAATGGCTCTCCTGTGGTGAGATGTGTATTCCTCCCATGGAGTAGACAAAGGACCCTGAGTGTGCGGAATAGTGTTCCTCTCCTGAGCAGGATGGCCTGGTGGGCTGTACCTAGGCCCTTCTTTAGCTTCAAAGGGTAGCTTCAGGGCTGCACTCAGCCCCTTCCTGACTTTAAAAGATGCCTACTCTGTCACTGGCACATGCAGCTCATGCCTGGGCCTGCCTGCCCTTTGTTTCACAAGGGGAAAGGGAAGAACTGACCAGACCAGTTTTATGGTTCGACAAATGGGTGTCCCCTACCCACAGGCCTGCACTAGGTATAAAGTGGAATCCCCAGAACCTGAAACCTGAACATTCCTGGAACTAAGAACATTCAGAAAAAGGACTGCCCTGTTCCCTAAAAAGGAAGGCTGGGCCTGCTTGCTTTGACCCTAGGATCCCAGAAGTGACTCCAGGAGTTAGGTGGCTGACCTCTTTTTGAACTACAAGAACACTACAAGCTCCCAGAGGCATTTCCTCCTTTCCAGCTGACTCGTACCAACTGAACCTGACCTGTCCTCTCTGCTGGCCTCTGTGGGAGTGAGTCCTCCTGACCCCCAATTGCTGTCCTCAAGGTCCTGGACCCTTGGCTGGACTCAGACTGAACTTCTCCCTGCCTAACTGGAAATTCCATCAGATCTGATGCAGAGTGATGCGTACCCCTTCAGCTTCTACCCGAAGGCGCCACCAGATCTCATGGTGAGCGATGCAGAGCCACACTGCGCAGATCCCAACTGAAAGCTTCACCGGATGCGATGCAGAGCAATGCCGAGTCCTGCAAAGCTGTGCAGCTCATACCTGAAGGCTTCACAGAGTCTGATGCAGAGCCTCGCAAAGTCACGCCATGCAGCTCCCAACTGACAATTTCACCAAAACCGATGCCAAGAGATGCAGAGCTCCACAAAGCAATAGCGTGCAGATCTCGCACTGAAGACAGAAGGCAAAACTTCCAGAGGACAAACTTGGTCCTGTATCTAGCCCACGCTCCATTGCAGTCAACCTGAACTTATGACTTTGCCTCTGTCCAGCGTGACCATGGTTAAATTGTCTTATCCTCAAATAACTTTCCTGTAAGTTTCTGAAAATGTACTCAGGGCAGGAAGTTAAATGCCAGCTGGGAGCGCCAGCACCCATTGTACCATCCCAATAGAGTGGGCTGTGAAAACGTGTGTAGCCTGGCAGCAGCAGCCTGAACTGTGTTGCACAGATCTATTAAAATCTCTCTTTTACAGAAAGGAAATACTGATTTTAAATATTAAATGAATCACCCCTAAGCAGAACTTGCTGCCCACAAGGTAGAGTGCATAGTATTTAATTGGAACATGTGTGATATTAGAAATGGTATGTTCCCTCAGTGATTAGGCCCAAAGCGTCACTTTTCAGGCTGTAACTGGCACATAGGAAAAGTCAAAGTATAGATTGCACAATTCAATCTATAACTATTGACCCGTACCAGCTATAAACTCATTTCAAAGACGCATTTTTATATTGAATAAAAATCCAATCTAATGGTGTAGTTGAATTTTTGTTGACTGAACAGGATATGTAACTTTTAAAAAGTTACCTTTATCCTGCCTTAAGCTGCTGGAAGTTAATTTGCATTAACACTCCAGCAACTGCCCAGCTGTGCTTGACCTGAATGAGGTGCGAAAGATGTATCAAAACTGCTCCCACAGCAGAGACAATGATCTTGGGGTGGGAAGGTGGTTTCTTCTTCTGGCAGGAAAACCAGGTGGGGAGTCTAGGAATGTATTTATCTTCAAAGGGGCCTGCCATTTACAAGTAAATGATAGGTGACACCTGGAAAGGCCCCAGCCTTTGTCCTCCTAATCAGACTGGCACCAAACCCAGTTGGAGAAAGCTACCCCCAGAACTGGTTTTGAGCTACCACAGAGGAGGGAACTGCCTATTACCCATGCCACATCTCTTGGTGGACATCCAAGCTCTGCACAAGGTGAGAAAGATTTCCCATTTGTGAATTTTGAGAGTGAGACACACCGTGGGATTGTTTGCTAAAAAAGTGTGTGGGGTTGCCCCAGATAACTTTTACCCCATTGATAAGGGAGGGCGCAGGAGTCACCCCACCCTCTAGTTGGTGCCAGACATAAATGTGGCATCCCCAGGAACCCTCCTCAGAGCAATTACTGAAGTTGCGGAAGTTCAGAAGAGGATTGGATCTGCTGTCTCTGACCTGATAGGAGCCCTGAAGGACTGGACCTGCCCCCACTTGTACCCAGCACAAAAATGTAGACTCCAAGGGACAGTTGGTTGACCTCATCTGTGGCTACAGGGACACAACAAACTTCATGAGACCCTTTCCCTGAAGTGCCCAGCTGACTAGTGGCAATTCAACGTTGACTGGACTTTGCTGTTGGCTTCTGCCTGACACCCTGTGAGTCTCTAAGTGACTTCACCTGAGGTCCTGTGGGCCTTACAGGTGTACTCCTTTTGTGGTTTGTGCACCAGAAGAAAGTTTGAAAACTTTTGATAACTTTCCCTCCAGAGCAACAGTGGGACCAGGGGTAAAAGTATCTGACTGGCAGTTCCACGTCATCGGATTGAACTTTAGCTTGATCGCTCTCAAGGCTTCCAGCACCTCCCAAAAAATGACTCTAAGTCTCGTTCTATGGTGGGACTTAGATACATTTCAATGAGAAATCTCTAAAGCTTCTAGACATTATTGGATTTTTGTTGTTTTGGTATCATTTTGTTAATTACATTGACTCACTATTATTTCTAATATGGTTTGGAATTTTTATTGATTTGAGTTTTTACTTTATTATAGTTTTGGTACTGCATAAATGCTTTACACATTACCCTAACTTAAACCTGTCTGCTCTGTGCCCTAACTACCAGGAGGATGAGCTCAGGTTAACTTAGTGACTTTGAGAGTTCAAAATGACAAAAAGTGTTATTATTTCTTGAGATGGGCAGTTGCTGACTTCAAATAATAATTCACTTTCTTACAATGGCATAGTACCCACATCATATCTTCTAAATGTAGATACTTAAAAGACATCTTAATTATACTGTAGTACTTGTTGTAATTTGTGCCTAACCTAATTTCCTTCCTGTGATTTCTGGCACTGATAAATAATTTCAAAATTGGCATGTTTGTATATAGCATTTCTATAGTGCAAACCTTTCAAAAAGGCAGCAGGGTGCTGTGCATGGTCAAAGTCCAGCATAAAGTTAGCGAGTAATAAGAGAGGCAGTTGGTTTGTGGAATGTGTCTATAACTTGAACCTAGCCTAAAGCCAGTGGAGCGCTGCATAGGGTCACAGACAAATATAGAGTCAACAAGTATTAGGAGAGGAAGCAGGATTGTTGATGGTTAATGCATTGTGATGTAGTGTTCTTTAAAGAGGTGCGTCTCCAACTTTTTCCTAAATTGGAGCAGCGCTGGGGTGGTGCCGCTGGATACAGGTATATAGATCTTGGGTGCATATCCATATAGATAGTGACGGTATTAAATATTTTACGTCCAAAGATGACTGCATTGCTTCTCCTTTCCTTTCACTTGTCAGGACAGTCAACTCCTATCTGTGAGGTAATTTCAGATATGGAATGCTGACATAATCTTGCATGCAGAATTCACAGATAATAATAGAAGTGGTGCAAGCCTGACAGGACATGCAACTAATATTTTGTTAACCTCCTATATTATAGGTCAAAGCCAATCCATATTGTCACATTGCATTGAAAACTTTAAAAAGTTTACTTAAATGGCCAAACCTCAAAATTTTACCTTTGGCGCAAATACTGCAACAAGTTATGTGTTTTTTAAGAACATTTGGAAAATAGTCCAAACTTTGTGATTTTAAAGACAACACATGTTAGTTTCGAGGGTTTATACAAAGAACATTTTAAAAGGGGAGACACTGGGCAAGGTTCTGAGGATTAGCCGCACAAATCATTTGTACTGATCAGCTATTACTGCTGATCAGTTATTTACTGATACAAAGGGTTTAGTCATCTAATTGGGAATTAGGGGTACATTTATCAAATGTTCACACAGCACAACGCAGCAAGCCACCCTGCTGCGTTGCATGAAAGGAAAGAGCAGGAATGCACAGTATTTAATATTATACAGCACATTTCTGTCTTTTCCATGAGCTGCCTCACTCTTGACTGCCTAGCGCCAATGCGGGCACCCTTCGACCATGGTGCACGGGTGTCTGTATTGTAAGCAGGATTGTTTTTATGCAGGAAGGGACACCTTCCATCACAAAATCAATCCTGGGAGCTATTTCCTCTTTCTACATGTGCTGCAGAATGCAGCACAAGTAGAAAGAGGAAAAAATGAAGAGAAATAAAGATATTTCTCCTTGTTACGCCTCACCTGGGGAGACATAGCATTTCAACACATTCCCAGGTATACCAGTATTAGTAAATCTGGGAATGTGCCAGAATCCATGGGTGGATGCATGGGAACACCTACACTCCACCCATGGAACACCTCCCTGGGGAGTAACGCAACACAGCAATTTAACTTTGATTTGCGTTGTGTTGGTTACTCTGGATTTATCAAGCCATGCAAGGCCATACAAGATGGCCTCGAGTGGCTTGATAAATCGAATTTAGTTGTTGTGTCACCCTTGTGCCCCCCTAGCATGGGGCAAGGCAACACAACTCTTTGATAAATATGCCCCTTAGTATTTTGCTGTAATAGCAGCCATCCACCCACAGTCTTGGTAGCTTACCCACTACAGTTTGCATCGATTTCAAAACATTATAGAGTTGCTACAAAGCCATTTCCAGGGCCAAAGAGGCAATTGTGAGCTCCACTGTCAGGGCACCACTGAGGAGCAGGGACACTGCCAAGTGATTCAGAATTAAGAACCTCAGGGTGTCTCAAAGGCAAGGACATTGAAAGATCCATCGACTGGGACACTCAATGTATCATGGGCTTCAGGCCTGATGTAATAAGCTGAGAATTCCAAAAGGAAGTAGTCACCAAACCTGCCCTTCAGCTTCTAAGACAAGCAGTAATATTAGGACTAAGATCCCTAATGTAACAGTATTCTTTGAATCTTGATGTCTAGTTCATCAAACCAAACTACTACTTATAGGCCCATATAATTACCAGAGTTTCTTTTGCTATCTTCTACTTATAATGCTTTGCCTCCCATGACAGAGTAACAGACTATGTCTTCATTACATTTTCTCCCAGGTAACCTGCTGACAGGTAACTTCCAAAGATACTGAGTTCAGTCTGCAATCAACTCTTCATTTGTTAATATTAGGGTCAAAAACCCAACAATGACCATTCCCTTTCCTGGCCCATATATAAGTTCTCATGAGACTTTGCCACCATGCTTGATCTTTTCAAAAACGAATATCCAGGGGGTCTGAAGATGGCCAATAGATTGGTGATTGCCCCACATGTTTTCATGTTCAATTGCATTTGTGTTATTCTCATACCTACTGCAGGCTTGTGGTTAGTCCACAAAGACAAGGAAGAGTTCACACTTTAGCAACTTGATATATCCCTGCACTTTCTTTCACCAGAATTTAATATGATAAGTTGCTAAATAAGCTTTGATTAATGGTTCATAGACCTGCAGTCAGTCCTTGTGTTTTGGCAATATATACATTTAAAATCATTGTCCAAAGCATCCAGTAAGTTAGGTCTCAAATACTAGCAATGGTACATACAGAAACAATCACACTTCCTCTGCAGTAAGTCAGTGCCAAGCCTGTGTTTAACCCTCTGACTGCCCACGGGTGACTGAGGAGCTCTTAAGATGTTTGTGTGAAGGACTGTGCCGGGTCTGAATCACTTTCATTTTTTTTGGGTCTCTGATTTGACCGGGTAGACTGAAGAGGCAACAAGATCAAAAATAGCCTTATTTTAATGTTGTAATTGTTTTCTCGCGTGATGTAACCTGAACATAAGCATAATTTTAGACTTCAGTGGCTCCAACTGGAGGTATTGCTAGTTACTAGAATTTACTATCATTGAAGTCCTTTCCAGCCTCATGCATGTTCTCACAGGCACTCCACTTGTGCTGCCATTTAACTCTTCTCTAACTGAAGTTACAGAAGTTGAGTAACAGGGTTCCTCATTGAGCCCTACGATGTTTAATGTGTACATGAAACCACTGGCTGAGATTGTCATGGAGTTTGATATCTCTATGACGTCCTATGCTGACGACACTCAGTTGGTGATTTCCTTGGACCCAAAAAACAGCAAGGACGCTGAGAGATTATATTCTTGTCTGAAAAAGATAAGGAGTGGATGACAAAAAGCTGTCTAAAACTAAACGGGGACAAAACAGAGTTACTGGTCCTCGGGAGTAAGGCAATACCCAGGCCCACCATTGGCTGGCCGGTTTGCCTAGGCAATCCACCTATACCCAAAGAAATAATCAAAAATCTAGGATTCTGGCTAGAAATGGATCTTTCCATGGTGACACAGGCTGACAAAGTTGCAGCTACATGTTTTGGACTACTTAGAAGTCTCCGGAAAATTCTAGATAGGATTCCTATACAGCTCAGGAAGACAGTGGTCCACACTTTAGTCACCTCACGGTTAGATTATGGAAACTCACTATTCTTGGGGGCCCCTAAATATGTGACCCACAGATTGCAGGTGGTCCAGAACGCAGCCGCAAGGCTGCTGTGCAATGTTCCAGCGCGGGAGTCGGTGAAAAAGCACCTAATGGGGCTTCACTGGCTCCCTATAGAGGCCAGAATAAAATTCAAAATACTGGTTATCACCCACAGAGCTCGACATAATAGAGGTCCCAGGAAAATCAAGAGTCTAGTATCCCCATACATTCCAAACAGGCAACTGCGCTCAAGCACGGAGGAACTTCTACAATCAACGAAGGTCAGGAGGGAGAGATGGGGAGGAAGATCCTTCTCCCACCTTGCTCCTAAACTTTAGAATTCTTTACCACTGGAACACCGGATGATGAACAAAGAACTACAGTTCCGCAAAGTGATCAAAACATGGCTGATCAAGCAATACTTTTAAGGTCTGTCCAATTCCTACCAGCCACGTGTATCCTAGCGCTGGGAAGCCTTAGGGTAGCCATGCGCTCTATAAATCCCATATAATAATAATAATAATAACTGTCCTATTCTGAGTTCTAATAATAACCAAGATCCTGGTTTACAAAGTATAAGCATAAACTAGTTAAAAAAATGCTGAAAATGTGCTGTCTCTAGGCAACGGCCTAAACAATACTTCCAGTAACTCTCAACATATACATAGAAAAGATGTTTTTTAGCAAAGATCTGCAAGAAGCCTCAATATACCCAATACATCCATTACCACTACGTATGTAAACACGTAAATTGCAACTTTTGGGTTCTGTCTGGGTAGAGATTGGAGAGCCACTGAAAACTTGAGCCAGGCTCGAGCTGAAGCCCGGCTCTGGCTCAGCTCGGGAGCCTGTTAGAACCTCGAGCCTATAGCCAGCCGAGCTTTCATGTGGCTTCTCACTCCCACCCTCGCTCAACCCTCATGCAAAAGGAAGTAAAAACAAAACATTAACTTTTGAGGTAAAAATGACAGACAAATTGATACCCATTTAGAGGCTGATTTGTACAAAGTGAAACTTGAAAACCTGCATTAATCGCAGCTTCTCTGTTTACCAAATTGTGTGCTCTTCAGTAAATATTTTATTTTACAGATCCTCCTTTTTCTTCACTATCTCATATGAAAGCTCCATCAAATACGTGAGTTCAGAATACCAGCCGTACAAAACCATATTGTGTTTAATTTGTTAGACTGTAACGTTTGTCTATAAGAATCCAGGGTGACTCCTCTGCAATGGCGGCGAAGCATCGCCCCACTGGCTCAGTGCCAGCAGCTGAAAAATAAAACAATATTCTATCATCGTTTTAATTTTCACCTGCTGGCTGAGGCCGTGTGTGTAAGGAGGGGCGGGGCCGTGGCCAATGGAGGGGGAATGAGGACTGGTTGGTGCACTTCTAAGGCTAGCCAAACACACATGCGCACTTAGGTTTGTATTGAGCAGCCAGGTTGGAGAAGCAGCACCTGAGCAGAGCGTCAAACCAGCCCAACCAGGCCAATCCCTGCGCTGCTCTCATTGTATGAGAGCAGCGCGGGTATTGCACAGGGAGTCTGTGATGCTGTCCCAGTGTCTGCTGAGACCAGGAAGAAGAACATGGAGGTGCGACGCAGGAGGCGACCGGAAGACTCAGGTAAGTCTTCCTTTTTTAAAAATTATTAATAAACCTCCCCCCTCGCGCTCTCCCGCGCTCCCCCCTGTGCCCCCTCCACCCGCTCCACCACTTTTTGTTTGTGGCGGCTTCCACTATAAAAATTTGGTCCACATACAGGGGTCACGTGACAACTATCTTGCTTCGTTGTTCACTAATGTCACTTTTGCCAGGATGGGGGCGGGAGCTGAATACTTCTAAGTTCTTTTGTTTTAAACTATTACTTTAAAAAAGTACTTCTCAATGCAGTACATTTTCAGGGCTCAGCTTGTGCGCGGTTCTAAGAGCCAAACCAGACCCTTGTCTCGACTCTGGCTCGCATGCTCTGTTAATTTGTTGGCTCGCCCACCTCTATTTCTGGCATAACATATGAATAAGTTGCATAACTTGCTTGTGAGTAGTTATGATTGTTAGAGAAGTTACGTTATATTTCTATTGTATTCTTCTTTTTTCATAATACATGCTTGCCTTTTGCATGACATCCTGTGAATTTCGAATTGACTGCTATACTTCTCGTCATATACGCTAGGTAACAAAGCTGTAACTCGGGTAATTCCAAAACTGCACATAGGGTGGGGGGTAATGGGTCCGAGGCCTCAGCGAACCTATGGTAATAGAGCTGATCTGGTGAGGTTTACTCGTTCATGACAATGGGAAACCCCTTCCCCATTACTGTAACAGTACTTGTGAATGTTTCGGAACGAGTAAAAGAAATCACTTCTTCCCTGGAATCAATTCCAATTTATTTTATCGTGTTTCGTAGCAAAGGGAGAACATTTATAGCCAACACGTGTTTCGCCACTTTACATCGGCCATCTGGCCTGGGGCTTCCTCAGGGCGTTAGGAATCGGTAACTGGGTTAGGAGTAACAATCTGTCCTTTACCAGTAAGCCGCAGAGCTGGCAGTATTATCGTGCAGGCGGAAGAAAGGTTCAGACGTCTGTTGCGGTCAGTCGGCATAGGCCTATGCTGACAGACCGCAACAGACATCTGAACCTTTCTTCCGCTCGCACGATAATACACAATAAAATAAATTGGAATTGATTCCAGGGAAGACGTGATTTCTTTTACTCATTCCGACACATCCACAAGTATAATTCCAAAACTGCCTATTCCAAAAATCAGACATTCACACAATTTGAGTCAGGCCACTGGTCTGATACGTGAACTTTCTCATCGTTTCAACACTTGGAGCTTCCACCCCTTCACGGGTACTGACATCATTCCCATGACTAATTATAGAGTGCTTGCATAAATTACACAATTACCATAGCTGTTGTGAACTTACTAATGCATATGTTAAAGGTGTCTGCTTTTGATTGGTGTGTGAGTTACATCCTACTCGTGAATTATGACTAGTTCAGGAAGGCACAGTTGCAAAAATGATTTATGAAATGGGGTCGACAAAAACTAGGGTTGCTGGATATGTTTTAGCGCCCTCTGTTATCATGGAGAAATGAAGCAGAAAATGTTATATAATAAGGCTTTTGAAGTGAATGTTATGCAGTATATCCATTCTAAACATATCTAAAACATAAGCAGTCAGAGCACATCAATGAACAAACTAGAAAGTTATCAAGAACATTTAAGTTTCTTACTTTTTGAAGTTTACAGATATTTTGAAGATTGTGACTTTCCTTCGAAGAGCTAATGAAAAAAGATATTGATAGGAATAAAATAAACCAGGAAGTGCCCATTAAGCAAGACCCATTATATCTTATTTTACTCTAAGATGTTCTTCTGTTTTCTCGAAACGTGCACAATGTTTGACAGTCACTTGACCCAGTGGTATCAAAGTGCTTTACAGGAGCACCAGATTACATTACACGACATAGGATTCATTTTAAAAACAAAAACTTTTTTAGGCACAGGGATATTAAGTGGTTTGCCCTGATTCACAGGATGTCCAAGCTAGGATTCAAACCTGGAACCCCAGTTCCAAAGTCTGCAGCTCTGGCCAATATTCCAAATTTCCTTACTCATGAGAAAGATATTTGCACATGTAAGTTCATCTTGATTTTTACGTGTACATTCAAACTTGCATTCACCTTAATCATATGTAATGTGATTCAGTGAGGAGTAAACTTATGTGTGAATTAACCACGGATGGTGAATAGGCAGTCTAGGATGGGGATGACCTGAAACGTTTATACACAGTCGCAAACCTTTGAGTTTTTAAGAGAGTCACAGACTTTTTCATGGCCCATTTCCACTATCGAAAGGGTCCGAGATTAAGATTTGATGTAGAGCTGGTCACTAATTTATATGTGTGCATCATTAAAAAACAGAAATCAAATTATTGACCATTCATTTTTCATACTTGGTGGTCTTGTTGATAGACTCAAGCATACTGGAAAGAAATTCTAGCGCACATTAAAAATATAGTCAGACTCATGTTACCCATGCATCCCCTTATTTGGTTTTACTTGGAGACCCAGGGGAGAATAGCATTTATCCATTCACCAGTTAATTGATGTCATACCTATGGCTTAGGCCTGTATGCATGGTGCAGTAAGATCTGGAGCATATATGCATTGGAAAAAGTGCTGGGAACGAGTTAGTAGGTTTGAACTAGTGTGGTTTCTATTCAAAAGGTACATGAAAAGAGACCAGACTGTGGGGGAGGGATCGGCAACTATATCAGAATTGTTACTTAAGTCAACATTATGCAGGATGTCGTCTTCGTCAACTGGTACATCTGATGTAGAGGAGTATTAGATTGGACTTCAGTCCTTCTCTGGCTGAACTTTGATATCAAAATCATATTATCTGTATTTGCATATGCAAATGTTAGATATGCTTAGGCTTTTATTTACAAGACACAAATGTAATGTCATGACTTATGTTGTTTTTCCTGCACTAGTGATTGAAAAAGTTATACATAAAGAGTTTGAAACAAACAAAAATATTTACTTCTGCCAGGGACAGTGTGGGAATGGGAAGGTAGAACCCTCACAATAGGTTGGGGTGTTATCAAGAGCCAAGATTTCAATTACTCTTCCATCATTGTTATTGTGAAGACTCCAGCCATTGTTACCGTCAGATGGTGCAGACCTTGCAGAATCTGCTTGTTTTAATTAAATAACATTTACAACACTCTCTAGTGGACATCAACTGCCTGTCTCTAATATTTCTTTTCAAGTTTACATGTAAATAGGAAGACCTGGGGCTGTAGTACATATACAATGCACTTCCCATGTTTGGGCCATGGCGCACCTTTAAATAGGTGTGCCGTGCACAAAGAGAGAAAGTGTGCCTTATTACCATGAATGTGCTGCCCCAGGGTAGCCGCAAACTCATGCTGCCCCGGGGGCAGTGAATTCAAGTGAAATATGGAGTGGCTGCTTTAATTCTGTTCCGTGTTTTACAGTGCAGGCGGCAACCGGCCTGTACTTTAAAGAGAGGAGAGAGATCACCTTGCAGGCGGGTGTAGTGAGTAACTGCCCCCACCTGCAAGGGGATGTCTGGGGTCCAAGGGGCCCCCTTTCTTCCCTCCAGTGGGCTGTCTTTTGAGGCACACTGAAAGAATGTCAACTTTTGTGGCACACTGTCAGTGCGCCTCCTAAAGGCATGTTTGCCTCTGCACCTGCATCCATAATACAGCGTGGGCGCAGAGCCAGTGATTTCCTCATTTGCATGGGGAAACGCCCCAATGCCAATGAGGAAACATACTCTAATTATAGTGCTGGTGCTACATGTACGCCAGCGCTATCTGTATTACAGAAGGGACTGCACAAGCGTCTACGGCTCCCTTCTGTAATACAAAAGTGCCCCGTGGCCACACAAAGTGAGCGCACATGCCCGTTGCGCCCCGGGGCACTATGTGTAGTACAGTCCCTGGTGTGATATATGAAGCAAGCCTTCAGATAAAGCTGACATTTCGGTGCATAACAACAAAATGGAATACAGCCTAGTGAAAAATATAGCCATGTAATACTCTGCAGCACAGTATTCTTTGAGCTTGATCTCAGCCCGATATCCTAAGGGTCATTGTTCCTCACCAAAGTATTCCGAGGGTCATTATTCCCTTACACCACTTCACTATGAAGAATTGCCTTCGGTATTCCAGATGGCTATTATATTCCTTTCACAATGTTCATGACAAGTATTATATTTTCTTTTTCTCAGTTTTTTTAGTTCCACGTATTTTCCAGTACTGCTCATTCTCTTATCATGGATACAACCTTATAACGGGTCACAATATCTCTGACGGACGGAAGGTTTTTGGTCAGCACCTAGTGTACTGTGGGAAAGTGAGAGAGTGGATCAGTTCATTAGGAGGTCACTATTTGGATAGTATCCAATTCAAAGGCTTTAGTGAGCGACTCTTTGGCTTATGAAGAACAAAACTATAGGTGAACGAATATGGGTGTGTGCTTTGGATGTATCGAGGAGCAAATCCTAGTTCTATCAAGAGTTTAATGCATTTGTGGTGTGGGTATTAACAAAAGTATATGTAGTGTTATTATCAATAGTGTAACGTTAATGTAGCCTGGTTATTTTCAGGAGCCCAGCTTGGAGTCAGCATGGCAGCCGCGGCCGCTGCAGGTAAGAGAGGTGGGTCGGTGGGGGGGATTTCGAGAGACGATCACGAGGGATAATTAATTATTTATTTAATTTTCCCTTGTGGTCATCTCTCGAAATCCCCGCCCCACCGCTCTTACCTGCAGCGGCTGCAGCATGGGGTTTTAGAACCGAGCTCCTAGCAAACCTAGGTACCAAGAGCAGAACTCCTAGTCAGTCAGTACTGTGCATCATGAGTTTGACCTGCATACATAATGTTTTTGTGGGTTGCTGAAGGACCAGTCTTTGAAAGAGGCCACCATGCTGTAAGTTGTGAAAACAAAGTGATTGCGCTGGGATTCCTGATTCACTGTGTCTTTCAGTCCAATTTCTAGTGGTCGTTTCTGTACATTTTTCAGTGTTGAGAGGCCATTTAAATAGAAAATGTGCTGTCTATAAATGAGCATTCAACATTAAATATAATATACGTTTTTGTGGAAAATTAGCTTTAAAATTCACCAATGCACCAAATCTTTCAAAAACAGCGGGGTGAATGGCAACAAGAGGGATTTGTGAGGTCACTATTACTTGACTGAAAGGTTTTGTGCTGTTTCTAATTATTCTCAGTCATTTACATTGTGAATGCTTAAACTCTATGTTGATGGATAGTGAAGTGATTGACTGGCCAGCACTCCTCCTCTCTAAATTGTCCCCCCACCACTACTGTTTCTTTTTTACACTCATTTCCCGCTCATATGGTTAGTGGCCTTTCAGCCACATTCTTCACCATTGGTTGGTCTATGGAGTTCTCCTAGTGGTTGCACTCAGTGCTTCAATCATTCCAACAGACATTTCCTTCAGTGCCTCTCTTCTAACTTCTGTTTGAGTGGTCCCTTGATAACCACAAGGGAACATTTTGTACCTTTGAAGCATAACAGTATCATCCCACTGACGAGACTGAAATAGGGTTGCATTTGCAGGTAAATGCTGAACACTTGCGAAAGATGTTTCGGTTCGACCCAAAATATAGCTTTTGATGCACTCCTGCCTTAGAGGATGTCCTTGCCTCAGCTTCCGGTTGATGGTATAGAATAAAAGAGGTGGACATTTCACAGGGCGTCCCAGATGTACCTTTTTATTTGTAAAGCCTATCAGAGGTGTATACGAATGCGACGTTTCCTAACTACTGTTGTATATCACGCTATTTATTTTCTTCTGAAAATCCCTGGTGTCCACAACTTTGTTCAGGTATATGTCTGAAATGTGTATGATGCTAATGTTAGGCGATACCTCAGTTCTTAACTTTCCTGCCTCCCACCCGTGTCCCTGCACACAGAGGCTCGTCCTCAGACTAAGGGTGAAGAGAATGCCTTCCCTTTTGATAATCTTCCTTTGTCATTATGAACACCTATAGCGCTCTGTTGGTCTTTAGCTAAGTTTGAGCTACTTATAAGTGAAGCTAAGAATAAAGAATGCTGTGAGGCAGCCAAAACTCTATCCGCTCCCACACAGTGCCTAGAAATCCACGTGCAGTACCTAGTGCTTTCAAGTCCCATTTTTCGATGACAGCGCCTGTTTCTTCTCCCTTTGGCCTGAGTCCACCGCTCGGCATCCACAGTTCTCTTTGTTGATGGCTAAATCACGGCAATTTGATGTTGACAGGCACAAGTTGTTTGCAAGGAAGGTCAATACATCAATACCATTAGCAAGCCGTAGAATTCAAAGCAGTATTTAAGAGAGCATGCAGGATTTCCAGGCGGATATTCCTGACAGAAAACGGTCTTTTTCAGACCATTTTTTCGAAGGCGCGGCAAAACGCAGTGGCGTGTCAAAGTGTTAGGAAATGATTGTCCGAAGAAGGTTATAATTTGGGACTCTCACCAGAAGGAAGACACTTTGAAATCATCACAGTCCCGGTGCAACTCAATTCAATTAGCCTATTGATCAACTCTCGCAAAAATCAAAGAGGTAGTGCATAAAAGGGAATAAATATTTTAATAACCACTGTTCAGCAAGTGTGAAGTTGCAGAATAAAACATTTGGTAGCGGGAATAGCAATCGTTTGCCACAAAATGAAGTGGTAAATGTGTACAGCACATTCTATGCATTACATCCACCGGTTCATCCTCTGAGTGGACCCTTCGCATCAGAGCATACAGATTTTTAGACCAAAGTGCATTACTATGATCTTTACCTGTTCATAGTTTTAAAATAACTAAGTTAAAGTGACAGCTTGACTTGTTTTTTTCTATTCCTGGAACAGTTTCCATGAAAGTTTCACATGCAAAATCCCTATTCATATCTAGTCGTCAGACATTAGCCGCTCTACATTCCCACTGACCAGGGACCCATAATGTTTCAGATTACATGAGAACATGCCTTCGGCACCTAACATACACCTAAGGCTCGTCCTCGCTGCACTGAGAGTATGGGGCGGCCATGACCCATGGTGTTTGGTCAACAGTGACGCACAATTCTCTTATCAAATTGAAAATACTTTGGCCCTAATTTATATTTTGTTGGATGGGGTTAACTCCGTCAGGGCAATGGAGTAAGCCCTGATGAAGTCCCCACATGACAAATTTAGAAATGTCCCCAAGCTGACGCTCATTTCTAAAGCCTTGCAGAATCACTGTCATAGTGGTTCTTGTAAATGCGTTTTTTAAGCTTGATACACTGCTCCGTCAACATGGAACAATTCCAAAGTGTGATTTTCTTTTTGAAAATGAAAAAAATGTCCTTGCCGCTTATGGGAGTCATCTCCTATGGTGAAGGGGGAATTCTTAGTTTTTACTGCCCCTTACAGCCATGGTTTTCCTGACAGTGATGGGCAGTAAAAAATGGATATATGTCTGCCCATCTAAATTGGGCGGGTGAATATATAGCCATTTGTTCGAAGGCTCTTACTCCATCGTATAAGTTTGGCCATGGCAAAGACGGAGTAGTATCAGCCGCTGCCAAACTATTGCCCACCTACATGTAAATTTGGAAGGCTGACCATTATATTGACAGTAAGGATACTCTGGTGCAGGTGCAATGGAGCATGCTTACCGTCATTAAATAAATCAGGCCCCCAGTACTTAATTTGCTTTGACTTCTTTACCCCTGCATGTCATGAGACTTTACAGATGTCTCCCTGCTAGTCATATGTGGTCGTCCTTCTACTCGTTACACCTTCATCCCTCTAATAGTTTGACTAATTAGTAATATGGTGTTGGTAACATAGGAATGCTGAGTAGAGGCCAAGGCCTAAAATCAGCTGGGCTACAACTAACTTATAAACATTTACACTTATTGCAGCCACTGAAGTTACTGTAAGAAGAGAAGTAGCATTGTATAATTTCCTAATTAATTAAATTTAACGCACTGTCAAATGTCCATGCCTGACCAATCACTCACTTCCATTTCCAAGACCATTTTTATCCGCTTTTCTTAACATACAAACCTCTGTTAATCTAGAAACGTTTTATTTTGTAAGTGTGAGAGTTGTTTATTCCGGTGTGAGGCATATGTTTGTGTGAGCAGGTCTTTGTGTGATTGTAAAAGCAGGAGAGGTGGAGGATCACACACTGAGAAGCAGACAAGTGGAAGCAGGAGTGGACGAGTGGATATGAACAGGCGAGAGTGGACGAGGGGGATGAAGTGCAAAGTGAGTTTTGACCTACAAACGTCATTGCCTTGTCTAGCCCAGACTTCAGATGTGGGGCTTCCTCTGGTCCCCCTGGTCCCCGGTCCCTCTGCTGCAGTTCTGCTGTGCTAGATCCTGAGCCTCTGGCAGACGTATTAGGCGCATGTGGCAGGCATGTAAGGTGTGTCATGCTACTACCTGTAAGAGCAGTGGCAGCAGACTTTCCGAACTTCTAAAAAACAGCAATCAAACCATATGGATTGTTCACAATTTTGGAGTGGAACCTGGTGTGCTCATGCCTGAGTTTGCCTCTTCTCTCATGGTCACCTCTACATTTCTTCAGATGGTGATTGCAACAAACCCAGTCTTCTGACCCTAGCCCCAAGAACCCCCCTGAAACCCTGCAGAGTTGAGCGGTAAGGAGGGGACTCATGGGAGGGCTGCCTGGGGGGGTTGCCACTGTTGGTAGGGAGGGGACCTTCAAGTGTTTCTGAAGAGTACACAGAGCACACACAGCTAGATGGCTCGAGGACTGCTAGCAAACCAAGTGGAACTCCCTCATGTGAACTTTCCTTGTTCCAATTATAATAAGCTAAACAACAAAGGAGTTTGTGACCACCTGGGGTTGGTGATTACGGTATCGGTCCGAATGACTTGTCTTACAGTGTCTCTCAGGGCTCCCTAACCCTTCCAGTTTTTCAAGAAAGCCCCAAAAGAATTAGAAGTGAGTCATGTTTAAGGAGTGGTTAAAAGAACTAGTAAAGCATCGCAGATAGTGCCTCTGTTAGCCCAACACAATTTGATCAATCTAAATGGCTGTATACAATGTGATAGGCTTTCCAATGCTACTTTAAAACTTCCAGGAGTATGTACCCAATAGATTACACATATGTACCAACTGAGCAATATAATCTGATCAATTTCAAGGTGATCGACCTCCTTTTACATGGCCATCTCGCAATGGAAATCTCTCCTAGAAGTCAATCTCACGGTAAAGATCCTAAGCCACTTGACTTAAGTTTATCTTAAAACCATAAATTTAGGGTTACGGTGTCTGATGAAAATTTACAAGATTTGTATGTCTCAAGATTTGGTAGTGCCCCCACAATCCTAGAATGAACTATTAATTTGGAATGTTATAATGCTTTAATAAAATAAATGTTGCTTATTTTGAAGGCCCTATTTAAACCTTGTTCTAGTAGAAATATAGCAAGACACTCTTCAAGTTGGTTCAGTTCTGAATGCCACCTGTTGAGGAAGACCTTGAACAGGCTGTGCTGTCATTCAGTAAAATGCAGTTCCAAAGAAAGGAAGTATGAAATAACAATGATGTAAAGGAGGTACCAAACCTTAATGGCAGGACAGAAGTGCCTGTATTACGACCAACAATGAGAAGTAATAAATGTAGCCATGCTGGAGGGGAGCATCAAATCCTTCTAGGGACCGTTTGCCCGTGTACTTTAGAGGCTCCGGTTGGTGAATCTCAATAGGTGGGCAACATTTCTGAATTATACACAAGTTCTTCAGTGACTGTACACTCCACGCTAGGTGCCAAATTAATAGCCCCATCTCTGTTAGTAATGAATGAAGAAACAGAGGTTGTGGGATACATAACAGAGCAAATTAAACATTGCTGCACTGGTGGACCCAATGTCCTACCGGCCACACCAAATCAGACCCTTTGTGGTAGGCAAATTTACTTAGTATTTTTCTAAATGGGTCTCTAATTTAGGCCATCTCCCTGATTCCCGGAGTGGTGCTATTTTTAAGGCAATACATAAGAAGGGGGAAAGATCTGATTCCTCAAACTATCAACTTATTTTCCCTTTAGAAACTGACTCAAAATGTACGCCAAAACCTCATTATTTCATCTACAAATCTGGGTATTCCTAGGGAGCAGTTAAGCTTTAGGGAAAACTATTCTACAGTGGACTACTGTCTGGCCCTTTGGGCAGCGGCAGGGCAGGCGGTTCTTTCAGTTAGTTGGCAAGATATGTTATTGCTTTGTTGACTTTAGAGTGTTTTTTGACCTGGTCGACTGTGCAATTCTGTAGCAGAAATTAAAGGACAACAACATTCCCTCAGATCTCATCATCAATTCAGAGACCCAATTCTCAAAATTGGGTTCAGATCGACCTAGATGGCAACGGTATTCTATCAGACTGAATCCCTGTTAAAAAGGGGATGCATCATGGATGTGTTCTAGCCCCTGTTCTTTTTAGCCTTTTTTCCTATCTCCCCAGCAAACTATCTGCAATAAGTTCTTTCTCCCCAAAGATCAGAGGTCAGTACGTCCTGTGCCTAATGTATGCTGGGCATCTTGTCCTCATGGACTAAATACCACTTTATGTTTCTGATAATCTGCAATAGGACAAGCACCATAGTATGTTAAAAAACATCTTTAATAGCAACTACAAATGTCTTATAAAGAGGCTTGATCCTCGATATGGAAGATTATCAGCGAAACCACTGAAAAAGGTTATACAAGGTAAATTGGCCCCTCCAGCTATATACAGGGCAGAATTTGTAATCCTTGGTAAGAGAGTAAGCTGGGATAGTGTGGAACGAATTCATTTGAAGAAGCTATTTCCTGTTCCCCAAAACTCTATGATTCAGGCCTTGCACCTTGAATTATGTATGATCTCCTGGGCTTTATTAGCTAAAACCCTCACTCTAAGGTTTTTATTTTCTGTTCTAAAGAATGAGGCAAATCCAACATTTTCTGTATAAATAGTGAGAGGCTCTCAATACATCCAAGATCCTCATTCACAGCAAATTGTTAAATTTGTTAACAAGTCTCAATTCAAATTTGATATGTTTAAACATGATATATCAGTGAATATTGGGAAGTTAAAATCCATACTTACTGAAACTGCAAAGGTTCGCAGCTTATTGGTAGATAGGGACTATCTGCTGACCAAAAGATCTGAATTACACTCCATTGAAAATCTGGGAGACCTGGAGTTTTCCCCTACTTATGCAAAGATCCCAATATGAAAATGAGACAACAAATCTTACTCATTCAGACTGGTGTTGATCCGACATAGATTATTCCTTTTCACTGGAATAGAATTCACCAAAACCAAGGTCTTTGCCCATGTGCTCATGGCGTGAAACTAACGATATCTCATTCACTTCCTGGTTGTTTACATTTTAAGGAGTTAAGAAAATTGACTCAACACACAATTTTTAAAAGGTACAGGGTTTATTCAAGGACGGAAGCAGTGCTGTCCAGTGAATATGATCTAGTGTTTAATCTTATGATGTGTACAAATAGCAGTAATTAGGACTTATTCTTCGGAGTTCTTTTTTCTGTGAAGATCTTGTTTGTATATTTGTGATTTTATAAATGTTAATTTTATTATTTCTATAAGATGAATTCTTGGAAATAAATAAATTCTTCACTTGACATGAGTTGTTTATTCCTTTATTAAGTGACCGATTTCTAGAGACCATTTACAGAGTGCTTGCAGCAAGGTGGAAATCCTAAAACTATGACTGAAGCATAAGTTACTGTAGTGATTAGGGAGGGGAAAAAAAACAAGAAGTTAAATAGAAAGCTTGAAGAAGCTGGTCTCCGGTTGTTTTTGAAAGTGCTGTGGTTGACCCAGCCTTCAAAGGAGCAGGCAAACCTTCCAGTGCTGAACACCTTTTTCACCAAGCATTCAATTGGTTAATTATATTGTCCTGGTTTTTAAGATCTCATGTCTTATTATAAGTGCTCTATTGATCGAAGGTTGTTTAATGAGCTATACTTAGCTTATCCCATTGCAAGGTTATCATACATTTGTACACTTTGAACATCTAGCAGTTCTTCTGTATATAAAAAGCCTCTACAAATCCAGTAGGGCAGCAGAGGTCTGGTCTTGTAGTAGTCCAAAAATGAGTCTGGATTCTTCATGGTCTGTGTTATAAGTCCAGTTAACTGAATCCTTTACAGGCAAAGCAACCAGGTTTCTAGCAACCTCTGCAATTTTCAAGTTTATTCTCCTTTATATTTCCAGCAGCTGATTTTTGTTATTACTGTGGTGCTGTGATTCATGTTAGTAATTAGATATATTTAATGGAGTTATAGGGAGTGTTAGACTTGTCTTTTTCAGCGGGTTTACCCCCAGACTTTTTGCTTTTTGGCCTCCTGTTTTTGACCCTGTGTGTGTTGGTTTTAGGACTCTGGGCACTTTACCACTGCTAATCAGTGCTAAAGTGCATATGCTCTCTGTATAAAATGTGTTATGGATTGGCGTTTCCATGATTGGCCTATTTGGTTTATGTGTCAGTCCCTTGTAAAGTGCACTACGAGTGCCAGGGCCTATAGACCAAATGCTGTTGGTGGGCTGCAGCACTGGATTGTGCCACCCACGCAAACAGCCCGTAAAATGTAACTCGGGCCTGCCATTGCAGAGCCTGTGCGCAGCCTGGGGCTGCCATAGTCGACTTGGCAAGTGCGCACACTTGCAAGTCCCTAAACCTTCCCTTTTCTACATGTTAGTCACCCCTAAGGTAGGCCCAAGGTACCCCTGTGGGCAGGGTGCGTTGTATGCGAAAGGTAGGACATGCCCTGGTGTGTGTGGCATGTCCTGATAGTGAATTACAGCCTAGTTCGTTTTTCACTATTGCAAGGCTACCTGTTCCCCATAGGCCAGAACGGGCAGTTTTGATTATTACAGCTTATAATCCTAACTGACCCCGGGAACATGGGAGAAATTCGAGTTTAGTATGCCTGGACTCAGAATGATAAAATGCAGCTTTTAGTGAAGTTGGTTTTAACATTCTGTGTTTGAAAATACCACTTTTAGAAAGTGGGTATTTTCTTGTCTAACCATCCAAGCCTGCCTCTGCGAGGTTGTGTATTCCTTGTCTGGAGTGTGAGTGACAGGGGCTGGGGGATGCCAGGAGACAGGGTGAGTCAGCACAGGGCTGAATAGCTAGATCTACATGTAGATGGGTGGGAGGAGTTGCACCTGGGCCCTGAATAGGACAGTGCCTTCCCTCCACAATGCTGGCTCCACCTCCTGTGGTGCGTCTGATGTCCCTGGCCTACTCTCTGAAAGAAGGGATGGAGACTTGTCAACAAAGTGCTCCAGAACTGGTTTGGACTAGGCAAAGGCCTCTCTGCCTTCAGAGGACAAAGGAATTTGGGATATAAATATTGGGGCCCTGACCCCATGAATTTAGATCTCGCTGGAATCAAGGAACCTGCCAAGACGAAGAGCTGGAAGAGCTGCCAGGAGGAGTACTGCCCCTTTGCTGTGTTGTTGCTTTGTTGGGTTGGCCTGCAGCTGCTGCTTCTGCCTTGGGCTGAGTATCTCCAAGGGCCTGGAACTGAGCTGGCCTCCTGTTAAGAAGTCTCAGGGACTACAAAGACTTCACAAGCCTCTGGGTACCGCTTCTGGTACGCTGTTTCAGTTGCCACAGAGGAAGGGAACTGCAACCGACTCCGTCAACCGAATCCATCCCTGACCGGTGACCTGTTTGCACCTCAGACCGCATCGCCCCGCTTCGCATCGCAACCCTGGTCTCACCGTAGGCGACGTCCGACGCCGTCAACATCGAGCCGCTGCTTGCACCGTGACCTTTGGGCACCGCAGTTCGCATCGCATCGCTTCACTGAACCAGCCGGACCCGACCGACGCGGACGCTGCAACTGGCTCAAGAGTTGTGACCGCATCGCATTTGGGGCACCGCTCGCACGTCTGCGACGCACCGCTCCGACTCGCACCGCTGTCCGACACCAGCTCCCGCACTCCGGCTTGGTCGCCTGCATCGCAACCTGTCAGCACCGCATCGAGCATCGTCTCATCCTGCATCGCACGCCTTGGACTCACCGACTCCGCCTGCACGACGCTCATCGAGCCGATGCCTGCACCGCATCGAGGGACACCGCACCTTGCATCGCTCCGTCTTGCACCGCAACCGCGACGAACGCCGACCGGCTCGTACACTCCGTACCAGCCACAACGAGAAAGGTACTGTGACCGAGTCTGTTCACGACTCTGCTGGCCCGTAGCGACGCGGTCGGCTGGAACTGTTGGACTCTGTGTAATTCAGCATCGCGGTAGACCCGGACGGGGCTACCGACTCGTACTGAACTTTGCTTTTGTGTTATTCCTGCAAAGAAGAAGTTACCATATCAAGCATTCATTTTTAAAGTATAGTATTGTGGATTTTTGTCGTAATTGGTCTTGTCTTGAGTATATAAAAATATTGGTTATTTTTCTAAACTGGTGTGGTGTCCGTTTGTAGTGCTTACACTGTATTACTGTTGGTTATGTGCAAATGCTTTACACACTGCCTCTAGGATAAGCCTGACTGCTCGTGCCAAGCTACCAAGGGGGTGAGCAGGGGTTATTTTAGTAGTGTAACTCCCTTACCCTGACTAGGAAGAAGGGTCCCTACTTGGACAAAGGTGCAAGCCCTTGCCAACTAGAGATCCCATTTCTAACATTGGTTGTCAGCGGTGAGGATAGGACTTGTGTTTGCACTTGACTTTCAGTGATTGGTGTGCACTACAACCATATCGCAGACCATTACGTACCACATACTGTCTCTTTTTCTTTTGGCCTATTTTTGATCTTGCCAGTTTTCAACTCACTACTTTCATCATGCCTGAATCAACTGCATCATCCGTTGCATCTCTGGAAGTTATCTTTGAGGAGGATAGGTTGGAATCCTACGCCGTAAAGGAGCTACGAGCGATTTGTAAAAACCTGAAAGTCCAAATTAAAGGCCTCACAAGGATAGGAGGAGCTACAGAAGGCGCTGAGGGCCTGGGTAGCAGCCAGACATGCCAGTGGGCAGCCTGGTAATCTCAGTGAGGAGGTGGAGGAGCCTATTTCCAGGGTGGATGTGCTTTTGGGTGAGGGGGAACCCGCCAGGTCAGGCAGCAGCAGTCTGTCCCCAGAGGAGCTGGAGGACAGGCGGGAGGCAAGGCAGTTTGAGCTGCAGAAGCTCAGGCTGGAGAGTGAGCGGGAGGAGAAGAGGGTGGAGAGGAGATTGGCCATGGAGGAAAAGAAGATGATCCTGGATCATGAGCGTAAAATGAGAGAGCTGGAGCTGGATTGGGAAGCCGGTAGGGCTTTGTCCAGCCCAGATGGTGGCAGCAAAAATGTAGTGTCTAGTACTGAGGATGAGGTACACACACACACAGATTTGGGGCCCTGCTTCAAGGAGGGGTTGACATACACCAGGGGTTCAGGATTGTGAGGTTACTCCAGTGGAGCATAGTGTCCCTGAGGTGGATTGGGGAACTGGCACAGGGGATCACTTTCCTGGTAGTGGGAGGGACACTCTACTGACTCTACATGAGAGGTGCAGGGAGAGGGGTTCCCCCATGATAGAAGCCCTGGTAAGTGAGTATGGAGACCAGCCAGAAGAGTATGGGTTGAGAGACAGCAACAGTCAGACACTGTCTCACCGGTCTTGTGAGAATGATGTGGGGTACTTGTCTGAGGCACTGGATGGTTGGGTGAAGGGTAGTTTGGTTAACACCTGTGTGGGGCTGTGTGATTCAACTGTTGGAGAGCATATTTTAAGTCCCTGTTTTCCAGAGCTATGCCAACACCCAGTGGAGTGTGAGTTTTCTGACCCCAGGAGCTTGCACTGGAGGCAGACCTTTTGGTGGATTCCAGAGGGTCTGGAGAAGCATCTGGGGGTGACCCGGAAGGAAGTGGCTTAGGTATTTCCCAACCAAGGGTGGTGGGAAAGGTTCATGGTAGCCCAGCTAGGTCCCGGTGTCATGGGGAGGGTGTAGGGACTCACGTCCTGTCTCCGCGGAGAAGGAGTGGGAAGGGGCTGCGGCCCAAGGTGCCCGAAACCCGGTCCCAAAGCCTGGTTGGTTCCAGGAGGGAACACCAGGTGGGGAGCCTAGGCTGTACTGATAGGCCATCCTTTGAGGGGGATCTCCTAGAGTCAGGAGAACCTGGAGCATCTGTTGGGAGGGTGCAGGAGTCCAGATGGAGGGGTGAGAGGGGGATGCGTTCCCCAGTGGGAGAACCAGTGGGTCAGGGGCCAGCCAGAAGGGCTGAGCCTCCTAGCAGTGACCATGGTGACACCACTTCTGTCCTGGGGGATCTTCGCGCACTGTCAGATGGACAGAGGTCGGGAGATCTGCGCCAGGCAGACTGTCACACAACGCATGAGTCATGTGTTACCCTCAGGGGGGGCATGCGTGCTCCCAAGGAAGTCCTGGTGCGCCGGGCAGGTGCTCAGCTGCAGGGTTTAGTCCCTGGTTTGGGAGGCCAGGTTCAGGTCCTGCCTGACCTGGAGGGAAGGACGACTGTAAGCAGTGTCCTGACCGGTTTGTCTTCTAGGAGTACCACTCCAGGTGGGAGGGTGCAGAGCTCTGGAAGAGGGTGCAGAGGGAGGGAGTCCTCGCCTCTGACCCCGGTTCAACCTAAGGGTTTAGATCCAAGGGAGGTGAATCAGTTGCAGGGTCAAGGCCCTGAGCTGGTGGAAGAATTGTGTAGGAGGTCTGGTTCCAGCATCCTGACAGTTTTTGGTTCTGAGGGTCCCTCTCCTGGGAGGAGAGTGCAGAACCCCAGAAGGAGAGGTAAGGGGAGGAGAGCCTCGCCCGAGACCTCTGGTGAACCTGAGGGTGCGGACCCTAGGTTGAAGGATCAGTGGCTATTTAGAACTGCACTGATGAGAGGAAGAGTGGAGTATGGTTACTATGTACCAGGGGTTACTGCCCCCCACTTTGTGAGTTGGCAAGGACCAGTGGGTATGGGGTTGCCCGCTCTGATGTCGGAGCACCCCAGGACTGACCCTGGTGAGGCCACTTCTGGCCTAGGGGGTCTTCATGCTCTGTCAGGTGGACAGGAGGCTGGAGACCTGCGCCAGGCAGACTCTCACACAACTCATGAGGAGTGTATTCCCCTTGGGGGTTGGTGTACTCCCCGGAAGTCCTGGGTTGCCAGGCACAGGTCCAGCCTAAGGGTACCGGCCCTGGGTTGGAGGACCAGGTTCAGGGTGTCCCCCCTGACCTGGGGGAAGGGGCAAGTGCTAACAGTGCCACTACCAGTTTGTCTTCTGGGGGTGCCGCTCCAGGTGGGAGGGTACAGTGCTCCAGGGAGGAGAACTGCGTGTGGGAGAGCCTACCCCAGTCCCTTGTTCAGCCTCAGGGTACAGACCCTGGGCTGGTGTACCAGTTGCAGGATAGCACCCCTGAACTGGTGGGTGAATTGTGCAGAATGCCTGCCACAGGTGGCCTGACAATTCTGGAGTTGAGGGGGACTGCTCCCGGTGGGGGGATGCAGTGCTCCAGGGAGGAGGACAGGGTGTGGGAGAGGCCACCCCAGTCCTGTGTCCAGCCTCAGGGTACAGACCCTAGGCTGGTGTACCAGTTGCAGGATAGCACCCCTGAACTGGTGGGCGAATTGTGCAAGGCACCTGCACAGGTGCCCTGACAATTCTGGAAGCGGGTATCGCTCCAGGTGGGAGGGTACGGAGCCCCTGGGAGGAAGATCGGGGGTGGGAAAACCTACCCCAGTCTCCTGTCCAGCCGCCGGGTACAGACCCTAGGCTGGTGGGTCAGTGCCAGGATGTCATCCCTGGCCTGACCAGAGGGAGAGTGGATGAGGGGTGCCAGGCACCTGGGGCTACAGCCCCCCACTCTCTGATGCCACAGAGGTTAGAGAGCCCTGAGAGGCATAAGGCCTGGGTCTCCCCACTGACAACTGTCGGTAGCCACTGTGGCTTACTGTCCTGGTGGACAGAGTTGCCCCTGGGAGGGGGACAGGAGTCACACCCCGGGGGTGGACTGGGCCACACCACTGTGTGGGCCATGTGGGCACTGTCTGCCTGTTGGGACACATCTGTGAGCAAAGTAAGTTTAGGTGCTGCACAGATAGGGTCCACAGGTGAGGAGAAGGGTTCCCCATGGGTCAGCTTATTGGGCCCTGAGAGTGAGGACAGAGGGATCCAACTGGGTTTAGAAAGGCGTAGAACCAGAACGTGCCCCCGCTGTTGTGGGTAAGGTCTATGTTCTATCGCCCCAAGCAGGGAAGTCCATCAAGGGATTGATTAGTCTACCCTGGCTTTAGGCTGGGAGGGGGTTGTGTTAGACTTGTCTTTTTCAGCGGGTTTACCCTCAGACTTTTTGCTTTTTGGCCTCCTGTTTTTGACCCTGTGTGTGTTGGTTTTAGGATTCTGGGCACTTTACCACTGCTAATCAGTGCTAAAGTGCATATGCTCTCTGTATAAAATGTGTTATGGATTGGCGTTTCCATGATTGGCCTATTTGGTTTATGTGTCATTCCCTTGTAAAGTGCACTACGAGTGCCAGGGCCTATAGACCAAATGCTGTTGGTGGGCTGCAGCACTGGATTGTGCCACCCACGCAAACAGCCCGTAAAATGTAACTCGGGCCTGCCATTGCAGAGCCTGTGCGCAGCCTGGGGCTGCCATGTCGACTTGGCAAGTGCGCACACTTGCAAGACCCTAAACCTTCCCTTTTCTACATGTTAGTCACCCCTAAGGTAGGCCCAAGGTACCCCTGTGGGCAGGGTGCGTTGTATGTGAAAGGTAGGACATGCCCTGGTGTGTGTGGCATGTCCTGATAGTGACTTACAGCCTAGTTCGTTTTTCACTATTGCAAGGCTACCTGTTCCCCATAGGCCAGAACGGGCAGTTTTGATTATTACAGCTTATAATCCTAACTGACCCCGGGAACATGGTAGAAATTCGAGTTTAGTATGCCTGGACTCAGAATGATAAAATGCATCTTTTAGTGAAGTTGGTTTTAACATTCTGTGTTTGAAAATACCACTTTTAGAAAGTGGGTATTTTCTTGTCTAACCATCCAAGCCTGCCTCTGCGAGGTTGTGTATTCCTTGTCTGGAGTGTGAGTGACAGGGGCTGGGGGATGCTAGGAGACAGGGTGAGTCAGCACAGGGCTGAATAGCAAGATCTACATGTAGATGGGTGGGAGGAGTTGCACCTGGGCCCTGAATAGGACAGTGCCTTCCCTCCACAATGCTGGCTCCACCTCCTGTGGTGCGTCTGATGTCCCTGGCCTACTCTCTGAAATAAGGGACGGAGACTTGTCAACAAAGTGCTCCAGAACTGGTTTGGACTAGGCAAAGGCCTCTCTGCCTTCAGAGGACAAAGGAATTTGGGATATACATATTGGGGCCCTGACCCCATGAATTTAGATCTCGCTGGAATCAAGGAACCTGCCAAGACGAAGAGCTGGAAGAGCTGCCAGGAGGAGTACTGCCCCTTTGCTGTGTTGTTGCTTTGTTGGGTTGGCCTGCAGCTGCTGCTTCTGCCTTGGGCAGTGAAAGGACTGAACTTTTTACAAACTTGTGCTGAGTATCTCCAAGGGCCTGGAACTGAGCTGGCCTCCTGTTAAGAAGTCTCAGGGACTATAAAGACTTCACAAGCCTCTGGGTACCGCTTCTGGAACGCTATTTCAGTTGCCACAGAGGAAGGGAACTGCAACCGACTCCGTCAACCGAATCCATCCCTGACCGGTGACCTGTTTGCACCGCAGACCGCATCGCCCCGCTTCGCATCGCAACCCTGGTCTCACCGTAGGCGACGTCCGACGCCGTCAACATCGAGCCGCTGCTTGCACCATGACCTGTGGGCACCGCAGTTCGCATCGCTTCACTGAACCAGCCGGACCCGACCGACGCGGACGCTGCAACTGGCTCAAGAGTCGTGACCGCATCGCATTTGGGGCACCGCTCGCACGTCTGCGACGCACCGCTCCGACTCGCACCGCTGTCCGATGCCAGCTCCCGCACTCCGGCTTGGTCGCCTGCATCGTAACCTGTCAGCACCGCATCGAGCATCGTCTCACCCTGCATCGCACGCCTTGGACTCACCGGCTCCGTCTGCACGACGCTCATCGAGCCGCTGCTTGCACCGCATCGAGGGACACCGCACCTTGCATCGCTCCGTCTTGCACCGCAACCGCGACGAACGCCGACCGGCTCGTACACTCCGTACCAGCCACAACGAGAAAGGTACTGTGACCGAGTCTGTTCACGACTCTGCTGGCCCGTAGCGACGCGGTCGGCTGGAACTGTTGGACTCTGTGTAATTCAGCATCGCGGTAGACCCGGACGGGGCTACCGACTCGTACGAACTTTGCTTTTGTGTTATTCCTGCAAAGAAGAAGTTACCTTATCAAGCATTCATTTTTAAAGTATAGTATTGTGGATTTTTGTCGTAATTGGTCTTGTCTTGAGTATATAAAAATATTGGTTATTTTTCTAAACTGGTGTGGTGTCCGTTTGTAGTGCTTACACTGTATTACTGTTGGTTATGTGCAAATGCTTTACACACTGCCTCTAGAATAAGCCTGACTGCTCGTGCCAAGCTACCAAGGGGGTGAGCAGGGGTTATTTTAGTAGTGTAACTCCCTTACCCTGACTAGGAAGAAGGGTCCCTACTTGGACAAAGGTGCAAGCCCTTGCCAACTAGAGATCCCATTTCTAACAGGGAGTGTTGAACTTATCCCTTTCTTCAGAGTCTTGCCCAAACGTTTTGTCTTCACACTCTCATTTTGTTGGTCTTTATGACTCTGTGCACTCTACCACTGCTAACCAGTGCTAAACTGATTGTGCTCTCTCCTTTAAACATGGTAAAATTGGCTTACACCGAATTGGCAGATTTAATTTACTTGTAAGTCTCTAATAAAGTGGTACTACATGCACCCAGGGCCTGTAAAATAAATGCTATTAGTGGGCCTGCAGCACTGATTGTGTCACCCACATAAATAGCCCTTTATACATACCTCAAGCCTGCCATTGCAGCTTGTGTATGCAGGTTTAAACTTCCATATTGACCTGACAAATTTTGTAGAGCGGCTCTTATTCATTTGCAATCCTTACCTACTAACAAGATCTGTATTTGTGCTGCTGTATATATTGAACATGCTATTAAGCAGAGGGCCACTGTTTTTATGTGGTGTTTTATGAATTTTACATGGTAATTTAATGGATTTTTGTATATTGCTTGATGTGCTTTTATTTATATTTTGATTGTTCTTATTCTTTTATGGTCAAATTAGACTGTATAAAGATATGTGATGATGACGATTACCTGGCAATATAAACCTTTTGTCAAGCTCAAACTTTCCTTTTTAATACATATAAGTCACCCCTTGTGTAGGCCCTCAAGAGCCCACAGGGCAGGGGTGCAGCGTATTTAAAAATGTGGACAAATACTTTTAAGTTTTACATGTCCTGGTAGTGAAAAATAAAATTACATTTGTATTTCACTACTGCAAGGCCTATCTCTCCAGTAGGATTAACCTTGGGTTACCTTATTACATTTAATTGAAAGCCCTCTTTAATGGAAATGCCAGATTTTAAGTCACAATTCTGAAAATACCACTTTTAAAAAGTTAATATTTTCTTGTCCTAACCATTTTGTGCCTGCAGCCTTTCCCTGGGTCACATAGCTAGGTGTAGCTTACAGTTGATCTTTGTGTATCACTCCCAGACAGTGAGACAAAGAGAGGCTAGATGTTGGCAGGATGGGCCACTCAGACTTAACAAGGTGGAGGAGCTGTCACCTACCACACTTGCACATCACAAAGGCTCTGCCTAAACACACTCACAAAGGGTTTGGCACTAGTCTAATGTGACCCCAGACAATCTGGGGCCAGGGCAGGAAAACAGGAAATGTCAAGCACCTTTGGGGGTGGATCCCTCCAGAACCTTCTCCACCTTTAAAGTGTGTACCAAGTATAAATATTGGACCATCATATCCAACTCTTGAGTACACCTCTGGACCTGTGGAAGACTCAGAAAGACTACTGTGCTGCTCTGCAAGAAGGACTTCTACTCTCTTTCCCTGCTGCCCTGCTTCCTTGCTGCCTGAGTGAAAGGACTGGACCGGCATCTTGAACCCAGGGCCGGCAAAGTAACTCCAAGTGCTAGTTGGCTTGCCTCCTGAAAAGAGCCTCAAGGATAGAACATTTCAACTACCTTGAAATCTAGAACCTGTACTCTGTCTGCTGGGAGTTCTACTCTCCCAAGCCGTGCCACCCCAGTCCTGGTACCTTGCTAGTGGGCCTAAAGGTGCTCTGCCAGCCCAGATGTGGTCCCAGCAGAACTGAGGCAGTGTGACGCATCACCTCGCAAAACTCCCCATTGGAACCACTGCGTGACACATCTCAAACGCAGGACATTACATCACAGCCTCAGCCCATCAGAACCACCGCTGCACAATGCATCCTCGACACAGGCCTTTGCATCAAAACCCTCTCATCTATGTCATCCTCAGCGACGATGCAGGACACCGCATTACGAGCCCCGCAACCTCTTCAGAACCAGCCGATGCGCAATGCATCTTCGACACAGGACTTCGCATCTCAAGCCTTTAGTCCACGGAATCCTCAACAATAATGCAGGACCTCACCTCGCAGCACCCCGGAACCACCGCTAAGTGATGCATCTCCCCACCAGGAACTCACATAGACTCAGCTACGTGGTGCATCCTTGATGCGAGATCTCGCAATGCTCCGCAACCAGGATATAAGGTACTCTTGTTCAGTGGGCCTAACTTGGCCCTTGTATCCAGTACGCAATCCCTCCTGGGCGGCCTGAAATTGTGACTTTATCCCAGTCTGGTGCAACCAAATCACCACATTTGGCGTTTGTGTGTTTTTAGTACTATATTCACTTAAATCTTTAAAGCATAGCTCTGGTTCTACTGATTGGATTTTTGTCATTTTTGTATTAAATTATTGTTTACATTTTACACTATTTCTTTAAATGTGGTGTGGGATTTTTCTTGTGTTGTGTTTTCACTGTATTACTGATACTGTTCAAAGTGCTGCATAAATACTTTACACATTGCCTCTAAGTTGAGCCTGACTGCTTTTGTGCCAAGCTACCAGAAGGCTAAGCACAGGGTAATTTGGGGTTTGCTTGCTTGTTTGGGGTTTGCTTTGACAGAGATTGTGGTCGGTGCTTGAGTAGGGTTTTACCCTTCTCAACCAGTAACCCAATTCCTAACAGGGAGAGACTGTGAGTCAAAGAACTGGGCTCTAATTCTTAAGTTCTCTGTTTCTGGTCAGTATTTTAATTTTTGGGTGACCCTACTTGGGGCTGTGGGTGATCCATCAGCAACCATGTCAGATTGTCCTTTGACTACATGTTACACAGGGGTGGCCAGCATAACTGGTTAACAGAAAAAGGTTGATCTGTGATATTTATAGTGTACCAGTAATCACAACACATACAGTAGATGTAAATGCAAAAGTCTCAATGTAGGAAAACACTTTGAAACGGTGATCATTTCCTGTGAAAGGATGCTAAATATGAATCATACTATGCTTTGTTGCAGTGAGAAGATACTGCAATACTATTCCATTATTATGTTTGAAATGGAAACTGTCTAGTCATTTTTATGGAAGAAAAGGTGCCCTATACAATACATATGCTTCTAGATCAGTACTCAAAATGTCAGGCGCCTACAAGGTTTGACATGGACCGTCCTGCAAGCGGAAGGAGTAGGTTTATGTTATTTCTATAATATTTAACCTATCATGACATTGTTGTGCATAAGTGTGAAGTGTTCACAAGTGTGATCATCCTAATGAAATCCCATAAACATAATGCAAATGCCATGGAATACTACCATATGAGAAGCACATCCCACCTTAACTGCATGGTCACATTCTCTTTTATGGCATTTTCCTGTTAAAGCTGCAGCACATCTGTCACCTTGGATGACAAGTGGCGCATGCTTCCAGATGTGCCGACATGACATTAATACACACCAATACCTGTGCACATGTATGACCCATTGATATTGATATTGGATTGATTTAAAGAGGGCAACTCATGCTCAAAAACAGAGCTTTTAGACCCATTAGCTGTAACAAAATGTGACCACATTGTGAACATTTCAGTATGTTTCACCATAAAAGGCCTCTAAATGAGATGAACTTGAACTCATGTGGAATAGTGATATAATGAACTGAAAGAGAAGAAACAGTTGTGTCATCTAACAATGAAAGCTGACATGGAGAACTTAACCTTCCAAACGTACATGATGCTTCAATATGTCAGGGATATATGGATAAATGCTTGAGCAGGGGTAGTGCCTTGGGTGATGAGCAGAATAAGACATCGGTGGTATGTTAACATTGCAGCATTGCATGTAACAGGAGAATGGATGGCTCACCCTATGAAGATCAACAACTGAAAGACCGGCTACACAGCAACAGGAAGGTCTGGTCTTTGGGAACATACAATGGGGCACCCAAGACTGTTATGATGGTGGGAATTTGAAACAGCTGATGTAGGGAACTGTTTAGTAAAATATTGGCTAAATATTAAGAAATATATATATATATATATATTTCTCTCTCTCTCTCTCTCTCTCTCTCTCTCTCTCTCCTCTATAGATATATACATATATATATTACCTACTGGCGGTCGCCAGTAGGTAGTTATAGTTCGGACCTTGTTTCTATTCAAAAAGCGTTTTTCTTTTGCCAATATCTTTGGTGCCGTTTGACGAATCTTCGTGAAATTTTCAAAACTAATGGGGCGTTACGGTCATCTCCTGTCTTGAAAGTTTCAGGGTGATTCGTCAGGTGGGGGCTGAGAAAAAAGGGGGGTCCCAAAACGTGTTTACCCCATGTAAATTTCCATTGGAAACTTTAGACACAGCTAAAAGGTAGCTCTTGTTTCAGAAAGCGACCTTTTTTTTAAATGGTGTAAATCCGTTCAGTAGTTACAGAGAAATTCATGAAATAAAAAATTTATATATCTGAGCACCGAGGAGGATTTGCGACTCCTCCCGAGCACGAGCTGACTTCTGATTGGCTGCCAACACTCCAAACCAGGAAGTGTTGGCAGCCATCTTGTGACTCGGTAACCGAGTCACAAGAAATCAGAAAAAAGAAGATGAAAAATAAGAAAAGGGGGCAGGGTGGAAACACCCTGACCCCCTAGGCATGCGGGACCCCCAGGGCCCAAAAAAGCTTTAAAAAAAAAAAAATCAACCAAATTTGCGCTGGGTGCGCGAATCCGGCCAAAATTTCTTTAAAAAAACAAAGCGCGGACTCCTGCGCTTCGTTTCTTAAAGCCCCCGGGTGGGCCAGGTCCCAGTGGCAATACCAAATTAATTTGTGTCGGCCCGCAGGGGCCCCCGCAGCCCCGGGGACCGCCAACTCCCAGGGGCTTTATTATTTATGCTTGGGGGCACTTGGCCCCCCTGCAGCCCTGGAGACCACCACCTCCCCAGGGCTTTATTATAATAAGGACGGGGGGCCTCGCGGGCCCCCAAGCCCCGGGGACCACCACCTCCCCGGGGCTTATTAAAATATGGTGGGGGGGCTCAAGCCCCCCCACACTGCCCCAGGGACCACCACCTCCCTGGGGCATTGAATATTTAAATACGGGGGTCCGTTGCGAACCCCCGGCCCAGGGGACCACCACCTCCCCGGGCTATGCAAATGGAGGGAGGGGGGCCGCGCGGCCCCCCTCCTGGAGCCCTAGTTGGCCCTGGGGGCCACCACCGCCCAGGACCGGCTCCTGCAATGTCCCGGGGTGCCCACTCCCGGGACATTGCTGTTTTCTATGGCAGGGCGGGAGCACGGCTCCTGTCCTGTCATAGCAAACTCTGCATTGCTTCAACAAAGCAAAGCAGGATTGCTTTTGAGCAAGGGGAGCTGCATGTTAGCAGCTCCCCTTGCTCAAAAGCAATGCCGGCTCCTGCAGGAGGCGGGGAGCCGGCTGGGACAGTAGGGGCATTGGGGCTCCCCCCACGGTCCCCAACGCTAAGGACCGGACCCGGGGGATGGGGTCCCCGGGGCCAATAGTGGCCTAGGGAAGGGGGGCCACGCGGCCCCCCTTCCCATTAAATATTTTTTTTAAAAAGAGGCCATGCCCCGGGGGATGGGGTCCCCAGGGCCAAAAGTGGCCCAGGGAAGGGGGGCCACGTGGCCCCCCTTCCCTAGAAATAAATAAGAAAAGGAGGCCATGCACCCTTGGGATGGGGTCCCCGGGCCAAATTGGCCCAGGGATGGGGGGTCACGTGGCCCCCCTTCCCTAGAAATACATTAAAAAAAGGAGGCCATGCCCCGGGGGATGGGGTCCCCAGGGCCGAAATTGGCCCAGGGAAGGCGGGCCATGCGGCCCGCCTTCCCTATGAATACATTTTAAAAAAGGAGGCCATGCCCCGGGGGATGGGGTCCCCGGGGCCGAAATTGGCCTCGGGAGGGGGGCCGCGTGGACCCCCTATCCGTTTTTTAAATTTTTTTTTTTTTAAAGTGGCTAGGCCCTGGGGGATGGGGTCCCCAGGGTCCCAAAAATACTAAAAGAAGGGGGGCTACACAGCCCCCCTTCTAAAAAAATATTTTTTAAAAAGCTGGCATCTCGCCGGAGGCCCGCCCCTCCCTGCACCACTCTGCAAACGCGCCCCCTGTCGCATTCTAAGTTGGGGAATTAAGTCCCCTTGAATACTGAGGGTCACTGGGGGCCAACTAGCCCACCAGGTACCTCCAGTAAGCGCCACAGAGCTGGATTGCAGAGAGGTGGTCCGAGGCCACGCCCCTTTTTACACCACTCTGCAAACGCGACTGTTGGTGCACTGCTGGTGGGGCGATGAGGTCCTCTTGTGTCCTGAGGACCTCAGGACACATGTGAACTTCATCCCCTGAGCAACAGTGTGCCAGGAGGCACGTTTGCAGAGTGGTGGAAAAAGGGGACGTGGCCTCTGACCACTCTCTGCAATCCAGCTGGGTGGGGCTTACTGGAGGTACCTGGTGGGCTAGTTGGCCCCCAGGGACCCTCATGAGGAAAGTGGACTTCATCCCCCAACCAAGAGTGCGCCAGGAGGCACGTTTGCAGAGTGTTGGAGAAAGGGGGCGTGGCTTCTGTCCACGTCTCAGCAATCCCACTGTGTGGGGCTTACTGGAGGTAAGAGGTAGGCTAGTTGGCCCCTAAGGACCCCCAGCAGTGAAGGGGACTTCAATCCCCATCCAAGAGCGTGCCAGGGAGCGCGTTTGCAGAGTGGTGGGCAAAGGGGGCGTGGCCTGTTATGAGAACTTAGAAATCCTGCTGTGTGGTACTTACTGGAGGTAATAGGAGGGGTATTTGGCCCTCAAGGATGTCCTTGGGGGCCAACTACCCCTCTTGTTACCTCCAGTAAGTCCCACACAGTAGGATTGCTAAGACGTCTTCGGAGGCCACGCCTCCTTTCTCCACCACTCTGCAAACGCGCCTCATAGCAGACTATGGGATGGGGATGAAGTCCACTTTACTGCTGAGGGACTTTGGGGCCAAGAAGCCTTCCTGGTACCTCCTGTAAGTCCTACGCAGTAGAATTCCTGAGCGCTGGTCGGAGGCCCAGCACCCTTTCTCTACCACTCTGCAAACGTGACTACTACTTAAAGAAGCATCTTTCTGCACCTCTGACTTAGAGGTAGTTTTAATCTCCATGCCTTAAAATGTACTAGAGCCTTACAGAGGAGGTCATGCCAATCACAGGGGTACCCCAGCGTGTAGTGTTCCCTAGTGTATGTAGGTGTTTTCACTGTATTCTAAGTGTCTTTTAGCATAGCACTGGCTCTAGGCCTGGTTAGTCAGAGTCAATTACCACCAGTACCTGTCAGCAAAATGTTGGGGGCACAGGATGACTTTGCAACAAGGCCTCTTTCTGCACCTCTGTTGGTTCTTTCTGCATATCTCTTGCTTCTTTCTGCACTTTTCTTCATCTTTCTGGACTTCTGTTGCCTCTTTCTGCATATCTCTTGCTTCTTTCTGTACCTTTCTTTGTTTTTCTGGACTTCTGTTGCCTCTTTCTGCATTTCTCTTGCTTCTTTCTGCGCCTTTCTTCCTCTTTCTGCAAATGTCCTTCCTCTGTAGGCATAGTTAGAAATTAGCATTTAAAAAACCTTAGAAATTCACTGAAAAAAACATAGGTTTCAGGGACGTTATAGTTACAAATTAGCTTTTAAAAAACCTTTGAAATTCACTGAAAAAACCATAGGTTTCAGGGACGTTATAGTTAGAAATTAGCATTTAAAAAACTTTTGAAATTTACTGAAAAAACCATAGGTTTCAGGGACGTTATAGTTAGAAATTAGCATTTAAAAAACCTTAGAAATTCACTGAACAAACCACAGGTTTCAGGGACGTTATAGTTAGTTGGACATTTCACTCGTACAAAACCAGAGAAATTCGGCCGTTATAGTTAGTTCAGCTAACTATAACTCGCGCCCCCGCAATGCACTGCTGATGATGTCACATATTACATCATTCATGACATGGCCAGTGACATCACTGATGACATCACTGATGATATCTCAAATGACATCACTGATGACATCATCCAGTGACTGTGTGTTTCTGTAAAGTTTATATATATATATATATATATATATATATATATGCCAAGGTGTATTGAAGAATGAGTGTGTGTATAAGTGTCTGAATAGATGATTTAGTAGGTGCGTGACTGACTGTATAAGTGAGTGATTAAATGTGTCTTACTGAATGCATGGGTTAGTGACTAAACTGTGTGAATGTCTGTATCAGTCTGTCAGTTGGTGTGTAAGCGGCTGCATGAGTTGATGAGTAGCTACATGAGTGTCTATATGGGTTATTGATTGGTTGTCTGCATATCTGTATGGGTGCCTGAGTGTCTGTGTAGGTGGGGGGGTGTGACTCTGTGCATAGATGTGTGAGTGGGTGATTCACTGGGTGTATGGGTTCAAGAGTGCATCTGTGAAGGGCTGTCTGGGTGGGGGAGTGTGTGTATAGGTATGTTGGTGAGTGAATGGATGTCTCAGTGGTACATGTGTGAGTAACTACATATGTGAAAGGCAGTATATGTGTGTGTTGGAGTATATAAGTCACTATGAGAGAGTGATTGTGAGAGTGGCTGTATGGATGAGTGTGTGCTTGTGTCAGTGATTGTATCAGAGAGTAAGTATGCGTTAGTATCTGTATGAATAAGTGAGGTGGTGTGTGCATAACTGTATATGTGAGTAAATGGGAGTGTGAATGATTCTTTGAATGATTGACTAGGTGTATGAGTAACTCTAAGAATGAGTGGTGATGTGTGAGTCTCTGTATAGGTGTATGAGTGCAAATGATAAAGCTGTATTGATGAGTGATTGCATGTATGAGTGACTGTATGGGTGAATGAGTGGATGTGTGTGTAGACCTAGGAATCAGTGAGTGGGTATGTAGTAACTGGTATTGGTGTGTCTATGGTTTCGAAAATGGGAGTCTGTATTTTAGAGTGGGTGTATCAAAGGTGTGAGGAGGTGCATCAGATTATCACGTGGATGATGTCATCAGAGATGTCATCAGTGATGTCATTTGACATGTCATCAGTGATGTCATCAGTGATGTCACTGGCCATGTCATGAATGATGTAATATGTGACGTCAGCAGCGCATTGCGGGGGCGCGAGTTATAGTTAGCTGAACTAACTATAACGGCCGAATTTCTCTGATTTTGTATGAGAGAAATGTCCAACTAACTATAACGTCCCTGAAACCTGTGGTTTTTTCAGTATATATATATATATATATATATATATATATATATACACTTATAGTCAAAAGTAGCTGATTATATAATGTAAATCAAAAATAAAACCTAAATTAGCATTTACCATAGAAGGACTAAACGAATACAAAAAATTCAAACAAAAACTAAACCAACCATTTAAATAAAATTCTTTTTATTTTTTTTATTTTATTTAGCCATAAGTTTACTTCAAAATAACAAAATATCAACATAAAACAAGGAAAAAAAGGGAAACATCTCATATCAAATATTTAAACATACATAATCCAAGAGGGAACCAATATATATAAGATGAGAAAGCAATATCATCATTCAAAACTTAATAAAAATTATGCAAACATACCAGGGAGAGAAAAACATAAAATACAATAATCAATCCCAATGAAGACTGGACCACACCTTTTTAAATTTAAGCCAAGCTCGTGGACCTCTAGCTTTGGTTACTGATAATTCCATTTCATATAATTGTCGAAGTAACACCCAAAATTCATTAATACTTGGACTCGTGTTTTGAATCCATACTCGGGCAATACATAAACGAGCACAAGCTATGAAAATAGAAATGAAAGGTCTCATATAACAGCCCATATCTCGTATAACCCCTCAAACTATTTCCTTCTCGGCGATCTGAACATCATGCCCAATCATCGTTATAAGTGCAGAAGTTACCTCTGCCCAGAATAAATTCAGCCTTGGACATGTCACGAACATATGATTTAAGTCTGCAGCGTATAATTGACATTTTGGACATTTTGATTTGGCCAAAGATTGGGTAGTGGCCCATTTAGATATATGCTCAGGAGTATAGTATAACATAAATATTATCCGATGCTGTTGAAATTTTAAATTAACTGATGTAATAGCTGTGTCTATACACTCCAGCGAATCCTGTAGTTCCCCCTGAGTTATCTCAATTTGAAAAATCCGACTAAGTTTCTCTGAAACCAGTAGTCCATCATCGCTAGCAGGTGCTAACAACTTCTGATAAACTTTACCAATAGTTCCTCGACCAACAGTCGTTAATAGTGTTGATAATACTTCTGGGGTGTTTGTCAGCTCTAAAAGCCTCTGACCTCGTACAAAATAGTCCCTTACTTGCAAATACTTAAAAAATGTATTCTGTTGTAATCCAAACTCCTCTTTCAAGGCTTCAAAAGATCGGAACCCCTGTCCATCAAAAAGTTGACCCAATTGCAAGACACCCTTACGCTGCCAGCTTTTACCAATAGAGTCATGAAATATGTCGGGCAGAGTGGGATTGCCCCACAATTTCATATATGAATGCAACGCTGGAACAGAGTATTCCTTACGGATATCCTGCCATATCCTAGTGATGTCCCTTATTATCTTAAACCTGACCCGTTTGTAGTAGTTCGGGTCTGCCGTTTTATAAAGAAGGAATCCAGTATTAGGTCCACAAGCCAATTGATATGAAAGCCAAACGAAGTTAGTATCAGGCCCATCAAGTAAACTTCGAACTTGGCCGGCAAATGCAGCCCAAAAATAAAGTTTAAAATCTGGAAGCTTAAACCCCCCTTGTTTATACGGTAATTTAATGTACCTAAGAGCTCTTCTTGCACGTCTGTAGCCCCAAATAAAGCTGCCTACTACGCTATCTAACCGCTTAAAAAATGAGCACGGGACCCTTAAAGGAATTGTCCGAAAAAAATACAAAAATTTTGGTAGGATGTTCATTTTAACTATATTACACATCCCGTATATACTGAGTGGGAGCCGATGCCAACTTCGTAGTTTTGCCATAATAGTTTTGAGCAGTGGTTCATAGTTCAAAGAGACCACTTCTTCCACTCGACTACTTAGACATACTCCCAAATATACTGCTGTTGTTGTGATTCCTGGCAATTGCGTAACCGTTGTGGGCTGATAGTTTAGGATAGTTTGGGTTTTGTTCACATTTAGTTTGACGAGTCAGTGCCCCCTAGTATACAATCGACTCTGGACTATTTGCAGGAGTCTGAGCTACCGGTTTTGAATCCAATGGATTATGAATGTTTGCAAAGAGATGTTGAATCTGGGGAGGTTGAGCTAGCGCTGAGCTCTTTACCAGCTGGTAAGGCGGTTGGTGAAGATACTATCCCATTGGAATTTTATAAAAACTTTAAGGACATTTTGGTACCAGTTTTCACTATATTGTTTAATAATATCATGAAAGGGGAGGATGTTCCTTCCACTTGGAAAATTACTAATATTATAGTTTTCCCTAAAAAGGGGAAACCGGTAGAGGAAATGGGCTCATATCACCCCATATCATTGATTAACGCCGACGCTAAAAAAAAAATCTAAAATTCTAGCTTCTCGGCAGGCCCCGACTATACATCAGTTAGTGTCGGAACAACAACATGGTTTAGTCCCCGGCAGAGACACAGCAGCAAATATTAATACAGCAATTGCTGCATTTGACGTTTCTGGTCAATTAAATCAGCAAATGGGGATGTTAATGTTGGATGCAGAGAAGGCCTTTGACCGAGTTGCTTGGGGAGCACTATGGCCAATTATGTCATCATTCGGTCTCGGTCAAAGGTTAATCTCGGCAATTCAAAAATTGTATAACAATCCGATAGCAGCTCTGAAGCTGAATGGTCTTACATCTGCTAATTTTCCTATCAGAAGAGGCACGCGGCAGGGATGTCCGCTATCCCCATTATTGTTCGCACTATATATTGAGCCCTTTATAAGACATTTGTTACAAAATACAAGGATTTGCCCAGTTTTGCTCAGCGGTATGGAACTTAAACTAACCGCGTACGCGGACGACATAGCCATTTTTTCTTCTAGTCCAGATGAGGCTATAGTTGAAATCACGCAAGAAGCACAGCGTTTTGGCTCGTTTTCAGGTTACATTTAAATAAAATTCTAAACACCGTTAACCAATAAATTCAAACAAACAATTAAATCAACAACTTAAAGGAACACTAATTTAAACAACTAACTACTGAATTTTCTCACCAGACCATTTTATCAGAAATATATACATTTCAACAACTACCTAACCAATCAACTAAAACTTATATTTAAACTTAAACATAATTTTTATTAAATTTAAATATGTTAAATATCAAATAAATAATAAAATACTCTCCAACTTCTCTCTTTGTGTATAGACTTCCTAAAAGAAATACCCACGGCCAGAAGAACCAATAAACTGCCAGAAAATAACAACTATCAATACCATAAAAAAGATATAAGAAAGTAAATATACCTAAATTAATGCAAAGGTATAAGCTTACCGAAATAGCAAGCAAGAATTAACCTAAGGACCTCAACCTCCCAAATATTTGGCCTTTGAGACAATCCGGCTATCAATCCAATTAATTTCTTTGTTGATTATTATTTGGGTTTTCTTTTTATTCAATGCGTACCCCGAGATTTTTCCAAATTTTTGTGCCTCCAGTTCCAATGCCAGAATAGCACTCTCGGGTTCAGGGGTGGTTATGGCCAGGTCGTCAGCGTAGGCCATAATTTTGGTGTCACTTCCCTGCCTACTTACTGCCAAGATTGCTGAATTCTTTTCGATTTTCTTAATTAGGGGATCTATGTAAAGGGCAAAAAGCAAAGGGGAGCAAGGGCAGCCCTGCCTGGTGCCCCGAGAGATGTTAAATTGCTCAGTTAGCCTCCCATTAATCGACATACAGGCCATCGGGCTCTGGTACAGAGCTTGTACAGCTTGCGTTAGTTTTGACCCAAAGCCCATCCTCCTCATGACACACCACAGGAACCGCCAGGAGACCCGATCAAATGCTTTTTCAGCGTCTAATAAAATCAGTGACATCGGGTCTCCTGCTACCTGTGCGGCGTCGAACAAAGTGATGGCCCGCCTAATGTGTTCGGTGGTACTTTTCTTTGGGATGAATCCATGTTGCCATTCTGACACCAGGGACTCAACTACTGAGGACATTCTTATTGCGAGGATTTTAGAAAAGACTTTGGAGTCGCAGTTTATGAGTGTGATTGGCCTGTATGAGCCCATCTCTAAGGGTGATTTGTCTTTTTTGGGAAATATAGAAATGTTGGCATTGGACCAGGAGGCAGGAGGGGAGGCCCCATTAAATATGGCGGTTACTACAGCAAGAAAAATTGATTTTATTTGGGGAGCGAAGATTTTATAAAATTCCACAGGAATGCCATCCATTCCTGTGGCTTTCCCATCTGGCAGGCTGGCTAAGGCTTCTATGATGTCATCCCAGGTCGGGGTAACATCCAACTGCTCGCAATTATCCTGGCTGAGCTGCCTTAGATCTACCTCTTTTATATAATTAGTGATCTCGGTTTCTCCTGAGTCGGCTAACCTACTAGTCTCTTCTGCATATAACTCAGCGTAGAATTCTCGAAAACCCTCTTGTATTTTAATATGATCACTGGTCTCTATCCCTGTTGACAATTGGATTGCAAGTATTTCGCTGCTTGTGGCCTGCTGCTTGGTTTTAATAGCAAGATGATGACCAATGCAATCGCTACACTCATAGTTTTTTCCCGCATTGCCGCCCACTTGGCTGCGGTTTTTTCCGCGAATACTGCCCCTATTTCCGCCTTTGTGAGTATTACTTCGTTTTGAATGTTCTCAGTGTTCATTCCAGTTTGAACCATTTGGACTAGTTTCATTTCTGCTTTTTTTAGTTTTTCCTGGAGATCACACATTAACAATTTTTCCTTCTTATTTTTCCTAATTGAGAACCTTAGAGTCTCTCCCCGAATACCTGCTTTTAATGTGTCCCAAACTATCATGGTCGGGCCGTTCCTGTGTTTATTTCCAGAAACTCCTGGATCCAAACTTGAATGTGAGACCGATAGCCCGCATCTTGCAATAGCGCTTTCTCGAAACTCCATCTCGGTGCTTCCTTCCAGTTCCCTAGTCCCCCAATGTTTAAAATAAGTGGATTGTGGTCCGACATGAAGCGCGGAGCAGTGTCTATGGTGCATTTGCCTAGTAAAGAGGATGAAATTAAAAAGTAGTCTAGTCTAGCAAATGTCCGGTGTGGGGCAGAAAAGTAGGTGTAGCCAGATTGAGTGGAGTTTAGGTTAGACCAAACGTCGCTCAGCCCGTGAGTTTGAGCTAGATTAATTAGTGCTTGATACACTAGGGGTGTTCTACCTTTATACCTCCACTTGCTGTCTATTTTCCAGTTACAGGGCAAATTGATGTTGAGATCGCCACAAATGATTATTGGAGTAGGCCAGTGAGCTAGCTCCCCAGAAATCAAGTTAATGAACCCTGGGTCATCTGCATTACTTCCATAGATTGAGCACAAGGTAAAAGGGGGATTAGGGGAAAGATGGCATTCGGAGATTACCCATCTACCCAGTGAGTCGGATCTAACGCGGGGATTTTTTAGAGGAAGTCTTCTTTCAGCCAAAATTCCTACCCCTTTTATTTTGGCGCCCTGTGTAGTAACCCCCACAACCTTAAGAACTAATAAGTTTAATAAATGTTTTTGTGATCCCTCTATGTGAGTCTCCTGAAGGCAAATGATATCGCCCCTCAGAGAGTGCAAACCTTGCGCTACTTTTTGCCTTTTTAAAGCATCGTTCAGCCCACAGATGTTAGCAGAAATAAACCTTAGTGAATTTATCTTAGCCATTTGGGTATTATAAAAAGATTTAAGCCAGAAATTTCTTGATCCTTTGAGTACACTTCATTTGGTGAATTCTTTAACCTTACCCAGTGTCTAAGTGAGTGATTATGTGTAAAAAGGTGTCCTTGGTTCCTCTGTGCCATTCTAGATACCCCCCCTCCCCCCCAACCCACCCCCCCCCCTTTCTTTAAGCAATCAGGAATGACCTGAATGATGGTAGTCAGTAGTGAGTTTCAGCCGCTGACCACGCCTAAAACATGTTAAGTATGCATTCGGCTAGATCCCCCTTGAGAGTTAAAATAGAAAATTACTAAGTCGACAAACCTTAAGCTTTACTTAAACTAACCTGATGTGAAAAGCCCCAGGGAATTAGGATTGAGAAGGAGCGAAAAAAAACGAAGAAGAGAAGAAAAAAAAAAAAAAGGATATCCCTCCTTAGCCCTCACCTACCCTGCCCGTGCCCGTGTGGTAGTCTCTTTATCTTGGGCCCTTTTTAGATTTAATCTCGTCCAGGTATTCCCCAGCCTTAATTTCAGACAAGAAGATTTTGGTACCCCCATTAAAGATTACTTTAAGTCTGGCAGGGTTCATTAGGTACACTTGTGCTCCCAGCTGCTGGAATGGGGAAATTAGTTGTCTTAGACGCCATCTTCGCTCCACTGTCTGGTGGCAAAAGTCGGGCTTTGCGAAAAATGTTATACCATTAGCCCCCTTCTTGGAGTTTGGGTGAGCCTGGTCGTATATTAGTTGCCTCAGAAGGAAGTTCCCAAAGTACACCAAGAATACCCTTGGTTGTCCACCCGCAGCACTGCTGCCATCGCGCTGTCGCCTCAAGTTGAAGGGGAAGCGGTGTGCCCTCTGCACCTCGCGATCCCAATCCCAACCTGGGTGTTCGGGGAAGGATTCTTGCAAGAGCTTTACAATGAAGCGCCTGGGGTCTTCGCCTTCTTTCCCCTCCGGGATTCCAAGCAAGCGAAGGTTGTTTCTACGTTGGCGATTTTCCTGTTCCTCCATTTTAGACATTATATCCACTAGGCAGGCGGTGTTGGTCTCGCTCTGCTTTTTGACAGCCGTGGTCTCTGTTTCCAGACATTCGGTGCGCCCCTCGATCACAGAGACACGATCACTTATGTCAGTGCATGTTTTGTTCAGTCGTCTTAAGCCTCCTTGCAGCTTTTTAGCAGCCCCTTTGGCTGCGCGGTTGTCTGCCCGAACCTTTTCCTGAAATTCTTTAATTGAGGCTAGGATTGAAGCTAGTGAGGGCTCAGCAGTGTCCGCTGGCAAGCTCTTTGCCTTTTCCCATTTACTCATGTGAGAGTCGTCTTCATCCAGGGGGTAGGCCATCTGTGAATCTGAATAGTCCCACTTAAGTTGACTACGCCTTTTGCCCTTACTTCTTGCTTTCTTTGGCCGCTGCACCGTTCCGGTGTCTTTGATCGGTTCCTCGCTGTCGTCTTCGCTTGTGTCAAAACCCCCCTCGTCGGAAGAGGTCCCTGTGCCGTCAGATACCGAGTAAAAGTTCTCAGGCCCAGTTTCTGGAGTCCACGGTGCTTGCGCGCCGGTGGCAGCTTTCAAGCCCTGGATATAATTAACAATACCAGCCTCAGGAGTTATGGAAGGATTACCAGGACCACTCGTATAGGAGCAACCTTCCGCGTTCTGAGCTATAACAGCTAAAGTTAACTGGCTTTTCTGCTCGGTTGCCCCCTTACCAGTGTCAACAGCAAGAAGACAAGGGGGATTACTCAAGTTGTCAGCCGAGCCTTGTAGGTCCACAGTGGTTCCTACGTCAGCTTGCAGCACTTCCACTAGGGTTGCTTCTGCTGAACTAGTCTCTTGCTGCTGACTTGGCGCGGTTAGTTGGGTGATTAGCAGATCCAGGGGGGCGCTCTCGGGGGGAGGAGTATGTGTAGAGGTCTTAATGTTTATGGCAGAAGGCTGTCCTTTAACACCCAAAAACATTTTTGCTATCGGTGGCTGAGCGCCTGCTGAGTCTTTAGGCAACCCACCTCCCCCAGGCCTCCCCAGCAGCTTTTTTTTGCTCCCACTATCCTCGTGTCTAGATCTAGTGGTGCTTTCCATAGGAGCGGCATCTCTGGACTCAGTGCTGCCGGTGGCCGTTTTCAGCTTGCTGCCCTTCTTGGCCCCCCTGCTACTCATGATCCAAGGGCTGCCCTGATGCTGCCGCCGCCGATTCCTCTTGTGTCCTGGTAGGGCTGAGGCGCTAATATTGATGAAATTGTAACTGAGAACCTATCCCCTTTGGCCACTGAAACAAAGAGAGCCCTCAAACAAATTGACAACTTACACCTGACTCTTGTGGGTAGATGTAATGAAACCAAAATGACCTACTTCCCGAAATTGCTCTACTTTTTCCGTGCCATTCCACTGGAGTTCAGCAAAACTAAGCTACAAAAATTTCAGCTACTCTTTACGCAATTTATCTGGGCTTATTCACAACCTAGGTGGGCTCTAAAGCAACTGTCTCTCCCGAGGGAGCGGGGTGGCTGGGCTTTTCCTAACATAGTGCTTTATTACTGGGCTTCAGTTTTGCAATACAGTACAGAACTGGTGAAGGAACACTCCTTCTCTCCCTCAACTGGGCTTCCTTCACCATTTCAGCTCTTACTGGGAGAGGAGACCCGCGGCTGTCTTCTCAGACAGGTATCCTTCGGATACTACAAACATGTCAGATTCAAGACACTGATGAATTCCTTTAAGGTTTTTCGCAATATTCGCAGAACATATGGGCTGGGAAGACTTAACTACTATTCCCCTATCAGTGCAAACTGCAACCTGCCTGCTATCTTTGGCAGGTCCTATCTACTAGACTGGTATAAAGCTGGTATCACAAAGCTAGGAGACCTAATTTCCAGCGAAGGAGTTAAATCCTTTGCAGATTTACAAAGTAAATATGGATTGAAAAACCAAGACGCCTTTAAGTACTTTACTATACGTGACTTTCTTTCTCGAAAGGCTGGGGGACCCGCAGGGTTTTCAGAAATTGAATTCATCAAAATGTTACGGGCCCCAGTGACCCCTCGGATAGGTTTTATATACTCTGCACTAAATAGCCAAACCCCAGATGATCTACCTAGAATAGCAGACAAGTGGCTCACAAAACTGGAGGTCCCACATAGCACGTTCTATAACTCACTGGAACTTTCCCAAAGCGACTTGCTGTCAGCTAAATTACAGGCGCAACACTTTAAAACCATCTTCTTTTTATATATTACCCCTAGTAAAATTGCCAAATGGGGAGCAGGCAAAGGAACGATGTGCCCTCGGTGCTCGGAGTTTGGCGCTGATGCAGTACACATGTTTGCCACCTGCCCAAATCTTACTCCAGTCCTTCTTAAAGTACAGGACTTTCTGGGGAGGGTTATTTCTCAGGCTATAGTGCTGACTCCCATAACCATCCTGCTGGGGACACAAGAGGAGGCCAATAGGAAAAAAGGTGGAGCGCTTATCTTTGTCGCTATGACAGTGTGGAGGATCTGTGTTGCTTCAGCATGGATAGAGACCAACCCCCCTCCTTTCTCCCAATGGTTGGCTAGGTTGGTTGCGACCTATCACCTGGAAAAGGCTGTATGTGCCAAAAAAGGTCGTAAAGGGCGAAAGAAGGGGCTAGAAATCTGGGGACCTCTCACTACCTGGCTGGAACAGCCTGGTTCAAACGGCTAATCTGTCCTCTTTCATTCGAGGGACACCCTGCCTGAAAAGGGGCAGTTCATGGTCAGCCTAAGGCCTGATGGCGCTCTCTCCTCTTTTTCTCCCTATGTTTATTTTTTTCTTCCGTTTTTTATCCTTATTTTTCCTTGTCATTATTTCTCTTTTACCGTTTGTTCCTTTATTTGGTGATCAAGAACCTAATTTTTTTAATGGTATATATTTTTGTGTCCTTGAAACGTAGTAATTTTGTAGCTGAAGGGGGGTGGGGGTGGGAGTCGAAAATGTCATATCTTTGTATTTTCAACCAAAAAAAAAAAAAAAAAAAAAAAAAAGAAGGACCTCAACCTCCCAACAAATCAACATTTAAAATAAAACTTACGATTTTTTTCATCCAACAGAAAGAAATCACCTGCTCTACAGAAGAACACCCCAACAGAAAAGCTGCAAAATCGTGTGAAACATCTATACAGAACATACATGTAAGTATACAAAATAAAAGTAGCTACATATTTTTAAATGTAAACAAATATACAAGCGTTAAATTATTCTATATATTTATACTGTCCCACTAATTTCAGATACAATGACAGAAGCTACAAAGTATATCACTTCGCAGAAATGAAAGCAGTTACTAAATCAAATGGGCTACACCTATAGCCAAGAAAGTGCATCAACTGAAGCTATAATATGAAAATGTACTAAATATTATTCTAATGCATGCTATGGGAGGGCAACTACAAAAGATGATGTTGTAATTCACGTATGAGAGCACAACCACCCCCCAAATATAACAGAAATAGAAGTAAGGGAGATATTCGCAGGATATAAAAGAGGCAAGCACTAGCTCCCAGGAACCCACAAGCAAAATCCTTAAAGATATACTACCTAAAGTCCCCGAACACATAACAGGCCAACTATCACCTATCCCCACTTTAATTGCATGAACCAAAAAAGCCACTACCAATACCCCATCTGCCCCAAGAAGATACCAAGACATACACATGACTGGACACTTAACAATGACACCGAATGAGTAACATTTCCTTTTACATGACAACCTAAATAACGAAAAATGAATCCTAATATTCTCTACAGTAGATAACTTACTAAAACTGAGACAATGTGAAATGTGGATGATGGATGGGCCCTTCAAAATTGTCCCAAACCATTCACTCAAATATACACCATACATGGTGACTATCAAAACACAAATATCTCTTTTATATATGCCCTACTACCAAATAAACAGAGCAGCACTTACTAAGTGCTTTTAAACCACATCAAACAAAAAGCAAATATTCACTACTCCCAAAAATAATCATAAACTTTGAGCAAGGCATGTTTCAAACCATTCAAAAAATGTACCCTCACACAGCTATAGAAGGCTATTACTACCATTTCAATCAAAGTATATCGAGGCACCTCCAAAAATATGCACTATGGGCCTGAATAGAGGGGAATGGAGGGGTTGCTCCATTACAAACGTGACAGAGATCTCGTCCACTGTATTACGACTTCCATTATATTTCATTGGATATAATGGAACTCGTTATATGGCTGGCGGGATATCTGTCATGTTTGTGATGGAGTAACCCCTCCGCCAAACTCGTAATCAGGCCCTAAGTGTAGAATATTCTACAAATGGTGAATTTGCCTTTGAAATCAAATATATGATAGTTCTAGCCTATGTCCCTCTCACAGACGTTATCAGCAAGTACAATTTACTAATTGGAGCCTCTTTCTACCAACAAAATGAAAACAAACTTACCCCCTAATGGACTATTTCGAAGACACTTAGATTGACAGACTGCGTTGCTCAGGAGACAGATGCAAACCAAAATTTCAAATATCATGGTGGAATGTCTATGGCAGCACCTTGGTGCGAAAAGCCAAAAAAAACAGCATATGGAAGGATGGCACATGGAAGGATGGCACAACGCTTTCCAACCCACGTTAGGCAGGACCCAACCTACACTGTAGAAATTTATATAGGCATTATAAAAAGAGCAAAGCTACCAAGAACTTAGAATGGAGCAATCTATTACCCAAATTGCCCCTAAGCTTAGCAAACAAACCAAAAGAATGTACAACATGTTATAATTTAAAGTCAAATTCTTCATGAATAACAAAGGAGCACATTACTTAGAATTGATAGACAAAAGCATATTATAAAATAAATAGTAACCTACAAAAGTACTCAAATACTTTAACTATTTCTTAAGCAACATACCAAATTTATTTTAAATAATAAATATAATATTTTATTACATCAGTCAAAAAATAAATACAATTCCAATGTTAATGAAGACCAATATATAAAACTATATATACATAATTTTAAAAGAAATGTAATCATCACTAAGCAAAAAGTAAAAACAAACTCAAGCATTCACATGAATTAATTACAGCACATAAACCAAATAATTCCACATTACAATCACACAATATTTACACAAACATTATAAAATTACATTTCCCACCCAAAGGGAAATGAAATAAAGAAAGCATGGTCTTCTGTAGCTGCAGATCTTTCTTTTTATCTGCGTAATAAATTTGAAAAATATTGTACAAACAACCCGCAAAAATTTTCAAAAATGGGACTAATCGAACAGAAATTCCTCAAAGCAATGCAAAGTACCTAGGAACCATAAAAACCATAAAAAGTGTATTAAAAAAATAAATACTCCAGGAAAACCGAAAAATAGGAATGAAAGTTAAAAAACATTGGTTTATTATAAACCAAAAATAATTTCCTTAAAAAAAATGTAACCTCCCAGTGCCCATAGGACACATTTGTAGACAAAAACCTGCAAAATTAATAAAAACGCATCCACAAAACACATTACACTCCCAAAAACACATATGCATAACAGTTAACCATGAATATATAACTAGCATAACTAACTTAACATAACATCGAGATACAGTACTAAAATAGTGTACAAATATGCAAAACGACAACCTAGCGCAAAATACATCTAAAACCCACAAACAACACTATAACTACCTTCTAGATTACCCCCTCAAAATCCTTAAATAATTCTTTAAAAAGGACTTTCCTGTTCTGATGAATAGCAACACCTTTCTGCGACATGCTTCTGGGAAAATAGACTAAAAATAACACAAATAGACTATAAAATAGTAGGTAAGAGTAAAGAAAAACGGCTTCTAACTGAAAGGAAAATTGGCTATCTCCCCATACAAATAAATTAGAAATGTTGTAAAATGTTGAAAAAATTTATGAAAATGTTTTTAAAACTATTACACATATAAAAAATATCAAAACATGTGGTGATAAAATATGAAAAATATATAAAGTATATATTAAATAATAGTATAAAATGTATGCAATTATTTAATAGACACATGAAACATGTTAAAATGATGTTTAAAATATGTATATGAAACAAATTAAGAGATGTTAAAAAACTGTTCAACAATGCATAATATAAATAGGAAATGTACAACAAACAATGTTATGTAAATATAATTTACATGTTTTTTATTAATAAAAAATAAAAAGACAAGTTTTATTTACTTACCTTTATAAAAATATTTGTTTTTAAATCAAATATATATAAATAAAAATGTCAAAATACACAATAAATAAACATACTTAAAATGAGAAAATTGTATGACATATCTCTGTTATACAAAACAATCTAATTAATAATATTAAAAACATACAGCTAACTATTTTTTGTTATATTTCTAATCAAAAACAATACTAATAAAATAATACAGAGTATTCCTCACTACATACAAATGAAAGCAAAATAAAAGAGTTCAAATAAAAAAAATTAGAATTCAATAATCTAACTCCAAATTAAATCCTTTGCAAAAGTGTTAGACATTAAAGGAGTGACATTTACTATTCCCACCCTTAAACAATCATATTGGAGGAATGTGTTGGACACTAAAGAGGTGCCATTCCCTCTTCCCACTCCAATCCAACCATTATGGGAGGGTATTGGACACTAAAGGAGTGACATTTATATTCCCACTTCAATATATACCAATTTAAGAAGGTGTTGGACACTAAAGGAATGACATTTACTATTCTGACTCCAATTCAAACCAATTTAGGGAAGGCTTTGGACACTAAAGGGGTGACATTTACTATTCCCATTCCAATCCAACCATACTGGGGGAAGGTGTTGTACTCTAAAAGGGTGCCAATTACTTTTCCGACTCCAATCTAAACAAATTTAATGAAGAGATTGGACACTAAAGGGGTGACATTTACAATTCCCACTCCAATCTAAACCAGTTTGAGGAAGGTGTTGGGCACTAAAGGAGTGACATTAACTATTCCCACTTCAATTTAAATGAATTTGAAGAAGCTGTTGGACACTAAAGGGTTGACTTTTACTATTTCCACCCCAATCTAAACCAATCTGAGGAAGGCATTAGACACTAAAGAGGTGAATTTTACAATTCCCACCCCAACCACACCATATGGGGAGAAGGTGTTGGACACCAAAGGAGTCAGATTTACTATTCCCACTCCAATCTAAACTAATTTGGGGAAGGGGTTAGACACTAAAGGGGTGATAGTTACTATTCCCACTCCAATCTAAACCAATTTGGGTACGGGATTGGACACTAAAGAGATGGCTTACTATTTCCACTCCAATCCAACCATATTTTGGGAAGGTAAACAAGAAAAATGGTGTCAGTGGTATACGAATATTCTGCACTTTCCAGGTAAAGCATACACAAGGCTTGCAAAAAACAAATTAGCGTCAAGTGTGCTCAATGGCCTATGAACACTATACCACCATAGTAGTGTACAATATACATGAGAAGAACCTTCATATAACAAATACACAATTATGTCCAGAGCACTCCAAAGACTTTCGAAGGTCTGCTAATGGAAGCAGGTCCGTTTATTGTTAACAGTTCAATGATTCAGCTTTGTTTGTACATAGGAAGACAGCTGACACATGTTTTGTCCTAGACAACTTTTTCAAGGCTGTAGGTTCAATAGACAGATATAAAAGTATATCTTTCCAACAGAAATGGTGCACCAAGTGCCACCCACATGCTTTCATGCTGAGACGGTTATATTGTGGGAGACATTGTGTCACCGACTAGGACCAGTACATAAAGAGACCATAGCTGTGATTGATAGACCAAAATCCAACCAAGACAAAATATTTTAATCAACAAAAAGTGGAGCCCACAGCCTTGAAAACATCGTCTAGGATGAAACACATGTCGACTGTCTTTAATGTACAAACAAAACTGGATCATTGAACTGTCAACAAAAAACTGACCTGCTTCCATTAGCAGACCTTTGAAAGACTTTGGAGTGCACTGAGCATAATTGTATATTGGGGGAAGGTGTTGAACACTAACGGAGTCACATTTACTATTCCCACTCCAATCTAAACCAATCCTAGGAAGGCGTTTGACACCAAAGAGGTGACATTTACTATTACCACTCCAATCTAAACCAATTGGGGGAAGGGGTTGGATACCTAAGGGGTGACCTTACTATTCCCACTCCAATCCAACCATACTGGGGGAAGGTGTTGGGCACCAAAAGGGTGACATTTAATAATACCACTCCAATCTAAGGACAATTGAAAAAGGTGTTGGACACAAAAGATGTGAAATGTACAATATTCACTTCAATATAAAACATTTTAAACAAGGTAATACAAATTAAAGAATTTCAAACCGCAATCAATACTCCATGCTCATACACAATTGTTTTACTATAAAAGTAAACATAATTTAATCTAACAACCAATTAACCTAAACTACAAACCTATATATACACACAAATTAAAATATTAAAATAGCAAAAATGTAACTATATTTTAAAAATATAGGGGCATATTAGCAAGACCCACGTTAAAATTATCGCCGTTTTAGCGGCAGGAAACTGCCGCTAAAGCGGCGATAATGGGCTTGCTAATATGCGTTATAGAATTCAATAGAAGCCCAGGTTAGATGTGCAGGACATCTAACCTGGGCTTCTATTGAATGCTATACGCATATTAGCAAGCCCATTATCGCCGTTTTAGCGGCAGTTTCCTGCCGCTAAAACGGCGATAATTTTAACGTGGGTCTTGCTAATATGCCCCATAATTATAATAAATCTTAAAGACAATTTAAAAAAAAATAATAATTATCAAATGGTACATATAAATATATCTAAATATTATTTCTTTGAACATTTTGTTTATATTTTAACCTTTTTAAATTGTTTAAAATGTTGTACCAAAAATATATATTTCAATGAAAATAAACATTTTGATACATATTATAAAAACAAAATAATTTTAACAATTCAAATTTATAAATCAAAAATATAATCAAAATATGTTTATTTAAAAATATATATTTTTAAAAATCTACCTATGCTTATCTCTTAAAAACCCCAAATCCTTCTGCTAAAGAAGTATTTAACAATTATCTGTATGCATTAATACATCTAAATATACAAATGTCAACAATTTTATAACTAGAAATGTATATTACTAAAACATGAATCAAAAAGTTATCAAGAGGTACAAGAAAACACAATACAATAAATTACATACTAATTAATACAAACAAATGATATCATATACATTATATACAACAATATTTTCTACATCAATTTTTTTTTACAAAGATACTAAAATAACACTAAAACGATATTTATACCATCAATATTCTTGTTGATGATAGTTTTGATATTCTGATATTCTTGACGCAATATTTTTGTATCACAATATAACTTTTTATGATATTCTGCCCAAACACCCGCAGGGGTCCACTGAGAATCAGCTTAAAACAGTGTGTATGGCACTGAAGGTCAACACACAAATAATGCATATGATGGAGGAAGCGCCAAGAAAAAGTCTGGCAGTGTTGCACTTGGTGTGGGAGGCCATGCTTCATAAGTATTTTGCTGCATTCCTGATGAGGCACAAGACACTGTGATAGTATCTTTCTGTAGGTTGGCACATCATCTACATTGTGAGAAAATAAGCAAGTCATCCTAGATGCAAGTAACATTATCCTACCTGTTGTCTTGTACTATTGTGTCTCTGATCACACCTACAACCCCTCAAACTACAACAAATAACTTTATTTGAACTGGGCAGGCAGTTTTTCTCCTCTGAGCAGTATCTTCTCACCGCCAGCAACCATAACTTTAGCTTACCTGATTCTGTAGAGTCCTGCAACTGAATTGTCCAGTCCTCTCTTCACTCCACCTGATCAAATCATTGTTTCTACACCAACGTTTGTTCAACTGGGAGAAATGAGCCCCATTGCTGAAACACTAGATTACCTAATCGATGTGAAGTGTCACCGGTGTGCCACTGATCAGGGCTGTGTATCTAGTGGTAGTGGGAAGAAGACCACTGTGATGATTCATTGCACCCCTCATGCATGTAATCAATCATAGGTAAATCTCACCACCTGCACTTGCTGAAGTGGGTGTATATGTTTCTTGACAATGCATCCCATCCCCCTAAATCCCCTGGCTAATGCCTCCCTCCTCATGTTGTAGACACATCCAATATATTGCTGTTGTGGTGGTTATAACCAATCCCATCTTGTTCACCCTCTATGACACAAAGAGGTGATGGTTTTCAGACCTTTAAAAATCCTACTTGCAGTCCCAGTCCCTGATGCTGGGACCCAAATCCCCGAGGCAAAGCTGTAGCAAATCAGATGCATACAAATTATCCAAGTCTATCGTCTTTTGCCCTGCATTCTTAAGTTTGTCATTTTGCATTTCTTTTTATGAAAGAACATGATAAATGGTAGAGGTAGGCATACCTGATTTTGGATTGTAACATCTTTTGAATCTCATTCTGATGCATCACTTTTCAGTGGCATTAACAAAAGGGCCCTAAAAGGCGGTACATTGGAATTGCTGAAATAATGTACACGAGGCCCTAAAGATTTTCTGGTTACATCAACCAAACTTAAATAATCAGATCCCAAGTAGGATGGGACCTGCTTGTGGTAACTTGGTATCTCTTGATCAAGTTCACCACCATTCACTATTTTGAAATAATAGAAAAGAAGTCTATCATCCTGTGTGAGTACACTGTTGATTAGCATGTTGAGCAGCAAGTGGCAAACAAGCAGATGGTCACCTGCCTTTAACAGATGCACCTGGTTCTGTTCATATTTTGATGGTGACACATGAATCATTATTTGAGTACTCTTAATAACTTGCAGTATGTTTCTTTGGGGGTCTATTCACAAAGACATTTTGAAGTATGTAAAATTGTACTTCTGAAGTACTCTTTCACATAATCTTACATGCCATTGTGAATTGTTCCTGACCCATTTAAAATGGGAATAAAATGAGCATATTTAGGGAAAATTCATATACAGCTTGTACAAATAGAAAGAATTATGCAGTTTTACCAATCGGAAGTTGGACATGTTGCGGCCTATTCGCAAAGGCAGATAAAAGTACACAAAAGAGTACTCTTGTAGTACTACTTCATGTTCTCATCAATGCTTTTGTGAATGTACCACTTTGTGTCCTGATTTGGTCCCTCTTATAGCTCCCATGTTCCATGGTAGCAGTATTGTTGTCAGATGTTAGTAACATTGATTTGTATGGCTGTCAACTATAAGAGTGAGTCTGTGCCTTATTGCATGACTGTGCCAACGTGGATAGAATTTATTGAGTAAGACCCAGTTTGTGTATCATCTCCTAAGCATTTGTTATGTTATCTAGCTGGCACTTAGGATGAATCTGAGAAGCAGTGAAACATAGATATGCATTAAATGCCAACTGAACTTTGAGGTTTGTGTAGCATTTTTAGTTGCAGTATGCAATTATGTGCTTCACAGACCTTGTAACTATAATGTTTGTGCATTCACTGGCTACCGTGGTGAGGAGATATCCATTTATCTCAAAAAGGTCTCTTTCCCCTTTTTTCTGTGTTGTGATAGAACAAAGACGGCAAAGTTTGTCACATAAGGTGAGTGTGTTAGTTGCTGGCCAGATTGTATTCCTCATGGATGGTTGTGAAATGCTAAGTGTGTCTCCTGTGACTTTTCAGAGAGAACATATAACAAAGTAGCTTAATTGCGAGCATAGCTTTGTTCCGCTATCTTTAGGAAATTGAATATGGTTATGCACAGAAGAGTTTAATGAGACATTTTGTTGGGCAAAAGTACTCGAAAAGTTCCCTCCGAAATTGTGCTTTGCCTTTTTCTCTTTTTCTGCAATTAGGCACTAAGACGTCTTGTTTTTCTGACATTTTAAAGTCATTAGGGCAGCTTTGTGCTTGATACTGGAACCCATATCATCATGTGAATAACTCTCCACTCTTGTGAAATGAGAGAAAGGGCAATGACCAAGAACTAGTTACCTCAATAAAGCGCACAAACACATACTCCATACAGGTTGAGACACATCAGCCGTGAAAGTCCCAAGCACTCTCAGGTGTGTTTCGTGGGTTGAGGTGGCACTGTGCAGGATGTGGAGGGTTCTTGAAGCATCTCACTGCTCAAGTGGACGATTCTATGAGTGGAGAGAGTGGCAGTATGAATGCTTATTGGGCCTGGGCATTCACATCAGTGCCACGGATGCCAAAGGATGAGATTTTTGGAGTAGCAGCATGGAGGAAGTATAGTAGCATCACAAAACTTAACTGTCACTGATGGAGGAACACAGAGAAGACGGTGCAAGGTGTGGAGGTAAGTGGCTCCTCAAACTCAATCAATGCAATTGATAGGGAAAAATGGAGGGGCAGAAGCAGGGTACTGCGACACATGGACCCTAACGTTCTATCAACACTGGTCATGGGTTGCAGATCTTGGTCATCCTCGACAGTGGTCAAAAGCCTCCAGTCTTTGCAGTCTTGGTTTAACTAAACTCTTTGCAATAACACTATTGATAACTCAACTTGGGTATGGCTTTATGTTGTGCAAAAATAAAACAGGAGCCACTGTGCATTCCTCGCAATCTGGGTGTATATAATATATTGGAACAATGGTTTAGAGAAGTTCATTTGGAGAGTATTTTAGAACAATAGGAAAAAAACAGCACAAACAAGAGAGGCCATATTGAGCAAGAATTCATAACAATTGACAATTTGTAAACAGTCCACGTGAATAAAAATTCATGTTGTTATTTGTGACAAAATTCACTGCTGCACCTCAGATTTCTAATTATATTTAAAAACAATATAAAGCTTTAGGTAAGTGGTACTATGTTAATAGAGAAGTGGTGCAGGGCAAGATTGGTAACATGTGTGAGGGCCTGTAGTGATGATCATGTGAAGAATGAAAGAATATGTCTACACAGTCTTTTTTCCAAGAACCACATGACTACATTTGCAGCCCTGTTCAAAAGTTCAAACAGTGGTCAGAACATAGTCGAGAAGTGTACCATGTCAAAGTTTTGAGCTAATGAATTGCAAAATAAAGGGATCTTCATCAGCACAGTACATTCATGTGACGCTTAGAAGTAACATCTGGCAGAGTACCATCAATATCAAAATGAAGTGTATCCAAGTAGAATCAACTTGATAGCAAAATAAACCGTCCTGATTCAGGCCTGTGTGATAGACAGGTTAAAATAAATTTGTAATGCACTGGTATAAAATGAATTTGTAAAGCACCGGTATAAAAACAGTAGCTCTGTGTGCACAGGAAAACTAATGTGTTAATGTTGTTGACACATCCCGGTATGTTTTGGTAGGTAGGAATAGGTTATCCTTACAGCTGAATGGTAGTGTAGGATTGATTAATTGTTCTAAAATTTGACTATCAGTGATTATCATCGTAGGGCCCAATTACGATGTTGTCCGGAAACCCTTCCTACCGAATTGGTTCCGGAATTGTTTCCGAACGACTCGACCGCGAGCTTGCCGAATGACAGATTAGGATGCATTGTATGTTAAACTCCTACCGAGTCTGTAGGAAAGCAATCCGACAACCAAATCGCCCTGAAACAAGCCCGATGCGAGCAACTCGTTCGAAAACACTGCAGAATAGCATTCCGGTTATGAATCAGACTCGGTTTACCCCACGACCAGATGACGATGCATCCGACTCGGTTTCTGAACCGTATCGGTTTGTGTTACAAATGGCAATTGGAAAATGATAAAAAAAACATGCAAAACAAGCATTGGTACCGCCGAAATCCCCCCCAAAATGTTCAAATATTAGCCACACACACCGATCCACCTATATAAAGGGCCAAAAGCATGACCATGATCCTTTGCTCTAACACAACTGCTGCTAGGTCTCAGGAGTCTCCACACATTCCCTGCTCTCTGCCTCACACACTCACACTTCACACACCACACAACTTGCACAGATTTTATTTTATAAAATTATTACAAACACACACTCTTTTTCATATTCACACTCACCCTCAACTTCACAGTCACCCTCACCTTCACCTTCACCCTCACCATGGCCCCAAGGAAGCAGCCACGTTTTACAGAGAAGGAGTTGGAAGTGCTTGTAGATGAACTAGTCAGAGTAAAGCCACAGTTATTTGGTAACCTAGTCCAACAGACCCCCCTTTCCCAGAGAAATAGGATGTGGGACAGGATAGTCAACAAGGTGAATGCTAAAGCATCTGACCTGCGCACAATGGATGATATCAGGAGTAGGTATTATGATGTGCGAAGGAGGGTAAAAAACTGCTAGCCAGAGAACATGCTCAAAGCCAGCAGACTGGCGGTGGCCCTCCTGCACTTCACTTCCTGGGAGGAGAAGGTGCGTGCGATCCTTCCGCCAGAGAGCGTCTATGGAATACCAGAAGCACCAGAGTCTGGTAAGTACCTACTCCACATTACAGCAATCATTTGCAATACAATAGGTCTCGCATTCACGCGAGTTTGAGCTATTGGCATTGTAAATGACAATGCCTTTTATTTGTATTTTGGGTTTTAAAACATAAATAAAAGGCATTGTCATTTATAATACTAATAGCTTAAACTCTCGCGAATGTGAGACCTATTGCATTGCAGTAAAGGGCATTCTCGACCGCTAGTTAGATTATAAATATCAGAGGAAGATAGGGTCACCAACCGTCCGTAAATTTCACGGACCGTCCGTAATTTGGACCTCACGTCACTTGTCCGTGAGGATCCCTTTTACGGATGCCTTTTGTCCGTAATTTTGGGCATTGCAGGGAACATCACTGTTCCCTGCATGAAGCCTCAGCACCCTAATGGGGCCGCCTCGCACTCTTCCTGGGAGCACAAGAGCAGCCCCACCCGCCCATTGTCATAATGTATGCGGCTGATTGCCACTTACAGAATGACAATGGGCCAGTTTGGAGTGTTACTGCATGTGGTGGCCTCCTCCTGCCACGGTCTAGGGCAGCGCATTCTGTCAGATGGAAGGAATGTGCAAAAACGCCAATGCTGCTACGTGAGAATCCAGTTCATTCAAAGAAGCTGGTGAAACAAGTGAAAAAGAAGGGGCTAGAGTTCTTTCAGTCTCATCATTTTAGAAAAGTGCATTTTCAATATTATATTCAACAAAGCCATGGTTGCTGCATTTTTATTTTATGCAACTAACAACCATTGACAAAGCCAATAGTTCTGGCTTGTTGTAGGTGTAACGTTACTAGTTGTGTTATATATCTGGATGCAATGACTAAAGAGGCAAAATACCAGTCCGGCTGCACACTATGCAAAGCACAGATTTTTAGCTTAGGTGTTTTAAGCCACGCCCTTCATTACATCAAACACACCCTTTGGAGAGACCCCCCCCCCCTTTTTTTCATCCCGCTTAAAGCCCTGGAAACAACACCATATCACAGTCACCTCATGGCATGGCACTGTGCATCATGCATGACTCATGACTTCCACTTTTTCAGACTGCCTATGTGCAGGGGCATAGCGAACCCTACCCCCACCCCTTGCTTTAGGAACTACAGCAAGGGTGAAATTCTTGATGGGCCACTTCTGTATGCAACTCTGCAGACAAAGGCTCAGCTCATAATTAATATGAAAAGGTGGGCGAGTGAGTGAGTGAAGGGATGGGTGGATGGCTGGATGGATTAGTGAAAGGGTGAATGGATTTAATGAAAGGGTGAATGGATGGATAATGAGCGAAAGGATGGATGGATGAGTCAAAGGGTGGATGATGAGCGAGTGAATGGGTGGATGGATGAGTGAAAGGATGGATGAGTGATAGGGTCAATGGATGGATTCATGAGTGGATGAGTAGAAGGATGGGTGGATGGATGGAAGGAAGCATGGCTAAGTGAAAGGGTCAATGGAGAGACAAAGGGAGGATGGATGGATGACTGAAAAGGTGAATCGGTGGAAGGATGAGTGACTGGGTTGATGGATGAGTAAGTGAAAGGATGGCTGGATGGGTGAAAGGGTAAATGGCTGGGTGGATGGATGGGTGGAAGAGTGTATGGATGAGTGTACGGATGGATTGGGTGAAAGGGTGGATGGATGGATGAGTGAAAGTGTGGATGGAGGGATGGAGGGATGGATGAGTGAAATGATGGATGGAAGGATACATGATGGATAGGTTTGCAAATGGATGAATATGTTTGGATATAGATGGGATTACTTATATACTTTTGTGCAACCTCCTCTGATGTGTCTGTAAAACGTACCTTTTGTCCCAAAGTTTTGTCCTGAATTTTGACCTCCTGTCCTGAATTTGTTTCCTGAATTTTGACCCTTTGTCCTGAATTTGTAACCCCACCATCCTGAAATTGCACCCATGCTAGTTGGTCACCCTAGAGGAAGAGACCAGCCTGCGACGTCTTCAAAGTAGTGATAAATAGTGCAGTGAAGAAGATGTGTAAGTGTTGTAAATTACACAGACACAAAGTGTGAAGTGAGAGTTACATATGATCCGAGCTATAAACAGTAACAAAGCGCTCTAACACCTTTCGCTCTGTATCTACACTGTCGCGGCTCAGGAGGAAGAGCGGGTGGGGGGCTATTTCTTGCCCTCTCCGTGATTTGAGTGTGCAGTGTGGCATTGCGTAATATCATTGCTATCTTTGGCCTAATAAAAAACACTCCAGCTGTAGTAGGGCCCTGGCTTCACCTCCTGGTGCAGGGCGGGCTGTGCTTTATGGCAGGCATGGAGGGAGGGATGGTCTCTGCTGCAGCATACAGAGGTCGCTGGGAACCCCGTTCTTTCATCAATTTCCAAAGAACTATGAAGCTGCAGCATCTAAAAATCTAGCCCTAGGGACAATGGATTGAGAACCCGCTGAAAAAGCTCACCTAACTTATAAAACATATTTTTTTTTTAAATGCACATTAGCGAAGAGTTTTCTGCGATGTGTACATGGTGGGAATGCTCTGTGGAGAGCCAGTGAGCCATGAACGGAAAGTAGCAGGGCCTTGCTTCTGGGACAGTGTGGTGGCAAAAAATGGAAGAGGGATTGTGAGTGGTGGTCAGCACCCCATAAGGTTGTATATGACGGGAGCAGAAGGATACTAATCATGGAGCATTAAGGCTGTGCCGGGCATACTGCTCCGGACACCCCTGCCACACAGGTGGTGTAGAAAGACATGTTCCATCCAGACACTGATGGGTATTGTGGGATTGGGGGGGGGGGGTAATACTGGCGATCGAGCAGTAGAGGAGTGAGGTTGGGGAGCAGTAGGGTTTTCCAGTGCACACTAGGGGGGGGCACAGTGGTGAATCGGGCTGTTCCAGGCAGAGCTGTGTGTTGATGCGCCAAGCTTCTCATCACTGGAGATGTCCTATGAAGGGAAGCTGCGCCTAGGCCATGAGTCAGGAAGTGCTCACTTTGAGGGGTAGGTTTCTCCCTACAGATGCTTTTTTATAAGGGGGTACTCTTGGGGTGGGATGCCCCAGGTGCACCGGGTGAGAGGGGTGCACCTGGGGCACATGTCTGCAGATAAGGTCGAACTTGGCTTTTGGCACCTTATCAATGGGATACACCTGAAACACTGCTTGCTGTGTGGGCACCCCATCTGGCACAGTGCCACAGTGGAAGTACTGCGCATTGGTGTTGGTGCATCTCTAAGCAGCGCTGCTTGGTGGCGCTGCTCCTGGCACACTGATGGGATGCACTTTTCCTGGAATCCCAAGTCCCAAGGGCGGGGGTGCACTCCTGCTGACACAACCTCAGCCACAATTATCTATACTACGGAGGAAGAGTACCTACAATATCGGTTTTGCTGCTACCACTCAGACAAGCATAGTTAAAACAAAAGACTTGCAATACTTTAAATGAACACAGTGCAACGTAACCCATTAGTTCCTTAACTAAGGCACATATTTTAGGTTTGCTTTTGTGGAAAGAGAGCCATGCATTGTTTTTTGGGGGGGGAGGGTGATCCTAACAATTGCTGAGGAGCACTCGCTGGAAGGGCCCCAACCTCTGTGGAAAGGGAGTTGAGTGGAAGTTCTGGGAGCTTGGCTGCTGGCTCACCTGCCTGGAGTGGGACTTGGGCTCAGTTGGTTTGAAGAAAGAGTCAGGCAGCTTCTTAGGCACATGGGCACGGTTTGTGGCAACCCCCCTGCGCTTTTGGGGTTCATGACAATGTTGAAGTGCACCTCCAGATCCGTATCTGAGTCCCCACGGATGTGCACAATCTGGTGTCCCATTGGGGGCTTGCGCTTCGGGGCCGTGGAGCTCGGCTGCTGGATGGGGTCCATGGCAGGCCGAGCACTGGGAGCTGCCTTTTCGCTCGAGGGCCTCAGGCTCACAAGCACCAAATGTCTGCACGGAGGAGCGCTTGGTCAGGCAGCGGGGCTACGGCTCGGGTTGCGCTGCATCCCTGGGCTCGGCCTCCTATTGTCCCCGCTGATACTCCCACACTTTTTCCCCACTGCTCTGCTACAACAACTTCCGACCCAGACTTCTGTCTTGTTCGTTGCTCCCTCAGTGCCCCGTTTGGACGCAGCCTGGGCTGGGGGATAGGGGCGGCGCTGTGTCTATCCTCCCCTTGTTCCCGATGGGGGGGTTGGGGACCTCACATACCGGGATGCCGAATCCTTTCTGTGGCTTGGACCCACTTTGTACGGCGACAGTGAAAAATAAAGAAAAAAATATTAGCAATGCGATAGGTCTCACATTTAAATTTGAGACCTATGGCATTGCAAACACGCGTCCACCATTGTCAATAAAGAAAAAGTACACGTACTCTGTAACAACCAGGTAATGGGGCCAGTAGCCGTGGGAGGATACAAATGACGACATGGCCGCACTAAGGAGGGACTAACAAGCCTATTTAGGAATCAAAACACAGCATTTACGAAGGACAAAGACACAGGCCAATGAAAAATATGGGTGGGGCTTCTCCTCCATACTCTACCTACAACAGATAGCCAGAGCAGCGCTTGCGCGCTGGCTCAGGCTCAACCTAAAAAAGTTACCAATTACACCTATATAGACATCACTGTAAAGGATACAGTTATACAAATGACTGTTTTTAAAGTAAAAACAAACTACATTTATCTTGAGATGTGCTGAGTTGGCACTAAAAGAGAACTATTTCGAATTTAAGGGACAATTGTACCTCCAAACATATGGAACATCAATGGGCAGCACCTTCGCCCCAAGTGTGGCAGGCCTGTATGTTTTTAACTTCGAAGAAACATATCTGTTCAATCCCAACACCTCATTGGCAACACACATTCGGTTTTACAAAAGGTATATTGATGATGTCCTCCTGATTTGGGAAGGATCAGAAGAGTCACTTGAGAATTTTTTCACCTGGATTAATGGTTGTGATCCTAATTTGAAATTCACTCACACCACAAGCAGGAAGACCATCACTTTCCTGGACCTGGACATAACACACGCTAATGGAAAACTTGAGACCAAGACCCACTTCAAGGCTACGGCAAGGAATTCTCTACTCCATTACACCAGCTTTCACCCACGGACACTTAGGGAAAATCTTCCCTATGGACAGTACCTAAGGCTGCGCAGAAATTGTAGTAATCTGCAAGAGTTCAAAGACCAGGCACAGATGCTATCTTCAAAACTGAAACAACGTGGCTATCCAGACAGGATCACTGAAAAAGCAAAGAAAAGGGCACGCAATCAGAACAGAGAGGGTTTACTGGAACAGAAATCACGAACAGAACCAACCATCCTGCTCACTTGCGTGACCACTTACAATCCAGTATCGAATCAAGTATCCCACATCATCCAGAAACACTGGAAGATACTTAACACTGGTAACCAACAGTGGGAAAAACCCTTGTTTTCTTACCGTAAGGGGAAAAGTCTGACGTATAGCTTGGTGTGTACTAGACCACAACAGCACACCAAACAAACCAATACAATACACAATGCTTGGGGACTCCCAAAAGTGACCGGACACTATCCATGTGGTGATTGCAGTGTGTGTCACTTGACAAAGACCACCACAACCGTAAATCTAGAACCAGGAAAGGTTTGGGCGATACGCAAGCACACAAATTGTAACACTACCAATGCCATATACCTCATCACATGTCCCTGTGGGTTACGGTATATAGGCATGACTAGCCGTAGAGTAAAGACACGTATCTGTGAACACAGAAGCAACATCCGGTGCAAACGTAATACAACATGCATGACGAACCATTTTTTGGAAAAGGGTCATACAACGAATAACATGGAGTGGTTCGTTGTGGAACAGCTGGAACCAAACAGCATCGATAGGCAACAACAACTACTTGAAAAAGAGCAACAATGGATATATCGCTTGCCCACTCACGTCCATGGTTTAAATGACAATATACCTTGGAACAGTCTGAGCAGAGAACCAATAAAAATAGTCATTGATCAACAGTAGTTAGCCATCACCTCTCTCTGAGAGCTCCCCATATATATAGTTATATTTATGAACACCATATTAATGGACACTTTAGAGTCTGTACTAACTGGGCAAAAACACCCCCTTCTTCGTTTTATGGAGGTGCTCTACAAACATTTGTTCCATTGTTTCATTGACCAAGCTCCCAGCAGTTAGCCACCACCTCTCCATGAGAGCGCCCCATATATAAGATACTTTACAGACTGTGCTAACTAGGCAAGAACATTTTCCCTTTATACGGAGTTGTTCTGAAAGCATTCGTAGCCATGTTTACTAGTGCTTTAAATAATTCCTTACAGTATTCTTAAACCAATTGCTAATACACACCGTTAGGTGCCAAACAATAAATCTCCCGACTTAGCCATTTGTAAGCACCGAGCGCACAGTAATTTGTGCACTCTCCGTGTACTTTCATTATTCAAACCCAACATGAAAGCATTCCTAGGACACGTCACCGCCCCACGCTTCGCTCTGTTTTTAGGGAAGCGGTCTAGTCTCTGTTCTTGCTCATACGCGATACGCGTCCTGACGTGTCACGTTGACACCAGGAAGCCTTCCCGTGTTTTAACAACATAAAAAATTATCCCGGTCCTTGCCTCGGAACGCATCCTGTTCCCGAGGAGACCGGAGTAGGTGGCATTGCAGGCGAGCACCTTGACGAAGTAAGATCTTTCCTATTTTAGCTACACGCAGAGATGACGCCGGTTTGTCACTCTGTTTCTGTGCGCTGCCAATAACTCTACAGGATTCTGTTACTTACCTCCTCCATTTTACTCTTCCCCAGTGTGTGACTATAGGGGCTCACCCCTCCCGGGATCAGATCGGCAATGATTTTTTCGTAAATAACGTAATTATCAACATTGTCATTTATTTACGGACTACTTGACTAATGGTATTTAAAAGCCCACAGACTATCACCATTGTTAATGATAAATGCTTTATGTGCACGTCGCGTCTCAACCGGCTCCACGCGGTTTCTTGACCGCCGTTAAGGGTGACTATCACTAAACTGCACAGATAGTCCAAGCACTTCTACTGTGCCGCAATACCATGCAGTTCAGTATTTAACCAAAGAGTCCCCTCCCAAGCGCCTTTTGGCTCATTGTGGCATGTACACCAAGTCGGGCAGAAGCATGCCAATGTTGAATGCATGACATATGTATGAATGGCGTTACACGTATGTTTGACACTGAGTGTTTCTGCAACCACAATGATGGTAAAGGAATCGACACAGTTAAAGCATACAATGAATTGCATATTTTTTGTGTTATCTGTTGTTCTGTATCGTATTGTCTCAATCTTTCTCCACAGGTACACGCACATCAGTGGACCCATATTACGGTCAGTCCACAAAGCATATATAGCACACCTTAGCGAGTGTGCTAAAAATGCGTATACACGTGGTTTACATTTTTTTTTCACCACTCACTTTTTCACTTTCACCAATATTTATATTAGAGAGGTCCTGAAGAAAGCCCCATTTAATTTTACAAACGGGCTGAAACATGTAGACCAGGGATAATTAAGACACAATTATTAGTCTTAGGATATTATCCACTCATTGTTTTTAAATATACCCTGGGCCACTGTGAATAAAATAATTACCAGTGAGCTTCCCAGAGGTATTTTTAAACCACACCACTTCATCAAGTTCACAAAACACCAAAAAACCAGCTCCACTGTAACCAGGTGTCGCAGCACAGCTGAGTAGCATTCGGCTACTCAGCTGGGAACCCGATGATGAAGCATGACACCAACTAGGTTGGTGTGTGAGGGTTCTTTTAACAAACCCTTGTGGTGTCAGACACCACAGTGTTGAATAGCCATTTTCACTGTGGTCCGTCTAAGTTGCTTATTCTATAATTACTAAGGGACAAGGACGGCCCGCGCACGGTCCTAGCTCTCTCTTTTGTTCTCCAAAAAACATGTTCATTAATCCCAATCTTGTCAGAATTACATTGTCCTCCAAAAACATAGGCCAGCACCATGGATGAAGGAGGACAATCTATGTATATTAACTCATCATTAGGTTCATTAACCTATGTGATGGGTATGAATTAAGGGGCAATGGACATTCACATCAATCATTGTGTCATTTATGTACCCACAGGGCGAGCTGGGAACACCCCTGGAACCAACCAGGACAGCCAGCCCCAGACTCTTGTCGACCAGGAGTTCTCCAGCATTGATGTCTCTCAACAATCCTCGGATGGTGATGATCGACATGGCCCATCAGGTTTGGGTCGGCCCACAGTACCAGCAGTGGCTACATCAGGATCCTCTGCAACCACTCCGCCTCAGCTGACAACACCCAGCTGTCCCCTACCCTGACGGACACAGCAGCACGAGGCACCACCGACAGCACAGCAACACAGGGCACTCTGGATTAGGTGGACAACAACACCCCTGTCAACCAGGAAGGAGGCTCAGTGTTGACTGTGCCACCACCAGCTGGGCCTGCTTGGGTGGGATGGGGTGGTGGGAGGGGCCGGGAAGATCTACGCCATCAAACAGCTGGTGCTGCTGATGAGGAGCTTTCAAACCTCTCCAGGATCATCAACGCCTATGAGGGATACCAGGGAGAATTTGGCCAGGTCGTCGGGATACTCAGGAACATTGAACAGCTGCAGGCAGCTCAAAACCAATGGCTGGACAATTTCATTTAAAAAATTGATTAAATGACTGCGGTGCACCAGGACATTGTCACCTGCTAACAACATGTCCACACCTCTCTGTGTGCCCACAACATCCAGTGCCTTAACATCTGGACAAGCCACAGGGAGGGATGCGGAGTCTGGCGGAGAGTCCCCAGCACTGCAGCTGCCTGCACCTGAGGGTCCCCCTGCAAAACGTGGGAAGGGTCGTCCGAGGAAGAATCCCTGAGAGACAGATGGCAATGCATCACCCCCAGGAAGTGACAATCTGCCGCTGATATCCTCCATTGTGTGCCAAGCGTTCACTTTGTTGACTGTCATCAAACTGTCCCACATTGGATGGAGAGTCTAAGATGGACTCAAATAACTGTGGATTTACTTTTGAAGACTTCATCTACAAACACTTCCAACTCCTATCTGCACTTTTCTATTTTTTTTTTGTTGAGCACCATTGTGTGGAATGATCTCCTAATATCATGCACTACAATACATTACTTTTCACAAAATACTTGCTCATGTCATGACTGTGAATCCCAAATGTACAGATTGAAATGCTGCACAGAATAACAAAGAAGAAAGTGTCAACAACATTGGTAACAAATCACTTCCAAAATGACAGCTAATGGCTTGTGAGTAAATGTACCTTGTCACAGCATGATAGATAGACACAACCAGGTTATCACACAACCCGTAGTACATGGTACTGGTTCAATGGAAGTCTTTTGTCTACAAAACTATCACCATTTGCCAGCACAATCAACACTCATTGTTAGCAAACCAGCCCATCAGGTTCAATTTATGTTCATAAAAAGCTTTGGATGTGTGACAACAGACAAGGCACAACTCAATGTGGAATACAGGTTTATTTTCCAGATACAACCTGGTGCATTAACACAAACTCAGATGACATGACACAGTAACAAAATGCCCACAAATTAAAAAAAGATCATCAGGTCAGAAGGAAGTGTGTGCCAGGGATTTCCGCAACAGTTCTATGTTGTAGTATGTCACAGCATCATGGGTCTGGTGATGTCACAACTCTGCAGAGGACATGGCAAATTACCCTGGTAAGGAGAAACATAGAACAGTCAGGAACTCAGGAATAATGTAGCTTAATTTTGTAAACTATGTCAGCTAAAGCACAAAAATGCAGTTTGAACACAAGCTAGTATTGAGGGGAGCACTGTACATGTTAACCTGCAAATTTAATTTAACCATCTCAGTACAAACATCAGGACAATTATCATACAGTCATCTGCATACATACACATTCTACAACAGCAACACACAAACAAACAATTTGGGTTTGTCACCTCCTCTCATTGCATACTTACACTCATGTGAAAAAGTTGTGGATAAGTTGTTGTCTCAAATCCCCGCCATCATACTCATCACCACTGGCATCATGTCCCAAGCCTGGATCCTCCCTCGGTGGCGGCTGCTGATCTCCGTCGTCCAGTATGAGTGGAATTGCCCTCCGTATTGCGAGGTTGTGGAGCATGCATGAAGCTGTGATGGTCTTGCACACCTTCAATAAGTGATATTGGAGGGCTCCTCCTGTGCGATCCAGACACCGGAATCTGGTTTTCAGTAGACCAAATGTTCGCTCAACAACTCGCCTGGTCTTACCATGGGCCTCATTAAACCACACTTCTGCAGGGGTGACAGGGTTGCGCAGTGGTGTCAGCAGCTAGGGATGGTTGGGGTATCCAGAGTCTCCAACATAGATCACAGAAAAGACTTCAGTTGTTTGACAACAGAGCACTACCTGACATACAATCAACACACACCACAACATACATATAAAACATCACCTACCAACAAGCCAGGCCCGATCACGTTGCAGCTGAGACATCATATGGGGGATGACGCTGAACCTCAGGATGTAGGCATCATGTGCCGAGCCAGGGAAACGTGCAAAGACGTGGGATATGGACATGTCAGCCAAACACACCACCTGGACATTGATGGAGTAAAAGTGCTTTCTGTTGCGATAGACCTGTTCATTGGCCTGTGGTGGTACTAAAGCAACATGGGTTCCATCAATTGCCCCAATGGCACGGGGTATATGTCCCAAGGCGTAGAATTCCCCCTTGATGTCTGGAAAGTCTCCTGGTGTTGGGAACTTTATGTACTGGTCCAGGTAATGGAGCAATGCCTCCAACACATCACGAAGGACATGGCTGAACATTGCTTGGAGCATTTCACCAGATGTTGCCACAGTATACTGGAAGGAACCTGTGGCAAAGAAATGTAAGGCTGCCATAACTTTCACCTTGAGGGTCAGCGCAGTTGGATATGGGCGACCAGGCTGCAAATGAGGTGACAGCTGCTCAGACAACTGTTCAATTATTGGCCTTAGTGAAGCGGAATGTCTTTATTGTATCACGTTCTTCCATGGTCTGCAGGTCTGGAAAGTGCCTGTACACTGGTGGTCGTCTGCGATACCTATGTGTAGAGTGTAAACACATTTGGTGTTAGTTCACAATGTACAACCTAACATGCATTTAGACAAACAGAACATGATATATGAACACAAACTATACTTGAGAACATTGGAAATACATGTTTCAATGAATACGGTTGATCTTAGATACATATCACAGCATTATGACCCTTGCCAGATCTGTTACCAAGGTATGGTGACACAGCAATTAGAGTGCCATAGTAAAAAATTCACTAATGTCTGTCACCGTCCATGTAAAGCAAGCATCAGATATTAAACAATTACATGGTTCAAATGTACACACAATTGGATCATGTAATGCCAGGTATGTGGGACACCAAATACACACAGGGGCATATTCACAAGGACTTATCGCCGAGTTATCGCCACCTTAACGCATCAAAAGTGGAGATAGATTTAACGCCCCATTCACAAGCGGGTGCAAACTGCAGACATCGCCAGTATTCCTGCGATAACTGCTGCAAATTTTATCCCCACGGGTGACACCACCAACTAACCCTAATGAGATGCAGAGTAGGCGTTCCCGTGCAAAAACACACGAAAACACCACTACACCACTTTCACAACAAACAGCCAGATCTGCGATGCGAACCAAAACCACGCGATAAGCCGCGGTAGCAGCAGGTATTTAACAACTGCCTCTTGCTGGTGTTAAGCAGGACGACTACCTGCAGTAGGCAACGGAGCCCCACACTCAGCCCCACCCGAAGAACAACCGACGCCATGGAGCTACTCATCATGCAGCTTGGAGCCCCAACAGGGCCACAACACCCACCGCCACCACCCCCAGGACCGCCACCACCCCCAGGACCCAGACCGGCACCCCCCCAGACCACCACAGAGGCAGCGCAGAGCAAGACAGCGGACCTACCGAAAACGCACCAGTCTCACAGACCTAACGCCCGAGGAAGTCATTGCCCACTACAGGCTCAAAAGGACAACCATCCTCCGCATCATGACCCACATCGGCCACAGGCTGACGGTCCCAACACAGCGGACAACCAACATCCCTCCGCAGACAAAGCTGCTGGCTGTGCTGCACACGTTGGCCTCTGGTACCTTCCAACCAACAACGGCCAGAGTCGGAGGAGTCTCACAGCCAGCCCTATCAAAGTTCCTCACACCTGTCCTGGATACCATCATCAGCTTCATACCCCAGTACCTTCACTTCCCCCACACTGCGCAGGAACAGCTGGAGACCAAGCAAGGCTTCTACGCCATTTCTAGATTCCCACACGTGTTGGGGACCATTGAATGCACACATGTCCCACTTGTGCCCCCTGCGGACACTGCACACATCTACCGCAACAGAAAGCACACGCATTCCATCAATGTGCAGGCAATAGTGGACCACTGGGGAATGTTCACCAATGTCATCACAAACTACCCAGGAAGTGTGCACGATTCCTACATCTTCCGACAGTCCATCATCAACCAGCGCTTCCAGGATGGCACCTATGGAACTGGACTGCTCATTGGTAAGTACCAAATCAACACACCACACACCTCAAAGCCACCATCACACAACGCACAACGCACAACTGTGGGAATGCACACGTGACCAAACCACATACAACATGTCAATCAACATGCCCACCTACCAGACACAACAACACAACTCCATTGGGATCCTGGGCTTCCCATGTACACAAGCCAGCTATATCATGGCACCACAGCCACACAACAGCTGAACGTGTGGAGAGGCGGAAAGCAGGCATGTGCGAAGGATGCAAGTGACCCATGAATGGGAATGTACAGAACGACAAGTGTGGCGTGAATGTGCTGGACAGACCTGGGTATGCTAACCACAGATATGTCCATGCAGACATTAACTGCTGGTGTCTGGAGAATAGTGATCAGTGGACGCAACCATGTTACCCCAGGCTGTGGGTTAGATTGCGGAAATGTTGCTCGCTGCGTCCCCCCCTGTGTGCGTGAGCGTAGTGGGTTGGCCCGGCTTACGCCAGACCTGCGCAGGGGTGTGGATGAAAACACCATTGCGCTGAGCGTGGTGCTCTCCCAGAATGGCCAACGTCACTGCCAGGGCGGCGCCTCTCAGCCCGCCACGAGGCCGACGCCGTGAGCAGCGGGGCCTGCGAGCCTGTGCGCCTGCTGCACCCCAGGCCGCTGATACCCAGACCCGGCTTGCCCGCCCCAGCGCTCCAAGGCCGCACTGCTCACCTGCCGACACCGTCGTGTGTCAAAGAGGGCCCACCACGTGCCGGTGCTAGCTCCAAGACCCATGCCCGCGACCTTGGCAGCCTCCTCAGACCATCGCTGTCCTCCGTGACACAGGCCCCCAGGAGTCCTCATTCGTTGACATACCCCACCACTGCAGCCGGCCTACACTGCAGTCCAGTATGTCCCACATCTAGAACTGAGTCTTCATTAATCAATGGCAGAGTTCATGCCAGTGAACGCAGGGAGATGAGTGAGAGAAAGATGCATTTCAGTCCGGTGGAAACACGGATCACCGTTACGGAGGAGGTCAACCACTAGCAAGGACTGACCTGGTGCCACTAACCCTGTGCGCCGCGAGTCACCGTCAGCCTCCGGCAGAACATTGTTGGTGTCTGAGCCTGTGGCCTGGGGTTGTCATCAGCAACTGGCAGGTACGGACTTGGTGTTTGGCATGAGTCTGTGGCATTCATATCCGCCATGTTGCCGGACACAGCTGGTATGTGCCCTCTGCCTCATGCCCTGGGGGTACACCTCCCACTCTCCCCCGAGACACTCCGCGAAAACCACCTTTGATACACACGAGACCCTGCTCTGCCCTCATGACCCTACCCTAGTCTCCCGCAAGTCAGCGTCCCGTGGCGGTAGGCCCGTGTCGGCCGCTGTGCATCCGGGGCCACTAACTCTGTGCAACTCAAGCCATGCTCCCTTGCTGTTCGAACATTGCATTCCTGAGTGCCTGATGACTGTTGAAGTTGTTGCCAGCACCAGCTACTCCCTGAGGGCTGGCTTACACTCACCCCACACACAGCCAGCACAGGCGTCACTGGACTAGTGGGCCTGCCAACACATCATGCCGAACCAAGTATTGACTCTTTTCTCTCTGCACTGTCACAGGTGATCAAGGATATGCACTCTGCCCTTGGATGATGACACCCCTCCGAGACCCGAACACACCCGCCCAGAGGCAGTACAATGCGGCCCACATACGCACCAGGGGCATCGTGGAACGCACATTTGGCGTGTTGAAGTCTCGTTTCAGGTGCCTGGACGTCACAGGTGGAAGGCTCCTGTACAGCCCAGACATCGTGTGCAAGATGATCGTTGCATGTTGTGTGTTGCACAACATCTGTGTACACACCAATGCCCCATGGATCCAAGTTCCAGAAGTACCGGACGATGATGAGGACGATGGGTCAGGTGGCCCACATTCCACTGCAGCTGCGGCAGGAATAGCCCGTAGGAACACCCTCATTGCCAATTTCTTCTCATGAGCACGTCACATTGTGGCCGTCCCTGGTAATCATGGGACAGTACAAAATGTCCACAAGCACAGCATGTGTGAATAATAAATATTTGCAGGTTACAGGTTGTACTTGTACATTGTCATGTCACAGTTTCCTGCTGTGCCAGATGTGATTGGCCATGTTGTGCACATATGCGGCACCAGTTGTGTCCTGTGTTCTGTTGTGGAGGTGTTGCTGTTTGTACCAGGATGTTGTCAATGTCGAGGTGCACTTATTCTTATGTGCGTATGCTGCACGGTGGGTGAGTTGCTCCTGCGGCTCTGAGTTGGCTGCCACTTATCCCTTTCATGCGGTGTGCCTTTCAGTTCTGTGCTTCCACAGTGCTGGGATGTTGCAGACTTGGGTAACTTGTGCTCTTTGTCGAGTTGTGACTCTTGGGCATGGTTTGTCCGCAGATGTGTCGTCGACATCAGGGGTTGTGGTCCGCACTCAGCCACCTCAGTGTCATGCCGTGTACATTGTCATGATGATTGGACTGCAGCCATGCTACTCGTCATGTGGTGTCTCTTGCATTGTCAGTGTGGCTGACATATATGCATGTTTGCTGTGTTTCGCACGTGTGCATGTGTTGGTTGTGTGATTGGTGATGTGCTGGGTGGGTGCCCCTTTGGGCACATGGTGTACGTGGGACTACTTGGTGTTTGTGTGTGTGCTGAAGTGTTCCCGTGGGATCAGGGACATGATCCTGAGTCATTGTGGGTGTGCAGTGTGCTCTGCTTAATTGTGCATGTGTGCCATTGTGCCCATCTCCCCCCGTCCCCCACTCCCTGGTCGGTACGCACCCTGTTGATGTAGTGTCAGGTCATGTTGGGCAGTGTTCGGACCCCAACTCCTGTCACCGTCTCCCGACTAGTGACTGTGGCCACCATCTTCTCCATGTCATTCAGCTCCTGGTGTTCTGCTGGCCCCCCTCCTCCGACGTGCATTGCTGCTTTCGTGTTGGCAGCAAGTTTCTGCTTGGTTTTGCCAATCACATCAATACAGCGCCTCTTGTCCTCTTCCATTGTCCTCCTCGGCGCTGCGACAGCATTCACATGGTCCGAGATGGTGTGCCATCTTTGCCTTTTGTTGCCAATGACACGTTGGAGGTGACGTACAGTTGGTGGTGGTGTTCTATCTCATCCGTGACGATAATCGTGTTTTCCTGCAGCCTGTACCCCGTCTTCCTCTTCCTCTTCCTCTTCCTCTTCTCATTGCTCTTCCATGAGCCCTGGATTCCTGGGTGTTCCTCCGTGGGTATTGTGGGGTTCATGTTGTCCTCTGCAGTCGGTCACGGTGCATCCGTGGTACTCCGCAGTTCATTCCCTTTTTAGTGGCATTTTCCGTATGCTGTTCTTGTGCTTTTTCCCGGATTACGCGTGGGTATTGCTGGCCTCTCGCTGGTTATTACTGTTTTCTTATCGCGTTTGGGCCCATCGCGTGTTTTTACGCGTTGGGGTTTGTGTTTTTATCGCCGTCACAGTGGTTGTATCGCGGACATTGGCCGCGGTTTTGGGAGGCTATCGCATGGTACCGCCGTTTTGTGAATTCCACGTTAACACGGGGTTATTTTCCCGCAATAGACTGCGATGTGTGAAGTTGCGTTAACATTTTTTGGAGATGTTTAGTGCACGTTCTTGTGAATATCCCCCACAGTGTTTCACAATGTAAATTATGCACACTACTGTCACAGGGTGGACACTGTCATGTTGTCATGTCTGCAATACACATACATCACATACTCAAACCATTAACTATGAAAGAGTTGCATATATGACGCCATCATCCACTTAAGTTGGGGATTCAAAGATACACTATTCAATCACATTACAAACACAAGCTGATGTGGCTGCATAATGTCACAGTCTACTCATTCAAAGGTAAATGCATTATCCATTACTTAGACACAAAACATTTACAGTCAGAAATCACACAGATTGCAAACTGGGTCACACAGTCCACAAATGCAGTGAATATGTCAAGAATGCACTTGTACATCTCCAAAAAATCATTGGCACTGTGACCAAGCCTTGGAGGGTAAATGGAGTAGTTTGCTTTCCTGTTAGTATTAGACTCAAAATCAGTGTGGCATGTGCCCCTCAAGGTTAGCTCCTCATGGGAGTGTGAGCTATTCATTTATAATTCCATTTCATAACTTGAAAACTGCCTCCACACATGTAATGCACAAAAATCCATCAATTACAGAAGTGTCTGCCCTGCCGACCGATTATTTGAAAGGATGCGGTAGCCGCATCCTACCCGATTCGGATAGAGCCATAGGCTGCAATTTGTTATGGTGACCGACACGGGTGAATATTCAAAGGACGCGCTAGCTGCATGCTCACCGATACAGACACTGCCATATGCTGAAAGTTGTTATGGTGATAGACTTGGGTGAATATTCAAAGTACGTGCTAGCCGCATCCTACCCGATTCGGACACAGCCATTGGCTGTTGGTTGTTATGGTGTCAGACGCGGGTGAATATTCAAAGGACGTGCCAGCAGCATCCTACCCGATTCGGACACAGCCATTGGCTGTTGACTGTTATGGTGTCAGATGCGGGTGAATATTCAAAGTACGCGGTAGCCACATCTTCACCGATTCGGCCACAGCCATTCGCTGAAAGTTGTTATGGTGACAGACGCGGGTGCATATGCAAAGAGAGCGCTAGCTGCATCCTCACCGATTCGGACACAGCCATTGGCTGTTGGTTGTTATGGTGACAGACGCACGTTTCGGATCGTGTCCTTATCGCGTGGAAACCGACTCAGTAACCTCCCATTACCAATGTATCAAAGTCAATCACAGTCCGATGATGAGTTTTTGAGCGTGTCGTCTGCAAGCAATGTAAGAATGCGACAGACGCGAACCAATAGCTTTGGCCACATGGAATGAAAACCGCTTCTGCAAATTAGATATAAGTCTGTCTGTTCCTTACAGACTTCACTTGCCTGCACTACTTACATCATTCCTGCACCTCCCCATCTCTATGCTGCTTTGTCCACATCCTCTGGGAGCTACTATGGCATGTACAGTTGGAAGGGCCACAGCTTTCACAGAGGAGGAAAACCAGGTCCTGCTGGACACCCTCCTGCCACTGTACAGCCAGCTCTATGGCAAACCAGAGGAGCAGGAGAGTGATGATTACTCTGCATTTTCATTGGACATGGGCAATTGCCATGCACTACTAGCATTAGGAATCTCATAGGCAAGCATATAAACTGTGTTTTATTTAAGTCTGACAGTGTGTAGATAACTGTTCTGGGCAGGTACACTGTTGTACAAGTGTGTGTACTGGGGTAAACATCTTATCACTGTTCTCATGGGATGGAGTCATCATTGAACACAGGAGAACTGCACATAATGCCCCTTGCCTACTCCTTAGACATTGTAGACAATCTGACCATGACCGATGTGCACAAGTGTTTGACTCAGAAACATGTTGCATGTGGACTAAGGGTCTGTCACCGTGTCATCCTTTCAGGTCAACTCCCAACAGAAGGACGAGATGTGGGTGACCATCACCCCGAAGGTGCGCTCTGTAGGGGTTGCAATTCAGTGTGTCCGTCACTGCTGCAAACGCTGGCAGGACCTTCGTGGCTGGACCAAGAAGATCGCAGAAGTCCAGCTGGGCCTGTCAGCTCCGGGCAAGAGGGGCGGATACCTAACACTGACCCCCCACATGCTCCGAATCCTAGCGGTGGTCTTCCCTGACCTGGATGGGAAGTTGAAAGCCACACAGCAGCAAGGAGGGAGTAAGTATGTGCCTTGTCGCACATCTTTTTTAACCATGCTTGTTGTAGTATCTTAGTCTGCTGGCCCTTTTACAGGTTGTAAGACACACAAAACCACTGTTCATTTTTAAAAGATGCATATGCACAAGGATTATTAGATGCATGGTTATGCCCCTTTCATCAGGGACATGTGAGGAACTTATGTTCAGGGTAGTGACAGTAGTGCCATGCACATGTGATCTGAATGCATTACAACAACATGTGCATGGTGATAACCTTCAGGAGCAATGTGATTGCTCCACATGTGCCAGCACATTGACTAATGTATGACCTGTTCTCAGTGTGGTTTCAACAAATCTGTGAAGTATGTTGTTATTGGAGCACTTAAGTGTGTAAAGCCCGTGCTATACTTCACGGCAGCAGGTGTCATCTATGTTGAGGCCTTGGTGAGTTTGCTTAGTCAGTGTGCCAATGTTAGGTCCCAGCCATGGTGCTCAGTGAATTCAAATGTATCCCATGGGCCAATTACAGGTTTGCTAAATAGGGTCACCTGTCACACTGGCCTTTCACATGGTTGGGTGTAAGATTCCATTCTCTCCATTCAAAAGAGTGAGTCCATGTGTCTGACTCTGCAACAGTGGCAACACATGCCATTCAGTGGCAAACACAGGTTGTCACTGTTGGAAACAGGGCTGCAATTGTAAGGTATGATGTTAGATACACATTCACAAATGTTGACATGTGTGTACAGGCTCTTCACTCTTCATACTTGATGGCTGTGTAAACCATGTTTTTGATGCATCACTGCAAAACACAAAAGATGATGGACGGAATGCTGCACATTGGCAAACATTCACCCCCAGTCACAGATCTGGGTTTAATCCATCGTTATTTTGCTTCACCACGCCACCCCAGTTCAGACATAGCCATATGCAAATCAGTCTTGACCCTGTGCCTCATGGGAACAGTCCAGACCGAACTGCCAAGCCATGTCTTCCCTGGACCGGAATCAAGCATCCTAGGACCGGTATCAGGCTATCAGCCTTCATCAGCCAGGATAGCTTGACTCCAGTGGCGTAGTGAGCACGGGACCCACGTCTGGGCATACCCTTCCCACTTAGGGTGAAATGCAAAACACAAAAGATGATGGACGGAATGCTGCACATTGGCAAACATTCACCCCCAGTCACTGATCTGGGTTTAATCCATCGTTATTTTGCTTCACCACGCCACCCCAGTTCAGACATAGCCATATGCAAATCAGTCTTGACCCTGTGCCTCATGGGAACAGTCCAGACCGAACTGCCAAGCCATGTCTTCCCTGGACCGGATTCAAGCATCCTAGGACCGGTTTCAGGCTATCAGCCTTCATCAGCCAGGATAGCTTGACTCCAGTGGCGTAGTGAGCACGGGACCCACGTCTGGGCATACCCTTCCCACTTAGGGCGAAATGCAAAACACAAAAGATGATGGACGGAATGCTGCACATTGGCAAACATTCACCTGGGTTTAATCCATCGTTATTTTGCTTCACCACGCCACCCCAGTTCAGACATAGCCATATGCAAATCAGTCTTGACCCTGTGCCTCATGGGAACAGTCCAGACCGAACTGCCAAGCCATGTCTTCCCTGGACCGGAATCAAGCATCCTAGGACCGGTTTCAGGCTATCAGCCTTCATCAGCCAGGATAGCTTGACTCCAGTGGCGTAGTGAGCACGGGACCCACGTCTGGGCATACCCTTCCCACTTAGGGCGAAATGCAAAACACAAAAGATGATGGACGGAATGCTGCACATTGGCAAACATTCACTGTCAGATTCCGAGGTGTGAAATGTGCATCATTTTGGTGTAAGTTTACAAAATAAGATGGTAAACAAGAGCATTGTATGCTGTTCAAAGTATGCATTATGTCTAAAAGAAGTGAGGGACATTCAGACTTGTCCCATACAAATGGGGACTTCTGCAGTTTATACAGGATTGGTACACAGTGCTGACTGGTCTCCTAAAGACTAGAAGTTCATTAGGAATAGTCTGTACACACAATGCACCCAGATGGACCAGTGGCATAGTGTTCCACCTGAAGCATTGTGGAGATGCAGTTATCGGATTTGGAAGTGTGTTGACCATTGTTCACATCTGAAACTGGTGAGCTGTCTCCAATGTGCACAACATTCTGACTCATCTTCAGGACACTGTGCATAGATGACACAAGGATGTGGGACACGTGCCTCTCACCCTAGCTATGCCTACTACCTTGGTGTCTACACGATAAGAGTCAGATGTGTGACCTGACAGTAAAGGACCGACGTTACAGGACAAATTATCACAATCACTGTAATCTGTGTGATGTGACTAATACAATGACTACACCAGCTTGATGTATGACAATAAAGTCGTATGACCCGTACCATCAGAGCCAATGTTTCACAATTTGTTGATTAAGGATTGCAGAATGGATACCATGTCTCAAATCATTTATGTTAATCCTCTTTCCATTGTGAGGTCTAAACTCCCTTGCATGAGATGAGACAGGTATGTCATGACACAAGACCATAAGGAGCAAAAGACGATACATCACCTGCTACATAGTGAAGTAGTTGACATTGTGGTTGTGGAAATTGTTATTGATACACCCAATGTTGCAGATAACATCATGTGTGAGTGACAAATGGTTAAGTAGCATACTGACAAGTGCAGTGTACGGAACTATATCAAAATGTTATGGCACAAGTCCAAATGATGTATTTGGTTGATCTGTGATGATTTGTGATGATACCTATGTGTCAAGTACATACGGATGACTTATGTGAATCTTTTTCATGCTTTTTCACAGCATCAGCACCAGCCAGCGGAGGAGGCAGCACCACGGACCAAGGGGAAGCAGCTCGCCAGAGTGGTTCCAGTTTTGAGTCAGAGCAGGAGGGAACCAGTGGCACGGAGGGTGAGGGGAGCCTCACTGAGGGCACTTCTGACATGACATCAGTTGGATCACCAACCGGCTCCAGTGATGACTCCCATGTGGTAGTGGATGACCCAGGAACTGAATCATCTACATCTGAGTCCACCACCACCCCTAACGTCTCCACCCTTCCATCTGCTCCCCATCCCACTGTCCGTGGCCGCTCCCCTAGAAGATTAGGCATCTCCTTCGCACCAGGCACCTCACTTCCTGCCCCTGTCTCCCCTGCTGCCCTGAGTGTGGAGGCCATCAACATCCTGAGGCAGAGCTCTGTGGGGCAGGCAGCAGTGCTGAATGCCCTCCAGGTGCATACCAATCATTTGACACAAATGGTATCATTACTGGAGGGCATTCACTCTGACATGTCTGCCCAACAGAGATCCAATCAGGCTCTGGCCTCCACCCTGTTGGCAGCAGTGTCCCAGCTCCAGCTGTCGCTCCCGCCCTCCTGCCTCTTCCACATCCACCGTCCCAACTACCCTCCCTGACCCAAGCACACGCAAACATACACATGCACTCACCTCAACAGCCACACACAGCAGAGAAGCACACTGACACAAGGACAAACCCACACACATGCACACTCAGGAGACAGACAGCACACCCACCCCCACAGACACACCACCAGCCAACCAACGCATCCACAGACACTCCGCAGACCTCAGACCCCTCTGCCTCCACACCCCCTAGCCTTGCCTCGCCTGTTCCCCCCCCAGCCCAGGCACCCCACCTTGTTCCCATGGAATTCTCCCCTACCAAATCCTACAAACCCCCTCACAAGAAGCGTAAATTCACCCCAACGGACAAGACATCTGCACCTGCTGCCCCTCCTCCTGAGAAGAAACCAAGCCCCAAATCAGCCCTCACCAGAAAATCCCCCCGGTCTCCCCAAAAATAAATCCCCTCCAGTAACCCATACTTGCCCAGCCCAGTACCTCCATCCCCAAAAATCCCATTCCTAAAAAGACCAAACCCCTCTGTATTCCTGTCCACACCATCAAAGAGTTTAAAATTCACAAATTAGTTAAGCCCAGCACATCCTCCCTCCCACTACAGCTGCCACCCCCCTCAATCTGAGCCAACCACTGCAGTGGAGCCACCACCATGAAGTCACAAAGTTTTTTTAGGAAAACACAGTTCCACATGGTTCATACTTTCAGATGTCAACATAGTGCAAGTGTGGCAAAGTACAACAGTTTATGAGAAACATGCTGCATATGTTTGTAATGTGCAGGAACACCACTGTCTCATCAATGCACCTGGATAGATATGGAGTATGACAACATGAGAGTGAGTTTGGACACACCCATGTGCACAAAGTAATGGCACAAATCTTTCAGGTGACTTGAACTGGATAGGCGATGTCAAGTCCTGTTAGTAAATTCTGTGTGTACAGCATTTGTCTGTGCTTGGTAATCCAAAGCCCGTTCAGGCCCCCTCATGTGGCACAGCTGAAGGTATACCAATTCAGCTTGACAATGCACAGCAACAATGCCCTTCTTGGCTCAGTTCATGCAAGCAGGCTGAACCACAGTTGTTGGTGCCAGAAGAGGGGTTGATTTGTTTAGTCCAAGGTGGATGCTGTATGCCAGTCCGGGCTGATGCTGCCCATCGTCAGCTGGCCAGGGCCTTACAAATGCCAATGACTACAGAGCACAGCAACAGAGCTCTGCCTCAAGTGTGCAGTCACTGATACGAGGTACAGGTGGAAAGAACCCTCCCTTGGGTTTACACACAACACCCCTCACCTGGGACACTTAGGAATGTGCTGAGATGTCAATGTGTTTGGCACCAACACACCTTTCGCTCATGGACTGGAATGTTCTATTTTTGATACTGCCTTTGAATTCATGCCACACTTTACTTGTGGTCACTCCACACACAGTGTACACAATGCATTGTCATCATTACGGCATGTGGCCACATCACTTGTAAATGCTATGGATGTGACTGCAACCTGCCCCTGCCTGGATGGACTTTGATAAATCCTATGTTACGCCCCCACAACTGAAGTCTAACATGCATGATGTAATCGTATATTTTAAGGCACTGCTCAATAGGGGTGAGTGCCAATTGTGGAGATTTCAGAATGGTTTTTGTGAGGTATTTTGCACAATCTTCAAATGACAAGTGTTTTGTCTGTCCAAGCTTGTATTTTATTGTTTCAAAACACATCATTCGTAGTTGAGCTTATGATTTGTGTGTAGGTTGTCATTTGTGCATGACTGATAATGTAGTCATTTTGAGCTATGCTTGATGCTGTTCCAGATCATACTGAGCAGAACTATGAGAGCTGTTATGTCTATTGTATTGGCCTGTGCTACATGTGGTAAGCAGAGTGGACTGTGAGTGCACATAAGTGTTGTGGGCCCGTCTGCTGTGCTGATGCTACAGGAACCAGTGTCACACCCATGCTCTTAGTTGCCACACAGGGGAGGATGTGGATTTTGGAATGTGAGGCCTAGCTGCTGATGTGTTTAGCAATGTTCATGTTGCATGTGCTAAGCTAGCTTAAACAAGGGTGGAGGTGAGAGAGACTTGTGTTCCCTTTTTGTGAATTGAGTGAAGACCCCTACGTAATGGGGGAAGGACAAATAATGAGTGTTTCAGAGAGTGTAAGGTAGGAATGTAGTTCAGAGGCAGTTCTTGAGTAGGAAGCGGTAATTTTCCTCATTGTTCCAAAGCGTTTGGTTTGAAAAGCGGGGGTGTAAGTCAGAGACTGGGAGCTTGTAAGTCTGGTTAAATCCTGTGCAAGTTATGCTAGGAATAGGTACGTGTGATGGGGTAGAACCAGCTAGACAAGGTTGGAGTCTGGTAGGAGATGAGAGTTGTAGTTTGTTGCACTACGGTGAGAGATGACTGGAACAGGTTCATGTAATTGATTAAGGATAGTTGTTGATGTGCAGAAGTCAATGTAGGTATGGAGCATGGGACGCGGATGTGGATGTGACAAGGCCACAGTGAGACAAGATTAAACTTATCATTTGTAACAAAGTGGATAAGTGTATGTCAAGGGAATATACCAGTTTTGTAAGTTAGGGTGCTGTATGGTAAAATGTGAGGTGTTGTCCAGTTGATGTATGTTGTATTTGAATCTGTGGATGCCTTTGTTTTTGAAATGACTATCTGTAGAACTGGATCAGAGTAGGGTGTGTGAATGTTGATATGCAAATGACTGAGGACATATTCATTGAGCAATGTAAGTGTCCTGTTGAGAGATGGGGTGATGTGTTAAGTGTGCATGTCAGAGTGGGCTGTGATGGTATACATTGTTATATGAGTGCAGTCCAAGACAATACTGAGGGTGCAACTGGTGATGAGAGTTGTCCATATGACATGTTACATTTAACGTCTGCTGGGAAGATAATGAGTATAATACATTGTGCTCCTATTTATCAAAAAGAGAGGGGGGGACGGTGGGAGCTGATTGTTAGGTCCAGTGACCCTTGCCCCCCGATATTAAGGGGGGTCACTGTTCCTTAAGAGGAGAGTTCAAAGTGGAGAAAGAAAAAGGAAAAGGTGTCCTGTGCTACTCTATGTGTGGGGACAGTGTGTCCTCATCATGATGCCCTCACACACCCCGAAGGATGTCATGCTTCATCATTGGGCTTTTTGCTCCTCGTCGGGCCAGCGCTGCAATGCCCTACGGGTCCCCGAAGGGTCTCTTTTCGGAGATCTTTTGATGAAACAAGCCGTTAGGTGCGTGCGTGTGAGTGGAAGTGAGGTCTCAACTAGTGTGTTAAAAAATGACTGGAGGGAGAGTGGCTATTATTTATTAAAGTGGTCCCTCTGTCATTAGTAAAAGGTGTGTGGTGCTGCTAGTGGGATATTATGTCCCTCAGTAGCTAGATATGAGTCCTTAGTGGGTGTCTCTAGTGGTCGACATGTTTCGCGCTATCTGTGGCCTCTGGAGGAGATCCAAAGCGCTTCTTCAGGACCAAGGTGAGTTTAAATAAAGTATCACTAGCGGCCTAAATTTTCAGTGCCGCCAGGTTGATGGAAAGGAGTAGCGTCTCTGAAAAGAGAAAGGGGTAGGACAGAATATGGGTATAGCTCTAATGTCAAAAATGTGTATAGTTCAGGTCTGCCATTGGGGGGGCCTGGTGCATATTACCATTAGCGTGAGACTTATCGCTATAGGTCAGCATGGGTGTATGAATATCTATATTGTGTTATTATTTACAATGATATAAAAAAATAGAAAAGATAATAAGTAAATGAATACAAAGAAAGAAAGAACATAATCAACATGTAGAACATCGAGGATGAGTTTGTCGCTCTTTGGTCACAAGTATCATGCAGTGCTGTATCCAGTAGTAATTGGTCTATACACGACTTATACCGAGTGGATAATCAGTGAAAAGTTGTCTTGGTAAGGAGTTTGAAAAAATGTAGTTAAAGGTTAAAAGTAGAAACTATGAATATCACTAGAGGGGCCCCACCATTAATGGCAAACCTAAGGACACTGTTCCTGTTCATAATAAATGAAAAACATAATCCTCACCCCTTGTTTCTATAATTATGGCCTCATGAGATCAGTGAGGGCCGATGGGAACTGTAAAAGAACAGGGAAGGAAGCATTGTTTACAAATTACATTCATTGTAAAAATCACGTTATCAATGTTCACAAACAGAAAAGGAAAATCACACAGTGGTCCTCATTTGTGATTTTTATCCTGCAAACTAAGAAAAAAATAGGAAAATTCTTTGGGTTCTCATATTGTATTGATGTCATAGATCGAGAGATTCACAAATTGTGCATGTCACACTCGGGCACTGCAAGGGAAAGGAAGGAAAAGGAAGAACATACCAGCATATTGCTAGTGTTATATTTATCTTACTTCTCTCACATTTATCCTGGGAGTGTTTGAGAGTTTAGTTCAGGCCCAGTGTTTCTTTTCTCAAAGGAAAAGATTTAAAGACTAGGAAGTGACAAAGCGCAAGTGTTATCCTTGTAGTACTCACGGTTCTCCCATTCAGCTGTGCTGCTCCACCGGCATGCCTCTCTCTGTCTCCGCCGGTATTCAAGCAGTTTTTGCCGCCCTTTTTATAGTGGGAGTGTGCTACTAATTAAGGAGTTAATAGGAGAGTGTATAGTGTTGTGTTTGGGCGCCATCTTGTAGCGGATGGTTTTATTGTAAAATCGTCTTAAGTTCTGGTATATTGTGATCATCGTTGGCCTTGTATGTCACGTGACTCATAATTTATGACATTTAAATACCACCAGAGTGATTTCTAGGAGATTGATCTAGATTTTGGTTGTTATTGACAGTTGTTTTTCTACTACGCTAATCCAAAATTGGGGGCCATTTTGAAGTGGTGTTTCTGGTTACTATATTTGTTCATAGTTGGGCATGGAGTTGTCTTTTTCAGATTCCGCTTCTGGTTACTTTGTATGTCCAAAATTTCGGATATATGTCATGATAAACTGCTGAGGTTTGTTAAAATATTGATATATACAGGTAGGGTGATTATGGTAATTTTAGCATTGGTATGTTTATCGTACTAATTCAATCCAGGGTATTTCATCATTTAGGCCCTTGGTGTTAGTCCGTAAGCGGTGAACCCATCTTTGTTCTTTTTGGAAGAGTGTTCTGGTTGACCATGCAGGATTTGATTCTATGATAGTCCAGTTTACTTGATCTGGTGTGTGCCCAGTCTCGATATAGTGTCTGCTCATTTTGGTGGTATTCTTTTTACATCGTATATTACTTCTGTGTTCGTTTATGCATGTTCTTATGGCTCTGGCTGTCATTCCTATGTATAAAAGATCGCATGGACATTTTACCATGTAGACACAGTTCTTAGTATTGCAATTAGTGTGCTTTTTTTGCGTCCACTCCTGATTGTTCATTTGTAAAGTTTTTGTATGTTTTGTCAAGGGGCAGATGCTGCACGTGCCGCATGGGTAATGTCCTTTTACTGTTGGTAGGTCCCACAGTGTCCTTTGAGTGTCCAATTGTCTGTTTTGGGGTCTCGTGTGGATAATCATATTTTTGATATTCTGTGTTCGTCTAAATGCGAATGTTGGGCATTCCATTTGTGTTCCCCTGCGTGTAGGATATTCCAGTGTTTCAGTAAGATCTTTTTACTTGATTAGATTGGGGTGTGTAGGTGGTTACACATGTTATTGTATCATCGTTTTGTTTTTCCACAGTTTCTAACAGAGCTTCTCGGTGGTTGTTACGTGCACGTTTTTGTGCCTTCTTTATAATCCTCTTGGGATAGTTCCTCTGTTCCAGGTTATGGCTAAGTTCTGCTGCTTGTGCATCGTAGTCCATGGTGTTGCTGCAGTTTCTTCTGAGCCTTAAGAATTGCCCAATGGGGAGATTCTCTCTGAGGGCTTTTGTATGATGGCTGTCAAAGGTAAGCATACTGTTTCTGTCAGTAGGTTTCTTGTATGTTTTCGTCAGTAGTTTCCCATCCTTCAGAATGATTAGAAGGTCCAGAAAGGGGATCTCTTCACTTGAGGAAGTCAGGGTGAATTTAAGGAAAGGGTCCTGGTCGTTGATCCAATTGTGGAATTCTATGCAACGTTCCTTTGTGCCTGTCCATAGTATGAGGATATCGTCTATGTACCGCTTCCACTCTTTTATTTCTGGTTTAAAAGGGTTGGACAGTGGAAGGATGTGAGTTGCCTCGAAATAAGCCATATATAGGCAGGCTAGACTAGGCGCGAAAGTGCTGCCCATACAAGTTCCGTGGATTTGTTGGTAATGTTGATCTTGGAATTTGAAAAAGTTGTTCTTCAGTGCTATTTCCGCACATTCCAGGATGAAGTTTGTCGGTTGTGGTTTTGTCGGATCATGTTTTCTCAGGCTTTCTTCAACTGCTCTTAGTGTTGCTTCTTGTGGGATGTTCGTATACAACGCCTCCACGTCGAGGGTTACTAGTAGCGTGATTTCCTCTGGATCTCCTATTTGTTCTATCAAGTTGATGGTTTCTTTGGTATCTTTGAGGTAGGATGGTGTTGCTTGTACCAGTGGTCGTAGGAAATGATCGCAGTATTGGCTGAGTGGTTCAAGGAGAGAGTTGATGCCGGATACTATCAGTCTGCCAGGTGGTGGTGTGATGTTTTTGTGGATTTTGGGTAGAACGTAGAAATATGGGGTTGTTGGTTGAGAGTTGACTAGGAATTCTGCTTCGTTCTTACTTATCCATCCATTTGTTCGTGCTTCACCTACTGAGATGGTGATTTTTCTAGTCAGGGAATCTGTCGGATCTGTGTCTATTTTGCGATAGTATCTGTTGTCAGCCAGTTGTCTGTGGCATTCATTGTTGTAGTCGTCAGTGTTAAGAATCACGATGGCTCCACCTTTATCTGCAGGTTTTATCGTGATAGATTCATCATTGTTTAGGTCTTGAAGAGCTTTTCTTTCCCTTGCGGGTAAGTAGTCAAAGGTTTTCTTTGGTTGAAGGTGACTTATGTCTTGTAGCACCGCTTTTTCATATGTGAGGATCTCTGCACTTGTCATCGCTGTTGTGGGTGTGAATTTGGATGGCTTCCGTAGGCCAGTATCTTTAGTGGGTATGTCCATATTGTTCGTATCTTTTGTCTGGAAAAAGGATCTCAGACGCAGTTTCCTGAAGAAGGCATGTAGTTCACCAGTGAGTCTGAATTCATCCTCTCTCGGGTGGGTACAAAGCCTAATCCCCTTTGTAGGGCTAATTCTTCTGTTTCTGTCAGGGTTCTGTTTGATAGGTTAACCACTAATTTTTCTTCGACTGGCTCCTTGTCCTGCGTTGTTCTTTGTCCTCCAGCCATTGTACTTGTTTTTGTTCGTTTTTCCGCCTGCCTCTTCCTCTGCCCCTGCCTCTGTTCCAAAAAGGAGGGCGTTGTTGTTGGTAGAATGGAAGAGGTGGTGGTGGGCCATGGTAGCCAGGATACCACGGTGGCGGTGTACCTTGATAGCCTGGCATTGGGTAGTTAAACATATGTGGTGTCGGTAGGATTCCTCGACCACCTTGGTGATTCTTCCAGCTATCATTGCTGGAGTTGCTGCTCGATCTCTTTGATCTGGTTGAGGTGGTTGATCCGTCGTCAGATGAGGTGTCGGTGATGTTGCTCACATAGTCTTCCCTGGTGTATGGATATATCTTCTCTCTCTCAAAATTTTTGATATCTTTCTGTAGTTTTGATATCTTCTTCTGTAGAAGATATTCTTTGTGGTCATTCATTTCTGAGTTTATCTCAGCTAGTCGTGTTTTCCAAGTAGATATACTGATGGTTGTTTTCAGGGCATTTTCTGCGATAGTTATTTTAATTATCAGTGCTTCAGACAGGCGTTTTGCGGTATTAATTATGAGTACCAGTAGGTCGCGTGTGCATCTCCATGCCACTTGGCTCCAGTCTTTTCTAAAGATTAGATCTTCTAGGAAGATTCTTGGTGCTATGTTCACAATATATTGTGTACATGTCATGTATGTGAGAGGTGTTGTGCACATAGTGATGAAGAGTGTTGCTGTGAATGTAGATGTGGATGTAAGAAGGGCAGCGCCAGTGTGCGATATTGAGAATCGGTTTGGAAGAGTTTGAGTACAAGGCTGGAGCTTGTGGAGCAGACATGCTTTTCCAGAGAAATGCACCAGAGGGGGCTTATGACGTGCTTGTGTATGTATGATAGTTTTTGAGAGATGAGCATGTACTGTGAGGTGGACATGAGAGGGGTCATACTTGCACAATTAGAGATTATGCAGGCCAAGATGTTATGTTGAAATGTACATATGTGTTGATTATATGTGTATGTAAGTAGGCAAAAACAGTTGGCAGATGAAATGTGAGGATGTAGTATGTGTTTGCTGCAATTTGCTGTTTGCCACTGAATGTTAATGACTGATTGTTGGAATGGCCACTTTGAGTACAGAGGCATATGCAAACACTATTGTCCTCACAGGACAATTTGCCTCCACCTAGCCTTGCCTTGTCTGAGATGTATGTAGGCATGAGTGGCAAGTTACCCTTTGTAGGTAGATGTTGTCACTGATTGATCATTCTTCCCCTTGGATACTGCCCTGGGATGGAGGTAGAGATTGCTTATATTGTACTGTCATGATCCTGAAACTTTGGATGGCAGTCCATTGTTTAGAGGGCTATAGTTCCCCCAATTGAAAAGTCAAGGATGTGTGTTGTTGGTAGACCTGGGGTCAGACTACTCCAGAAACACATCCCCACACTTCCCAGGAGACTACACACACATGGGTACTAATGTCATTGAGACTTTGAATGTCACAGGTATGGGGACACCAAGGGAGATGGACTCATTGTAATGATATCTCTGGTTGTGTTGATAAAAATACAGTGCACTGTCACAAAACACACACACATGTGACACCAGAACATTACACCCAGTTCCATAAGGGTTTGCATTGTCAATGTATTTTTCCGCCTGTATTCTGGTTTGGCAAGTGTAGCCCTTGTGTGGGTCCATATGAGGTCCCATTTACCACATTGAAAAGTGCCACAGAGCCTGAGGGCAATATGTCTTTGTAGAGGGTCTCCTTGATGTTTGTACATGTTAGGGTGCAGTGTTTCATTACCAAATGTGGACAGAGCAAGCTTCATTCTGCACATATCCCACTTCCTCACAAGGTGTACCTATATCCCCTGGCTTGAGGATGGCTGTGTCAATTGTGTCAGAGAGCCACAAGTTAAGCCCCACACCACCCCACCGGCATCCTCAACAATGATGGCATCTCAGCTTACACAATGTGCTGTGCACTGGTCACTCCAACACTGTCAGTGGAACCTACGTCTTGAGACTCATGAGTACTCCTACTACTCTGCAGTACACAATCTGCACATACATTCAGAATGGAATTATTTGTTAGCAGCACACACTACAGCCTGAGGAGGTAGATGCTGAATTGGTGTGAATGACATTCTCAGAAGATGACCCTAGACACATACAGATTGGGTGTTGAGTGCAGCCCCCTCAGTCCACACATGGTGACTGTATCCTACATTGTTGTTGGCCCATGCATTGTCTCATTCCTGTTGGATTTTGTCTCCAAATAATTCACTGACTACTGGGACAGAACAACTTCTATGTTGTTTGAGTGACAATCACTGAAAGCATTACTGAGTGGCTGGGTCTGGGGACTTGTATGTTGTCTGGGCCAATTTCCTCAGGGCTTTGCTGTAGACAGAGGCATCACTATGTCATCAATAGACTGCGGTACAGTTGCAGTCTGTGATGCTAGCAATGCTGACAGATGGTCAAACACACCACACCAATCTGATTGAGCAACTGGGTTGCTTTTACTTTGCAACATGACAAGCTGTGATGAACACAGAGTGGGATAAGTCATGGCAATTTGTGTCCTGCCTTCTCTGTTGCTTAACAACAACCCAGCAGATGTTGCTGATTATGGATCACCTTCCGCAAATGCACAGTTGTCAGGCAACCATCCATGAATGGTTCACATTGTATTGTTGTGGCCTATACATTCACCCCTACTGTGAACGCATGGTAGACGTTTCATGATTCCTAACTGGATTCAATCTACCTGAACTTGATCTGGCCACACGTGCAGTGACCAACACCCCGTTGGCTGGTACAAGAGATACTCAGACTGATTCTGCGCCCGCCACGTTTACCACTCATGCATTGGACAGTCTCCCGCCCAGTCTCGATGATGCCTATGAGCTTGTACTTTAACACAGGTGACTGTATCTCTCTTGGGCCACCTTGAGTGATTGGAGAGACCCACAATCCATGTGGCAATTTCTTCACTGTAGATTGCTAAAACACAACAGTGCCCTGCTGGCTGGCTTGAGTGAACACTGGTGGTTGAATGGCACGGGTCCACCAGGGGTGTATTATTCTGACCTGGCAAAGCATAATGTGCCCCAAGATAGTTGTGTCCTTTATGTATTTGAGTGCGGTGTGTGTGCCATCTGACCTGTCTGCATGTTAGTGATTGTATGTAAGGGATTCATCTGTCTGAGTCCTGCTCTGGATCTGTGCTGGGTCCTTCCCATGTTGTTATTCTTGACACATCCAACAACCCATTCTGGTTGTGTCTCCCTATGGTGACCTGTTCTGACACTGGAGTACTCATCATGACACAGGATGTGGGACTGTGTGATTGATCTGATGAGGGAGTGGAGGTCCATGTTGGACTGTAGAAGTCAATTTGTTGTTTGTAGACGTGTATGGATCTGTCAACAATTTGTGCATCAGGTAAAGTGAGGTCTGAGATAGTAAATAATGTAGGCCTAGGTTATCCATCTTATTGGGTGGATGTATTGTCTTGCTACTTGGTAGATCAGCTATTGATTTTGACTACACTTTCCTGCATGATTTATACATGTTGTATTTTCTTTGGCAGCTATCCAGAGTAAACCATTTACTTCTTCTAGGGTGTTTGGGAAATGGCATGGTAATATGGAAGAATGATGGCACTTCCTGCAATGTGGCTTCCTATGACGAGATGTAGTGGTCTTTGTATGCGTTTCAGATCTTAGGATTTTTCCTTTGTAACAGATGCATGTAGGTGCGGGCATAGTGACAGTAATTTTGTCTCTGTGGACATACTTTTGTGAGTACATTGGAGTTCTGTTGCCCTGCAAAGTTTCGGTTTGTGTTGTTGTGGACTCATGCATTCACTTTGTGATACATACATAACTGTGTTTATGGGCATTCCTGTTCCAACGTCAAATGTGTGTTTCTAGTAGTATTCAGCGGTCTGACTGTACCTACCTGATGATGACATTCCCTCATTTGACAGACACAACATGCTATTGGAACAAGGGTCGGAATGGGATCCCAATGATGCAGGGGCACTCTGAAAGTCATTGGCACACATTCCGTGATCACCCCTTTCCTTGTAGCCTCTGTGCATTTCCCTGGCAAGGGATGTTTCAAAATAGCACGCTGCTGCTGATCAAGGGGGTGTGGGGTAGGTTTGAATGGCCCAAATGAAACTTGCCTCCCTGCGAGGCCCCTACATGCAACTCAACCTCTATGCTCCTACCATGACCTGAAAGTGATGGGAGGGTGGGGGAGATAACACTGCTCCTATCAGGACATGCGAGGGATGGTGCCAAGGTGAGTATGTCCCAAAGGCTGGCCCCCAGCCTCAATTTACAGCACAGCTGTGGAACAGACAAGATACTGGCACCCTATTGCAGTGGCCTGGTGGGGACTGTGGAAGTAAGTCAGTCTCTTGGGGTGGTTTTCAGAAGCCCCAAAAAGACCAGCCCACAGGCGACCCTGGTGCACCGGCACATTGACCAATGCCCTATTGCCCGCATTCTCAATACAAGCCTATACAGAATCCTTTCTGATAGAACTCAATGCCCATAGGGCTCAATGTGCTTCAGCCCCCCCCTTTGTGTGTGCCAGCCCAGGCTGAGACAGCTTCCCCACACACACACACACAGACAGTTCTTGAGCTGCTGTGAGTGGCTGGTCTGTCGTATTTGCACAGCAGCACCAGAGTATTTCACAAGTTTTTTAAGGGACCATTTACTAGCTGATGTGGCTTTGTTAGTTTTTCAACAGTGCCTAGAGCATCCGCATCTCCACTCTGCCCATTCCTTATAGTTAACACTTACATTTGCTGCCACAGTGTGAGAATGAATTTCCTGCCAAGTAACCTTAAGCATTGTTTTTTTGCTGTTTTGTACAGCTTGTACTCCACACAGAGGTATTGAGGCACTTTGCATGAGCACCAGTTACATTAGTGAAGGACACATTGCTGGGAGTATTAGCCCCCCCAACCCACAATTTGACACTACATTGCTGGGGGTATTAGCCCCCCAACCCCCACATTGGCTCAACATTGCTGGGGGTATTTGCCCCCAACTTCCAAATTGGCTCAACATTGCTAGGGGGATTTTGCCCCAACACCCATTTTGACACTACATTGCTGGGGGTATTTTCCCCCCAACCCCCACATTAGTTAAACATTGCTAGGGGTATTTGCCCCCCAACCCCCAATTTGAAACTACGTTGCTGAGGGTATTTGCCCCCCAACTCCCACATTGGCTCAACATTGCTGGGGGTATTTGCCCCCCAACCTCAAATGTGACACTACATTGCTGGAAGTAATTTCCCCCCCTTAATTTGGCTGTAGTTGCGCCCCTGCTTTCTCTTGTGTTGTCTTTCGCGGGCTAGTTGCGTTATTGTGTAGGGGTAGGTGTCTAACTTACCATCTTCGTCTAACACGTCAGTTAGGGTTGAAGTACTCATCATAAGTGTAGAGTAGATGGATCACATGCGTGATGGGATGCATATCTGCACAGTCTTGGTCGCAGGAATCGTGTTGTGGCACGATTCAGAGCAGAAATACTCCCCTTCCAGCTGCTCTGACGTGTTGGTTGGGCCGACCAGTTCGGCGCATAGGAAGTACGCATCGTACTTAGTCGGTCGGATTCGGACTCAGATGTGCCTCCGAACGACTCCATTCTGCGTTTCTGGAGGCTTCTCGTTAGGATAATGAAGTCGGATTTGGAGTAACTGAGTCTTTCAGTAAGTAATGGGTTTTGGGCATCGTAATGCGACATTTGGGAAAACCGGATCCCAGTACGAGTCAGTTGGAAGGTGCGACTCCGAAAGGCTCTCGGATGCCCTTTCGGACGACATGGTAATTGGGCCCTTAGTCTTCATGTAATTACATCAGAGGTAAATTGAGACATAATGTTCTTTTTAGTGTTAGTGGTCAATTTTGGGATCCCTTGAGCAACATATATAGTTCAGTATCATAGGCCTACAGCATGAATCTCAAGTCATAGCTTCTCAGACAGTCATGAATACATTTGCTATTTAGGTTGGAAAACAAAAGAAATGTGGCAGTGCCATCTAAGTACACAATATTCAAGTGGGTTTTACTACAGGTGGTTTGATTAGTTTGTTTAGCAGCAGCTGATAGAGTCAACATGATGCATACACTGTCTAAATTACAATCTAAAATCAGGCTCCCATTCAGCAGGTTGTCATTTGTTTCAATGTATTGTTGTAATTGTTCTTGAACAATGACTTCTAATTTCTTTATCAGAATTTGAATACTGGTAATGGAATGCTGCTTTTTTGGTTGTAAGGTATCTAAAGTGGAATATTTTCATTGAGTTTTTAAAGAGTTGCCCACCTAGCAGGCACCCATATTCCAGGGGGGAATTAGCAAAAGATGCACTTAATGGACAGATATGATTAATACATTGCTTGAGAGGAGGTCATCATGGTGCATAGTGTTTGTAGTAGAGCCTGATGATGATCTGGACACTATGATGCTTAATTTATTACGACACTTAAAAGACTCTTTAATTTTGTGTTTCTTTATTTTTGCGCCCTTGTCATTTTAAGTGGGCTTTGCCTCTATTTTCCTCAGTACAAACTGTTAAGTAAATTAAAAAATGATCAGCCCCAAAAAGTGGATCTGATGTGAGGTGGGTGAGGAAGTCAATTTTTAGTACACTCAATCTAGTATGTGAATTGTTTCATGTCCACAGATTCCTAATATCCAATTATAGATAAGGACTTAAGATGGAGCATCATTTCATTAACATAGGGGTTTGAAAACCGATTAGACCTTATACTGCAGCCACCCTACAATAACAGATCATTCCAGGTAGCAAATAGGTAAAAGGGATTGCTTAGTTTAGCGTCGTGTTCAACCTTGTTTTCTTTGTGAGGAAGAATAAATGCAATACTGCCTAGAAAGGTTCAGCGTTTTGCATGACCTTGGTGGACATTGCTGCCAATAAGATGCCATTTTGTGGACCTACAGACTTGCCAACGACCCTGGGTGTTGCTCGGTAACTATCGGTTGGCAGGTGGAGTCACAAGATGAATGAGACAGCACTGAAAAGGGAAGACAGCTAGAGGAACAGAGTAAAAAGGGAATGACACAACGGTTTGCAGAAGAAAAGCAACAAGTAGAAAAGCATCCAGCCATTCAGTAGGCAAAGTCTGGGAGGGAATATAGAACCTTAAGCACCATCTGGAACCAATGTTTTACATTGGGAAATTGAGATGCAATATTCCTCATAGGAGGATCATTAAATACGGAACACAAAATACAGTTGAAAGGAGGGAAAATAAATGAAAAGTGCCATAAAAGGAGTAGGCAGAGAGTTGTGATTTGGGCATCTTACATGGAAGTGTTCTGTGAGCCATCACAGTCTGAGACACTCACCAGAACCAGACTGGGAACCAAAAGCAGCCCTGGCAAAAATCTTCAAACCAGACCCACTCACTCCCGGTCTGTTTCTTTTTTGTCTCTTTCATTGTAATCTTGCTCTTTCAGTCTCGCTATCTCTTTCTCTATATCTTTCTCTTTTTGCCTCTAGTACCTGCTCCCATAAACCCCAGACAGCTGGAGACTGAGGCAGCAGCCCTTGACCTTCTTAAACTGGCCTCCAATGGTTCCAGCCTCCTGGGGAAATGCTGTTTGGAATAAATGGCCAGTTAGCTGAAGATGAACAAAGTGCCCTTCTTGGGCAGTATCTTTGAAAATTTATGTTGATAAATGCTGGAGAGTCACTTGGTAATTCCCTATATACAATTAAAAGAGACTTAAATGAAACCTTCTGCTTAATGGGCATCCAAGCCTACTGTTAGACAAGCCTTGGCGTGGGTTTCCCTTGCATTTTTTTGCCTTTGCCTCCTGTATTTTTACTGTGTGATGGATTTCGTATTGCTGGTCGAGATGCTTTGGGCACTTTGCCACTGCTGATCAATGCCAAAGTGCAAGTGCTCCCTTAGTAAATTGTTATTATGAATTGGTGTTTCCATGATTGGTTTATTTGGTTTGCTATTAAGTCCCTAGTACAGTGCACCATGTGTGCCCAGGGCCTGTAAACCCGAATGCTGCTAGTGGGCTTGCAACACTGATTGTGCCACTCACACAGGCAGTCTTGCAACAAAGTCTCAGGCCTGCCCTTGCAGTGCCTGTGCGCAGTCTAGTACTGCCATGTCGACCTGGCAAGTGCACCCACTTTTCTTACATGTGAGTCACCCCTAAGGTAGGCCCAAGGTACCCCTGTGGGCAGGGTGCAGTGTATGTGAAAGGTAGGACATGCCCTGATGTGTGTGGCATGTCCTGATAGTGAAATACTGCCAATTTCGTTTTTCACTATTGTAAGGCTATCTGTCGTATAGGATAGAATGGGGAGTTTGCTCATAACATCTTATGAGCATGACTGCCCATGGGAACAAGATAGGAAAATAAAGTTTGATATGCCTGAACTCAGAATTTTAAGATGCATCTTTTAGTGAGGGTGATTTTTACATTATGTGTTTGAAAATACCACTTTTAGAAAGTAGGGATTTTCTTGCCTAACCATCCAGTGTGCCTCTGGAAGATTGTGTATTGACTGTCTGGCTTTGGAGTGACAGGGGCTGGGGATGTTCATTCTGTTCAGACAGCCACTTGGGGGGTTGAGCTGTCTCCTGCCTTTCCAGGGTGAGTCGGGGCTGGGCTGAATAGACCTGGGCTGCATTCAGAGTAGGGGGAGAAGATTTCTCTCACACCTGAATTGGCCTGGTCTGCCAAGGACAATGCTGTCTGCACCTCCTGCCAGGAAGCTGCACCAGAGATGACAGAACTGTTTTTGGCTCTGCAAAGAGCTTCTCTGCCACAGAGAACAAAGGGCTTTGTATTATAAAAAGAGGGGCCCAGACCGCAGACTTTTAGATTACTTCTGGGAATCGAGAGGAACCTTTGCCAAGAAGAAGAGATGGAGAAACTGAGGAGTAATACTGCGCCTGTGCTGTTTCCTGTCTGGGGTTGGCCTGCAGTGGCTACTTTGTGCCAAGGAAAGGAGAAGGACTTTGCTGTGTGCTGTGTCCCCTGCTTGAGGAAGATCTCGAAGGGCTTGACATAGAGCTTGCCTCCTGTTCTGAAGTCTCAGGGACACAAAGGCTTTACCCCCAGTCCCCCCTCAACTCCTTTGCTGGGAGTTCTGACCTGCTGAGTAGTGCCTGCCAGTGTTCTGGACCTCTGGAGGTTGTTTTGGGGCTGTAAACTGCAAGAACTGTGAAAATCGATGCATCGCAGTGGTGCGAGAAGAATTTTCTGACGCATCGCCGGCGCCAAAGAATCGACGCAGCGCCTGCTCACAGCTGAAGTGTTTGCCGTGCGATGAATACTCTGCACCGATCTCCGACGTCAGAGATCACCGCACCTATTCTGATGCAGGCCCTGTTGTGGAAGAACTGACGTATTGAGGGGACGCGGCTGAAATCAGCGCAGCGCATCCCGGGTCTTCACGCATCGTACCGGATTGTCACGCATCACATCGAAGCGTCAAGTCTGTCAGATCGTTGGGGGACTCAGTAAGAAACCGACATATCACCTCCCCATGCAGTAAGAAACCGACTCATCACTTCTTCTCTTGTAAGGAACCGACGCATCACCTCCCCTGCGCAGCAGTAAGGATCCGACGCATCACTTCCCCGGAGCAAGGAACTGACGCATCACCTTCCCTGAGTGTAAGGAACCGATGCATCTCCTTCCCTGCGACCCTTTTTGCTTGCATTTTTAGACGCATCCAAGGTACTTTGTGTAAAAGTGTTGCATTCACCATTTTCTTGGAACAGAACTGTTTCTACCTTTTAAAAATCATATTTTTAGTATTGCATGTGGATTTTTGTCATTTTGGTCTTGTGTTGGTTTAGATAAAGATTACTTATTTTTCTAAAATGGTATGGTGTCCATTTGTAGGGTTTTCACTGTATTACTGTATGTGTGCACAAATGCTTTACACACTGCCTCTGAGATAAGCCTGCCTGCTCATGCCAAGCTATCAAGGGGGTGAGCAGGGGTTATTTTACAAGTGTATCCCCCTTACCCTGACTAGGAAGAAAGGTCCCTACTTGGACAAGGGTGCAAACCGTTGCCAACTAGACACCCCCATTATTAACACCTACGCTTGCCAATGGTGTTCCACTGAGGGCTAAATGGTTTACAGAGTAGAATATCTTCTTTGCTTTGAGCGCTATTGAGCTTGAGCATAATAGATAAGCAAAAGAACACATATAGACAGATATATGACCAGACCATATATGAATGATGGAGTAAAGCATAGATTTTCCCAAGGAACAGGAATGATACCTTGGTAACCTGTGCAGCAGTTGATGTAATATTATCCATTGCTGTTTTATCAAACTACTTGTTCCTTTTATTTATGCAGGTTTTTGTAAGCACTAAGTGTAGTTGATAAAGCCCTTAAGGGCATCCAGTGCGCCGCAGCACATCTTATACAGGGTTTGAAGAAACATAATCACATTGACCCTCATCTTGATGAACTCCATTGGCTCCCCTTGCTGGACCACACCATCTTCAAAAACAGCTGCATTATTTTCAAAGCCATCACAACCTGTATTCCTGCTTATCCTACAGACAGGCTCACCATCTCTGATGGTTCTCACCACATCACCTTCGGACGACAGACTAAAAAGGGGTAAAAAAGACAAAACAAGACAAGACATGCTTTCTATCAATGCACCAAGGATCTGGAACAGCATATCTGTATCCATCAGAACCACACAACACTACTCGAATTGAGGAAGAGTTAAAGACTCACCTCTTTAAAGAGCACTACATCACAATGCATTAACCATCCATCCACAACCCAGCTTCCTCTTCTATTACTCGTTGACTTTATACTTGTCTTTGACCCTGTACAGCGCTTTTCTGCCTTTTGGCTGGGTTTATTTTATAGAAATACCAAACACATACATAATACATACATACATACATACGTATATACATACATACATACACAAAACGCTATTGCTGTTTACCAGCATCGGCATTCCTTAGAGGCATTTAGATAGTCAAATCTTCCCTGGGGAAAGATGTTCCTGTTGGCCAGACTTGAAACAGCTTGGAGGTTGCCCAGCACTTTCTTGGAAATGTTTGAATAATTGACATGCAATATTATAGGCAAAGCCGCACCACCCTTGTACTAATAGTTTCTGATATTCCTGCTCTAGCATTGGAGAGATATCCAGTATGGTTGGACTTGGCCCTTTTTGGCTAAAGTTCCCTAAACTTTTTGCCTTCCCCCTAGTCTTTTTTCTGACATGGTGTTGCCAACTTAGATGCTTTGGGCACTTTGCCACTGCTGATCAGTGTCAAAGTGCAAGTGCTCCCTGTGTAAAGTGTGATGGTAATTGGTTCTTCATAATTGGTATGTTTGCCTTACTAGTAAAGTCCCTAGAAAAGTGCAGCATGTGGGCCAGGGCTAGTAATGCAAATGCTACTGGTGGGCCTGCAGCACTAATTGTGCCACCCACACAAGTAGCCCTAAAGAGAGAACTCAGGCCTACCACTGCAGTGCCTGCACGCAGTTTGCTAAACTGTCATGTTGTCCTGACAAGTGCACCCACTTGCCAGGCCTTACCCTTCCCTTTCCATGCACATCAGACACCCCTATAGTAGGCCCAAGGTACCCCCCTGGGCAGGGTGCAGTGTTTGTGAAAGGTAGGACATGTACTGAGGTGTGTACCATGTCCTAACAGTGAAATTCTCTCCATTTCGTTTTTCACTGTTGCAAGGCCATCTTGCCCATAGGACAGAATGGGGAAGGCTGTGTAATATGTTTCCAGCCTATCTTCCCATAGGTTTAAGATGGAGAGGTGAAGTTTAGTGTGCCTGAGCTCACAATTTAATAACACATCTTTTTGTGAAGGTGGTTTTTGAATTGTGTGTTTAGAAACCACGCTTTTAGAAGTGGCTGGTTTTCTTGTTCTAACAATTCTGTGTGTCTCTGCCTGGTTGTGGATTGACTGTCTGGATCTGAATGTGATAGGATCTGGGAAATGTCTTGACCCAGGGAGTGGAGGTGAGACAGCAACAGGCTGACCTGCATCTGGAGTGTAGGGGGGAGGAGTAGCCCCTGGAGGTGAAGAGGCCTGGGCTGCTGCCATAAAACAAAGGCTCCATCTCCTGCTGAGTGATTGAAGATCCAGACCCCCACTATCAAAGGAAGAAGGTGTCACTGGCAGGGAGACACCCAGAACTGGTTTGGACAGGGGTCAGTGCCCCCTGAACACAAAGACTTCAAAGACATTTAGGGGTATAACTATGAGAGCTGAAACCCCTGGACTTTAGACTGAAATCCCTATTGAAAAAGGATTGAACCTACTTGGTGCTCAAGAGGAACCTCGGCCAAAGATGAACAGCTGAAGAGACTGAAGAGAAGGACTGACCCTTGCTGTCTGTTCTGGGGCTGGCCTGCAGTTTGCTGGTTTGACTAAGGAGAGGACAAGGGACTTTGCTGTGTGCTGTGTCCCCCTGCTTGTGAGGACTTTGCTGTGTGCTGTGTCCTGAAGTAGCGTGTCTCCAAGGGCCCAAGGAGAGCTGGCTCCCTGTTGTGGAAACTCAGGAACATAAAAGTTTCCAAGTGTGTCTCAGCGACGCTGTGTGCGTGTGCTTTTTGCAGCCTGAGACCTTCGTGAGAACTGCCCCGTGATCGTGTGCACCCGGAGTCCAAGTGAGTCTCAGCGATGCTGTGTGCTTGTGCTTTGTGCAGCCTGAGACCTTCGGGAGGATTGCCTTGTGATCGTGTGCACCCGAAGTCCAAGTGAGTCTCAGCGACGCTGTGTGCGTGTGCTTTGTGCAGCCTGAGACCTTCGGTAGGATTGCCCTGTGATCGTGTGCACCCGGAGTTCAAGTGAGTCTCAGCAACGCTGTGTGCGTGTGCCCTGTTGCAGCCTGAGACTTTCGTGAGAAATTGCCCCGTGACTGTGTGTCCCGGAGCAGTCTTGTTCTCTGCTTCGATCGACAGCATGGCCAGAACTGCTGTGATCGTCATTGCCATCGGCCAGGACCGGCATCCCCAGAGGAGCTGTGGGAATTCACCGCCGCCGGCCTGAGCCTGCCTTTGCCAAGGAGAAACCTCGAACCATCACCGTCGTCGGGGGTCCGAGTTCCACTGCCCAAGATCAACGAAGTCGCACCGGAGGCCCAAGCCGCAAGGAGTAGAGAGGAGAGTGAGACCGCACCCACCAGGTAATGCTCAGCGAGCGTGCGTGTGTCGCCTCCTGGGGCGGGGTGCAAGCTACGAGAGAAACGCTCTCGGCCTTTCCCATCTTTGCAGCGTGAGCCCCGCTCAAGTCCGTATCGTGGCCCGTACTTGCCGAGGAGTGGCAGTACCGGGGCCGGAGTGTGGAGCTGCACTTTGTTTTCCATCGTAACAGTGTTGGGGGCATATTTTGGCAGTAGCTGACCGCGAGTCAGTAAGAGTGGCATAGAGACCGTCCAGAGCACCGCAAGCGGTGCCGGAGTACATTATTTTTGCATTACGAACTGCCTGATTGTTGCATTACGGATTGCATTATTTTTGCATTACGAACTGCCTGATTGTTGCATTACGAACTGCATTATTTTTGCATTACGAACTGCCTGATTGTTTCATTACGGATTGCATTATTTTTGCATTACGAACTGCCTGATTGTTGCATTACGGATTGCATTATTTTTGCATTACGAACTGCCTGATTGTTGCATTACGAATTGCATTATTTTTGCATTACGAACTGCTTGATTGTTGCATTATGCATTGCATTATTTTTACATTACAAAGTGCCTGATTCTTGCATTACGAACTGCATAGCATTGCATTAGGACTGCATTGGATCATCGAGAATTGCTCATTAATACTGCAAGAATTTACCAGTGCGTGCTGGCCTAATAACCGGCACAGTGAAATATTACAAATATGCATATGTTGGATTTTTATCGTGTGGTCTCATCGTAAATCTTTTTTATAAACATATAATTGTTTTTATGAAACTTGTGTGGAGTCCATTTGTGGTGTTATCACTGTGTCACTGACAGCGTGGATGCAAATACTTTACACATTTGCCTTGGAGATAAGCTTGGCTGCTCGTGCCAAGCTACCAGGGGGTGTGCAGGGGTTATCTGAAGGTGTGTCCCTCCTTACCCTGACGTAGAAGCAAGGGTCCCTATTTGGACTAAGGTACATACCTCAGCCAACTAGAGACCCCCAGGTCTAACATTGGTAGTCAGCGGTGTGGGTTTGGAATGTGTATTTGCAAATTCACTCACAGTGATGGGTGTACATCACTAGTTTAGCGCAGACTACGATGCAACCGCATAGTGTGTTTTGATTTTTGGTTCTATTTTTGAGCGACCTTTAAGCCACACATCATGTCTCAGAGGACTCAAGTAGCCAGTGAGGTTGCAGCATTGGAGTTCGACATTGAGGCATTGCTTACCTACAAAGTTGATCAATTGAGGCAATTCTGCAGAGCTTTGGGATGTCCCATGAGAAGTAGCGCCAAGAAGGAAGAGCTGCAAACGGCCTTGAGGGCCTGGTGGGAAGCCAAAGGGGCTCAGGAGACAGGTGATGCTGAGGTGGATGAGGATGACCCAGGGAATGGATTTGGTCCACAGGATTTGCCGGTGGAAGGACCAGCCTCAGGGGCTGGTAGTAACCATTCAGGGAGGAGTTTTTCCCCAGAGGAGCTGGAGGAAAACCAAAGGGTCAGAGAGCATGAGGAGGAGGTTTTAAAACTTAAGGCTCAAGCAGAAGAGAAAAAACTGCTCATTGAAAGTGAAAAGCGAGCAGAGGAAAGCAAGAACGCTCTCTCCTTGGAAGAGAAGAAGATTCTCTTGGCTCATGAGTTAAGCATGAGGGAACTGGACCTTAAGGCTAAACAGGTGGAGTCCAGTTCGAATGGTGGCAGCACACAACCAGTGCCAGCGGGTAAGGTGTACATTCCCAAAGACTTAGGGCCCGATTCTGATGCGGGTTGGAAAAGCTTCCCGACCGAGGGCCTGATTCTGATGCGGTTAGGAAGGCCTCCTAACGGCATTTGCTCCTTCCAAATCGGATCGGGAACGTGTCTTCCCGACCGAGGGCCCAATTCTGATGCGGTTAGGAACAAATGTTCCCATTGAAGTCAATGGGAGTTCAACCAAATCGTATCTGGAAGCACCCGGATGCATCCTACTCCGCCGGTCGGACTTTCCCGATCCGAGTGGGTCGGACACCATTTCCCAACCGATTCGGTCCGGAAGCTTTTCCAACCCGCATCAGAATCGGCCCCTTAGTGCAAGATTACCAAAGGGGTGATGATATTTATGCGTGGTTCACGGCATATGAGATCACACTGAGGATGAATGAGGTGCCTGAGAAGCATTGGGGGGCGGGCCTATGGAAACACTTTGAGGCTTCTGGGAGGGATGTTTTACCACCTTTAGAGAGGGCGGGAACCCTGACCTACGCCAATATGAAGGAGGCTTTATGCCTCAGGTATGGGCTCACTCCTGAAAAGTACCTGCCGATATTCAGGGGCTTTCAGAGACTGAAATCCAGTACTCGGGTGGAGGATCTGGAAGAGTACATGCGTGCACTGGAGGATTGGGTGTTGGTTAGCATGGCGAATGATTACAAAGGATTGCTCAATTTGGGCTCCAGGGAGCCTCAGCTCAGTAAACATTTTTCAGAGTTGCGCCAACACCTGTTAGACTGTGAGCTCTTTGATTCCCAGGCCCCTGGTCATGGGTGAGAGGGTCTAAAGAAACACCAAAGGGGAACCCCAGCAGCAACTCAGGGATCTTCCAGTCCCATGGGAGGGAAGAAGGACAGAGTGGCGCCGTCAGGGCCCAGAGAAGTGGGGGGGGCGGGCAGGCTAGCACCCTGTCTCCAGGGAGAGGGAGAGACTGTAAGCAGCATCCCCAGGGGGTGCCCAACCACCCCCCAGAGACTGGAGGGATCCTTAGAGGAGCACCGGGGCGGAGGTCTAGAACCTACCTGCCAACAGTGCGAGGAGGAACACCTAGAGTCAGGAGGTCGCGGGGCGTCTGTAACCAGAGCTCCCGCGGTCCTGAAGTTTGTGGGTGCCATTCCTAAGTGGCAGGCCCAAAAATCTAAATGGAAGGTTAAGGAGGGGAGGTGTTCCCCCGTGGGAAAACCCGTGGGACAGTGCCCAGCCAGTAGGGCTAGGTCCCCTAAAAGTGACCGGGGTAACCCCACCTCTAACCTGGAGGGCCGGATAACTAGAGACAGTATCCTGGCCGATGGGTCTTCCAGGGGTACCGCTCTGGGTGGGAGTTGGCAAGGGACCAGCACCCCTAGAGGGTCCCCGACTGCAAGGAAGTACCCATGGAGCAGCATAGTTGGCCCAGGGAGTAGTGACCAAGAAAACCCCCTGGGGTCAGGAAGGCATAGAACAGGAGGGTGTCCCTGCGGTAGCGGGCCCGCGTCCGTGTTCTATCGCCCCAAGCAGGGAAGTCCATCAAGGTAGTTGATTGGTCTACCCTGGCTTTAGGCTGGGAGGGGGTTGTGTTGGACTTGGCCCTTTTTGGCTAAAGTTCCCTAAACATTTTGCCTTCCCCTAGCCCTTTTTTCTGACATGGTGTTGCCAACTTAGATGCTTTGGGCACTTTGCCACTGCTGATCAGTGTCAAAGTGCAAGTGCTCCCTGTGTAAAGTGTGATGGTAATTGGTTGTCCATAATCGGTATGTTTGCCTTACTAGTAAAGTCCCTAGTAAAGTGCACCATGTGTGCCAGGGCTGGTAATGCAAATGCTACTGGTGGGCCTGCAGCACTAATTGTGCCACCCACACAAGTAGCCCGAAAGAGAGAACTCAGGCCTGCCACTGCAGTGCCTGCGTGCAGTTTGCTAAACTGCCATGTTGTCCTGACAAGCGCACCCACTTGCCAGGCCTTACCCTTCCCTTTCCATGCACATCAGACACCCCTATAGTAGGCCCAAGGTACCCCCCTGGGCAGGGTGCAGTGTTTGTGAAAGGTAGGACATGTACTGAGGTGTGTACCCTGTCCTAACAGTGAAATACTCTCCATTTCGTTTTTCACTGTTGCAAGGCCATCTTGCCCATAGGACAGAATGGGGAAGGCTGTGCAAAATGTTTCCAGCCTATCTTCCCATAGGTTTAAGATGGAGAGGTAAAGTTTAGTGTGCCTGAGCTCATAATTTAATAACACATCTTTTTGTGAAGGTGGTTTTTGAATTGTGTGTTTAGAAACCACGCTTTTAGAAGTGGCTGGTTTTCTTGTTCTAACAATTCTGTGTGTCTCTGCCTGGTTGTGGATTGACTGTCTGGATCTGAATGTGATAGGATCTGGGAAATGTCTTGACCCAGGGAGGGGAGGTGAGACAGCAACAGGCTGACCTGCATCTGGAGTGTAGGGGGGAGGAGTAGCCCCTTGAGGTGAAGAGGCCTGGGCTGCTGCCATAAAACAAAGGCTCCATCTCCTGCTGAGTGATTGAAGATCCAGACCCCCACTATCAAAGGAAGAAGGTGTCACTGGCAGGGAGACACCCAGAACTGGTTTGGACAGGGGTCAGTGCCCCTGAACACAAAGACTTCAAAGACATTTAGGGGTATAACTATGAGAGCTGAAACCCCTGGACTTTAGACTGAAATCCCTATTGAAAAAGGATTGAACCTACTTGGTGCTCAAGAGGAACCTCTGCCAAAGAAGAACAGCTGAAGAGAAGGACTGACCCTTGCTGTGTGTTCTGGGGCTGGCCTGCAGTTTGCTGGTTTGACTAAGGAGAGGACAAGGGACTTTGCTGTGTGCTGTGTCCCCCTGCTTGTGAGGACTTTGCTGTGTGCTGTGTCCTGAAGTAGCGTGTCTCCAAGGGCCCGAGGAGAGCTGGCTCCCTGTTGTGGAAACTCAGGAACATAAAAGTTTCCAAATGTGTCTCAGCGACGCTGTGTGCGTGTGCTTTTTGCAGCCTGAGACCTTCGTGAGAACTGCCCCGTGATCATGTGCACCCGGAGTCCAAGTGAGTCTCAGCGACGCTGTGTGCGTGTGCTTTGTGCAGCCTGAGACCTTCGGGAGGATTGTCCTGTGATCATGTGCACCCGAAGTCCAAGTGAGTCTCAGCGACGCTGTGTGCTTGTGCTTCGTGCAGCCTGAGACCTTCAGGAGGATTGCCCTGTGATCGTGTGCACCCGGAGTTCAAGTGAGTCTCAGCGACGCTGTGTGCGTGTGCCCTGTTGCAGCCTGAGTCCTTCGTGAGAAATTGCCCTGCGACTGTGTGTCCCAGAGCAGTCTTGTTCTCTGCTTCGATCGACAGCGTGGCCAGATATGCTGTGATCGTCATTGCCATCGGCCCGGACCGGCATCCCCAGAGGAGCTGTGGGAATTCACAGCCGCCGGCCCGAGCCTGCCTTTGCCAAGGAGAGACCTCGAACCATCACCGTCGTCGGGGGTCCGCGTTCCACTGCCCAAGATCAACGAAGTTGCACCGGAGGCCCAAGCCGCAAGGAGAAGAGAGGAGAGTGAGACCGCACCCCCCATGTAACGCTCAGCGAGCGTGCGTGTGTCGCCGCCTGGGGCGGGGTGCGAGCTACGAGAGAAACGCTCTCGGCCTTTCCCATCTTTGCAGCGCAAGCCCCGCTCAAGTCCGTATCGCGGCCCGTACTTCCCGAGGAGTGGCAGTACCGGTGCCGGAGTGTGGAGCTGCACTTTGTTTTCCATCGTAACAGTGTTGGGGGCATATTTTGGCAGTAGCTGACCGCGAGTCGGTAAGAGTGGCATAGAGACCGTCCAGAGCACCGCGAGCGGTGCCGGAGTACATTATTTTTGCATTACGAACTGCCTGATTGTTGCATTACGGATTGCATTATTTTTGCATTACGAACTGCCTGATCGTTGCATTACGGATTGCATTATTTTTGCATTACGAACTGCCTGATTGTTGCATTACGAATTGCATTATTTTTGCATTACGAACTGCCTGATTGTTGCATTACGCATTGCATTATTTTTACATTACAAAGTGCCTGATTCTTGCATTACGAACTGCATAGCATTGCATTAGGACTGCATTGGATCATCGAGAATTGCTCATTAATACTGCAAGAACCTACCAGTGCGTGCTGGCCTAATAACCGGCACGGTGAAATATTACAAATACGCATATGTTGGATTTTTATCGTGTGGTCTCATCGTATATCTTTTTTATAAACATATAATTGTTTTTATGAAACTCGTGTGGAGTCCATTTGTGGTGTTATCACTGTGTCACTGTGAGCGTGGATGCAAATACTTTACACATTTGCCTTGGAGATAAGCCTGGCTGCTCGTGCCAAGCTACCAGGGGTGAGCAGGGGTTATCTGAAGGTGTGTCCCTCCTTACCCTGACGTAGAAGCAAGGGTCCCTATTTGGACTAAGGTACATACATCAGCCAACTAGAGACCCCCAGGTCTAACAAGTATGATGTAGGGGTGGAAATTATCTATTGGCCTGAGACTCAATGGTATATGTACTGCTTAAGATTAAGCCCATATTTCCCACCAACTCCACCCAGAGTATTTAGCTACTGGAATGGAGCACTAGCTTCACTGCATCCAAGGAGTAGAATCTCAGATATCTGACCATTTTGTGCTGTAACATCCAAAGCTGTCACCTCCACACCCTGTATGAAGTCCAGAAGAATCTGAGCATCAGTAACGTACAACTAACATGCCCGATGATCATCTTCCTCAGGAGAAACATACAAACATTAAAAATCGGAGGAAGGTGTTGAATTATGGCATCTCCATGGGTTAGAGTTTGAGAGGGAAAACAAAACGTCCCAACTGTTTCTGGCCTCATGTTGTGAGAGGCAACTGCATTTTCCCCTAGGGTAAGTTTCTCAATTCTCATTTTCTGGACCGGGTGGTCACTGGAAATACCATAAACTGTAGTGTGGAATGTTGCCAACTGATATAATAAAACCAATACACAGTCATCCCTGATTACATGGATTTAGTAGTTTCTCACTGACATCCATTATTGCTGTCCATGCGCACTTGTAATGGCTAATATCTGATTAAAATTCAGAGAAGGCAATGTTGACTTGCAGATATTCTTGTTGTTGCCTGTTGACCTCTGCTTTTATAATTTTCCGAATGTGGATATGGGTCTTAATTCTGATCCGGTTGTTTTTCGGAGCTTTGTTTTATTTAATAAAAGTAAAACAATTGTTTGGAAACATTTGACACATATTTCTCTTACGGAAATGTTAACATGCAAGGTTATATCTTTAGCTACGACTATTATAGTGAATGCAATTCAGGGAAGGATGTCCAGTTGGATATTCATAGCCTTTAGTCTGTGCAAAACACCCTGACTGCTGAGTGAAACAAAAGTTTGGCTTCACTGTACATTCCTTACAGAATTTTTCAGTGACATAAAATCTTTTGGTTTGAGGTGGCTGTTTGTACTAAACCGGAAAATACTTTTTTATAGATCTTACATATCTCATGACAGCTGTACGTGTTGGTGAACTCTGAGGTCACCATCTGTGTTTTGTGAAGATAATTGTTTATAAATCACATAATGATTCATACAAAGCTGTTAATCTGTGTTATTAAAGGACTTTCTCTACTTATGCACCAATCTGTGTCCTAAAGTCAGAGAGAACCACTTGTTGTTATTTTTACTATAGAGAGATATTATTTTATGTTTAGTGGAATCATTGTTGTGGGTATTATTTTATTGGAGCTGCTGCTATAGGCGACACCAAAGGTTTTGGGCCTACCAGTTCCTTGACAGTGTTCTTTATTTCTTCCATGATGTGCAACTAAAGATACACTGGTATCTACCGATGTACTGGTATCTACCTGTAAGTCTTAAGTCATGGTCTCACTTTTCCATTGATGCCAAGTGCTGGTTAAACATCCCTTCAGGTTTCAGATTCCTTGAGAATGTGAATTCCACCTACCACTTTATCAGCTACCATGCTGAAATTGATCCCAATTAAACCCATGTGCTTATAGGAAGCTCCTCACTTAACAAATGGATAGCAACCATGTTTGCTTCTGGTCTAGCTACGAATTTATCCAAACATTAATTTTGCAATCCCTGAGGTAGACTGTAGTGTAAGCCTTAATGTTGCCTATTCATATTCTTCTGCGACCATGATGCTTATGCTCACTCCCTTGTCAATCAAAATGTTGTGTTAACTTCACCAGTCTCTTCAATGGCAAGGCGTCGTTGGCAGTAACCAGACCTCTTGAGTATACTCATTGGCTTGTGCAGTCAATTAATGTCCTTGCTGATAATGAACTTTAACCTCACCAACATTCCTACATTGCGTTTGCAGTGTTTGGGTTTACATCCCATGACCCTTCTCTGTCTCTTGCTTGGACATTTGCGTTCACTGCACATTTGTAATTTGCTTTAAAGCAATCCTCATTCTCACAGGTTTCACCTATGTGTCTCTTTAAAGGGCATAGGCATTTCCACATGGAAAAGCTTGCTAGAACTGGTAACTTGCTAACCAGGGTACAGTGGGTTGGTTCACCTTTGTCGATCCTACACAATCTGTCTTAGGTCAGGTCCAGTGTGTGCACGCAGATGTCATGTTAGTGCAGGCCTTACTGCAATGACAGAGTGTACTCATCTGCAACCTGGTCAGTATCTGAGATGGTGTCATCCTCCCTCAGACTCTCGATGCCTGCTTTCACCATGGATTCCATTCCTCCTGTGCCACCACACATGTCTGTCTGGTGGGAATCTATTGCCACCGTTTTTCCCCTCACCATGCTAAACATATGAGCATGCACAGGGCCAAAGTAGACTAGCATGATGGAATGCGCCACCTTGAGTGGGCAGCTGCCGGAATGGTAGCAGCTCCTTAGGAATTAAAGAAGAGACTTCACAGCCCATTCTTAAATCAGGAATTCAGGCTCATTGCTTATAGCTTTTAACATGCCATCTTTAATACAAAAAAACAGCCCTGTTTCATTGACCCTTCAGAGTCACTATAAGATACATAAGTCAACCCTGTAGAGCAAAGGGGGCATTGTGGCACTGGGTGCCTTTGTGACTGATTCCCAAAATCGTGGGATGTTTCTGAGTAAATGGCCGATTGCAATGCCAATATTCAGTATAGATGTTACTCATGCTCACATAGTATGCGTTCTGATGGTATGGAGAGTCTAAGTACATCTAGATCCATCCACATAAGGGCACTGATTCGTCTCACTTTTGCCAAGGTAAATGTCACCATGTTCTTGCCGATAAGATTTCAAAGGTGCATTACTAGAGAAGAAATCAACATCGGTGGGATTATTTTTCAACCACATGCGTCAAGTGAAAAGTCATCGATTCCATTGTTTCTTTGAGGGGTCTATATTAGGTTGTTGGTGCAATTCTGCATTTGAAGACATGCTGGAGTGAGGAAAGATTTTTTTTTTTTTTAAACATCTGCCTAATTCACAAAGCTTTTTTTCTGTGAGCTTCTGCGGGTTACATCTGCCTTGAGTATGAATTCATCCTAACAAAAAAAGGTTAACGAGTCTTGGGCCGGAGTTAGCACGTACATCTTAATTCTTGGAAATCATGAATAAGATACGCCACTGGCTAATGCTACAACTACTCCCAAAACATGATTTAATAATCACCTGTGAAAATTCTTTTACAAATCACCCTCATTATTCAGTGGAATCTGTTCAGTATTTCTAATGTATGCGTGTCGTTTTCACTGAGGTAAACTTTTAAAACAAATTAGTTTACATTTGAAGAGCGATTCAGACAAACTTGGTGCTGATTTGTTAGTCCTGCTAAAATAAATTCATATCTTTCTGCCAATCTTTTAGAATATATTCAAACACCAACAACTCCTCCTATTTGCCACTGGACAGACCTGCATCTCGGTAGCCAAATACCCCCTCCATGTGTAAACCCATCTCAAGAGTCCTCACACAAATTATCTTTCACCTTTAATCACACAAAGAGCTCATGCATGCACAGTCCCGCATTTGCAGCCGGCCAGTGTAATCTGATGCCCGTTCGTTCTGACACATTCACAATGAGGAGCACATTCTGTCTTGTCACCTAGGCTACACATTTCTACCTCTCAAGACTCTGCTGCTTTGGGCTCTTGCTCTGGTCGTTTCCAAGTGGCAGACAGGAAGGAAACATATTAGAATTATGAAGGTCGCCACAGTCAAGCTATATGAATGAGTATTTCGCAAGGAAGTGCTAGCAAACTTCAGCAGACGGCACAATGTCGGGTCTGTGGTGCAGCTCCGCCCCCGCTCCCATCCTCGTTTCAAGGTTGGCCCTGTCTGCACAGGAGCCGCATGAGAGACCAGCCTCATTCAAAGAGGTAATCTGAGAGCAGAGGGAGTCCCGCAGAGCCCGGCTCTCTTGATGTTCAATGGAATTCTTCTGCTGATTGTGGGACTGTGTGTGGCGTGGGTGGGAGGGAGTGTGGTAGGTCCATTAAAGTTGTGATACAAAACTAAAACTAGCACGGGAGAACTCATTTTTGGAATAAGAGACACAGGGCAAACAAGCATGCAAATGTCATCGTTTTCTCTGCCATCCGGGTAGATGGTGTGTTCACCCCACACTCACCACAGATTCTATGTCAGGCATGTGCCCATTTAGTAATTTGTAATAAGATAAGTAGCTTGTCTTGAACCTTAGTCAGTGGTTAATTTGTAAAAAAATAAGTGCCGGGGCTCTCGTCAGGAGGCAGCTTGCCCCAGCCCATTTCTTCTGTTAGTGCTGCCTAAAACAGAACCAACTACTAACCAAGAAGGTGGGGAGAGGATGTGGCGTAATGGCCAGAGCTGCTGACTTCGGAGCTGGGGAACCAGCCTCTTGTGATTCGAACGCTATAAACAACGAATGGTTTTGCTGAGGTTGGCGCTACAATCTCTTGCAAAGCACATTCGGGTACCCTCTGTCTGGTGCCCCTGGCAGTAGAGGGTAAAACTGACGCTTGTCCAGGTTTTGGAAGCCTGCCCAGCAATCACATGTAAGGACGCGCCACAGGCAGCTCTCCAAAGCATCACAGCCCACACTGGGGAATGTCAATGTACCACAGCTCTCCAGAGCACCACAGCCGCTCACACTAGAGACTGCAACTACACCTCTCCAGGGCACCACAGATCACACGGGAGGCTGCACAACAGCTCTCAAAGGCACCACAGTCACAGCCCACACTAGAGACTGCACTACAGCTAACAAAACCATAAGAGCACAAAGCAACCTTTTCAGGCCCCCGCATTAGACCTGTTCTTTAGTCTAATGTGGGGTTTGACCATGATGAGACCCGTCACCCGAAAAACTTTTAATACGAAAGGTTAAATGATACTTGCATCGGGGCCGGTGGTTTCCGGATACTGAGACGGTTTGTTACAGTCACTGTCAGCCATAAGAAAAAGACTCTGGATCGATGCTTCTAGAACACAGCACTGCCTCTGATGAGTCTGTAGGAAGTTTTTTGGTGACCGTGTATACTACATAAGGCTGACGACCGTCACGCCACCACGCTCCAAAAAAAAGGCAGCGTTGGTTTGGCATGGATGGTCCACCAGGTCCACGGCATATTATTAGCATGGCAACTAGTACATAACTTCTTACCGTTCGTGGTGGGCCGGGCGGCCGAGACACACACTGCACTGCCTTTAACTTTATCGAACTGATTATTAGGCCTGCCTGGTGCTGTTGGCAGTACTGGCTGCCTGCCAGTCCTCAACGTTGTCGTCGGGTCGGGCTGGCCTGGCACTCAGTTCAGTGTTGAACCGTTGAACCGACGATGACTTGGGTGGTGGGGTGCAGCCGTGCGGGTATGCTGGGGCGTGGCAATGCAAGCTGAAAAAATCTGCGCACGCTGCCTGCTACTGCACAGCCCCAACCCCCGCAGAACCAAAATCCAGCCCAAATCAGTACCCCGCCCAATGGGCCGGCAACACTGAACTAAGGGCCAGGGCGCCATTAACATATCCACTAGTACTGAACATATCAATCAGATTGAAATTAATTCATAGGAATCTCCTCTTGGCTCAGCCAGGGCATGGCAGGCTCAGTCTCACAGCCGCACCCGCAGCACACTTCATCAGTCCAGGAATGACTCACTCGGGATGGGAGACGGACAAAAGGTTGAACACAACACTCTGCGCCAAGTCCAGTAGTGAGGTAAATTTAATATATCAATGAATGACGACGTGCGGCAAGATGCTTGTAGACCCGGCCCTGATAATTAAGTGCTGGTGCAAAGCACCGGAAAGCAACGGCACAAATTAAGCACTGAGCTTAGTGTGCTAAGCAAAATATAATAAGGCCAGATTAACAAATACTGAGGGCCGGATTTAGAGTTCGGTGTGCGTGTTACTCTGTCACATACATGACGGATATCCTGTCCGTCGTATTACAAGTGCATGATATCCATTATGTGTTATATATAATGTGCATGCGGAGGAGGTACAAATTAATAATCCCCCTCCTCCAGTGCCCTTTAGGAGGGGGATGAAGCAGACACCAGCACTGCAGGGACACCCTGTAGTTACAATCCTCACCCCCTCCCATAGTGCAGGGGTCAGTTCCTTCTTTCCAAAAATGTACCATGGTTGACCCTACTCCGGCATCTGCAGTGCACGAGAAGCCATGCTGTCAGTATGTTTGCTGAGACACCCAACACACCGTCGTTAAGAGGGTTTTGAATTCTCCCAGATAATTCAGTCTTTGGCTGCAGGGACCACATGGAGACAAATACAGATGAGCTGGTGACAGTGCTCCACGTTTGTCACACTCTTCTGCTCTTAGGTAGGCTGGTAAGTGTGGTGCATGGTGCAGGTGCAGGAGGCTGTGCTCTTCCCTGTTAATTGGGTGTTTGGCCCCTCTCATTACATGGTGTGCCCAGTTTGAGCGTGCTCAGGTGCAAACCGGGATATTGTTTCCATTTTAATATTACAGCCCCTGATTCACTAAAAGCAGAAAAAAAGAAAGCAAGCCACAAATGACTGGGGAGCCTGGAGGATTGCATTCCTTCTGATATAGTTTTCTTAGAGGTGTAGACACCATTGAGTATGAGCAGGCAAGTCAAAGGGCACAATAACATTGGAACAAGACACTTTAAACTCAACAAATACATTTGCAATAGATTCATGTGATGGGAAGGCACATCAAACAAACCTAAAAAGGAAAAATAGAAATTGTTTTTTTAGACGAAATGAGATTACAACATCAGGATCAAAAACACTAGGAAGAGGCACAGAATTAAACAAAAAGAGGAAGATGAGAATAGCGAGACCCACAAAGAATGGAAGAACAATTTGGATAAAAGAGAGAGACCTGCTCAAATCAAAGAGTGGAGAAATAATATATGGCATGAAAATGACCCTCTCAAAATATAAATTAAATGAAACAAAGACCACTATTTTGAAAAAGGGGTTGCATTTCTGTCAACCATTCATTGTAATTTTACGAAAACTCTTATATACCTATATAGGTATGTAAGAAATGTTAAATTGGCAAAATTCCACTGAGAGAAAGAAGAACATTGAATAGAAAATATCAAAGGCAATCAAAAACAATGACCAGCTTGAAGATTGATGACATCCAAATGTTATATACACTGGAAGATTTAGAAACTAACACAGAATCTGTGTAAGATGAAGAATAATCATTGCCCCTTTTCAAAGAGGCAGACATGGAAATGCTGGGTGCAGGAGAAAATAAATGTAAAGCATATTCAAGTTTTTGTGAGATGTTTCATACATGAAATAAAATATATTTTTACCATGAGCAGGCAGAAAGAAATTGAGAATAAATTGGAAAAAAAGAGAAAAGCTCACAAAAAAGAACAGCCATCAATTAATTACAAAGAGAAGAAACAATAGAGGTCAAACCAGCAGATAAGGACAGAAATATTGTGATCATTGATAAACAAAAATACATAAACAGGCTTTGAGCAAGTTAGAGGACCTAGAGTGCTATGGAGAATTAAGTTACAATCCTATGAACAAATTGGAAGAATGGTACAGCAATAATTGAATACCCGGAGAGAACAAAACTTAATAAATAAATTTTTCAATAAAAGAGATTCTATACCACCGATGATGTACTTTGTGCCAAAAAAGAGTAAACACCAACCCCCATTAAGACCTATTGTGTCTGCAAAAGAATCCCTGTCTGAAAATACATTAATCCATACTTACAATTTCAACACACTACTAGTAAAGAATCTCAGTTCTTACTTTAGGGATATCACTGACTTATTAGCTCATCTACAGAATATCCATTGGAACAACACATAGTAGCTAGTCCCCATTGATGTCATCTCATTGCATACATGTGCAGAACATGAAGTCAGGTTGCAAGCCTGCAGATACTTTTTAGATCATAGGAAAATACAATTCTGGCAATACAAATATGTTCTTAGTGATGATGGAAATATGCGTGAAAAACAATATTTTCCTCTTCAATTGAGAAATGTTCAGTCAAAGTCATAGGAGTTTCCTTTTCCCCAAGTTTTGTAAATTGATGATGGGCTGTTGGGAGAAGGAAGTTGCCTGGGGAAAAAGCAATACAATTATGGAAAAGGTAATCCTCTCGCTGCTATTCATAGATGATCTCCTGTTAGTGTGCATTTGTACATATGAAGAATTGAAAAGTACTACACATATCTTGATACAACTACAATGTGAGTTTTACATATACAATTAGCAATCCAAGAATATATTTCCTAGACATTGAAATCTTCATTGTGAATGGACAGAGACCATGTTGCTGAAAGTTTCCATAAGGAGAGCTGTCCCCTAAGGACAATGTCTCAGTATTTTAAAATAACTGCACAATCAAATCAGAACTGAATAAATGAAACACGAAAAGAACAACGATTCAAGCAACATGAAATTCAAGAAAAGCAAGTGAAGCAGGATTTGAAAGATCGCCTGTAGGGATAAGAGCAACTAGTAACAAAAAAAGAGTTTGCAGTACAACGAGAAAGAGGATAATAAAATGCAAGCAATCATGGCATATTCAAGAGAAGTGAACGCGGCTAAGAAAAATATGAAAAGGTATTGAAAGATTTTAATGAGTTATCCAACCATAACAAAAATATTAGGGAAAGTACCTACAATTCTCTATGGGAGAGCAAAAAGTATAAATGACACACTGGTTCATAGCCATTTCAAGAAAAAGACAACAACAGGATGGTTGAAGAATCAAAAAGACTTTGTAAAATGTAGTTGATGCAAAGTCTGCAAAAATTGACTTTAAGATGCAAATTTGGTACACAAGACAAATAGAAAAACAGATTACATGCAAAACTAGATTTGTAGTCTATGCTCTAATCTGCCCGTGCAGACTGATATTTCAGAATCACAACATCTGAACCAAAAAAGACACATGAAAGTGACTTGCAAAAAATAAAAAAACTGCAAAGGGAACAGAAACTCTTTGTAGGGAAATATTGGATGATGGTTCACCAAAGAGTGAGATCAAGTGTAAAATAGAACAGTGCCCACAGGAGGGCTTGAGTAATTTGTAAACACTGGGAGTCTGTTTCAATAAATAATTGACATAAAATTGACCCAGTACACTAAGGATTTATAAGTTACGGTTTTAAAGTTGAGACTGACATAAAAAATTAATCATGTGTTAAAGAACATAGATTGGATTCCTCGCACAACTATATCAAACTGACATCAGGTATAGAATGGGGGAAGTACAAGTTCCACAAAATTGAGTAATGAGGTGAAATCTAGTGCAATGACAGTAACAGAACAGAAAGGCCTAATGTGTTTTTAATTACACCCCCATATTATCATTGCTAATTGGCAACTGAATTGTGACCAGTAAATCTTATTAAATAATATGGTGGAATACTAGAAAAGGCAATGTTATGCCAAACCTGAGACTCCCTAAAAAGAATGACCTTAAGAACGTTACAAGAATAGAATGCACTACAAAAGACTTTAATTCCCAAGAGTCCCAGCAAGGAATTGATGGTGAGGTTTGAACATATTACCACACACGACAAAAAAACCACTGATGGCAGACAAGAGACAACAATGAACGAGACGGATTAGGTCGCAACATATTGGCTGTTTATAATTGTGCCCTGGTGGAATAAAATTTCGAAATAAAATCCCTCACAGAGTGTGTCTTTCCTTGCAAATAAGGATACAGCCAATGCATTACAAGGAAGGTTTCTGTGATTTAGATGATATGGGATTTAAGATCCCAAAAGCAGATGCTTAAATAACTGCCTAATTCAGAAAGAAGGGAGCATTGCTAATATTATGTACCATAATCGTAAGAATGACATATATGACTCACTTATGAATGTCTTAAGTGAGCCATCACATGACTGATCTACATTTAGATTTCACTGGCAATATGTACATACCTAAGCATTTACACTTGTCAAGGAACCAACCAATGAGGGACAATGTAGATTTTGAATATATCAGAAGTAAGATTGGTCTCTGCTAATGGTAAGAACCTAGATTCTGGGTTTCTGGATAAGGGAATTTTCTAAATTAAAGTTAATTCTTCGAGCAGCACATACCCTGTTAGGATCATTGCACTGCACTAACAGCTTTGCTTTGTAGCCTCCACATTGATGTCTAACTACAAAGCTCTCAGATAAGAGCCACAAACATACCTGTGATGGTATTAAGGGAATTATACCATTATCTCCATGACAGATGCTTAAATAACTGCCCAATCCAGAATGAAGGCAGCATTGCTAATATTATGAACCACAGTATTAAGGAATGCCCTGGACGGCTCATTTATGAGTGTCCTGTGGGAGCCCACACATGACTGAACTACATTTAGACCACATGATTGAGAGTCTAATGGATTTTTGGAAGAGCGAGTGACTTTTTATTTTGTACTAGTAGCTTTGTAGTTCATACAGACAATTTAAAATGTATTACAGGATGGTGGGGTATTTGTAGGACTTATTTCAAGAAGAAGTGATGTGACAATTTCTGTTTATTGGTGAGCCATAAGGGTCTGAAGACAAACACCCTAAGTAAAGTTAGACTTGAATCAGGAAGACTTCGGAGTAAGGTGGTGCCTCTGTCAGGCTAAGGGATTCATTGTGTATCAGATGTTCTTCAGAGACAGGGATTGTTTAATTGTGGAGAGGATGGTCAGTTAATACATTGATGTTTGGCTTTTCCTGTTACCATAGTCCTAGAATGAGAAGTTTGTGTCTTTGGGGCAACACAGTGAATGAGACAGCAACAGAGGCTTATGAAATGGATTTGAGAAAGCTGATTTGATTTGAGGTTTTACCATTCCATTGTTGATAAGTGCAAAATCTATTTTGAGCTGTTTGAGCTTTAAGTATATTGCAGACATCTTGACTTGCTTAGTTTATAGTCATACGGTGGGGCTCCAAATGTCATTTGCCAATGGCACTTTGAGTTAAAGTAGCATGTCAATAGAGTATAGGTAAATAAATAGGGCCCGATTCACAAAGAAACGTATGACTCGTAAAGTTACGAATGCGGTGTCTCCGCACTTGGGACATAATTTCCTTTGTAAGTCTCTTTTTGAATCTGTCCCTTAATGTCTTGTTAGCAGGGCAGAACTCACAGGAAAATCAGCCATAAATTAACTGTCATGGTTTCAAGTATGGGATAAGATGATGCCAGGAGGATTGCCAGAGAGTGTCATCTGTACAAACGAATATCTGTCTGAGTGACTAAGGGAAACCGGTTCAGAAATAGAACTGAATATATTTTGATTTGTTCATGTGTAAGGAAAGGACTTACGCATTAAGCAAGCTGACATACATAACCAAGTTCTTGAGTAAACAGTTAGCAAATGAACAATAAAATAAAGTGCTGCTGATTGAGTTAACTCACATTCAGTTTATTATGCAGGAGGTGAATAGTAGTATCCAATATGATGGAAGTAACCATGTGCATCATGGAGAAATATGGTTTGCTATCTGAATGCATTATTAGAAATGTTCTTTCAAAGCTAAGTGGTCGAAGAGCGTTTTTTATGAACACATCAGTGACAGTGCTCCACTGTCAAACAACAATTACACTATAGGCATGATGTCACAGCATATTAAAGGAGGAGCTAGAGAATTACAATTACAAACACTTGAATCACTATATATCATGCATTTAGACACAAAGAAACTGGTTAGGCTCAAGTAAGAGGAAGAACTAAACGCTCACTTATAATTTATTCATGAGTCATTATAGAATGTCATCAATTCCTGTCCTGTCAGTCCTCTAAATAATCATGTGGAATTATTTTTGCTGAAGGATATAATGAAATGAACCATGCAAGTAATCCCAGGAAGGTATAAATACAGCAAACAGACCTGTATACTGGCTACAGTATAGAAACATAGGATATTAGTGGGTGGTATCAAATTAATGACTATACAAAATTATATAGTATGAATGGTATATTTTCCACTTGGGCAAGATGTAAAATGCATATGCATTAAAGAAAATAATTGTTGAGTTGTTAAAATGATAGAAATTTCACAATTTATACACATGTAAATAACTATCAAAAACAGTAAAGACATAACCCATGCCAGGCACAAGGGCACATATTTGTTATAGATTTGTGCTGGTGTTATGCAAAGTGACACAATTTGGTGCAAAACTGTGCAGACAGCAGTGACAATTAACATTTGTGTGCAAAACGTATTTTGCACCTCAGCTTAACTCTTGTACTGCACCCAAACCTCTGTACACCAAGTCCCTGTTAATGTATGCCAATTGATTTTTATGATTGTCTTTGATCAATCCTTATAATTTCACTTATCTTTGGTCATCCTTGGGTTCCCTTCATATTCTTTTTTCAAATTTTTTCTTCTTTTCTTTTTTCTTAGTTATTTCTTTATCAAGCCATTAGTTGTATTTTGTTTATACGATCCCTTTATATTTGCTTAGTTATCATTGGAATATATTCCTCTGCCAGATAATTCTGTTAGTTTTCTCTATTATTGTCAGGTTTACACTTTCTAATCTGTAATCTTCTGTTTTTTATTAACCACCAGAAACTTTAATTCGAGCTTGAGTAAAATTGTCACACATCATCTTCAAAGTCTTCCTTCCCTTGCCCCATATGTTAGTTTTCATATTGGTTCAAACATTTTAGAAATATTGGTCTTAGGGACATTATGTACCATGATTCAATTTTTCTCTTTCTATGTTCTCTACTTCGTTGTTACTCCACCATCTCAATTTCATATTATTTTACCAGCCTTGATTTATGGTTGTGTTCAATTTCACAGTGTATAGAGAACATGAAACTTCAGCCTTTGTTTGCAGTCACCGGATATGCTCCAGAATTCTCTTTTTTAGTTCACATATTCTACTTCCAAAATATTTTAAATTACTTGACCATGGCAAGACATATACCAGATATATGCTTTTACCTATTATTCTGCACGTTATCGCCTTCTTTTGCACATATGATGTTTCATAGTGTTGCTTATTTGTACTGATTTTAAAAGCTTTGGAGTAGTTACATGTCAATAATTTTATGGTCACAGATACAAGTCAATTTTGAAGTTTGAGTTTTAAAATGTACTTTTCACTAATGTGTCTTTGATAGATTTGTTTCTCTTGTATATATGATGTGATGTACATGGGATTTCCCATCACAACTTCGATTTATGGATCCATGCTCAAGATACTCCTGTGCTTCTGCATAATTCTTTTAATTTGTCCTGCTTCTTTGTTCATTTGAATATTTTGATCTTTTTAGTTTCTTTCTATGTTTTCTTTCTCTCTTTTGCTTACAGGTAGTTCTTGTTGACTTTTGGATTTTGCTTTCTTCAATCCTTTCAAAAGGTTCCACAGTATTTCCTAGATAGTACCGTGGTACTTCATTACCTTTCTTAAAAAAATATAAAACAATAAAAATACTTTTCTCTAACTATTCACACTATTATAAAGTGCCTCATGCCTTCCTATATGTGAAAAAATGGTTTCTGACTTAGATCCCCTGAACACAGCCAAGGAAGAAGACAGTCATAGCGACAAAATGGCTAAGGTTTGGGTTTCCACATGAGATAACCCTTATTACCTTGATTTTTAACCTACCGGAAGAAATAAGGCACCTCACCAAAGTCAGAATAGTTAAGCAAAAGTATTTTTATTGCTGTATAATTTTTTTAAAAGGTAACAGAGTACTGCAGTATTATGTTGGAAGTACCGCTGTACCTTTGAAATAAAAAAAACAAGATTTTTTCACAAACAATAAGACAATACTTTTTTATTGTTGTTTGTTTTACTGTTTGTAATATATATATATATATATTTTAATTTCATAAGGTACTGCAGTACTTCCTAGCTGGTACCGTGGAATTCCATTACTTATTTAAATCTATAGAACAATATAAAGATTTTCCCTAACTATTACCAATTTTATAAAATGCCTTAAATCTTCCTGTATGTACAAAATGTACTACAATCCTATATCTCATGTCCAGACCCAGAACTCAGCCAGAGTTTGGTCCAAATAATATGGTTGCCTTTTACTTTTGGAAAGACAGATATTAGGCAATAATATTGTGTTTTGTCATTGTTGTCATCGCTATGTACCGCAGTATACTGCGAAAGTACCACGGTACACTGCGGCCCAATATATCACTAAGTTTTAGTCCCTTATTTCTACAATACTACTGAACCTATTTTCATGAAATACAAAAGGATCCTTTTCAGATCATTATCTATATTCCTGCCAAATTTAATGAAAATCTGTTCAGCTGTTGTGCCTCTATGTCTGTGTAAAACATCTAGGGTAAATGCATTGGTGGAAAAACGTGTTTTGGGACCCCTCCTTTTTCTTTGCTCCCCATTAGCTAATCACAACAAAACCTTGCAATCATCAGTCAATGTAGAAAAAGGAATAGGTCTGCAAAGTTTCTAGAAATTATTAGCAATCAAAAGTTCAAGGAATTCCTATCTCTGGGAATCCTAACTATATATACAAATACAACCACTCATAGGCACACTCAGAGACTTATGCACCCAGTCACTCATATACTCAGTGACTCACGCACCCTCTCACAGTCCCACTCAGAGACCCATGCACCCACTCACAGAACCACTCAGACACTCTCGTTCCCAGTCATTGACCCACTGAGAGTCTCATGCACTCTCTCACAGACCTACTCAGACATTCATGCACCAACTTATTCACCCACTCAGACACTCATGTATCCACTCACATATCCAATCAGACAGTCATATACTTACTTTCAAATGCACAAAGGCACTCATGCACCTACTCTCAGACTGAATGAGAGACTCATGCATTCAAATCACAGATCCATTGAGACACTGATGCACCAGTCATAGATGCACTGAGGCAGTCACGCAGCTCGTTACAGAACCATTGATAGACTGATGCACCGTCTCGCAGATTCACTGAAATGCTTAAACAGTGAATGAGAGACTTACTGATACAGTGATGCATGCAGTCACAGGTTTCACTGAAAGAGTTATACACTGTGTTATATGGATATTAAGGGAGTTATACATGCTAATATAGAGTTTTTTTAGATAGTAATATGTTTAGTGTGTTGTTTATAATCTATTTTGCAGTTATAAGTTTTGTATGTGGTGGTTGCTATTGAATGTCTGCTTTTGTTTTGTCATATTGTGACGTATTCGCGATGATTGCGGCTACCAATATCATCAAGGCACCTGTCATCATCGCGAAAACGGAAAATCGGTTTTAAAGATGGTTTTTATACAAACTCCCGAGAAAAATATGATACTTTATACCGCGAAAATAGAAAGTAATTTTTGGGAACTGCTCTTTTTTACAAACGCATGGAGAAAATAAACTTAAACCGATATGTTACTAAAAAGGTACACTCAAATTTATGTAAATATGTCTATATTTGTGTTTAACACTGTGCCAAAAACACACACTATTCGCAACTATCGACGACATCGCAACTTCCGGTGGTGCCGCAACGAAGGAAAATACATTTCATGTGTACTTTTTTTGGCAAATGTATACAAAGGTTAAATCAATATCTTACTGTACAGCTTGAGTCAAACTTTAATTAAAACATGTCTGTATATCTGTTTAACACTTTGTAAAAAACATGTGCAATTCGCGAGTATTGACGCCATTGTGACATCCGGTGTGACATCCGGTGACATCCGGTGTTGCCGCGAAGAAGGAAATGCATTTTAGGTTTACTTTTTTTGACGAATCTATACAAAGCAAACGTTCAATCAATATCTTACTAAATAGCTAGGCTCAAACTTTAAATAAAACATGTTTATATATGTGTTTAACACTTTGACAAAAACACGCGGTAATCACGACTACCGATGTCATTGCGACCTCAGGTGTCGCCGTGAACAAGGAAAATGCATTTTTGATGTCATTTTTTAGACAAATCAATACAAAGGGGAAAGTTAAATCAATATCTTACTAAACAATTAGACTGAAACTTTATGTAAAATATGTCAAAAACATGCGATATTCGCGATGTGTCCTCGGCGATTGCGACAATGTACTTTTTAAATAAATAGATGACAAATACAACAATAAGTGGTGCACCATGTAGATGTAATGTTCAGTATCTAATTATAGAAAAAAAAATACAAGGACGTTATAGTTATGAAATAGAATTTAAAAAAGCGCAGAAATTCACTGAAAAAACAAAGGTTACAAGGACGTTATAGTTAGAAAACAGATTTTGAAAAAAACAGATATTCATTGAAAAAAACCACAGGTTACAGGGTCGTTATAGTTAGGAAATGGAATTTAATAAACCTTTCAAATTCACCAAAAAAACAAAGGTTACAGGGACGTTATAGTTCAGCTAACATTTCACTCATACAAAACCAGAGAAATTCAGCAGCTCATGCCTCCGCAATGCACTGCTCATGACCTCACATATTGCATCACTCATGACATCGTCAGCGATATCACTGATATCTCAAATGACATCACTGATGACATCATCCACAGAATCTCTGACATGCCCACTCACACCCCCATATAACCTTTCATATACCCACTCCAACTTCCACACTACCATTATTGAAACCATTCACATACCCATACCAGTACTTACACACCCACTCACTGATTTTTTAGGTCTAAACACACACATCTACTCAGTCACCCGTAAACCACTCATAATCCAACTCACTCACTAATACAGCCACTGATATATCCACTCATACACCTATATAGCTACTTATACACTGTCAGTCACCCTTAGAGTTACTCACCCCCCTACCTACTCACCCATACAGTCAATCACACAGACACTTACTCACCCACACAGTTACACATGCACCCACTTACTAACTCATACATATACTAACACCTACTCACTCATCTGTACAGTTACTGACACAAGCACACACTCATCCATACAGCTAATCTCACATTCACTCACTTACCCATAGAGTCACTCATATATTCCAACACTCACCTATACTGCCTTTCACATATGCAGTTACTCACCCATATACCACTTACACATCCATTCACTCACCAACACAACCATACACATACTCAGTCCAGTCACCCATACAGCATCTCACAGAAGCACTCACTAATCCATATAGCCTCTGATTCACCCACTCACTCATCTATGCAGGCAGTCACGCCCACCCTCACCCACCCACACAGACACTCATACACCCATACAGGTACTCAGACAACTAATCAATCACCCATGCAGCCACTCATGTACCCACTCACACACCCATACAGCCAGTTAGACCCCAACTGACAGACTGATAAAAACATTCCCACAAACAGTCACTCACACACACATTCACTAAGACATCTAATCACTCACTTATGTAGTCAGTCACGCACCCACTGAATCATCTATACAGGCACTCATACACCCACTGATTCACCAATACACCTTGGTAAATATATTTAACACTCACAAACTTTTTAGAAACACTCACAGTCATTGGATGATGTTATCAGTGATGTCATTTGAGATGTCATGAGTGATGTAATATGTGAGGTCATAAGCAGTGCATTGCGGGGGCACGAGTTATAGATAGCCCAGCTCACTATAACTGCTGAATTTCTCTGGTTTTATACAAGTGAAATGTCAGTCTAATCATGACGACCCTGTAACCTTTGGTTTTTCAGTGAATATATATATAAACTTAGAAATTCACTGCAAAAAGTAAAGGTTGTGGGGACATTATAGTTAGGAAATAGAATTTAAAAAACTTTTGAAATTCACTGAAAAAACAAAGGTTACAGGGACATTATAGTTAGTCTCAGATTTCACTCATACAAAATTAGTGAAATTCAGCAGTTATCCTAAGTTAACTATAACTTACGGCCCTGTAATGCACTGCTTATGACCTCACATATTACATCACTCATGCCATGGTCAGTGACATCTGGTGGCATCACTGATGACATCATCCAGTAAGTGTAAGGGTGATAGTATTTTTAATATATGTCATCTGAGTGGCTGTGAGACTGTAAGTGGCTGTCTGAGTGGCTGTATGGGTGAGTGAGTGGCTGTGTGAGTGGATGTATAGGTGAGCAAGTGGGTGTGCGGGGGATGTATGGGTGGATGGCTGACTGTAAATGGCTGTATGGATGGGTGAGTGGCTGTGTGAGTGGTGGTATGGGTGGGTGAGTCAGTGTGTGAATGAGTGGCTGTATGAGTGACTGTGAGGGTATGTGAGTGAATGTATGGGTGGGTGAGTGTCTGTGTGAGTGCCTGTATAGGTGGGTAAATGCATGTGCTAATTTGCTGTATGGGGGGCTGAATGGCTGCATGAGAAGCTGTATGGGTGGGTGAGTGTGTGTGTCACTGGCAGTATCGGTAACTGAGTGGCTATGTGAGTGCCTCTATGGGTGGATGAGTTGATGTGTGAGTGGCTGATGAGTGACTGAGTGGCTGTGTGAATGGCTCTATCGGTGAGTGACTGGGTGTGTAAGTGGGTGTATGGGTGAGTTAGTGGCTATTTGAGTGTATGGGGTTGTGAGTGGGTGTGTAAGTGGTTGTATTACACCCTAAGTGTCTGTGTGAGTTGCTGTATAGGTGAGTGAGTGGGCATGTGAGTGCTTGTATAGATGTGTGAATGGGTATGTAAATGATTGTGTTGATGAGTAAATGGCTGTGGAAGTGGCTGTATGGATCTGTGAGTGGGTTTGTGAGTGGTTGTGTGGGTTTATGAGTGTTTGTATGGGTGTATGAGTGGGTGTGTGAGTGGTTATGTGGGTATGTGAGTGGGTGTATGAGTGGCTCTGTGGATGATGTTATCAGTAATGTCATTTGAAATGCCATCAGTGATGTCACTGACCATGTCATGAGTGATGTAATATGTGAGGTTATAAGTAGTGCGTAGCGGAGGCATAAGTTATAGTTAGCTCAGGTAACTATAGCTTCTGAATTTCACTGGTTTTGTATGAGTGGCCCCACTCAGGGTACCCAGTGTGCATGTTGAGGACTGCAGAGGGAACATCAAGGCCCCGTGGTCCCAGATAGCTCCCTGCCTCCTGCGGGAGCCAGCATTGATCCCACACACAGGGAGCTGTTGGAAAAGCAGCTCCTTGCATGTGGGAGCCAAACTTTTATCTATTTCCCTGCCTGCATGTCTGCATGAAGGGAAAGAAATGAAAACTCAGCTTCCAGCAAGCGGGAGCACTTTGACAGCTCCTGCTTGCTGGAAGCAGAGTTTTTACTTTTGCTTTGCGGGAGCTGTCACAGCTCCCACCAATCAAAACAAACAGTTATATCCTGAGGGTAGGCACCTCAGGAGACAGCAGGAGGTGCCCTGGGGGTTGAGAGTTCCGGGGACTGCATATGACCCGGGAGGGGGCCCCCCTCCCTCTTTTAAAAAAAGTAATTGGCCCTAGGGAGGTGGTAGTCCCTGCAGCCTGGGAGGGTCTGCGTGGCCCCTATATAATTTTTTTATTTATAGCCACAGGGAGGTGGTAGTCCCTGAGTGCGGTCGCTAGTAGGTAGTTATAGTTAAGCCCATGTATCCATGGGAAAAGCATGTTTTGACTTGCCTATATCTTTGGCGTCGTGTGACGAATCTTCACAAATTGTTTTCAAAAAAGTGTCCCTGTGATTCTTGCTATGTATGTAAAGTTTCGGGGCGATCCGTCAAGCAGGGGCTGAGAAAAAGTGGGGGTTAAAATAAGTGCATTTTCCCATGTTTATTCCCATAGGGTCTTTGATCACGACTACAGCCCGAACCGTTGGACAGAATTACACCGAATTTGGCAGAATGGTAGATTTGGTTCCGCAGATCACGCTTTAAGTTATTTGGTGTAAGTCTGTTCAGAAGTTGTTGAAAATTAAAGGAAATCCACATTTGTATATCTGTGGCCATGAATAATTTGCAATTATTTTACGACAACTTGTGAATGCCCGTGCCAACAGGAATGCCATGATTAGATGGCTGCAACCTGAACAGAGTTGTGGCCACCATTATCCTTCATCAGAACAGTCCCCGGGGCTTAAACAAAATTACAGAAAATGGCATAAGGGGTCAGGTTGGATGTGCCTGTACCCCATGAGAGGAATATAGGGGTCCCAGAGGAACCGCTGATGTGTATAATATATCAAAAACCAGGGTTATTTTTACACGTGATATTTGCAAATTCGCCGCAACCATCAGCGATGCCCCATGTAACAGCGCAACGAATTTGTGAATATTGGCAATAAAATAAAAAAATTAATTCCCAGACTCATTCAGACACTAATGCATTCACTCATAGATGCACTCAGAGACTCATGCAGACACTCACCAACCCACTCAGAGACTCATGCACCCACTCATAGTCCCACTCAGAGACACACAACTACTCACAGACTCACTCAGAGCCTCACACAGCCACTCACAGGCCCACTCAGACACTCATGCACCCACTCATAGACCCACTCAGAGACCCACATACCCACTCACAGACCCAATCAGAGACTCATGCACCCACTCATGGTCCCACTCAGAGAACCACACACCGACTCACAGACCCACTCAGAGACTCATGCACCTACTCACAGACCCACTCAGACACTCACTTACTAACTCACAGACTGATTGAGAGACTCATGCACCCACTCACACACTCACTTAGAGATGCACACACCCAGTCAAAGACTCATGCACCCACTAACAGACCCACTCAGAGACTGATGCACCCATTCACAGACCTACTCAGAAACTCACACAACCAGTCACAGACCCCACTCAGATGTTCATTCACTCACTGACAGCCCACTCAGAGACTGACATACCCACTCACAGTCTCACTGAAAGAACCACACACCCACTCACAGACCAACTCAGAAACTCACTCACTCATATATGTACTCAGAGACTCATGCAGGCACTCACACGCCTACTCAGACACTCTCACACCCACTCACAAACCCACTCAGACACTCACACACCCCCTCACAGACCCACTGAGAGACTCATGCCCCCACTCATATACCCACTCAGAGTCATGCACCCACTCAGATTCTCATGCACCCAATTCACAGATCAATTCAAAGACTCATGTGCTTGCTCATGGACACACTCAGATACTCATGCACACACTCACAGACCCATTCAGAGACTCACACACCCACTCACAGACTCACTTACAAACTCATGCACCCCCTCACAGATACACTCAGACACTCATGGACCCACTCAGAGACTCACATGGAAACTCATGCACCCACTCAAAGACTCATGCACCTACTCACATACCCACTCAGACTCATGCCCAGTCCCAGACCTACTCAGAGACTCATGCACCCACTCAGACACTCAAGCACACACTCACAGGCCCACTCAGACAATCACACATTCACTCACAGAGCCACTCAGAGAATCTCAAACCCTCTCACACACCCACTTAGAAACTCATGCATCTACTCACACACTCATTGAAAAACTCACACACCCACTCACACACCTACTCGGAGACTCATGCCCACTCAGAGACCCATTGAGAGACTCATGCACCCACTCACACACTCACCTAGAGATGTACACACCCAGTCAAAGACTCACAAACCCACTAACAGACCCACTCAGAGACTGATGCACCCATTCACAGACCTACTCAGAGACTCACACAACCAGTCACCGACCCAACTCAGATGCTCATTCTCCCACTCACAGCCCACTCAGAGACTGATATGCCCACTCACAGTCCCACTGAGAGACTCACACATCCACTCACAGACTCACTTACAGACTCATGCATCCCCTCACAGATACACTCAGGCACTCATGGACCCACACAGAGACTCACACGGAAACTCGTGTACCTACTCACAGACTCACACACTGATGCCCAGTCCTAGACCCACTTAGACACTCATGTACCCACTCACACACCCACTCATGCACATACTCACAGGCCCACTCAGACAGTCACACATTCACTCACAGACCCACTCAGAGACTGATGCACCCACTCATAGCCCTACTCACATACTCACATACCCACTCACAGACCCACTCAGACACTCATGCATACACTCATAGATGCACTCAAATGTGCAAATACCTAGTCAGAGCTCCCTCTGACACTTATGTACCCACTTACAGACCCACTCAGACAGTCATGCACCCACTCACAGATCTACTCAGAGACTATCACACCCACTCACAGATACACTCAGAGACTCTCACACCCACTCACAGACCCACTTAGAGAATCATTCACTCACTCACTGAGAGACTCATGCACCCATAGACACACCTACTCAGAGACTCACAGCCGGTCACAGACCCCCTCAGAACCTCATGCACCTACTGACACACCCAGCCAGACAGTACTGCACCCACTCAGAGACTGACTCAGAGACTCATACATGCACTCACAGGCCCACTCAAACACCCACACACCCACTCAAAGACTCACTCAGAGACCCATACACCCACTCAGAGACTCATCCACCTACTTACAGACTCATTCAGACACTCCTGCACCCACTCACAGACTGTTAGACCTGGCACCATTGGCGTGGGTCTCCCTTCCATTTTTTGCTGTTGCCTCTTATGTTTTTGCTGGTTTTAGATGCTTTTGGGCACTGTGCCACTGCTGTTCAGTGCCACAGTGCAAGTGCTCCCTATGGTAAATTGATGTATGGATTAGTGACTCCATAATTGGCTTGTTTGGCTTACTGTCAGACCCTAGTACAGTGCACTGCGTGTGCCCAGGGCTTGTAAATCAAATGCTGCTGGTGGGCTTGCAGCACTGGTTGTGCCACCCACCGGAGCAGCTTGTAAAGTGTGTCTCAGGCCTGCCATTGCAGAGCCTGTGTGCAGTCTGGTACTGCCATGTTGACTGAGCAAGTGTACCCACTTGCCAGTCCCTAAACCTTCCCTTTTATACATAGTAGTCACCCCTAAGGTAGGCCCAAGGGCAGGGTGCATTGTAGGTAAAAGGTAGGACATGCCCTGATGTGTGTGGCATGTCCTAATAGTGAATTACAGCCATTTTAGTTTTTCACTATTGCAAGGCTACCTGTTCTCCATAGGCCAGAATGGGCAGTTAGATTATTACATCTTATAATCCTAACTGACTCAGGGAACCAGGTAGAAATTCGAGTTTAGTATGCCTGAACTCAGAATGATAAAATACATCTTTTAGTGAAGTTGGTTTTAACATTGTGTGTTTGAAAATACCACTTTTAGAAAGTGGGTATTTTCTTGCCTAACTATCCAAGCCTGCCTCTGCTAGGTTGTGTATTCCTTGTCTGGAGTTTGAGTGACAGGGGCTGGGGGCTTCCAGGAGACAGGGTGAGTCAGCACAGGGCTGAATAGAGAGATCTGCATGCAGATAGGAGGGAGGAGTTGCACCTGGGACCTGAATAGGGCTGTGCCTTCCCTCCACAATGCTGGCTCCACCTCCTGTGGTGTGTCTGATGTCCCTGGCCTACACTGTGAAAGGAAAGAAGGAGTCTTGTCAACAAAGTGCTCCAGGACTGACCAGAACTGGTTTTGGACTAGGCAAAGGCCTCTCTGCCTTCAGAGAACAAAGAGAAAAGTAGTATAAATATTGGGACCCAGACCCAAGGACTTTAGATCACTTCTGGGAATCAAGATGAACCTTTGCTGAGGAGAAGAACCAGGAAGCTGAAGGAGGAGACTACCCCTGTGTTGTGTGTTTGGGGGTTGGCCTGCAGTGGTTGCTCCATTGCCAAAGAAAGGAGAAAAGGACTGAGTGTGCTTTCTATCAACTTGAAGAAGAATCCAAGGGCTTGAACTAGAGCTTGCCTCCTGCCTGAAGTCTCAGGGACACAAGACTTCACCAACCAGCTCCCCCCTGAATTCCCTTGCTGGGAATTGAAGTGCCTGCTGTTGTGCTGGGCCTTCTGAGAGACTGCGTGTCGCTGGGAGCTGGAAGCGCGACGCAATGACGAGAAGCGTGTCGCCACCACAGCCGCTGTCATCGCATCGCAGAGGAAGCGAGACGCCGCTGCCGCTGTCATCATCGCATTGCCGAAGCGCGGCGCATCGCCGGAGAAGCGGGACGCTGCCACAGAGGACATCGTCGCATCACTGGAGAAGCGCGTCGCAGGGCCTGTCGCGGCTCCAAAGATCATCGAGTCGCCGCACGGCCGTCGGGCGTGCACGCATCGCACCAACGTTGTTGCATCGCAACCAAGACGCCATTTTGTCGCATCGCACCGGAGAAGAGTATCGAATCGAGGTGCCATCTTGTCACATCGCACCGGAGAGCAGTAAGAAACCGACGCATCACCTCCCCATACAGTAAGGAAGCGAGCATCAACTCCCCTGCGCAGCAGTAAGGAACCGACGCATCCACTCCCCTGAGTGTAAGGAACCGACGCATCACCTTCCCCGCGACCCTTTTGTTTTGTTTGCGTTACACATTCAAGGTACATTGAGAGTAAAGTGTTGCATCTACAACTTGAGAGAACTGAACTATTTTATAACATTCTAAAGTCTATTTTTGAGTACAGTATTGTGGATTTTTGTCGTTTGGTCTTGTGTTAAGTCTATATAAAAATACTTATTTTTATAAATACAACCTGTGTGGTGTCCATCTGTAGTGTTGTCACTGTATTACTGTATGTGTTCACAAATGCTTTACACACTGCCTCTGAGATAAGCCTGCCTGCTCGTGCCAAGCTACCAAGGGGGTGAGCAGGGGTTATTTTAGGAGTGTAGCCCCTTACCCTGACTAGACGCAAGGGTCCCTATTTGTCACAGGTACCTACCTATGCCAACTAGAGAACCCCAAATCTAACATTGGTGGTCAGCGGTGAGGATTTGGACTTGCATTTGTGATTCATATACAGTGATTGGTGTACACTACTAGTGAGTGCAGACCATAGCGCAACCACATACTTTTTGAGAATTTTTCCTTGGAACTTCTTTTCTATTTTTGATTCTTGAGAACTGCCAGTCTTTTTGCTACCATGAGCAAGTCAGCATCTATAGTATCTGTAGACATTGTTTTGGAAGAAGAGAGAATTGATACTTACACTGTGCCTTATCTCAAAGCTTTGTGCAAGAAATTTAAAATCTCTGTGAAAGGCCTCAACAGGAAAGAGGAATACCAGAAGGCGCTGAGGGCCTGGGTAGAATCTAGGAATGCCAGTGAGCATCCTGAGGATCCAGTAATGGAGGCAGAGGATTTAAATGAGCAACTTGAGGGGCCAGTGGGCCCAACTGGAGGGAAAGCACGTTCAGGGGCGGGCAGCAGTGTTTCTTCCAAAGGGTTGTCCCCAGGAGAGCTGGAGGACAGAGCAAGGGAGAGGATGCATAGATTGGAGCTAGCTAGGCTCAAAATGGATGGTCAGAAAGACATAGAGAGCAAGAAAATAGAGCTTGGGATGGAGTTAGAAATGAAGAAGTTAGCCTTAGAGGAAAAGAGGATGCATTTTGAGCATGAGAGAGGATTGAGGGAATTGGAACTCAAGGCCAAGAAGTTAGAGGTTCCTCCCTCTGGTGGCAGCACACCGCCAGTGCATGTAGAAGCCAGAACCTACATTCCCAAAGATGTAGTTAAAGATTTCCACAAGAATGAGGATATTGGTCAGTGGTTTAGGGCTTATGAAGCTGCAATGTTGGCCCACCGGGTCCCTGAGAAGGATTGGGGAGCGGGGTTGTGGGGCCGCTTTGTTAGTGATGGGAGGGACACTTTGTTGGATTTGCCTACAGAGGAGCAGATGTCCTATACCCACATGAAGGGAGCCCTAATGTCCAGATTTGGTTTGACCCCAGAGCTATATAGACAAAGGTTTAGAAATTGCAGAAAACTGGAGTCTACCACTTGGGTGGAATATGTGTCTTTCTTTTGCAGAGCATTGGATGGTTGGGTGAAGGGTAGCAAAGTGGATAATTTTGAGGCGCTCTATGATTTGCTTGCATGGGAGCACTTGTCAAATAACTGTTTTCCAGAGCTACGCCAGCATCTTATTGATAGCAAGCTGACTAACCCTAGGAAGCTTGCTGAGGAGGCGGACCGCTGGGTGAGCACCCGGGTCCAGAAGGGTCATGTGGGAGACTTCGCCAAAGGTGGGCAGGGTCCTCAGCAGAAGAGTGGGGGACAAGGGTAAACAGAGGGAGTTCCAGAAAGGGCCCCAAAGTAATCCCCAAGGGAACCAAGGGAAGGGTTCCCAGCCTCCCCTGAGAAGAAGGCAGTGGCCCCGACAGATAAGCCTGTTCACAAGGGGCCCAAGACCTGTTTTAAGTGTGGTCTAGTAGGCCACTGTTCTTATGATACTAGATGTCCCTTGTATGGGAAGACAGCACCCACTGGTGCACCACCCCGGCAGTTGGCTAGTGTAGCCCTGGGGGAGGAGATGGGTGCCCAGGGTGGGTGGGGTCCCGCAGAGATGTCCCTTGTCTCTTTAGGAGACTGTGAGGTGGTCCCCAGGACCCAGCTGCCTGATAACACTAAAAAATACAGGCAGTGGGTGACCATCAATGGCAAGAGGGTGGAAGCTCTTAGAGACACCGGAGCCAGTGTGACAGCTGTCAGTTGTCGGTTGGTGTCTGAAGAGCAGGTAGTCCCCAATGCATTTTACCCAGTTGTTGCCACTGACAACACAGAGAGCCACTGCAAGGTGGCACAGGTTCCCTTTGAGTGGGGGGGTCTCAGGGACTCTTCAAGTAGCTGTGAGGCCAGCCATGCCTGTTGAATGTCTGTTAGGTAACGATTTGGAGAGCTCCCCTTGGGCTAAGGTGGAGCGGAGAGCTCATTTAGAGATGTTGGGTTTGCCTGAGTGGGCCTGCGTGACCACTCGGTCTATGGCAGCGAGTAAGGGTGTTCAAGAGGACCTGGAGCCTGAGAAAATGGCCCAGGTGCCTGCCTTAAAGAGAAGAGGTAGGGGGCACGGGAAACCGGCCCCTGAGATTCCCACGGCCCAGGAGGAGGCGGACCCTGAGGGGATGCCCTGGAGCCTACCGGGGAAGAGATTGCTGAACTGGGAGACCTGCCTGAGCTGACCCATTGGCAGCAGGAAGGAGGTCCCTCCAGGGAAGAGTTCTGTGAGGAGCAGAACAAATGCCCTTCTCTTGTGGGTTTGCGGCAGCAGGCTGCAAACCAGGCAGCAGGTGATCAGTCTGGATCACATTGGATCTACTGGGAGAATGGTCTCCTGTATAGTGAGCCTAAGGTTGCTGAGCCTGGGTCAGCCCGTGTGCTGGTGGTACCCCAGCGCTTCAGAGCCTTCCTACTGGGGCTGGCTCATGATGTGCCTTTAGCAGGACATTTGGGGCAGGACAAGACCTTTGCAAGGCTTGTCACCCATTTTTATTGGCCCCAAATGCGCAAGAGTTCAGACACTCATTGCAGGACCTGTCTGACTTGCCAGGCAAGTGGAAAGAGTGGGAGGAAGCACAAGGCTCCTCTCCAGCCAATCCCTGTGGTCAGCACCCCCTTTGAAAGGGTGGGCATTGACATTGTGGGGCCTCTGGATCCCAAGACAGCCATGGGCAACAGGTTCATCCTGGTGTTGGTGGACCATGCCACCCGGTACCCGGAAGCCATCCCTCTCAGGACAGTGACGGCCCCCGTGGTGGGACGTGCACTGATGGGGATTTTCTCCCGCATGGGGTTTCCCAGAGAGGTGGTGTCAGACTGAGGTACCAACTTCATTTCTAAGTATATGAAGTCCCTGTGGCAGGAGTGTGGTGTAACCTACTAGTTCACCACTCCTTACCACCCCCAAGGTAATGGGCTGGTTGAGAGATTCAACCGGACCCTCAAAGGCATGATTATGGGTCTTGAGGAACCCATGAGGCGTAAGTGGGACGTCCTCTTACCATGCCTTCTCTTTGCATACCGTGAGGTGCCACAGAAATCTCGAGGGTTCAGTCCCTTTGAGCTTCTCTATGGACACCCAGTGAGAGGACCTTTGAGTTTGGTCAAAGAAGGCTGGGAGCAATCTCCCAGGAAACCTCCCCAGGATGTATATAGCTACATGCTGGCCTTTAGGAACCAAACTAGGCGATTCAGAAAACTCGCTGAGGCGAATCTGGAAGCCAGCCAGGAGGAGATGAAGCGGTGGTACGACCAGAATGCAACTCTGGTTGAGCTTCAGCCTGGTCAGAAAGTGTGGGTCATGGCCCCAGTGGAGCCCTGTGCGCTCCAGGATAAGTGGACCGGACCATTTGAGGTGGTGGAGCCTACTTGGTGGACTTGCGGTCTCCCAGGAACCCCTTGCGGGTCCTGCATGTCAACCGCCTGAAGCCCCACTTAGAGAGGTCCGAAGTGGGCATGCTCCTAGCAACAGATGCTGGAATGGAGGAGGAGACTGAGCCTCTTCCTAACCTCCTGTCTGCAACAGAGCAAGATGGGTCAGTGGATGGAGTGAACCTCTCTTCCACCCTGACCCCTGAGCAGCAGAATGACTGTCACCAGTTACTGGGACAGTTTTCTGACCTGTTCTCCCTGATTCCCAGTGTCAGTGATTGGTGCGTCCATGATGTAGACACTGGGGACAGTCCTCCTGTCAAGCACAAAACTTACAAGGTGACTGACAGGGTGAGAGCTTGCATCAAGGAGGAGGTCTCCAAGATGCTTGCGTTGGGGGTGATTGAGTCCTCTAACAGTCCTTGGGCCAGCCCAGTGGTCTTGGTCCCAAAGGCTGCCGCACCGGGTGTCTCACCAGAACTGCGGTTCTGTGTGGATTACCGAGGGCTCAATTCAGTCACCAGGACTGACGCGCACCCCATCCCCAGAGCTGATGAGCTCATTGATCGGTTAGGGGCTGCCCGGTACCTCAGCACGTTTGACTTAACGTCTGGGTACTGGCAGATCGCCTTGACTGATGGGGCAAGAGAGAGGTCAGCATTCTCCACACCAGATGGGCACTACCAATTCCGGGTTATGCCCTTTGGGATGAAGAATGCCCCTGCCACCTTTCAGAGGTTGGTCAACCAGGTGTTGGCTGGACTGGAAGAGTTCAGTGCCGCCTACCTGGATGACATTGCAGTGTTCAGCGCCAGTTGGGAAGAACATCTGCGCCACCTCTGGGAAGTGTTGATGGCGCTGCGGAGAGCAGGCCTCATGATCAAGGCGAGTAAGTGCCAGATCGGGCAGGGTTCCGTGGTGTACTTGGGACACCAGGTTGGGAGTGGCCAGGTGACGCCCCTACAGCCCAAGATTGAGACCATCCTGACTTGGGAACCCCCAAGACCCAGACAGAGGTGAGAGCCTTTTTAGGACTCACCGGGCATTACAGGAGGTTTGTCAAGGGGTATGGCAGCATTGTTGCACCCTTGACAGAGCTGACTTCCAGGAAGCAGCCCAAGAGAGTGATTTGGACTGACACCTGTCAGAGAGCTTTTGATGCCCTGAAGACTGCTATGTGCATGGCGCCCGTGCTCCTGGCACCCAACTTCTCAAAAGAGTTTATTGTGCAAACAGACGCTTCAGAGCATGGTGTGGGGGCTGTTCTATCACAGATTAATGAGGAGGGCCTAGACCAACCTGTAGCCTTCATCAGTAGGAGGTTACTTCCACGGGAACAGAGGTGGAGTGCAATTGAGCGTGAGGCATTTGCTGTGGTCTGGGCACTGAAGAAGTTGAGACCATACTTGTTTGGGACTCACTTCTGGGTTCAGACAGACCACAGGCCCCTCAGATGGCTGATGCAGATGAGGGGTGAGAATCCAAAGCTGTTGAGGTGGTCCATATCCCTACAGGGGATGGACTTTACGGTGGAACACCGCCCTGGTACAGAACACGCCAATGCTGATGGTCTGTCCAGATTTTTCCGCCTTAGTGATGAGAACTCCCTGGAGGTAGGGTAGTTCTCCCCACATTTCAGCTGGAGGGGACACGTGTTAGACCTGGCACCATTGGCGTGGGTCTCCCTTCCATTTTTTGCTGTTGCCTCTTATGTTTCTGCTGGTTTTAGATGCTTTTGGGCACTGTGCCACTGTTGTTCAGTGCCACAGTGCAAGTGCTCCCTATGGTAAATTGATGTATGGATTAGTGACTCCATGATTGGCTTGTTTGGCTTACTGTCAGACCCTAGTACAGTGCACTGCATGTGCCCAGGGCTTGTAAATCAAATGCTGCTGGTGGGCTTGCAGCACTGGTTGTGCCACCCACCGGAGCAGCTTGTAAAGTGTATCTCAGGCCTGCCATTGCAGAGCCTGTGTGCAGTCTGGTACTGCCATGTTGACTGGGCAGTCCCTAAACCTTCCCTTTTATACATAGTAGTCACCCCTAAGGTAGGCCCAAGGGCAGGGTGCATTGTAGGTAAAAGGTAGGACATGCCCTGATGTGTGTGGCATGTCCTAATAGTGAATCACAGCCATTTTCGTTTTTCACTATTGCAAGGCTACCTGTTCCCCATAGGCCAGAATGGGCAGTTAGATTATTACATCTTATAATCCTAACTGACTCAGGGAACCAGGTAGAAATTCGATTTTAGTATGCCTGAACTCAGAATGATAAAATACATCTTTTAGTGAAGTTGGTTTTAACATTGTGTGTTTGAAAATACCACTTTTAGAAAGTGGGTATTTTCTTGCCTAACTATCCAAGCCTGCCTCTGCTAGGTTGTGTATTCCTTGTCTGGAGTTTGAGTGACAGGGGCTGGGGGCTTCCAGGAGACAGGGTGAGTCAGCACAGGGCTGAATAGAGAGATCTGCATGCAGATAGGAGGGAGGAGTTGCACCTGGGACCTGAATAGGGCTGTGCCTTCCCTCCACAATGCTGGCTCCACCTCCTGTGGTGTGTCTGATGTCCCTGGCCTACACTGTGAAAGGAAAGAAGGAGTCTTGTCAACAAAGTGCTCCAGGACTGACCAGAACTGGTTTTGGACTAGGTAAAGGCCTCTCTGACTTCAGAGAACAAAGAGAAAAGTAGTATAAATATTGGGACCCAGACCCAAGGACTTTAGATCACTTCTGGGAATCAAGATGAACCTTTGCTGAGGAGAAGAACCAGGAAGCTGAAGGAGGAGACTACCCCTTTGCTGTGTGTTTGGGGGTTGGCCTGCAGTGGTTGCTTCATTGCCAAAGAAAGGAGAAAAGGACTGAGTGTGCTTTCTATCAACTTGAAGAAGAATCTCCAAGGGCTTGAACTAGAGCTTGCCTCCTGCCTGAAGTCTCAGGGACACAAGACTTCACCAACCATCTCCCCCCCGAATTCCCTTGCTGGGAATTGAAGTGCCTACTGTTGTGCTGGGCCTTCTGAGAGACTGCGTGTCGCTGGGAGCTGGAAGCGCGACGCAACGACGAGAAGCGTGTCGCCGCCGCAGACGCTGTCATCGCATCGCAGAGGAAGCGAGACGCCGCTGTCATCATCGCATCGCCGAAGCGCGGCGCATCGCCGGAGAAGCGGGACGCTGCCACAGAGGACATCGTCGCATCACCGGAGAAGCGTGTCGCAGGGCCTGTCGCGGCTCCAAAGATCATCGAGTCGCCGCACGGCCTTCGGGTGTGCACGCATCGCACCAACGTTGTCGCATCGCAACCAAGACGCCATTTTGTCGCATCGCACCGGAGAAGAGTATCGCATCGAGGTGCCATCTTGTTGCATCGCACCGGAGAGCAGTAAGAAACCGACGCATCACCTCCCCACACAGTAAGGAAGCGAGCATCAACTCCCCTGCGCAGCAGTAAGGAACCAACGCATCCACTCCCCTGAGTGTAAGGAACCAACGCATCACCTTCCCTGCGACCCTTTTGTTTTCTTTGCGTTACGCATTCAAGGTACATTGAGAGTAAAGTGTTGCATCTACAACTTGAGAGAACTGAACTATTTTATAGCATTCTAAAGTCTATTTTTGAGTACAGTATTGTGGATTTTTGTCGTTTGGTCTTGTGTTAAGTCTATATAAAAATACTTATTTTTATAAATACAACCTGTGTGGTGTCCATCTGTAGTGTTGTCACTGTATTACTGTATGTGTTCACAGAGGTAAGCCTGCCTGCTCGTGCCAAGCTACCAAGGGAGTGAGCAGGGGTTATTTTAGGAGTGTAGCCCCTTACCCTGACTAGACGCAAGGGTCCCTATTTGTCACAAGTACCTACCTATGCCAACTAGAGACCCTCAAATCTAACACAGACCCTCTAAGACATTCATGCACCCACTCACAGACCAACTCACAGACTCATGCACCCACTCACACACTCACTCAGTGACTCATGCACCCACCTATAGACCACTTAAACAATCATGCACCCACTCACAGATCCACTCAGAGAATCTCGCACCCTCTCACACACCCACTTAGGGACTTATGCACCCACTCACATGCTCATTGAAAAACTTACACACCCACTCACACACCTACTCAGAGACTCATGCCCAGTCACAAACCCACTCATAAACTCATGCACCCACTCACACACACACTCAGAAACTTATGCACCCAATCACAGACCCACTTAAGCACTCATGCACTGACTCACACACCCAATCAGACAGTTAAGCATCTACTCACAGACCCACTCAGAGACTAACGCGCCCACTCACAGACCCACTCAGACTCATGCACCCACTCACACACCCATTCAGAGATTCAAAAATGTTTTTATAGGGTTATTTAGATAGTGATGTAACCAGTGTGATGTGCAGAATCACTTATATAGTTATGAATTTTGAATGTGCTGGTAACTATTGAATGTCTTCTTTAGTTTTGCATATTCATGACATTGTCTGGAATATTTCAAATTTTAAAAAAAATATAAAGAAAATGAGCAACATTTTGGGCAATATGGTGGCTCTGAGAAGAGCATTTGTGTTTATTGTGAGTATGTGACAGCTACACATAAGACAGGATGCAGAGTTTCAGGTTGCTGAGAAACACCTTGTTGCCTTTGTCTGTGAAGTGAACTCCATCACTTCTATAGTTTCCATGCATGTCAAAACGCAGGTTGATGTTGTAGATAGAGCCCATGTTATCGTCTCTGAGGAATGCAGAAACAGTTTTATTAACATGTTTTCTGGCTTTGTCAATCAAGAATTGATTAGACCACTTTCATGCCTGCCTTTGGAATATGGTATGAAAAACAATGGTCCTAGACCTCAATTAGAAAAATATAAGTCAAAAATACAGGAATCTTTTCACAGTTTAGAGCATGTACGATATCAGCTCACAGTAATTAATACCAAACAGTATAACAATGTGCAACAACCGAAATTTAAGGTTAACAAAAGTTTTATTTAGTCATAATCCAAATGGCAGTAGACATCTTACTGCATTAAAAAGGGAATGTAGGAAAGGTTGCTCCAGGGGAACGTGCGAAAGGAAATTTCCGCACATGAGTTGCAGGATCCTGCAGAACGCCAGGAAATTTAAATTGAAGCCCCAGCATTGAGTGCTTTACATCGAAATGATCGATTTACACTACCCTTTATCGACGGATGAGGACGTTAGCTTCCTAGACCCGGATCAGTGGGAGGACTTACCCCCGTGCTCCACATTACCTTGTGGGTGTGGAACTAGGACACCACACCCCTCCCCAGGTTGCCCACCCCTGTCCTGAGGAAGACCCACAGGCTGAGGCCTCGAATCACCCTCTGAGCCCCAAGTCGGGTCGAAACGTCGACGCCCACATCAACATAGGCTGGACCGCAAACCCCCAACTCCAACATGCCAAATAATACATTTCTGTATTCCAAAAGCATATGCAAATAGACTTTTTGTGAACCATTGATCTAATGCGGTCAGTCTATAAAAAAAGATTGATAATTGATTATCAGTCCACCCTATCAATTGTTTTAATTTTTCTTCTCTAGAATACTATTTGGAATCTTTTCCTATCTCCTTTCTCACCAGAGCACTTTTTCCTTTCGCACGTTCCCCGGGAGCAACCTTTCCTACATTCCCTTTTTAATGCAGTAAGATGTCTACTGCCATTTGGATTATGACTAAATAAAACTTTTGTTAACCTTAAATTTCGATTGTTACACATCGTTATACTGTTTGGTATTAATTACTGTGAGCTGATATCATACATGCTCTAAACTGTGAAAAGATTACTGTATTTTTGACTTATATCTTTCTAATTGAGGTCTAGGACCATCGTTTTTCATACCAATTTGAGCCCAGGTCCGCGACCAGTTTTGGGTTACCCCATTTTTCATAATGGCTGCCTTTGGAATATGTTAGAGTAAATCAAGACAGTGTGAAGGAAAAGTGTAATTAATTGTGCAAAGGTATCCTTCATTAGGATTTCCAGTTTTATCCCAGTCAGTGTGCCTAGGTCATTGCCACCACAGTGCACAATCATGAGGTCAGGGGGTTGGCAATCCATATTACTTTTATCCAAAGGCAGCAATTGATGCAACTTCAGCCCTCTCTGGGCAATCCAAGTAATGTTCACATTAGCAAAGCCCAAGTCCGTGTCAATGCCACTTTTTCTAGCAGACTATCTAGCCCAAAACACATAGCTGTGGTCCACATTCCACACTATCCATTTTGAAATGAAGCAGCAGTAGCCGACAGGAGAAGGCTGGAGTTGAATGAGACAGTTTTCAAAATGAAAGGCAGTTAAAATGGATGCCAGATGCTGATTTAAAAAAAAAAGAAATTCGATTTGTTGCTGTAAATATGCAGGTTAATAAACTCAGGTAGTGTCTTTAGAGGATAAGTAAGTGGATCTCGTACTGGCTCTGGTAAAAAAGAAAAAGTGTAATGCAACCATGGATATGCTGTTAATTGTGAATAGTCAACCACACGTATTGCAGTTGATTTTATAACTAGTATGGTGCTTCTAGAATGTGTTGGGAACTTGTGACCTGCTGGTTCTAGTGGGTTGCTATGGAGACAGTGCTAAGAGTGTATTGAGGGAAGGGCGTTAAAGAGATAGTTGTCTGTTTTTAGAAATTAGATGTCTTTGAACTAATTGTTCAAACAAGGGTTTGGTTTCCTAGTGAGGGCCTGCTAATTAAGTGTACTGTAGTTTTAAAGTAGTTAAACTACTTAGGTAAATATGTTTCTGGACTCCCGTTATTTGTCACGATTTAGTTGCGAAGATTGTGAATAACTCAAGATTATATACAAATACCCTACCATATTGGGCTTCTTTATAAATGGGCATGAAAGGGTTAACACATACTAACCATTCAGAAGTTGAGTTAGAAAACTAAAATATTAAAGATGTGTTTTTATTTGCTGCCTTCCGCAGTATCAGAGAGTGTGAAGTTGAAAAGGTTGCCATTAATGGTTGCTTTGTATGAGAGTGCTGTGCTATTCTTATGCTTAGTTTTCACATTTCCTGAGAGTATTGAATCCATCTAATAAGTGCAAAAAAAACTATTTCTCCAACTAACTCAATTTTCAGGTATGTAAATTGCATTCAATTTTGAGAAAAAATTGATTGAAAAGGTATATGTGTATGTGACGTTGTTAAAAGTGAGTATGAAATATATAGAAAGGTGTATTGAAACTACATGAGATGATCTATGAGTGGTAGTGTGATTGGTTTTAAATACTTATTTATAGGTGAGTAAGACACTTTCTGAGTGTGTGAGCATATAAGAGTTTGTCTATGGTGCAGACTAGGTGTGTGAGAAGTTGGTTCACAATGTGTTGCCCTGGAACTGTATTTTGTATATGTGCTAATTTACTGCATGCTCTGATTGCTAGAAAAAAAAACTGGTTGCTAAGGGCTAAACTTATACGTAGCAATGTATTAGAAGATGTGTAACGTTTTACATGTCTATACATGATGTGCTGCTCAAAAGAATGTTTTTCTTTGAACTCTGGGACTTGTAGCCCTATTTATTCCATTTTAAAAGAGGACTGCAATAGTCAGAATTGAAAGGAAAAAACATGCACTGTAGGTGCACATGTTGCATGTACCTGTGGAACTTGCCAGCTATGTATTAGATACCCTTTAGGGTAGGTGTTCGTAAATTATAGGGCAAGTCTGTATGTGCTCAGATGCTTAGATGGGAAGACTTAGGGGCACATGCATCAAGCTATTTTGCGATCGCAAACATTGCGATTCGCAAAAATGCAGTTTGCAATCGCAAAATAGACTAATGCAATGCATGAAGCATATTCGCAGAATCATCCTTAAAATCGCAAAATTTAGCGATTACCTAAATACCAAATCTGAATTAGCGATTCTGTAATAGGTAATCGCAAATTGGAAATCGCAAAAGCTATGCAACAAAAATTCGCAAATAGCGAATCTGTGAAAAATCGCAATTAGCATTTCTTAAATAAGAACAAATTCAATCAGGTGGTAACAATTTCAAAGTGGACAAATCAGGTGCTAATCATCACCAAACTACTTAAACAGTCCCAGAAGGCCTCAGAATGTTTCACAATGGCAGCGCTCTACGTCATGGCGAGGAGGATGAGGCTACGAGCAGCAGCACAGAGAAGAAGGAGGATACAGGAGCGCATTTTTAGAGTGCGCGTTACTTTGCTAGGGCAGACAGAGGCAGAGATCTATGATAAATATAGGCTGAATGCAGACATAATCTATGATCTCATAGCTGAATTAGATCCACTACTGCAGCGTCAGACTCGCAGGACACATGCCATCCCCACTCATGTGCAGGTTGTATGTTGCCGGCACCTCCTAGCGTCAGGTAGCTTCCAGGGAGTAATTACCACAGCTGGAGGTGTCTCTCAAAGTGCACTATCGCTCTTTTTTAACTCATTCCTTGATGCCATGTTGCAGAGGATACACCACCACATAAAGTTCCCCACAACACCACAGGAATTGCAGCAAACTAAATATGACTTCTATCAGATATCCCATTTTCCCCACGTAATTGGTTGCATTGATGGGATGCATGTACCCATCTGTCCCCCCTCAGTGAATGAGTACATTTACAGGAACAGGAAATCATACCATTCATTGAACATACAAGTCATCTGCAATTCCAAAAACATCATCACAGACATAGTGGCTAGTTACCCTGGCAGTACACATGACTCCTAAATCTTCAAACACAGTGGCATACACAGACGTCTCCTTGTGGGTGAAATCGGAGAAGGATATTTGCTTGGTAAACAGATGTAATACAGTCTTGCAGACTAGTCCGCCATAGTGACACATTGCAGTGACTAATGTTATTTGTTTACCTCCTGTAGGTGATAGCGCATACGCTGTGCGCTCCTTTATACTGACGCCATACCTGAATCCCATTACCCCAAGTGAGCAGCGATATAATGCCGCACATATCTCCGCACGCAACGTGATTGAGCTGACATTTGGTTTACTTAAATCTAGGTTCCGCTGCCTACACAAAACTGTTGGTGCATTTCAGTACAGGCCAGATACCTGCTGCAAAATAGTCACCACATGTGCCATGTTGCACAACATATCCACTAATAGGGGCGTACCCCTGGTACAGTCTGACAGCGAGCCTGAGGATGAAAATCAACCAAGACAACCACCACAAGCGGCATGCGGCCAAAGTGCAGCAGAGGGGAGACAGAGACGTGCAGAAATCACTCAACATTTCTTTTAAGGTGGGTAATCACGAGACAACACAGTAGGTGCTCAACGGTTTAATGTAACAATATATTGGTTGTGTTAATGCACACATACCAGGTGCAGACAACTGTAGTGTGAAGAAAGTAAATCATATCCCATTGCAATGGCAATTACAAGTCAGTACAAACAATGTTAATGCTGCTGGTTACCTCACCAGAATAGTCCATGTCCATGTCTTCACTTTTTCCGGCCACGCACTCCCGGGGGCCTCTCAGTTGGCTCAGCCACATCCCTTGTTGAGCCTTCTGTGCCAGTATTGCTCCTAGAACTGCGCCTCCTGGGATTTGTAACAGGTGCCAGGAGGCTACTGAGGCTGGAGGCCTTCTCACTATCCCCCCCACCAAGAACGTTGTTGCCACCAACTGCAGCAGTCTGGAGTTGTTCCATTGCATTGGTGACCTGGATGAGGCCCCTGGCCACATCCCCACAGCAGTGGCTCATCTCTACTTGCATGCTGACCGCACGACGTGACAGCTGAGCTGTCGTTGTGCTCAACCTATTTATGGCCCTGGTGTAACCATCTAGGCGCCCAATCAAATTGTGATGCCTCCGACGATGGGATGCATGGTCTTCCTGCATAACCCTGCACAAGTCATGCATAGCTTTTGTCACATTTGCAAAGTTCTCATTGTTTGCCCTTTGCCCTTCCACAACAGCAGTGGTGAGCTATTTCAGGCAGTCACGTATGTCTCCCATGTTTGTTGCCATTGTTCCTAGTTGGCCCTGCATTATCCTCATGTTTTTGCATTGCAGACGCTGGACCTTGAGCATCTTGCCCTCCAGCCCACTCCGGGCAGCAGCCCCATTGTCTTCTGCAGCTGTAATGATTGCCCTGGCCCTTCGCCTGCGGAAATGTGTGGACCTGCACCGCATTGGTACCTCTGTTGGTGGTGGGGGGGTATGGCCAGCCTGTTGTGTAGGAGTTTGTAATGGTGTTGTTCCATGTGTAGAGGTGATGAAGTAGACGTAGCCGAGTAGTGTCTTTGAAAGATATTTATCAAGTCCATAACATCAGTGGTAGCAGCCCCACCAGGAGCAGCCTGCCTGCTGCTCATCCCATCTTCCAACTGTCAACACTCACAACAGGCACCCAAGCATTCCACTCATGTCCATCACACCAACATTCCATACAGACCACTCACACTGGCTGAGCAGCTAGAAACTAGGTAAAAGGGAACATTATAAACATAACAAGAAGATACTACATTATCTTCTCCCCTTAAAATTGAAAAATAATAAAACCATACTAAAAATGAAAACAATTATACACAGCAATGTACAAATAAAGTCAATAGTCCATAACCCAGGGATGAATGGTAAAATACCACACCACGAGAGGGAACACAGACTAAACAAAGGAGGTAAGGAGAATGAAGAGATACAAACGAACTATCACCATCCTCCTCCTTAAATTTTAAAACAGAGGGAAAGTTCAAAGGACGTTAAGCTCACAGAAACAAAGTGAGATAACACCACATGACAAGACACAAGAAACACAGTGAAGAGAAACACGGTAGAAACACACTCCGAGAACTCTAACACTGTGAAGAGATATATGGGAGTAACACACCCCCAGAACTCAAACACAATGGATGGACCACACCCATGTACGTACTCTATAAAATTGACCCAAACACTATGGGTGGACCGCACCCATGTACGTACTGTATAAAATTTACTCACACACTATGGGTGGACCGCACCCATGTATGTACTCCTTATGTAAGGATCAAAACCAAGTAAAATGTAAATGGGACTCAACCCATTACAAACTGCGTAGATGGGACTAACACCCTCTACAAACTGCATAGATGGGACTAACACCCACTACAAACTGCGTAGATGGGACTAACACTCACTACAAACTGCGTAGATGGGACTGACACCCACTACAAACTGCGTATATGGGACTGACACCCACTACAAACTGCGTAGATGGGACTGACACCCATTACAAACTGCGTAGATGGGGCTAACACCCACTACAAACTATGAAAAAGGGAGAGGCAACCCTTTAACCACCCCTCATGTAAGGGAATAGTGGCTACAGCGTGGAAGTGGGACTAAGACCCCTTCCCATCCCTTAACAAAGGGATACAGGCTTTACAAAGAAACAAGCCAAAAACACATTAAAAAAACAATATGACCGCCCACCTGTAAGGGTCAATATACCCACCCAAAGCAAGGAAATGGGCATACAAAACACACAAAATCAATCCCAGCAATTACATATAAATAACCAAATAAACTTGGATGACACTATGCAACACACCGGTGAGCGACTCCTCACCCGAAAAATGCACCTCTTGGCACATACAGTTGTATACCGCAGATCATGCATAGTCTTAATGATCCTGTGAGAAGCAACACAGTCCAAAAATGTACGTGGAATGCCACTAGGAGCTGAAGTAAAGTCTCAAACCACGGTGAAGAGCAATTGAGACTCACAAGAAGAATGTTGTTGGGAACTTTTCACAAGTAAACAGCTTCCGAAATGCTCAATATACATGACGTAAGACTATTTTTCATTAGAGGTGTCACTATGACTGAGTGAGCAACACCGGAGCCCTCTACATTACCCATGAAGCTGGCTCAGTCGGCGGGGAAGATCTCCACGATGACCACCCATGGAGATATTGAACCACATGACGCTGCAGCCGCCTTTGTAAACCAAACATTGTTGCTCACTTCTTGGCCGACAAGCACATAGTGTCCACACACAACTCCGGGATTAGCGTTGTGCCTAAAATCCAAAATGGCAGCACGCTGATTCGACGCTTGCCGGGTGGCTCTAGGAGCGTACATGCTCCAAAACGTTGTTGCACAGCACGCTACACGTCACTGTACGTGTACACTTCTTTCCAAGACGAGGACTCCGCAATATGAAAGCGCGCGACGACTCCACAGCAACTGACATCCTCACGCGGCATACAGACAGGTGAGACTCGCGCTTGTCACGCGCTGCTTTAAAGGAGCACTTTACTCTTGAAAAATACCAACCGCCAACTTCCCCAACGATCACAGACATTGCAATGCAACAACCAAATACTTATGATAACATGTAGAAGTTGAAAATCGCCACTTCCATAGTCAGTTACACGCACAAAACAAAAATACATACCGCAGCTAACCTCCTGCAGAGTTGAACATGTAAAAGGGCACAGAGAAAATGTACCTCAACTCCAGCTTGAAAAAAATGAAGTTGTGAAGGGACTCCTTTCATAAAGCACAGTGTGTTCCCAAGTATATGAGAGGCACAAGCTATGTAAAAACAAGCTTGGTGACACAAGCAATACAAGTAACTCATAGTCCAACAGATATGATGTTTGTGAGCAGAGCACGCTTGGGCTGGGGATGTACGGTGTGAGGGACACTGGTGGGGCTGCGAGGCGTGTTGCTCCAGGTTCTCTTGTTTCTTGAGATGCTCCATTTCATTTTATTCTTGTGGCTCTTGTGCCTTTTGTGTCAACATTTCCTCCTGGAAATGTACTTGCGCTGTCTGTGGTAGGTTCTCTCCACATTGGAAACAATTTAGACATGTCACCATTTTTACAAAAATACCTTTGCGCTGTCTGTCTTGTCTCTTTTGGACCAATTCCTCTTGGAAATGTACTTGCGCAAACTGCTCTTTTATGAACATCTTCCTGGATATGTGCTTGTGCTGTCAAGAACTGTCGTTTCTGTAGGTTTCTTAAGCTTTCAAGACTTCTTTATCAAGAAATCACTTATCTTCATTAAGACCAGCTGTACAGCATGAGTATATCTCCAGTCGTCGCCAAAATGTAATGGTGATGTTCCATGTGTAGAGGTGATGAAGTAGACGTAGTCGAGTAGTGTCTTTGAAAGATATTTATCAAGTCCATAACATCAGTGGTAGCAGCCCCACCAGGAGCAGCCTGCCTGCTGCTCAGCCCATCTTCCAACTGTCAACACTCACAACAGGCACCCAAGCATTCCACTCATGTCCATCACACCAACATTCCATACAGAACACTCACACTGGCTGAGCAGCTAGGATCTAGGTAAAAGGGAACATTATAAACATAACAAGAAGATACTACAGACTTTCTGTTCGGCTCTCTTCATCTCTCTCCAAATCAGGCAGTGTTGGGACTATTCTCCTGCGTCGAGTGGTTGCAGGTCTGGGTGAGGATGCTGGCACTTCTGATTCCTCTTCAGACTGTGCATCATGTCCCTGTGAGTCGTGAACATCATCCACGTCACTCTCCTGCGCATCTGCATCTGTGATTTGAAATAGTGCAAGTTCAGTACTTTTTGTTGTACATGTATGTGACAAAGCGCATGCCATTGTTTAATAAAGTTATTTTGTTATGGACAGAGTCTAGTTTAGTCACTTCCTTGCTGTACTCTGCTGCACTTATGCTGTTTTGGTCCCTTCTTGCTTTAGCCTTACATTTGTCTGTATACTACTCCCATAATGCCTATAATGCAAATAGAACGGGGATTGAGGCAAAGAGAAATTGCACCTATCCTTAGTGGAATAATATCTATCTGAACATACAGGGTGCTGAGGACCGGAGATCCAATACCCCTAAATCTCCTAAGACACTAAGGGGTATATTCACAAGAACGTGTGATAACTACTGCAAGAGTAGCGTAACGCAACTTCCAATAACGCAGCCTATCACGGGAAAATAACCCCGTGTCAACGTGGAATTCACAACAAGGCGGTACCATGCGATAGTCACCAGATAACGCGTCAAATGACAGCGTGAAAATCAACGCCACGCCAAAAAATGCGAAACGTGAACGCGAGAAATCATGCGATGAGGCCAATCGCGGTACAGAAATCAGCGAACACCAGCCACAGGCCTGTAAATCCCACGCGTCCGGCGGGAAAAAGCACCATAAAAGAACGGGAAAAAAAAGCCCAAAAACAATTCAAACTGCGTAGCAACATGGATGCACCCGGAACAAGTGCAGAGGACAAGCCGAACACCACAAGCCCTACGGAGGACCATCCAGGAACCCCGCTGTCGGGGAAGGGCAAGGACAAGAGGAAGAGGAAGACCGGGTACAGTCAGCAGGAAGACCAGATCATCGTCACGGGGGTGACCGAACACCATCAACAACTGTTCGGCACCTCCACTGCGGCACTGGCAACCCAAACCCAAATATGGCAGGCCATTCTCACCAATGTCAATGCAGTCGGAGTGTCCAGGAGGTCACTGGAGGAGGTCAAGAGGCACTGGCATGATCTGAAAAGGCAGACCAAACATAAGCTCGACGCCAACAGGGAGGCAGCAACGGCGACTGGAGGTGGGAGTCCTGCGACACAGGAGGAGCTGGATGAGCTGGAGCAAATGGTGGCCACAGTCAGCAGTGAGGAGACGGTGGCAGGATTGGGGGGTCTGGACACAGCACGATACGACCTGACCCAACAGGGTGAGTAACGACCAGGGACGGGGGGGACGGGGGGAGATGGGCACAATGGCACACATGCACAATTACGCGTAGCACACAGCACACCCACAATGACCTTGGAACACTGCAGCACACATAGAAACGCCAAGTAGGCCCCCATCCACAATGTGCACAGAGTGCCCCCCCCATCACCAATATCACAACCTACCCTTGCACATGTGCTGAATCCAGCAAACCAGCAGCTCCGTGACCCACACTGACTATGCAAGTAACACTGCATGTCGGATAGCATGGCAGCTGCCCAAAAAAAATGACATGGCCCACGAAGCGACATGGAGGTAGCCAAGTGCGGATCACATCCTCAAAGGAGCAGCTCACACTCCGACGTGTCCACGTGCAACCACAACCCATGCCTTACAATACACGCAGCAGACCAACAATGCACCAGGCCACAAAAACAGTCCACGAGCACACATGACCCAAGTCAAAAGCAAATCAGGCCCCAAAAAGCACACAATTCAAAGGCACCCCGCCTCAAAGGGAGAAGGCTACACGAAATCAGAGCTGCAGGGGCAACTCCCCCACAATGCAGCACACACACATTTCAATCACAGAACATCAGCAATGAAGGCAATGTGGTACAAAGTGCAACACCAGCACCACAGGACAGAGCTCACAACAGGTTCCGCTTGTGTGTAGTAACTGTCCACCCACATCTGGCATTGCCTGACACTGTGTGATGATAATGTATGGGTACTACCACACATCCGTCATGTAGTCGAAAAACACACTGATTGCCATCAAATAGCCAGCTCCCCCCAAACAGTCACAATGTACATTGGCATGCAGTCTGAATGTAAACATCTGCAAATCATCACCATACATGTGAAACTCTGTTAACCTGCATCTCCCCTTTACATTGCAGAGGGACAAACAACACCCCCTGCAGAGCACACCACACATCCCACCATTAATGATGAAGAGGACAACCTGCACATATGTCAAGACACCCTCCAACGGATGCTGGACAGCCTCTGCACCCCACCCCCAGGAGCAGGCCAGGCCAGCTGCCCCGAGGTGACCCCACCACCTGCACAGACCACACAGCAGGAAACACACACCACCAGGGCTGTCTCCCAGGACCCCCCGACCAATACATGGAATTCCAACGTCGTGTGTTGGGTTGCCAGGTGGAGTTGGCTCATCAGCTGCGGGTGGGTTTCGAGCTCGTGGCAGCCAAACTCGATGCCATACGTGGGTGTCTGAGTCCCATCAGGGACCACGTACAGTCCCTATCGGACACCCCCTGTACGTACCATGCTCCGCCACAGACCTTGGCTAACCTCGCTGGTGCCATGAGTCTAATACAAGCACTGTCTGGTCAGACAGGCACCAGCCATGACAGCACAGAGTTGGCACAGATGCGGAGGGCAATGGACACCATGGAGCAGATGCAGGCCGGAAGTATGTCTGCCACTGCTGGACACCAGCGAGTAGTGGCTGGGAACAGCAATGCCCTGCAGTACTCCAACTTGCCATTGCTGCCACTGAGCCCTTCCCAGATGACTGCAGCGGGAACATCGACACACACAGCTCCGAACCCTGATGTGTCCCTGGCACACTGTGATGCTGCCCCATCACCTACGCAGTCTGATGTGTCAGGGGCACACAGCCATGCAGCCATCACCCCGCCACACACACCGGACACAGAACCCGTATCAGGGGAGTGAGAAGGGGACGGGAAATACTGTGTGAGGAAGGAGGCAGTAGCATCCATCACCGCCATAAGGCCTGTCCCTGCCTGGTCATGACCTATGCATCATGCCCTGGGAAATACCTCCTACTGACCTCCGGAGCACCCTGCGACATTCACCCGGACCCCGACACGGACTGCCATTGCTTCACCGCTGGACAATCACACAGCAATCCTGCTGAGGACGGCACTCTCCCTCTTCCCAATCACTGTGCAATCCCCAAAGGACTCTGGTTGGGCCACCACTGGGCTTCCATGTGTTGTGGGCTTGGATGGGCAGGTACAGCTCCAGCTCCGTCAATCACCTGAATGTGAATAAAACATTCTGAATCACACAGATGTGTGATCACTATGTTCACTCACGTATGGAAGTATGGCTGGATGTGGGGACGATGATTGCACATGACGGTACACCCTGGTAACTGACATCTATGCGCATGTCTATCCCTGAGACACATGTCCAATTGGATGACTGTGAAGGTGAGTACTAGCTGTGACCCCATTGCACATCAACAGCAATCTAACAACACCCCAACTTAGGCACACGTCCATGTGTTGAATAGGGACGTGTGTAGGAGTGACCAAAACGGTGGCAGGCCAGGAGTGGTATCCCACACCACGTGTGACAGCAGAACTTCACGTCGCATACAGACTTACACACATCTGTGTGGACACATTCTGTTGTGATGTATGACATTGCTCCACATGGGCAGAGGTTGGACACCATACACACATAGCTGGAGTCATGTAAGTGCACATGTCGTCCAGCACCTATCCAAAAACAATGTCTGGCTCACAGAGGCAGAGCTTGCCAAAGGGACACACCCCCATTGCACATGCGTCAGTCAGTTCCTCCCTGTGCTGGGACGAGGCTCATTGTGGCACACGAGTGAACAATCTAAACAACACACCTCACAGTTAGACACCAGTGGAGTGGCATAGGCTTTATTGGCATGTGCGTGTCAGTACGGACGAGGCAACGGCCACAACAGGCAGGGACATGCTTAAGACACTTACACGCAGCATGGATACATGTCGAGGGGCAGATAATGTTGGGGCTGAAATGAACAACATTCATCACAGATGGCAACGCTCACAGCCCACCTTGCCTTGCTGGACGAGTCATGTGTTGTTTGGCGTCTGCACAGTGCCCCGTGTGAGGGGGCACGACTCACTGCACGTGGGGTCTGCATGGTGCTCTGCCTCCGGGGTGCGCCGATTGTCTGCTCTGCCGACAGTGATCAGGTGTGAGGGTCCGACAGGTTCACATGTCGTGCTACATTGCCATGTGTGTGCTCTCACCCAGCAGTGTGTCTGAATTGGCAACGTTGCCAGACGATGTTGTGTTGCTCGGACCATGGATCTGAGTCGCCTTGCACAGGTGTGTGTGCACATGCGTTATTCCACACACATGCATCCAGAGCCCGACCGAAGGCAGACGTGTCCTCTGTTTTGGTGGGATATGTGAGCAATCCCCACTGTGCAACAAGTTGTTGGGCCATGTGCTGTGGGTGGCAATCGGATGTGGCTGCAGGAACGTAGTTACTCGTCCATGAATGCTCGTGCAGCTTCATGTGCAATGTGTTCCAATAGTACGTCGTTGTTGTGTTCAAGGAACACCAGGGTGAGCCAATCCATTAGGTGGCCCGGGCAGGTGTGCTCAGCCCACGCCGTCTCACCGATCCGCAACACAGCCCAATAGGGGAGCGCCTCGATGTGGTCACTGCACACAAGAAATTGTGCAATCTCCCATGCACAACCACCAATACATATGCAGTATGTCAAGGCATCCCATGCACGGCTGTCTTGGTTACACTCCTGTTCGTGACCCAACAGGGGGCGCAGACACAAGTCATAGTCCAATTCATCAACAGTTGTGTTGGATAGGCAGACATCCATGGGACACTAAAATGTGCACGTTCGGCAGTGGAACCAGGGCTGGACGCAGGTGACTTGGGCAATGCGGAAGCTGAGCCTGTAACTGATCTGCAGCACTGCCAGTGGCAGTGCGCCCAGTAAATGCAGCATACGTGCACGGTACTGTTCCATGTGACGGGGGTTGTGCATGTGCCCGGTATGGCCTGCCATTGCGTTGGTGCGTCTCGTGAACAGGCACTCTTCTGGACTGCGGCAGTTGTGTGGAGGATATGCCACAGCTCTGAGCAATGATTCGAATGTGTGTGCAAAGTTGTGAGTTAGGGGTTGCTGTTTCCATGAGTGTCAAGGGCATCCCATGCGGGGGTACCACAGCCAGGGGCTTCTGTGTGTGGGCTGTGGATGAGTCGGATGGTTCATTTGCGGAATGCGTGGTGTGGGAGTCGTCCCCATCTGCCATTGCATCTCTATCAGGGTGATCCAGGCGCGTTCTGGACCAAGGTCAGAGGTGCAGGTGTCCTCCCGCCTTCTGCATTGGGACAATGGTGCTTTCATCCCTGATGTTTGTCTGACTACTACTTTCGTTTTCGGAATGTGATGTGGCTCTGGCGCTGAGATTGGGACACGGCCTTGGGCTCATGGTGTACGGATGGCGATGCACATACACATGTTGGCATGTGGAGCCAGGTGCCCGTGCAGCCTTGCGCTGCTTGTGCTATCTCACTCCGTCTCTCTCCCTTGCTCTCTCCCTCTCTTTCCTTTGTTGGGCGCATGGCACACCTTCTTCTCTTGGATTTGGTCTTCCGGGCTGTGTGCTACGGATTGTCCAGTGGGAGCAGCTAGGACTCATCCTAAGGGTTGTTTCTGCTTTTGTTTGTATGGTGTTTTGTGTTGGTTGCATTGCTGTATGACTGATTCTCCATTTTCTGGCCACGCATGTATGTTTATTTTCCTGCTTGTGCAACATCAGGCAAAATGTTTGTTTTGGGAATCGTGGTGTTGGTGTGCAATTTCTTAGTCCGGGTTTGGGGGTGGTCCCGGGGGGGGGGGTGTTTCGGGTGTGGGATGGGGTCCTGGGGTGGTGGTGGTGGGTGTTGTGGCCCTCTTGGGTGTCCGGGCCGCATGATGAGTTGCTCCATGGCATCTGTTGCCCTTCGGATGTGGCCCTGGGCTGTGCTCTCTTTTGTGGTGCTGGCTGCCGTCCAACTTTACACCAGGTCAGAGCAGGTGTAAATTTCCTGGTGCTAACACGCCTTATCGCCTGTTTTGTGTTTTAATCGCGGATGTGGCTGGTGGTTGTGAATGTTGAGGTGTGCTGTTGTCTCGGCTTTTGTCACGGGAACGCCTACTCTGCATCTCATTAGAAATATTTGCGGAGGTCCTCTGTGGCGATGTTTTTTGCGGCTGCTATCTCGGGTAAACTGGTGCTGTGGGCTGTTTACACCGGCTTGTGAATGGGGGGGTAAATTTATCACGACTTTGGCTGAGATAAAGTGCAGTTAATTCGGCGATAGCTCCTTGTGAATATGCCCCTAAGTGTCTCAAATTTCCTTGAACAACACAATGGTCCAGCACACTAATTTCGGTTAAAGTTTACAGAAAGTGATTAGTCTTATATAAGCATTTGTAATTCACATTTCAAAGGCAAGAATTGCAATTCAGCAGAGTTGTTTCTTCAAATTCTTTATTCATGACTTCTTTTTCGACAAGATAAAAAGACCATAGCCAACGCGTTTCGTCCTCTCGGACTTCTTCAGGGCAAAAAACATATTGTCTTGAAATCTTTACTGTATTCTTTCATTTATGAGGTTTCTCCTTCTAAAATCTGGTGAAATATAATTGTATCTGATATTTCACATGAGATGTAAGATATTAATCTATTTTCATTAGCCGAATTAGCACGGTTGGAAGTCAATCAATTCTGAGTCAAGACGTCCTCTGTATTATTTCATAAGTAATTAAGACGATCAGTCTGCCGGCATGGTGGCGTGGCATCAGTATTCGTACTACTCCCATAATGCCTTTGGGTGTTGCAAGTAAAATGTGGACTGGGCTCAGGGTTACTACACTACGCATGATCTGCATTGGGGGCTATTTTAGTTTGGTGTAACATTAAAAGTTATTTTGCTGTGATCTTACCTTGTGACATTCCAGCCTGTTCAGAGGTGTCTTTCTGGGTGATGCCGATAACTGCCTCTGGCTGCAGTGTAGATTCTACCATGTCCTCCAGGGGTGTGTTGCCACGTTCCACAGATGGTCCCCCTCCAGTTTTTTTTAGCCTCTGCAAGCCTTTCAGCCACCCTCTCTTTTGCTCGGCTGCGCAGGTCATACCAGCGCTTGCGCAGGTCTGAGATTGCGCGTTGTGTGACCCCCACTGCATTTACCTTCGACTGGATAGCCAGCCAACTCTTTCTTTTTACTGACTCTGCAACCTGCAGAGACAGTTTTCCAAAGAGTTTCTCGTGGTTCTGCACCACTTCCTCAATGAGGATTTCCAGTTCTTTTTCGCTGAATTTCAGCTTCCTTTTCGTTCCTTTTCCTTTCTTGTCCCCTTTGTCTTTAGCCATGATGTGGTTTTCACACAGATTCTGCTTCCAAAAAAAGCTTGTTCCTGCTCAGCTCAAACAGTCTGCCTCCTCCTCTGACTCTCTCTGTGTGCATTCCCAGATTCACTTCCTGGTTGTGATGTCATCCAAATGCAGCAATATGGGTAAATCGCTATTTGCCAGTCGCTATTTGCGGATTCGGTATTAGCGATTCGGTGATAGCGAAATCGCTATTTACGATAGCAATTTTTACCGAATCGCTAAATTATTGCGAAAATATTGATGCATTCGTTTTTGCGAATCCGTAATAGCGATTTCTTAAAAATCGCTATTAAGGAATCGCAAAAATGATTCTTGATGCATGTGCCCCTTAGTCTTTAAACTATTACTATGTGTAGTATGAAAGTGTCAGGCATAGTTAAATATGCAGGGCCTTATTTACAAGGAATTAATGCAGCGCGGTGCCGCAAGCCATTAGGCTGCACCGTGCTGCGTTAATTCCGAAGCACAAGAATGCATCATATCTACAATGATATGACGGATCCCTGTGCTCTCCCCTGCGCTGGCTCACAATTAGCTGCCATGTGCCGACGCAGGCACCCTTGCACCATAGTGCAATGGTGCCTGTGTTGAGGGGAATGATTGATTATGTGCAGGAAGGTGTCTCTTCCTGCACACAAACAATCTGAAATGGCGTTTTGAACCTTCTATGTGTGCTGCTTAAAGCAGCACACATAGAAGTTGCAAAACGTCATTTTTTTAATGATTGTTTATGTGCAGGAAGGGACACCTTCCTGCACATAAACAATCACAAGAGGTGATTTCCTCGTTCTATGTGTGCTGCAGAATGCAGCACGCATGGAAAAAGGAAAAACGAGGAGAAATAAAAACATTTCTCCTCATTGCGCCTCCCTACGCCTCCCCTTGGGAGGCGTAGCATACCAACTCATTTCCAGGTTTACAATTTCTTGTAAATCTGGAAATGCGGCAAAAGCCATGGGTGTTGCGTGGGATCACCCACAGCAACACCCATGGCACTCCCCTTTCATGCAAAGTGTTGCGTGTAAAGGGGTCAAATTTACAAGGACACGAAAAGCCACGCAGAGTGGTTTTACGTGTCCTTGTAAATATGGAGCAGCAGGTTGCGCTGCCGGTGTGTTACAAAAAGTGACACACCGGAGGCACAAGGGGCTTGTAAATAAGCCCAGCAGTGGTTAAACATGGGTTACGCCAACTAGTGAAGACCCTGTCTGTACAGTCTCATTGCCACCTTCACTTGGCTTGTAAAATATAGTGATGAGGTCGTACACCAAGTAACTTGAAGTAGGCCTTTATTCTTAAGGCATGGACTCATGGTAGTGGTGTCCTCTTCAATGGTCAGCAGGCAACTACCGGTGAATGGAACCCACACATAGAACAAGAGGAAATAGAATATAAGCCGAAAACATTCTAACATAGCATTACAAAAGATCCCCTTCCATTCCCACTTAAACATGCAAAGGATTAAGATAAAGAAAGCAAGGACATAAACCAGAAAAAAGCAGAAAATGAATTGATAACACATTAAGGAAAACGAAGATCTCTCAGTATAGAATTAAGAGCAGACCTTTACACCAGGGTAAATAAAGTAAAACATTATAAGCAATTTTAATATAACCATTCACTGAGTAAAATCTTGTAAATATGCGGGTGGTCTCCTGAACCTAGGAATTCGACTAGGCCAAACCCCAGACCTGTTACTTGCAGATGAACCAGCACCACCACTCATCCTGGTGGCATAACTCGAGCCACTTCCACCGTTCAAACGAAGGTCGTTTGAGTGCACAATCCCATTATCCCTCATCAACATATAACCACTACACTAATCATCCTCCTTTCCACCACTTCCTCAACCAGATGAAGCATACTTAGCTACCCTTCTTAAATTCCAACGCTCACCATTGGTTAAAACAGTATGCCATCTGAACACACTCTTCACCTCATATGGGTCTCAAAATGTATTCAAAGCTTTTGTTACTATGCCTGATTTGATCTTGATCCAATCCCCAGGGACAATTCCAGAATCCAGAATCCCACCTAAGCACAACCACTGGGAACCACACACTTTCCTTCAATCAAATCAACCATCCATGAAGGCTTAAGTTTGGAGATGGGTTTCCTCCCCCTCATCCTACAAAAAGGAACCTTCCCCGTCGCACAGTTCTCCGTGGTACGATAGGCCCAAACCAGATCAAAAACAGTGGACTCCACATTCAACGTACTGGACTCGGCTATCTGAAGAGCCCCCTTAACCATGCGCTTAGTCCTCTCAACAGTTCCATTCGCCTGGGGATTGTACAAAGCAGTATGGGAGTGACTGATTCCACATAACAAAAGGAAAACTCTAATTTCTTCAGATGTGAGTTGCGTACCATTATCCGTTACTAAAACCACAGTGTACTGCTCCTCTCTGAACACCTCTTGCAATGCTGCTCTGGTGGCTCTGGTGGAGATCTCAGACAAAAACCTGGCAACCAACCACCTTGAATGTACATCCACCATCACCATGGCGAAGTTCTTACTCCACCCCATAACTGACAAGGGTCCAATGAAGTCCATACAAACACTGTGCCACGTACTCCCAGGATCACTAATACTACCAAAGTCAGATTGTATTCCAACCCTCAATCTCTTCTTACTCTCATTACACTAAGCACATCTCTCAACCCATTCAACGACATCATTGTCAATTGCTGGCCACCAAAATTATTTCTGAGCCTTTCTTTAGTGACAGTTTGCCCAAGATGTTCCTCATGTGCAATGGCAAATAACCTCTTACGCACCTTACAAGGGGGTATAATCATTTTACCACGCATAACCAATTTGTCTTCAATTACCGTAAAATCCTGCAAAACTTTGCTGTATGGACGCAAGGAGACTGTCAATGTACTCTCTTTCCTGCCACCTTTCTTTATCATTTCAATAACCTTGTTCAGCACCACATCTTTTTTCCTGGCAGCAGTCCACTCACCTTCAGTCACAACCCCTCCCCACCATTAAACTACATCGCTCACACTGGCGATTGCCCCTTCAAACTCACCATGAATAACATCCTCCTTATCCACATCCTCCAATCAAGAAGCATGCGTGAAAGGCAATCGGCTAGGGTATCCTTCTAACCCGGAATGTGTTCAATACAAAAATCATACTCCTGAAGGCGCAAGGCTAGCCAAGCTAATCTCGCAGAACCCTTTCCAGTACCTCCCGATGACAGTATTCTCAAAAGGGGTTTATGATCAAGTGCGTAATGTGATGTAACAACCCCAAACATGCGTTCAGAAATACTCAGTGACCCAGGCAGCTGCCAGTGCCTTCCTCTCAATGACAGCATAGTGTTGCTTGGTAGATGTTAATGAACGCAAGGCAAAGGCTACTGTCTTCTCTGTGGAACTATGTTTTTGGGAGAGTTTTGCACCAATGCCTGTGGTACTCGCATCAACTGTAATAATAGTTTTTTGCTTAATATGGAAAGGCACCAAAATATTGGCCTTGCACACCTCCTCCTTAATATTTTGAAAACAAGCCTGTTGTTTACTTCTCCACACAAAACTCACACCTTTCCTTAATAAAACCTTCAAATTTTCTGTCTTGCTTGCGAAATCTCCTACAAATTTTACGTAGTACTCAACCAAACCTAGGAAAGAGCCCAGTTGCTCCTTATCCCTAGGCGAAGGTGCAGCTTTGATTGCAGACAGAAAATCGCTCTTGGGCTTGATCCCCTCCGCTGACAACTTGGTCCACTAAAAATTCACATTTCTCCTGTCTCAAGGGTGAGCCAGCCTCAGAAATTCGGTCCAGTGCCATTTTCAAGGACACATTATGATTCTCAACGGTGTCCCCAAAAACCAAAATTCCATCCTGGAAGTAAATGACATTGTCCAAGCCCCTAAAAACTTCAGTCATCATCCTCTGGAAGACAATAGCTTCTGAAGCAAGACCAAACAGCATCCAAGTGAATTGATACGTGTCTTCCATGGTGATAAATGCGATCAAGGGCTTGGGCTTATCATGTAAGCAAATTTGGTGGTACGCATGCCTAAGGTAAAGTTTGAAAAAGAACCTCCCTCCCCTGAGCAGCAAAATATGGGGATATGTACAAGTGAAGTGGCGGGGTTAGGCGTTAGCCATCATGGCTTAACGCCTCACTCCGCCACTTCTGAAATGTAAGGCTGCACCATATTTACAAGGATATGGTGCGGTCTTGCATTTCCCCTTGCGCTACACTTAGCAGTGTAGCACCAACGCAGGTACGGTGTCTGCGTGCAGGGGAGAATTGTTTATGTGTAGGAAGGTGTTCCTTCCTGCACATAAACCATCCTAAAATGCCATTTTGACACTTTTATGTGTGCTGCTTCATGCAGCACACATGAAAGTAACAAAATTGCATTTTTTTTAACAGATTGTTTAAGTACAGGAAGGAGGACCTTCCTGTACATAAACAATCCATGCCAGTTTGCTTTTTCCATGTGTGCTGCACAAGGAAGCGCACATGGAAAAAGGAAAAACGAGGAGAAATAATGCATTTCTCCTCATTTCGCCAAGTTAAGACCAGGTTTTCCCTGATCTTAATTTTGGCGCTGCCTCCTATGTACGCTGCCCTTTTACATTGGGGGCAGCGTCAAAATCAATGGGTGCTGCGGTGGAACGCCCACCGCAACACCCACTGCCCACCCCTTTCACGCTAACCATAGCTTGAAAGGGGGCCTTATTTACAAGGCAGCGTTAAGCCACATTAAGTGGCTTAACGCTGCCTTGTAAATAAAGCTAAGCCCCTATCGCCACCACAACGTCAGAAAAAGTGACTTTGTGGTGGCGATAGGGGCTTGTTCATATGCCCCTAAGTTCATTGCTATTGGGGAGTGGAAAATTGTCAGTCACAATGTTCCGATTTAACCCCTTCAGATCAACACAGAACCTCAGATTACCATCCTTTTTCTGAGTGATGACAGCTGGGGAGATCCAACTGGACATTTCAATGGGCTTGATAATGCCAATCCCAAGCATTTTACCGAACAACTTTTTAACCTCCTCCCTCACCAAAATCGGTACCCTTCTAACTTTGTGCTGCATGAGAATGGCACTTGGCTCTAATTTAATTTCATGAACATATACTTTCAATAGCCCCATCTCATCTCAAAAACCTTCTTTGCACCTTGCAAATTATCCTCAAGTGAGGCCTCTTCTACCACCATGACTTGGGCAGGTACCTGTGGGTTTATGATGATATGCAGGTCATATTGATGATACCACCCTAAAATAAGAGGACCTGACTCTGCCACATACTCCTTTCCCTTTACACACCTATCCTTGAATGCAATGTCTGTATGCATATACCCAATGCTGTCAATCTGTTCACCATGATAGCCACCAGAGTTGATATCCTTGGGAAGCAAGCTTACATTTGACCACTCCTTCAACAACATTTCTTTTGGAATGATAGTGTAAAATGACCCTGAATCTAGCATTAACTCTACACTCCTGTTTTTGATGGAGAATTCTGCCTTGGGTCTACCACATCTTCCAGCGGTAACACACTGGCAGACCTCCCCACCAATACACAACACTCTATCTGTGAGTATGTCACCATTCGCTCCTGACCCCTCAACCATTACCATTGCCACTTTGCCCTGTTTATTGCCCTTATCCTTGCACTTGTGGGACAAATGACCTTTAGGTCTGCACCTCCTACACTCCTTCCCAATGGCGTAGCAATTCTTGACATCAGAGACTAGATACCAAATCCCACACCTAGTGCAGGTTTTACTAGAGTACTTACTACCCACGGAACCTTTAGGTACATTCCTGGTTATTGCCTCAGCTGTCAATGCAACCTCCCCCTCCACCAAAGACAATTCCTCCAAACTGATCCCCTCCTTGCGCTCCCTCTCCCTCATACAATATTCTGACTCTTCAACCACCTTAGCAATTTCACTGGCATCCTTCAATGATGGATCTTTGTCAACCCACAGCTTTTCCTGCATCACTAGTAGTAAGTTCTGCTTGGTCAACCACTTTGGGTAGATATTTGAAAATGTGTTGTCTCTCCTTTCCCAAGGAGATCAACAAAGTTGCTCTTTTCTTGCTTGCTGAGAATTCTAACCAATCTAACACTTCTAAGTAGTCATCAAAAATATCCACCCACTCCTCCCAGTCTTTGGATGTATTTCCCGGTAGACTGAGAAATGCTGATGGTGGAGTTATTGTAGCCAACTCCATCACTTTACCTGCAACATGCATCCCACACTCCAAACAAGAAAATAATCTAAGTAGCCCATCACAACATGTGACCTAAATTGTTTGAAAACAAAATTCACACCAGTTGGCAAATTTTGTAAAGTAGGAAGTCTCTTAAAAAAAATAAACAAATAATTAGAGTTGCTATAGGTGAGAATAATTCCTGGACACTTCTACCCCTCCTTCAGTGCACACACTTATTTTCTGTCGATGTCCAAATCACATCTAGTCGTGTGTGAAAAAACAAAGGACACCCTACTCACACGGAACCAGGGTACTTTGCAGTTTAACAGAAAACAATGGTTCCTGTGGACAATCAGTCAACGATACTTAATACATATTAGCACAATCACAATAATTGAAGGCAAGGAGATGTCCGAAAGAGAAAAGGCATATAGCACTAATTTGGTATGAAAATATGTTGCTTTATATAATTTAAACACATTATTTTAAATCCAGTACATGGTGTTCCAAGTGATTGTGAAACCTATATTTCAAGGTTGTGACTCATTGTGACCTAAAAACAAGGTTTCATCAAAAATGTACAAAAGCGACCATTAAATCAATACATAATGAGCGCTCGCAGCCTACTAATACAATAATAGAAGCTGACAAATGGTTCACTTCACTTAGTCGACGACGTTTCGACCCACTTGACAATGTGGGGTCTCATCAGGACCTAGCAATGAAGGGGCACCTAAAAAATAATAATAACCAAGGTTTCAGTAATGGGGTATGATGGAGAAAACTAGAGAATTGCCTCAAAAAGGTAGATTGTTAATCTGTAATCATACCTGGGGATGACTGTCAGGTGCCCCTTCATTGCTAGGTCCTGATTAGACTCCACATTGTCAAGTGGGTCGAAACATCGTCGACTAAGTGAAGCGAACCATTTGTCAGCTACTATTATTGTATTAGTAGACTGCGAGCACTCATTATGTATTGATTTAATGGTCGCTTTTATACATTTTTGATGAAACCTTGTTTTTATATCACAATGAGTCACAACCTTGAAATATAGGTTTCACAATCACTTGGGACACCATGCACTGGATTTAAAATAATGTGTTTACATTATATAAAGCAACGTATTTTCATACCAAATTCGTGCTATATGCCTTTTCTCTTTCCGACATCTCCTTGCCTTCAATTATTGTGATTGTGCTAATATGTATTAAGTATCTTTTACTGATTGTCCACAGGAACCGTTGTTTTCTGTTAAACAAATCACATCTGGGGCACTTGAATACGCCTGCATCGTTCAGAGATTCAAAGCTTAATCTGTGTCCTTCGGACAGCCTGGAAGTACACGCACAGTGGTTGCTACGAAATGCTGCACTAAATACAAGTGCACTTGAAGACTAGCACGTAGATTGCTGATCAGGTACCACGCCACTAAAATGTCCCCGATCATTCACCAATCAGGTACAATGCAGCTCAGCTGATGTAATAACCACTCGTAAACATGAGTCAGGTTACCTCACACCCTACACAGTCCACATTGTTGTAGGCTGTTTTGACTCTATGACACTAGAGTCACGTGATTCCCTGAGCACGTAGAACAATTCATGCGCTCTAGAATGCGATTGTAGAACTGTCTCCCTGGATATGCAGCATGCATGCAGCCTGAAGTAAGTCCCCGTAGAGTGACAAAGTGGTTGGCAGCTTAAAATACCAGGTTATGCTCATTAACGTAATATGGCATTCTTGTCAGGCGAAGTCTTGTCATATCTGTGTCATGCTACATGCCGCAAATTCATGCACTGCAGGAAACATCAAACACTGGAAACAATGGCGCATGCTGTGCTCACTTGCTTGACTGAAATGGTTCACAGCAACCACATCCAGAGCAAGTCCCAAAGTGTAGTGATGAGGTCGTACACCAAGTAACTTGAAGTAGACCGTTATTCTTAAGGCATAGACACCCTTCACCGATCAGCAGGCAACTGCTGTTGGATAGAACCCATGCATAGAACAAGAGGAAATAGATCATGAGCCATAAACATTCTAACATAGCAATACAACATAAATCCTGTTTGTCAAGTATCAAATCCATGTTTTAGTACACATAACCCATCTCAGAGATAAGCTGTTGGTTTGTCATAAAGCATGGTGCTTTGTGTTTAAAAGATTGAGAGAAGTTCTTTTGAGTTTCAGTAAGTTATTTATGCAGTTGCAGACCCCTATGCCAAGCACTACATTGAGTACACCACCCATAATGCAACTGACATACATGTTTCTAAAGCATAGAGCCTCTCTCTCACCCAGTCACAGAGCGACACATGCACTTATACATTCACTCACATACTCAGAAACTACCTATATATGGAGCAGTATGAAAGGCAGTTGCAGACACACCTACATACCCCTCTATTCCCTAACACAGGCATGAAGGTATTCGTTCAGCCACTTACATACACATTTAGAGAGCCATACAGCTACTATGGCACTGCTAGAGGCGCCCTCCTACACTTACTCAGATACGTAGGCAAGTAGTAACACAACCTCGACATGCATTTAGACAAATAGTCCTTTAATCATGGGTCCGGCCTACTACTGCAGACCTTGTCTGTGCAGTCTGAATGCCATCTTCACTTGGCATGTAAAGGCCGTTTGTCAAGTCTAAAATCCATGTTTTAGTGTGCATAACTCGCCTCTGAGATATGCTGTAGGTATGCCATAAAGCACAGTGCTTTGTGCTTAAAAGATTGAGATATAACCTTTTGAGTTTTATTAACTTACTCATGCACTTGCAGGCCCCTATGCCAAGCAATAAATAGAGTATACCGCCCATAATGCAACTGACATACATTTTTCCAGAGCATAGAGCATCTCTCTCACCCAGTTACAGAGTGACAGAGGGACTTATACATTCACTCACATGCTCAGAAACTGCTTATGTATGCAGCAACATCAAAGGCAGTTCCAGACAGACCTACATAGCCCTCTAACCCCTAACACAGGCACTGAGGTATTCGTTCAGCCACTTACATAAACATTTAGGGGGAGATTTACAAACATTTTGCATTGGGTTAGTGCCACAAAAGTGATGCTAACCAGTGCAAAATGTTTTTTATGCTATTTACTTTCCAGTGCAAAACTTTTTTTGCACTGGAAAGCACCCTCAAAGTAGCGCAAAGCAGCGCGAAGCACTGCTTTGCGTTACTTAGCGCCGAGGGGGCGTTACATGAGTGGAACATGGGCGTTCCCATGTAACCACCCATGCCTTTTGATGCAAAACCATATTTACAAAGATTTTTAGACATGGCTTTGCGCCCAAAGTTAACGCCCCTTCAAAGGAGGTGCTAACAGGAGAAATGCTTTCATTTCTCTGTGCTTTTCCAACTTTGCATGCATTCTGCAGCATGCATACAATGTGGGAAAAGCTTTCCATTGTGTCTAAGCATAGTATTTTGTACAAGAAGGGTACCCTTCCTGTACAAAACCTATGATAGACTCATGCACACACCCTAGCGCTATGGCGCTAAGGTGTGTGCAGGGCGCACGGCCACTGAAATCAGCGCCGGCACAAGTGAAAGGGGAGGAGAGAACCCTATCTCTGAAGATACGGTGCTCTCCTGCTCCTTCCTGTCGCACATCTCAGCGCAGCCTCGCGGGGGCTGAACTGCATTGTGTGACATTTTTGTAAATCTCCCCCTCAGAGAGCAATAGAGGTACTAGTTACATACCAGCATATTTATTTTAGCATCTCATGGCACTGCTATAGCTGGACTCTTACACTCACTCAGACATGTAGGCAAGTAGTAACACAAGCTCGTCATCCATACAGAGAAATAGTCCTTTAAACATGGTTCAGGCCTAATTGTGCAAACCCTCTCTGTGTACTCTTACTGCCAGCTTCACTTGTCAAGTCTTAAATGTACACATAATTCACCTGGTTGTATGATGTTACAATGCATGCCATTACCCTGCATGCTGTTGCAACGCAAATCTTTACCCCAACTTGCTGTCAGGGGTGCGCTGGAAGTTGGAATAGTTTAATTTACTATTCCAACTCCAGTGTGTGCAACAGTAGGGAAGGTGTTGGGAGTTAAATCCAACACCTTCTACCCCCTGCTACACACCTTTCGCGTTGCAACGGCATGCGGGGTAATGGCATGCGTTGTAACGGCTGTTTCCCAATTCACCTCTGAGATAAGCTGTAGATATGCCATAAAGCATAGTGCTTAAAAGATGAGAGATGTCCTATTGAGTTTCAGTAAGTTACTTGTCCACTTGCAGACCCTTATCCTATGTACTTCATAGAGCATTGCACCCATAATGCAACTGACATACATGTTCACAAAAGCATAGAGCCTCTTTGTCACCCACTGAGACAGCAACAGAGGGATTTAAAATTTCATTCACATACTCAGAAACTACTTATGTATTCAGCAGTATCAAAAGCTGTTGCAGATACACTTACATACTCCTCTATTCCCTAACACTGGCACTGAGGTATTTGTTCAGCCACTTACATACACATTTAGAGAGCCATAGAGTTACTAAAACAGAGAGTCATATACCGGCACACTTACTTAAACATCTGCTCCTACAGCTGGAGCCATAGACTCACTCAGATATGTAGCCAAGTACTGACACAAGCTAGTCATGCAGACACATGATCTTTACGAATTCCGAGGTCATTGGCGTCATTGCAACGATGTGAAATACAATTAGAAAGTACTATACATTAATACTAATTTAAAAAAATACAAGTTTAAACACTATATTAGTAAACAGCTGTTGTCAAACATTAATCATAATATGTGTATATATGTGTTTTACACTTTTTCAAATACACCCTATCTTCGCGACTTTTCCGCAGAACTGGAACATACCTGCCGTGATAATTCGGGACGAATTCACGAACAATAAAAAAAATGGAAAAAACAATACACAGTTATTAACCTACTGAAACAAATGGCAAGAAGAGACAAAGAGTCTTCGTCAAAAAATTAGGTTCCGTTATGGCCTTGATGCTCTTTTCAGATCAATTGAACCTCAACAGGAAACACTTACAAATATAAACATAGCACCTGCCCCAGGTGAAGTTCCACTTGAGTAAAGTGGAAACAATCCTGATTTCTTGGGTTGGCGAATTCAAACCAAATAAATTTCCTGTAATATTCTACTTTGAAAAATGACCTGAAATCCTTAATAGAAGTGATTTGTAATGAGTGATACTACTTGTACCATATATTATGTGTGTCTGTGTGACTGTGTATCTGTGTGTAAGTGAGTGTTTGTGTGGCTGAATGGGTGTGTGAGTCACCGTATGGGTGCATAAGTGGGTGTGTGAGTAGCTGTATGAGTGGCTGTATTGTGAGTGAGTGGGTGTGTCAGTGGCAGTATGGGTGAGTCAGTAGCTGTGTGAATGGCTTATAGTTGGGAGACCGGGTGATTGAGTGACTGTATGGGTGAGTGAGTGGGTGTCTGCATAGCTGTATAGGTGAGTGACTGGTGTGTAAATGGCTGTATGGCTGTGTGGGTGGCTGTTTGAATGGGTGTTTGGTTAGGTGAGTTGGTGTGTGAGCAGCTGTATTGGAGAGTGAGTATCTGTGTGAATGAGTGAGCAGTGTGGGAGTACTTGTATAGATGTCAGCATGGGCATGTAAGTGGTTGTATTGCTGTGTGAGTGAGTGTATGAGTGGTTGTATGAGTGAGTGAGTGGTTGCATTGAGTGGTCATATGGGTGAGTGAGTGGCTATGTGAGTGGCTGTATGGGTGGATAGATGGGTGTGTGAGTAGCTGTATGAGTGGGTGTGTGAGTGGCTCTATGGATGAGTGACTGGTTATGTAAGTGGTTGTGTGGGTTTGTGAGGCTGTATGAGACTTTCTATGGGGTGTAAGTGGGTGTGTGAGTGGTTCTGTGGATGAGGTTGTAAGTGATGTCACCAGTGATGTCACTTGGGATGTCATCAGTGATGTCATCCGTGATGTTACTGACTATGTCATGAGTGATGTAATATGTGAGGTCATAAGCAGTGCATTGCGGGGTATAAGCTATAGTTTCCTCCTGTAACTAGAACTGTTGCATTTCAATTGTTTTGTATGAGTGAAATCTGAGCCTAACTATAACGTCCCTCTAAGCTTTCTTTTTTTAATGAAGTTCTGAGTTTTTTAAAATTCTACTTCCTAACTATCACGTACCTGTAACCTTTGTTTTTTTCAGTGAATTTCTGAGGTTTTTTAAATTCTATTTCCTTACTATAATGTCAATGTAACCTTTTTTTTCAGTGAATTCCTAGGGTTTTTTAACATCAAATGAGATGCCCATGGCAATGCTCGTGGGGAGGTTAGATGCAGGGCCTGGCCTGGCATTGTGCTGGCCCTCTTCAAGCTTGCTGCTCCTGCCTCCCCTGCTCCTTGCCATCCATTGTCAAAGTCCATGCCCCTGCTCCCTCATTGAAGCTCTGTATGGCCATTGTTTTGCCACTGCCCTTCCTGGCTGCCCTGAACAGTTAGCTTGCTACCCCATCTACCTCCTCTTTACCCTCTGTTGTCTGAGTCCATGCACCATTCCCCTCCCTCCTGCCCTTCATGGTCGAGTGTGCTGCCACTGCCATCCATTTAGCTTGATGTCCCTGCCCACTCTTCCTGCCCTCTGTTGCCCAGATCTATGCCCGATCATGGCCCTCCTGCTGAGCCTAAGTGGTTAGCTTGCTTCCCCTACTCTCCTTCCCCCTGCCCTCCGATGTCTGTGTGCATGCCCCTGCTCCCTCCTTTTTGCCCTCCATGTTCCATGGACCTGCCAATGCCCCTCCTATCTACTCTTGAGAATTCTGTTGCGCTGCCACTGCCTCTCCCACCTGCCTAGCATAGTCAGATGACTGCTGCCTGTCTCTACCACCTCTACCCTGCCTGTCCAAGTTCCATGCCCTTATCCCCTCCCTCCTGTCCTCCATGTTCCATTTTGCTGCCACTCCCTTCTGCCCTCCATGCTCTGTTGTGCTGTAACTGCCCCTCCTGTCTGCCCTGTGTGGTCTGTTGTGAGGTCACTCTTTTGCCCTCTTTTGTTTGTGTCCAGCCCTTCCCCTTTCCTTCTGTTCTCTATGGTCCTTTGTGAATCCCCCTGCCTCATCCCTTTGCACGGTCTTCTGTGCTGCCAGAGCCCCTCCCACCTGCCCTGTGTGGTCAGCTTGCTGCCTCCAACCCCTTCCCACCTTTCCTCCATTGTCTGTGTGTATGCCATTATAGCCTCACTGTTGCCCTCCATGGTGTGTTGTGCTTCTAATGCCCATCCCACCTGCCCTCCATGGTCAGATTGCTGCTCCTGCTTCTACACTGCCCCCTTGCCCCTGTCCTCCATTTTCCATGAGCAGACCCCTATTTCCTCCCTTCTGCCTTGTATGGTCCGCTGTCATGCCCCTGCTCCCTCCCTCCTGCCCTTTTGCGCTGTTATGCTGCTTCTGTCCCTCCTATCTGTCCGGTATGGTCAGCTAACAGCCCTTGCCTCTTTCCCCTCTTCTCTCTGTTGTCCATGTGCATGGCCCTGTACCCTCCTTATTGCTTTCTATGGTCCGTTGTGCTGCACTGCTGCCCCGCTCGCCCTATGTTGTATATTGTGCTGTAGCAACCCGTAACACCTACCCTGTAAGGTCAGTTCAGTGCCCCTGGCCAGCTCCCTCTTGCACTCTGTTATCTGAGTCCATGTCCCTATCCCATTCCTCCTGCCCTCAGTGAGCCAATGTACCTTAAATGCCAACATTTTGATCTTGGTAAGCGGGAGATTTTTAGAACGAAAACCTGGGGAAATGATTTTCCCTATTAAATTACATTGAAAAAGAGGAGATTTTAGGCAGGAGACAGATAAAATAAGGCTTAAAAACATCTGGAGTCTCCGGCCTGAATTGAGTCTGTTGGCATGTATGGTTGTTTATTATTATTTAAGAGTCTTATATAGAGCTAGCCAGACCCGAAGATATCAGAGCGCTTTACAACATTTATCGTGATGCAATCGGACACATATTATTTCAATAAGTAGCATTGTCTTGTGTCGACTCCTGTTAAGGTTTGAAGAGGATCAAAGGAGCGAATCAAAAGGCAGGCGATGAAAATGCCTTCTTGTTGAAGTGTCTATATTCTTCACTGGGCGAGATTCCTGTGGCAGAGGAGCTATGTCTTGTCGGGTGGAAGCTATCAATTCGGAAGAGTTCGGTTGAGGAAGAGGTCTTTGAGCTGTTTTTTGAAGTTTATGAAGGAGGGGTTAGTCCTGATATGGACTGGGATGGAGTTCCAGACTTTAGGCGCATTTCCAGAGAAGGAGCGTGTTAAGGTTTTTTTTTTGGGGCGAATTTTGGGAGGAATCAGGAGTAGTGTGTTAGTGCTCCTGAGATTCCTCATCTGGCTTGCCTTTTTGAGTTTGGAGGCCAGGTAGGCAGGTTTACCGGTATGAAGAGCTTTGTGTGTGAGACATGCAGTTCTGAAGTTGGAACGTGCATCAATTGGGAGCCATTTTAGTTCTCTTAGAGAGGGAGAGATGTGGTTGTATTTCTTCACTCCGGTCACCATCCTAGCAGCTTCATTCAGAGTTGTTCTGAGGGGAGCTAAGTGGGATTTTGCCGTGCCTATGAGGGTCGCATTCCCGTAGTCCAATCTGGACAGAACCAAAGATTGTGTGGCCTGTTTAAGGTCATTGGGAGGTATGAAGGGTTTCATTTTGTTGAGTAGTTTTAGGTTGTAGAATGCGCTCTTCGCAGTACTCTTAATGTGTTTGCTCATGTTTAGATGGGGGTCCAGAGTGATTCCCAGGGATTTTACAGAGTCGGCCAGGGTAAGATGGCAGTTAAGAGCATCAATGGATTTTAGCCATTCTGTGACTTGGGGGGTCTGCTCTTTGTTGGATATGAGAAGGATTTCCATCTTATCCTGATTGAGTTTTAGGTGGTTGTGAGATAGCCAGTGCTGGACTTCCCTTAGAGTGCCATTTAGTCTCTGTATGTCTCCAATTGAGGATGTTTCTAGGTAGATCTGGGTATCGTCCGCATAGAGGTGGAAGGGGATGTTGGCTTTTTTGAGTATGGCGGTGAGGGGCTCCATGTAGATGTTGAACAGTGATGGGGAGAGAACTGATCCTTGTGGGACACCCCTAGTTATGGGGAGTGGGTCGGACGTAAAGTTGTTTATTTTTATTCGTTGGAGCGGTTCTGTAGGAATGAGGTAAATCATTGTAGGACCACCTCGTCCGCTTCAATCCTTTCTCGGGGTGCATTTATGAGCAGTTTTTGGTCAACCGTATCGAAGGTTGCCGATAGGTCAAGGAGTATGAGTAGGCATCATCGGTCTGCATTGAGTGATTTGTAGACATCATCTATGACATTCAAGATCGCTGTCTCGGTGCTGCATCCTTTTCTGAAGCCTGAGTGGTGGGTATTTAGAAGGTTGTTGCTGTCGATGTGTTGATTGAGTTGGAGGAGAACACATCTTTCCAGGATTTTGGCTAAGAAGGGGAGATTGGAGACAGGTCTGAAGTTGTTGGGGTTGTTTGGGTCTGTGCCCATTTTTTTTAGTAACGGGTGACTTGGCCGATTTTAAGACAGTCTGGCATGACTCCAGTTCTCAGGGAGCAATTTATATTCTTGGCCCAGAGAGGGGCTAGGGCGAGGTTGAGCTTTTTAGCCAGTTGAGCAGAAATAGGGTCAGCTATGTGTGAGGAGGATTTGGACTTTTTAATCATTCCAGTTATATCTGCTTCAGAGATGGGGTTGAATGTCTTCCAACTGCTGAGGTTGTACAGCCACTGCCTTGTCCTTCTGCCCTCAATGATCTTTTATAATGCCATAGCCTCTCTTGCCTGTCCTGCATGGTTGGTTTGTTGCCCCTGCCCCTTTTTCCTCTGTCCTCCATGGTCCGTTGTGCTGCTGTTGCCCCTCCCGCCTGACCAGGGTGGTAAACATGTCGCATCTGCCCCCATCCCCCCATGAGAGGGTCTTATTCCCATAGAAATTATGGTTAGTGCTCTAAGCAACTAAAATGAAGACATACTTTCTGAGTTCCCAAATAATGAGAAAGCACTTTTAAATAATTTGCTATGTTTATGTTTTTTTTATCCAGTTGATCACTTGATTATATGCTATACTTAAGGAAGGGGATGTGGTGTTACGGCCAGTGCTGCAGACTTTACAGCTGGGGAACCAGGTTCGAGTTTAGGCATCAGCTCGAAATCCTGTGATTCTGGGCAAATCACTTAATCTCTCCATGCCTAAAACCAAAACGAATGTATCCTTGACTAATGTATCTGATGCTCATGTAAAGCATTCCAATACCTTCGGGTCAAGTCTGCGCTATATAAAACTGCAAATAAAGAAAAGAATTTAGGGGCTGAGTACGAGTCTGGCGGTCTTTGACTGCCAGAGTTGTGGTGGCACAGCAGTGGCAGTCCTGTGGCCACCTTATTCTGAGGTGGCCATTTGGGCTGTCACTGCTGCGCCATGGAACCACTGTTCCCTGGCAGTGGCGCAGCGGACAGTGCCATCCAAAATCCAAGGCCGAACTGCCACAGTCTGCCGAGTGTATTCTGAGTTCCCTCACTGCCAGCTTTTTCATGGCGGTGAGCCCACCATGAAAAGGCTGGCAGTGGGGAAATAAAGGGCCCCCATGCCCCCATTGCCATGGGGATGCATTCAGGGGAGCACATCATGTGTCCCCCTATTTTGCATGCACCCCAAGTTCCAGCACGGCATGGACTTCACATTCCATGCCATTATGGAACTTCTTTTGCGTTCTCATTGTGGTGCTCATTTTCAGGGAACAGCCATGGGAACGGCACAAGAAAAGCCCGCCAGAGTTGTACTCGTAATCTGGCGGGCGGGCCATGCGCAGCTTTGGCGGTGCAGTGCTGGCGCAAAGCTGGCGCAGCACCGACAAACTCGTAATCAGCCCCTTAGTGTTTTGCCCACTTCTGTCATTGGGCTATACTTGGGCTACATTTGGGTGATATTTGTGCTATATGTGGGCTCTTATTTCTCTGGTGGCTATCTTGGGAGAATTATTTGTTGTGAATCTCCCTAATTTCCTCATTTACTGTAGTATTCTTAGTAGAAAACGCTTTTAGTTTTCCACTGCGGTTTCATCAAGATGGCTTTCAAATGTGCTACACTTTTGGCATGAATTCTGAATGTTAGCACAATAGTTGCTCATTAGAACACTCTAGCAAAACTGCTGATCACCAGGGAGTTAACTGGCAGTTTGCTGCTGGTGTTGAAAGTGAATGTTTCAGTCTGCATGTCAGAATAGTAGAGAACTCACTTAAAATGTGTCCTAATTTTTCTTCCTACAGCACTAACCGTATTTCCTGTGACAAACTGAACCCCCTCATTTTGTTCCTTGGTAAATTAAATGTTTTAAATTTACTAGTTTGATTCAATCAAAATGTCATAAGTAAGATTGGCAGCTCTCTAGATATTCTTTAAAACACTCTGGGAGGCTGCAGTAGAACACAAGGGAATCAACTGACAGGCTGCTCCTGTTGGAAGTAATATGGCTGAGAAAGATAGTATGAATTTACAGAAAATATGCTCTCATTCAGCTTCTGGAGCACCTTCCTAAACCGCTGTCAGAAAATCATGAGAAATCAGTTTTCTCTCAAATATGATTCATGAAATCCCAGCAGAAGACTTTCTCACAGGGTAAAATCACATTAGAACACAACACAATTCCTAAAATTAGTATAATACCATCAACAAATGATTTATAGTACAACTAAAATCTGTTATCACTTTTTATAAGTTCTCCTTTTTGTGACCCTCAAAACTTGCAATTCACTACAGTGCATTTCAATGGAGAGCTATCATGTATATTGGTCCCAAGATGGCTGTCAGCACTTCCTGGTTGAAGTGTATGCAGCCAGTCAGATCCCTCCATGAGATCTGCGCTCAGGCTCCGACCAGATATGCAAATTTGAATTTTCTTTAATATCTCGAAAACTACTGAAAGGATTTCCATCAAATAACAAAAAGCGTGCTTTCTGGCCCAAGCGCTACAATTCGGTCAAATTTATTGTAATTACGTCCAGCGGTTCGGTCTGTATTTGTGTCTAAAATCTCTATGGGAATTAACATGGGAAACACACTTTTTTTTTACCCCCTGTTTCTGTCTGTGCCTGCTTGACAGATCCCCCTGAAACTTTGCACGGACAACAAGAATCACTGGCACACTTTTTGTTTGAAAAGTCCATGAAGATTCGTCAAACGGCACTAAAGATATAGGCAAATCAAAAAACGCTTTTCCTATGGGAACATGTTCCTTACTATAACTACCTACTGGTGACAGCTCAGTATAGTGAGCTAACTGTAACTTGAGCCCCAACCATGCGCACCGCTTATTACTTCACATATTACATCACTCATGACATCTTGAATCACATTGATGACATATTCCAAGCTACTACTCCTCAAATTACTTTATAAACCACTAGATACTTTTAGAAAACAAAATAGATGATAAAGAGGCCACAGAAAAATATTCAGCATAGATTGACTATGTGTACTAGTACTATGTAGTACTGGATATGGATACAAGTCTGATTCACTATCGTAAAAGTTGCATGGTACACAATTTAACTACCAGTAAAGTTTTAGGTGTGAACAGTACTTCTATTAAACAGGTTAGTGACTGAGTGCAGCTAGTCTGATTCATTTGTGCAAATTCATCAAACAGAGCCAAAGTTATTAGCAAACCCAAACAATGCTCTTTCCATGGCAACTGTGAGCTAACTTACACAGTGGTGTAATATACACTGCAGTGCCACCACAAGGTTCTAATGAAGAACTATAGTGATAACATTTTTCATTCAACACAAAAGCAAGGAACTCGTGAACGCCATTTTGCTGGAATAGAAGCTGTTGAATTTACAGCCTTCCCTGAACAGTAGGCTGGCTTAAATGAGAATTGAGATGTTAATGCAGGCCTAGAACCAGAGGGTTATAAATGTGTTAGGACCTATGTGTTGTTAGCATTGGAAGCATAATATATTGTTAAAGGGACTAAAACAAGTTAGAGAAAGACGCTTTCAGAAGTACAAAATTCCCCCGCCATGCACAATGTTGTCATCAATGATGCCATTTCAAATGTCATCAGTGGTGTTAACCATGATGTCATAGGACATGGCATGAGTGCTGAAATATGTGAGGTCATCAGCAGTGCTCAGCATGGGCACAAGTTCTAGGCGGCACATGCATCATTGTGTGCAATTGCGATTCCATAATGGTGATTATTAAGGAATCGCAATTATGGAATCGCAATTGCCAATGCATGTAGGTTTTGCTAAATGTTTAGCGATTCCTACATATTCCTTAATTGCAAATTGCAATTCGCAATTAAGGAATAGCTTCCCATTCATTCATTGCATTTAGAGAATCGCAATTTGCGATTCCCTAAATGCATTTGCAATTTAAGTCATCGCAAATTTTGCGATGACTTAAATTGCGATTTTGCATTTGGGTTGATGCATCCCAAATGCAAGAATACAGTCGCAAAGGGGCACATTCTGAGAATCTGCCCCTTTGCGACCGGTATTTAGAATGATGCATGTGCCCCATAGTTACTTGAGTTAGCTATAACTGGTGATTTTCAGTGTTTTTTTCAGTTTAAAATGTTATGTTTCAACTGATGTTTTCACCTAATTACAATGTCACTTTAACCTTTTTCAGTTAATTCCTGAGTTTTTTTTAACATAAAGTAAATGATTATTTCCAGACCTAATTATCACTTTAACCTTTTTAGTGCATTTGTAAGGTTTTTTTAACACTATATAAGGAATTATTAGCACACGTAGGTGTGTGTGTGAGTGAGTATGTCAGTGTGTGTGGGTGTGTGTGTGGGGGGTCTTGGCTGTGTGTATATATGGATGTTGGCTGTGTGTGGGTGTGGATGTGTGTAGCTGTGTGTGTGTGTAATTGCGTGGGGGAGGGGTGTGTGTCTCAGATTTGCCTGTGTATAATTGTTTTATGTGTGTGTGTAGGGGTGTGGGTGTCTGTATGAGGGTGTCTGTCTGTGTATGAGTCTATGCATGTGGGTATAAGTTGGTGTCTGTGCCAAGTACCACAATACCACAGCAAAACCTCGTGAGGGCCACCCTGAGTGCTATGGTAGTATGGTGGTACCACGGTGATACATAAAATAAAAATTTCTTTTGAATTACAACCTGAGGGGGATCTTCTGCAATGCTCCCCCTTAACCTCCAAGGGGACAGAGTACCATTACCATGCTACCCTATGCCTTATTGTTATTTGTGTTTTAGAACACAGGGACCGAGTCTTCATCTTGCAGTCAGCTAATCTGACCACGTATTTTGTACTTGCAGTGCTGCGGTGCTCCGCTTTACTACCATTAAGTTTCTGTGGACTGAAATATCTATACATTTTAATTAACGATCTAACTTTCTGCCAAATTTGGCGTAATTCTGTTCAGCAGTTATGGCTATATCACTGTTCAGAATTCCCATAGGAAATTGCATGGAAAAGTCATGTTTTGGGACCACCCCTTGATTTGATTTGATTAATAATAATATTTGTAAAGCGTGCCAAAAGCCCAAAGGCCATTTTTCTCAACTCCTGCTTAACAGATCACCTTTAAACTTTCCAGAGAGCTGCTGAGGTGGATTCACTTTTTTGGGGAAAATTGCACTACGATTTGTCAAATTGTGCCAAAGTTATTCAAAAAACAAAAAATACATTTCCTATGAAACTGTCGCGTGGCCGATAGGGACATTGTCGGCATCATTAAGTTAGCATGAGCCCTGCAGCAATGATGCCGCTTTTGTGCACGTTACTACACAGCTTTATATTTGCAAGACTCTGTTTATGCCTTTCACATGAGAACTGTTTGCTGTGTTTGTTCTCTGCTAGTTCCTGGAATTTAGTCTGAACATTGTGAGGAAGGTCGATAAACAATGCCCCTTGTTATTCTGTTCTGGTCAGGCCCTAGCACCTAGACAAAACACACTAGCGCAGCTGCTGCTGGAAGCTCGTATTATGATATTAGGGGGATACATGTTTAGGTAACACACACTTGGAGAGGGACCTTACCAGGGAGAAGAGCAACATGAACCTAAGATGTAGATATACCATCTATGGTCTAAGGTATGGGGTCTGCTGACAAAGCCCAGAGATCTTCTATTATATAATAATAATCCTTCTTCTATCCAAGGGGAGGGAGGTTAGGCACTATAGTCCTTTCTCTATAAGATGACATCTTCCTTTATGATATATGGCCTAGCTACAATGCTAACGATATTCATGTTATGCATTTTTCTGCTTGTTGTGGCACGTATACTGCATGTTAGAGCACGCTAGTTAAAATATACATTTTAAACTATATTCGTGTCTCAGTCAAATCTTATTGTGGACAGGTACGAGAGTGTGAGCGAAAAGGTGTGTCTTGTTACCACGATTCCTGAGAGATACGGGAGTGTTGTGTTCTGGGGTGTCTAATATTTTGTTTCTCTGTGAGTGCGTAGGAGGGCGAATTAGTCACTATAGCTAGTCGGTCCAGGGTTCATGGGAAATAAGGTAGAAGGAAGGCACAGTCCCTATACGCTGAAGTCCCACAATCCTGCGCATAGTTCTGTGTATGTGCAGAATCCCTGCAACGTGGCACCACCAACGTTTGGTCTGGTACTTAGCCATAGCTTAATATATATATATATATATATATATATATATATATATATATATATATATATATATATATATATATATATATATATATATATATATATATATATTCATCCAAACACTACTGCATAACACAGTGTGGCGCACACTTGAGTGGGATATATAAAAGTTACTTTATTGTGGTCCCGTGGCTGAACAAACGCGTTTCGGCCATGACGGCCTTCATCAATATATATATATATTCAGTGTTATATTCACTGAAAAAAACAAAGATTTCAGGGACGTTATAGTTAGAGAGTAGAATAAAAAAAAAGAAGCAGTGCATTGTGGGGCTATAAGTTATAGTTAGCTCAGATAACTATAACTGCTGAATTTCTGTGGTTTTGTACGAGTGAAATCTGAGCCTAACTATAACATCCCTATAACCTTTGGATTTTTCAGTGAATTTCTGTGTTTTTTTAATAATATTTCCAAACTATAATGTCCCTGTAATCTTTGGTTTTTTTCTGTGAATTTCTAATTTCTAAGGTTTTTTAAAATTCTATTTCCTAACTATAACGTCTCTGAAACCTTTGGTTTTTTCAGTGAATGTCTATGGTTTTTAAATTTTATTTCTTAACTGTAACTTGTAAACTTTGAGAATGGGTGTGTGAGTGGCTGTATAGGTTGGTAAGTGGGTGTGTGAGTAGCGATATGAGTCGGTGAGTGTGTGTGAGTGGCTGTGTGGGTCTGTGATTGGGTTTGTGAGTGCCTGTGTGTGTCTTTGAGAGGGTGTATGAGAGGCACTATGGGCATTTGCATACATAAGGTATTTAAAAGGGAGTACCAGGGACTCTGTTCTAACAAGGAGATGACAAGAAAGAAACCACTCATCACAGTCACTACAGATTAGATTGTGCTCCGTTAGATCAATGATGCAATCACCTTGATTAAGGATTTTAGATTGCTTTTCAATGTGGAATATGAAAGGAAACATATTTGATTTGCCTTCACCAAACCCAAGAAGTTTGCGCTTTACTGAAGTGGAGCTTCAACTGGGGCTCCTGCTATGTTTATATTTGGAAGTTCTTCCCGTTGAGGTTTAATTTCTGTGAAATGTGCACTAGGTCCAGAATGGAACCTCATTTTTTCCCAGAACAGTCCCCAGTTTTGCCGAAAATGTCTACCCAACTGGAGTACTTTCATCTGGTTAATTAGTAAGTGCTACCTTGTTGGGTAAATGTCTGGTGCATTATCTGCTACAGCTGCATAAAGGACCACAGGGTAATGTCTCCAGTGACCTCGTGTGTATGAAATTATGATAATGTGATTGTTCCTCAAGCGTCTTCAACCATAAATCTGTGATAACATGAATCCTCATCAAGAGAAGACAGCGAGACTACTTCATCCATTAATCTGTGATAACATGAATCCTCATCAAGAGAAGACAGCGAGACTACAAAGAGGTGAATCTCCACCAAACAGGGATACTTCCTCTTGACTAAATGAAGTAAGTGCTTCTTTATTTGGTGGTGATGTCCTCGTATTCCTCAGCATCATTAATGCGTCACCAAAATCAGCTGGAAACGCCTTTTGTTAAGCTGTCCATCAACGTGGGAAAAGGCGGGAAGACCTTTGCATTCTACTAACTAAGTAGGGTTGTTTTCAGCCCCGGGGACCCCATCCCCTGTGCCCCACCAACAATTCAATGGGGACGGAGGTGGCTGCATGGCCCCTCTCCCATGTCCAATTTCAGCCCGGGGACCCCAAAACCCAGAACCCAGTCACATCTCCCTGGGTTCCCTGGTCCCACCCAGGACACCCGGGCCGTATTACATCAAATGCCCCGGGGGTGCAATGGGCATTTGCGCCCACTTTGCATGCCCCCAGAGCACTTTGGTATTACAGAAGGGGCCACTGATGCTTGTGCTGCCCCTTCTTCAATACCAATAGTGCCGGCACACTTAAAGCACCAGTGCTTTCTTTAAGGGGGCGTTCCCTCATTTGCATGTAGGCGTGCCCCATGGAAATGAGGGAATTCCTTTGCTTCTGCGCCCTCGCCGTATTACCGATGTGGGCGCAGAGGCAAAGAAGCCCCAGGAGGTGCACTGCACTGTCAGTGCGCCTCCTGAGAGCAGCCCTCTACAGGGGGTAGGCTCTCCAGATATCTGCTTGCAGGCAGGTGCAGTCACTGACTGCACCTGCCTGCAAGGGGATCTCTAGTCCCCTTTAAAAGTGTAGGTGGGTTGCCACATGCACAGTGAAACATGGAGTGGCCTCAAAGCAGCCTCTCTGTATTTTACATCAATGCGCTGCCGCCAGGATAGCACCAATTTACAGCTGCCCTGGGGGAAGTGCATTCCCCATATTGAGGTACATTATCCTTCATTGCACCGGGTGCACCTTTTTAAAGGTGCGCCTGGCACAATGAAGGAAAATGCAACGAATGTGTAATGTGGCCCCCAGTGTGCATATTGGGGACTGTGGGGGGGAACTCAAGCCCCTGTGGTCCTAGCCAGCCCCCCACCTCCTGTGGGAGCCTGCATTCATCTCACACACAGGAAGCTGCTGGAAATGCAGCTCCCTGCATGCAAGAGCAATATTTTCATCACTTTCCCTGCCTGCATGACAACAGGCATGGAAAGAGATGAAAACTCCGCTTCCAGTAAGCTGGAGCACTTTGACAGCTCCTACTTGCTGGAAGAGAAGTGTTTGCTGTTGCTTGGTGGGAGCAGTCACAGCTCCCACCAAGAAAGAGCAAACAGCTTCTCCCGAAGGTGGGCCCCTCAGGAAATAGAAGGAACCGGCCCTCGAGGGTACTGGTCCCCAGGGAAATATATGGCTCCAGGATGGGGGCCTCGTTGTTCTGCACAGACTGGCCCTGGGGAGGTGGTGCTCCTTGGGGTTGCATGTGGGCCAGGAGTGGGCCACATGGCCCCTCTCCATTTTAAAATTTTGGATTTGCCCCCAGGAAGGTGGTGGTCCCCTGGGCTGGGGGTCCATGTGGACCCCTCCATATTGGCTTTTTTTTCACAATGGGGAGGTGGTGGTCTCTGGGGGTTCTTAAAGCCCTAAGAGGGGGTTTGGGCAGTCCCAATCATTTTGTCCATGTAGCCCAGGGAGGAGGTGGTCCCTGGGGCAAAAATTGCTCTTGGAGGGAGGCCACATTCACCCCCTCCATTAAATTTATAAACTCGGAATACCACCAGGACCTGGTCCACCCAGGAGCTTCTTTAAAACAAAAACAAACATGGGAGGCTACGTGTGATTTTTTGTAAAGTTTTTTCAGCGGATTTGCATCTCCATTTGAATTTCGCTGCAATTTTCTTTTTTTTAAAAGTGCTTTCTTACCCTTGCGGGTCCCAGCAGGACCCCAGGACCAGAGCTAGGAGTTCAGGGTATTCCTACACTGCCTCCCTTTTTATTTAAAGTGTTTTCTGGGACTTGGCTGAAGCGGAGTCCCAAAATGGCTGCCACCACTTCCTGGTTGAATTGTTGGCAGCCAATCAGATTTCAGCATGGGGCTATCAGATTCTCGGAGGATCTGTGTCCCTATATATACAAATCTGGATTTCCCTTAATATCTCCAAAATTAGTGAACAGATTTACACAAAGTCACAAAAAGGTTGCTTTCTGGACCAAGAGCTACCTTTCTGACAAATTTGGTGTAATTCTGTTCAGCAGTTTAGGCTGTAGGTGTGTCCAAAATCCCGATGGGAATTTTCATGGGGAAAACATGTTTTGGGACCCCCTTTTTCTCGGCCCCCGCTTGACGAATCACCCCAAAACTTTCAACACAGCAGCTGAACTGGCTGTCAAACTAATTTTGAATATTTCCTGAAGATTTGTCCAATGGCACCAAACTAATTGGCAAAAAAATGCTTTTCCTATGGAAACTAGGTCCTACCTATAACTGCCTACTTGCAACTGCCAGTAGATAATATATAGATATATAAATTCACTGAAAAGTCAAACTAAAGGTTAAAGTGACATTGTAGTTAAGTTATGGGCAAAAGAACGATGGATTTAACCCAGATCTTTTGACTGGGGGAGAATGTTTGCATTGTCAGCATTTCGTCCATCATTTGTTTGCTGTAACACTTTTCGCCCTAAGTGGGATGGGTATGCCCAGCCGTGGGTCCCTTGCTCACTGTGCCACTGGATTCAAGCTAGCCTGGCTGAAGAGGGGTGACATACCCTGAAACCGGTCCCAGGATGCTTGTTTCCGGTCCGGGGAGGACCTGGCCTGGCAGTTCGGTCTGGACTGTTCCCATGGGGCACAGGGTCAAGACTGATTTGCATATGGCTGGGTCCAAACTGGGGTGGCGTAGTGGGCAAAAGAACAATGGATTTAACCCAGATCTTTTGACTGGGGGAGAATGTTTGCATTGTCAGCATTCTGTCCATCATTTGTTTGCTGTAACACTTAGGCATTTTTGAGGCCTAGTATGAAATGCCTGCTACAAATAGCACATTTTTTAAATGTCCTTTTGGTTCAATCTAAATTGCACGATAATACTGCACATATGATTTTAACTATATTTTTGCATTTTAATAAAACTCCCTATCACAAGGATTCTATAGTGTTGTGTTTAACCAAATTTCATATACATGCACATGTATGAAGCAGTGGTTGACAATGCACCTGCCCTGCTACTGCAGCTTCTCTTCTCTTTTCTGTCGCAGTATCCTCCCCACCACCCTGTTTTTGTTTTAAGGTATTGGACACCAAAACATGTTCTGCAAATCCTATTTTACATGAAAATGGCAATCACTTGTGGTTATTGCTGATTTTGGGAGATTGTGCAATTCCACAGAGTTAATTCTGAAATGTAGCTCATGTGAGTACAAAACCAAAGGGACTTTTCCATGAATCAACTTTATTTGCTTTTATTATTAGTCTCTTGGTTTCAGAAAGTCATATATTGGAACCAGAGAAGAAGTAGAAGGTTGTACCTGATGATAGCCTTCTACCAAAATATTTTATTAGGAGAGTAAACAGATTTAATTGCTGATAGGTACACCTCCAATTTTCACATAGGGAATTTACTGCTTTTGAATGATTCTTCACAAAGAAGCGTTAGTGAAACAGTTTCCAGCATTATGCCCAAAGCATGCTTTCATTTCTTCAGATGCAAAATATTCAGTGGCATATCCCATGTATTGGGATTTACACTTTTGGGGAAGCCCTTCGGCTAAACTGGATACTTGAGGACAACTTCCTAAAGTTCATGAAAAGCCAGAAAACAGACATCTTCTCAGCCTAATGTGGGTTTTTAGTGGGTTACTAGTTGCAAGGAAGGTGGGTCCTTCACACGTAATTAGTCTGCAACCTTCCGTCTTCGGGGAACCTAGGGCCATATAGTATGCGCACAACGTGACATTCACCCTTCTCCATTTCAAACATTTTCTACCCCGCTATGCCCAATAACTCCCAGAGTCAGAGCATGTTGTTCAGGGCGTAGCCTTTTATTCACATCAAACCAGGTAATTCATCACAGACCAATAGGAGAAAACCATCCTGTTTGGATATATACAATTATTCACAGCATCATGCTTTAGCCGCATCAACCTGTCAAAGGCATTAAGTAAATCAGGCACGACATTACACTTGAACTTCAGTTTTGGCCGTACACTTTAGCGGCAACAACATTTCAAAGGCATTAAGAAAATTAGGCACAACATTACACCTGCACTTGAGCTTGGCCTTACAATTGAACTTGACCGACTCAGCCCGCCAAGCTCTCCACTCAGCTGCGCACATTGTGCCGGCAGGCCCCAACGTGCTACAGCAAACAGTTGCATTACTTGCAACCCAGGGCACCGCATAACGCACCGGCTCACCGGGGTGCCTGAACACAGGCAGCCTCCCCAAAGTTCTACTCAGTCCATACGTTGCGGGTTAGGGCAGTAGAGTCCAGGACCACCAGCAGGTCAGTCCTCCTTTTCCGCCTACCCTCTGCACACGTGGTGTTGTATTCCTCTTAGGGTGTCCATAAACGGGCTTTCCAGTATCATGTCCTTATATAGGCACAATTCGCCCTGTCCTTATATAGGCATAAAATCCCAGCCCTTATTTAGGCATTAAACCGTGCACTCCAAATACAGGCATGGTCTCCGACATCCGTCCACCCTAACGTCACAACGAGTTCTTGAAGAACAGACCCTTAGGCTGCGGGAGTTTCCCTAGTCCAGGACTATTGATTTCTTCAAGGACTCATATATTATGCATGAAC